>JARQOD010000009.1:123197311-123256624 GCA_033576555.1 Oophaga sylvatica | reverse complement strand
TCAATTTGAATCGCTAATGACATAGAATCATTGAGACCAGAGGGGACAGGGAATCCCACCATAACATCCTTTACATTATCTGACAGACCCTTCCGGAAAAGGGCTGCCAAAGCGTCGTCATTCCATTTGGTCAGGACTGCCCACCTACGGAATCTCTGAAAGTATAACTCAGCGTCATCAAGCCGCTGATTTAATGCCAACAAGGCTTTTTCAGCTTGATCAGTGACATTAGGCTCATCGTACAATAACCCCAAAGCCTGAAAAAATGCATCAACATCACTCAAAACAGGATCCCCAGGTGTCAGGGAAAAAGCCCAATCCTGAGGATCGCCGCGCAGGAGAGAGATGATAATTTGAACCTGCTGCGCTGCGTTCCCTGAGGACTTAGATTTTAAGGCAAAAAACAATTTACAATTATTTTTGAAATTCTGAAACTTAGCTCGATCCCTAAAAACAAATCTGGCATGGGAATCCTAGGTTCCACAACAGGCAACCTAGCAAGATAGGTAGCAATACTCTGAACCTCAGTGGCAAGCTGATCCACACGGCCAGACAACTGTGCAAACTCCATTGAGAGAAAAGATCCTCCCCAGCACCCAGAGATACAGAGGGAAAAAAAAAATGCAACAAACAGAAAAATATCTCTGACAACTCTGACAACCTTTTTTTTTTTTTTTTTTTCACAATATTTTTCCCTTCTGTGAGTACCACACAATTTTCAGTTTTGGCCGGTGATACTGTTATGATTTGGTAGCTGAGGAGTGCAGGTAAAAAAAGGCAATACACCAGCAGTTGGAAACTATGAGATTGCAGTACCCTGACTAACCACCACAACTAGAGGCAGCCGTGAGCGTTCCTAAGTTGGTCCTAGACGCCTCGTCACAGCCTGAGAAACTAACTACACCTAAAGATAGATATAGGAAAGCTATCTGCCCCGGAGCAGAACCCCAAAGACAATAGAAAGCCCCCAAACATGTAATGGGCGGTTAGACAAGATGAAATACTGACACAGAAAAAAATAGTATGAGCAAACGCTGGGGCCTAAACTAACTAAATAGAAAAGGACAGGAAGGGTACTTACTGCAATCCCAGAAAACCCTGAAAAGCACCAACACCACTAATTTCAAAAACACCTGAGATCACACGACCTCTACCACCTAAATTAGTTCTCTGGTGTAACAAAATCAAAACAGCAGCCACTGAAAAAACTGGAAAAAACAAAAGTACATACATAAGTGGCTGAACTAAACTGAGAGGGCAAAAGCCCCCGGAGGGGACCCTGAAGGTCCCCACAGAAGTGCAGGACAAAAATGCAAAAATATAGCACAAAAACAAAAAGAAGAAAATGTCTTATCTGTTAGCAGGAGATGCAGACACGACACAGCAGGCTACAAGGGAAACAGGAATGAAGGATTCAGACCAGAACAATTGATCACCGGCAACCCTGATGGGAAGGTGACTCCCTTATATAAGACCAGTCAGTAACACCTGATTCCCAGTCCTCACAATCTTCACTGGACAGACCAGCACCGCTTGTAACCACCAGAGGAAGCCTCTGCTCAGAACTCATCTCAAACCCATTCACAACACAAGATGCTGGGACCGACGTCTCTGCTGAGCAGGCTCCACTGCGGCCGGAGACGGATGGGGGACCGCAGCGGGAATGGCTCGAGATTCCCCTTGTGCAGCATTGGGAACTCGAACCCTAACACACAGTAAATTTAATATCTCATCCTAACATGATGACAGAAAAAAAGTAACCGGTTTAATCTACGTATAATGACTGTGAAATCGACATGATCTGATTTTGCATTGCATAGCAGAATAATCTGTATGTAGAAATAAATCTGAATACGCCATCAGAATGTTACCAGGACAAGGTTGGTAGATCCGAGACCGCTATTTAAAAGTGTTATCTGATCTTAAAACTACAAGTCTGCAGTAACTCTAGACTCTAGTCTATGCAGACTAGACTGTATCTGACCTCTCTTGATGCAAGTGAATTGAGAGGCCAGATAGAGTCTAGTCGGAATAATGCCTGAAAGTATGCAAATCACTTACATACAATCAGATGATCGCCGCTGCCACCATCCAGAGAATCCTCACGGAGCGCAAGGCACATCATGTGAGGATTGACAAGTTTTTAGTCATATAGAGTCACTGCTGACTTGTGATGTGTGGACAGCACGGTATCGAGAAGGAAAGGCTGAACAGAATGATATGTAGGTTTTTTGTAAAAGATTTAGAACAACTAGTATTTTATTCATTGAGATCCCTGGTGTCTGTATGCATATAAGCCATAAAGGGAAGATTGTCAATCACTGGTAAGACTGCCCCCTGGACTAACAGGTAGACATAATAGATTTCAATGAATAAAAACACAAATTTTGTGAAAGCATATACTAAGAAGCATATCAATCTGATCAGCTCACCCTGCTCTATAACATCCTGCCGCAGACCAGATGCCATTTTCAGCATGACATTCCCTTTAAGTAAAATAGACCATCCACATGATAGGGTAGAGGGAGGACTGGGAGCTGACGCGTTTCTGGCAAAAAGTCTCGCCCTTAGTCATAAGATGACAGCCTATGACTAAGGGAAAAATATTTAGACTTGAGAGTCCTCAGTGGTTGATACCTTTTAATGGCTAACTGAAAAGATGGTAACAAATTGCAAGCTTTCGAGACTACGCAGGTCTCTTCATCAGGCAAAGACTAAAACAAAAGCTGAAGAATCACATATTTATATACACAAAAGGACACAAGAATAATGCAATAGGTAAGACAAGTGACGTGAAGCAGAACTGTCATTATGGCAGAGGGATGAACATAAATATGACTAGTTCATAGATAAGGAGTGAAAGTTTTATTACCCTCTGATTGGGGTCTGGTATTGTGTTGTGATGACCCTAAAAGGTCAGGGAAGCAGAAACTGAAAACAAGGATGAATTCTCATCGCCACACAATAAGAGAAAAAAGAATGGATTTACCTGTGGCAAAACACTTTTGTATGCCCGGTCATAGCATGACGGATATGGAATTACTTGTATTAAAATCTAACTTCAAATCTGAGAAGGATAGAAAAGTCTGGGAATATAAACTTATGATGACCTTTGACACTCTTAGTGCTGGGATGAATATATCCCAGAGTTTTATGTCTTTCTACAACAATTAAGGAATCTGCTTCCCTGACCTTTTAGGGTCATCACAACACAATACCAGACCCCAATCAGAGGGTAATAAAACTTTCACTCCTTATCTATGAACTAGTCATATTTATGTTCATCCCTCTGCCATAATGACAGTTCTGATTCACGTCACTTGTCTTACCTATTGCATTATTCTTGTGTCCTTTTGTGTATATAAATATGTGATTCTTCAGCTTTTGTTTTAGTCTTTGCCTGATGAAGAGACCTGCGTAGTCTCGAAAGCTTGCAATTTGTTACCATCTTTTCAGTTAGCCATTAAAAGGTATCAACCACTGAGGACTCTCAAGTCTAAATATTTTTCTATCTACTGGCTAACACGGTACGAAGATACACATCTTTCCTATATGACTAAGGGAGTGACTTTTCTGCCAGAAATGCTTTGCTGTTCCCAGTAGAGATCACGCTGTCTAAAGTCCGGCCACTGCTTATCCTGCGTTTCCTACGATAATACATATGAATGCTCACCTCGGAGGCAGGAGAATGGTGCTCTGACCCCAATTAAAAATATTAGTAAATCTGCATAATCATTATTCTCTAAGGTTAGCCAGTCATCCGAAAAATTCAGTTCTCATAAAAACCTGAATTTTTCTTATTCCGAACCCAAGGTTTGAAGGTTAAAGCAGCTGAGCACGAGATTTTAGGCTTTGGTGTACCCGGTGATCACATTGCCTGCTGCCATCCATGGCACCACATTCTGTAGGTGTAATACCGATCACTGAGCAGGACGCAATTGTCCTATGTGAACAGTGCTTTATTGTTAAATAATAAAGGCGAGAAATAAAAAGCCATTCACGTGCATCCAGTCACATGAAGTACAAGGCTGTTTGTTTATATTCTGGTGATAATCCTTGTGGAGAAAAGCAGGGGATGACGGAGAGTGGAAATTGCTTCTCTGCTGTTGGCTGAGGTGGCATTAAATGATAATTCAGTTCTATTAGAGGATTTAATTAATGAATTTGCTAGCAGGCAAAAGGAGAGAATAAACAAGGAGCAGAATGTGAGCTGCGAATGTGCATCTGTGACGCTGCCGCACAGACTGGACGCAGAATATCTGGATATATTTGATCTATTCCCATAAAAAAGATGAGTCGCACGAAGCCAGGACTGTGGGGTACTCGGCACCGAGCCCGTTCACTTCACTGGGGGATGTCACGGGTAGCACGACTCGGTCCGTTGCCCTGGGCACTGACTAAAAAGGGGGATATTTACAGGGGATTGTAGGTCGTAGAAATGTTCGTGACGCCACCTGTGGTTCCTGGTCAGGGTGACCAGCGCTGCAGGGTAGATCCTCTGAGGGTTTGGGGCAGCAAGGTGTTAAGTCTCCCACAGGCGAGACTGATCCCTCGGGGTATATGGCGGTGTAGGACCAATAAGGCAGACACACACAAAGAGTCTCTTTCTGTACCTTTACTGATGGTGAAGTTGCAGGCACGTCCCGGAAGCTGTCAGGGTGGAGGATGCACGTCCAGTAATCCACCGAGTAGGTGTAGGGCCTCCTTACTTCTTTATGTGTGTGAGTTTCTGACTTGCATAAAACTAAGTCTAACTCCGTTTTCTTTGCTACGCCCGGCTGACCTTGTGGTGGAGCCTTCTTTTGGACAGAACTAAGTCTCTATGTGCAGGGCCCTGCTAGACTCCTGTTCTTCCTGACCCCGGTTACGTATCAGCACTGTTGGGCCCCTGCGATCTGGAATCCAGCAGGGTCTCCGGTTTCTCTTACTAGTCCTGAAGAAGCTAGCAAGCTCGGACCCGGTGTCAGGTGGTGCAGAGTGGAGGTAAGCTATCAATGCTGTCGACCTCTGTCACTCTCTCTTTCCCTTTTTCCACTTACCTGTCGTCCTACTCACACCTTTAACATAAGCACAACCAGCAGTAGATGTCAGCTTTCTTTGTCTTCACCGCTCTCCAAGAGTCGGCACGCTTACTTACTGAAACGCTCACTGAAGGTATCTTAGTAGACTCAACTTTGACCAGACTAAGTGGCAATCCGTCCCACTACTACTGGACTCCACGATGTAAGCTGAGTATATGCTGAAGTCTTCAGGCTTTCAAATAAGTCTCTCTCTAGCTAGTCTTTCCCTCTCAGCTTGTCTGAGGTAACTAGCTTGTCTGCTCTGAAACACACTCTGACTGGAATCTCTCTCACAGTCTGTCTGACAAAGGCTACTGCTCTGTCTCTCCACACCCTTATATACCTGAGTACTCTTCAAGGGCTCCCTCTGGTGGCACCAGGGAAATGTGAAGTGTGAATGAATATTGGGTGATTTGTGATTTACCTTTCGTGCATCCTCCAGGGTAACATGTGGCTCCAGAGCGCAGCTGGGCTACACACAAACATTAGACTAGGATATGATTCTGTAGCTAGAAGTAATATTTATGGATTTTTTTGCATATAAGGTTATGTGCACACGTTGAGTATTGGTAGCAGATTTTGCTGTTGCAAAAATAAGATTGTTGGTAGGAAAAAATTGCATAAAAACCCATGTTTTTGTTGTGTTTTTTCACATTTTTGCACACTTTTTTTTCTCATTTATTTTAGTAGGTGATAAAAACAGATAAAACACTGAAATAACTGGCATGCTGCAGATCTGTAAAAAAATGATTTTATGGTTCAAAATAAATAAATAAATAAACAAATAAATAAATCAGCCTCTGCATGAGGTTATAGAAATCTCATTCACTTTGCTGGTACTGTAAAACGCTGTGTTTTTTCCGCTGCAAAAATGCAACAAAAATACATAGTTAGAACACACCCCAATTACTTTATGCATAAGATAAGAGGAGTTCCTTCATAAAGCCGAATTGTATCACTGGAATTGCTTTCTTCATTATCTGGAGTGTTGTAAAGATAAAGGAAGAAATTGGGTAAATTGATTTGCCTTTTAGTTTTCTTTGCAGACCATGGAAAACCCCATGCTGTTTTCTGATGGCCTAAATTTGCTGAAATACCGGCAGAATACAGACTGCCACCATCAGGAATGTGTTCTTTACTTACACATTTGCAGGGCAAAGAATCAGAATTTGCTTTCCTCCTCTTTTATTACCTATCTGATAGATCATTTTTATTTAGAAGCCAGTGCAAATGAATTACTTTCAGAATAGAGCTTATCGCAAACCACTGATTATACAGCCAGCAAGTGTATACATATAGATCCAATATGACGTAATACAGTCAGCAGGCAGGTGTAAGATCCACGGGTTAATGTCATTATGGAAATATATGGCAGAACCACAGGTAGCCTCAGATCTGGTGTGGCTTCCATAGCTGGCAGATCCTGTGGATATGCCACAAACAAATATCTAAGCAATAACCCTTTAATTTAACTGCTAATTTTTATCTCCCCAGGGTTAGGACTTTAAAGGAAACCTGTCAGGTCCCCCATGCCCTCCAACCCCGCAGCATTTACCTCTTTGTGATTAAATTCCCTTCTTAACCAGCCCTGTATAACATCATTCAGTTAAATAAATGCTTTAAAAAAGCATTTATAATGTCCCCGTTTTCTATGTTAATGAGGACTTTGACTTTCCATGTTATCATGCCCCTGTGAGCGGGATAACATAATTTACAAGAGCAGCCTCATCTCCAGCTCATGCAAATCTGGCGCATGCACACCGCTCATATCGGCAGCGTCAATGAGTCTCTGAAGCAGGGTGTACGCTTACTTGCTTCAGAGGTGAACTGAGCATGTCCGGAAGTACAGAAGATGGCTTCCAGTTATGTGCAGTGCGCTTCTGAAGCTGGGAAGCTAATTTTGCAAATGGGCAACAAAGATTAACATTGTCGGACTAGTCCAGAAACTAAGCAGCTGTCTATAGACTTTGTACATACATAGACTGGTGTGGGCGGGGTTAGATTTCTCAGCTCTGCTTCATTCTAATTCCATAATTTTTTCCCTCAGAATTGAGAGATTCCATAATGTTTTCCCTATGCTTGGTTAAAAAAATAACCATTACTGACTACCACATTATTTGTTCTTGATTTCTTTTACTGTTTCTTAAAGCCAGAAAGTTGCCATTTGAAATGACTTCAGTTTTGTGCCATGTCTGTGATCTGTTTTTTTTTCAACAAAATAAAACAACTGAATGAACATCCTCCAAGGCCGGTGATTCCATAATTTTTGCCAGGGTTGTATATTCATCTGTATGGCATATGACACGTCACTGACACCCTCCCTGACCTGCCCCCTATTTTACATACTGAATATAATATTTTGAAAAAAAGAAAAATATCACTTTTGGCAGGCAGGCGCCGGCGGTGGCACCTGTGCTGTAGCATGTATAATGTCCATGTAATTATTTTATTTGGTTATATACCTGTATTCAGAAAAAAAAAATCTCCACCAAGATGGCGCCGGTGGCGCATGCAGGCACCACCGGCACCATTTTGAGAGAGAATGTGTATTTTTGGGGCTCATAGGACTCTAGCTATGCCCCTGGGAGCAAGGTAGAAACACGCAGAACTCACTGGAGAGAGACAATCCCATAAAAGAGAAATCTGAAATTTGGATGAGGCTGCAAATTACATATCGGGGGTTCTGAAAATGAATGAGGGAATGAAGATTGTAGCCTTACACTGTGATTTTATTAATGATAGATATCTACTAACATAAATGAAAATATTTATCAGAAGTCAAAGGTGTCCATAGCCTTTAAAACTAATGATTATTTGGTTAAGTGCAAGTCACTTTTAAAATTCTGGCATTGCAATGTCTTGGCCCAAAATTGTTTACTTTTTGGGAAAATAAGTAGGAAAGGACATTGTCAGAATTTTGCAAATGGACAGATCACGTGCAACATTTTTTTCATAGGAAATCTTTAAAGTTATGGTAATGTTGTGGCCAGAACGTCTTGGAGACTTAGCCTAAGCAGATTCCATTTTTCTATGCTGTATCACTGTAACACGCTCGCGTGCTTTAGCCATATATTATAGCTGTGGAGCTTTTCCTGCAATCCAGTATTGTGACATAAGCTCTGCCTAAAATATATTCGTGTTTGACAACAAATGACCCGGAGCACAGACTTATTTCTGCCTGAGATTTACAGAGTTACAAAACTCTTTGGCTCGGAAAGCAGCGGATCGTTCTCTATTATGTGACATACCACAAAACAGGGGACACGGAGAACACATCATGCATATTTTATGAAACCTTCCCATGAGAAATGTTTTATTTGCAAAAAGCGGCAGTGCACAGAAAAAAATGGGAAAGTCTCAGTAACCTATTCATTATCAACATTATCAACATTAGTGTCCCTTTCCCCTACAGGCTAATGTAACAGGTATATAACACAAATAATAAGTTCTTTATTAATATAGATGACATAAATAATCTATTAGCCTTTTTTTCTAAAGGGATGACTGCATATGGCATTGAAACATGCCATAACGAAATGTCAGATAATTTACACTGGGGGAGGCCACAGAGTGTGAACACCCATTAAATTGATTAGTCCTCGCATATTAAAACTGTACAATCGGAAAACCTGCCACCTGCCTTGTTCTTAGTAACCAACGAGACTTCAACTTTCATTTTCAAAATCAACTTGAGAAAGCAGAAACTCAGATGGGTCACTATGGGCAGCAAGGCTAGCTTTTAGAGTCCAACAGGGTTTCATTTTAGTTGTTATTATATATATATTTATATATACACTGTGGTTGGTCAACTCACTCGGCTTCTTAAAACTCCAACTGGTTGATTGCAAACCTCATAAACCACATCACCAAAAATCATAAATACAGCCTTTGTCCAGCAGAAGATAAAACATAAAGTAACAAGTCCATAAAATAGCGCTGGTTAGCCCACCTGGCTTAGTTTCCAGCTTCCATGTCCTTTAGCGAAGGACATTCAATTCAGGAGACCTGCAATCTCCATAAGTCCAGTTTTCCTTAACACCAAAGCCCATCTTCAGAGCTTCCACCTCTAGACCCACCCACACTCCAATGCTCTAGAAAGCTGGGTATTTATCCTCTAGGCTCCTCCCACTGTACAGCTGTTCAATCATCCTAGTACTAAACATGGCTGATTAACCCCCTCATCCCTTAGTGTGCTGAATGATTTGCATTTTATTGCATGAAAAAAGTATTTGATCACCTACCAACCAGCAAGAATTCTGCCTCTCACAGACCTGTTAATTTCCTTTAAGATGCACTCCTACTCTGCACCCATTATGTGTGTATATATACAGTACAGACCAAAAGTTTGGACACACCTTCTCATTCAATGATTTTCCTGTATTTTCATGGCTATGAAAATTGTAGAATCACACTGAAGGCATCAAAACTATGAATTAACACATGTGGAATTATACATTACACTTTACAAAAAAGTGTGAAACAACTGAAAATATGTCTAAGGCTGTGGTTCCATGGTCCGGAACCACAGCGCTTTGGACGGAGCGGAAATTCCGCTCCGTCTAAGCCCCGCCCCCTTTATGACGCGCGATCTTTCCGGAGGTGTTCAGGACACCTCCGGAACACCTCCGGAAAGAACGCAGGGCTACATAGCCCTGTGTTAAATTCTGTTGCGGCGACGCACCGTCGCCGCAATACGCGAGGACATGCTGCGGTCTAAAAAGACGCGCCTTATGTCCGTTTACGCAGGTTTACCACCTGCGTATTGTTACGCATAGTGGAGACGGGATTTCTTGAAATCCCCTCCACTATGCTGTAACATCTGGACGCTGCGTGTTTGGCGCTGCGCCAGCGCACAGCGCCAAACACGCAGCGTTTCCTGACCGTGGAAACTCACCCTTATATTCTAGGTTCTTCAAAGTAGCCACCTTTTGCTTTGATTACTGCTTTGCTGTCACGCTGTATAGCAGATATATATATGTGATGTCAGTAATCTATATCAAAAGGGCAACATACTATATAACATGCGCATAGATATATGATAACATAGATTTTACCTGACAGAATGTCCAGAGGGTCAAAACGGAATCCGTTATACGCTGTCTCCGGCTAGAGGGTGACCGGGGTCTAAGCTGACCCTAAACTGGGGTCCTAACTAATCCCTCAACCTGGAGGTACTGTTAAAGGTACAGAGGTCCAGGCCACCAGCGTAAACCCTGTCTCCTATCAATCCCTGCCAACTGTATTCTAGTCCTAAGAAGGACCCTGAATACCACCAAAGGGAATGACCAGGTAACGGTTAATGAACAGAAAGACATACAAGAAAGATAAGAAATAAAGTAAATAAAGTCTTACATACAACACTCACACACAGTAGGAACACCTTAGGTCTCAGAGATAAACTATAAGCTGTAAGAGTAAAACAACTAAGGAGCTCTTAGCTTAAGTATTCCCAGAACCGATCCAGTCTGCTAAACTATATGAATGCTTTCACCGGCATCCAACACCCAGACTGGCAGGAATATAAAGGAAACTAATTAGAACATAATCCAAAGCAGCCGGGCGAGGCTGGACCTAGTCTTAGCAAAGAGCTAGGTAAAATTAACTCTCTCATAACCAAACACAAAGAAACAGCAGCTCAGCTGTGAGAAGTCAGAATGTGCAATCGCGACGATCTTCGTGGCGATGCACCCATGACAGTACCCCCCCTTCTACGAGGGGCCTCCGGACCCTCATGACCAGGTCTGTCCGGGTAAATTGTGTGAAAGGTCCGAACCAATCGATCTGCGTTATCATCAGACGCAGGGACCCACGTCCTCTCCTCAGGACCATACCCCCTACAATGAACTTCCACGTTATCATTGACTACCACTGAAGGAGGAGGTAGAGGTGACGGTATGACTGGTGCCACATACTTTTTAAGTAATGACTTGTGAAACACATTATGAATTTTAAACGTAGGAGGGAGGTCCAGACGAAATGCCACAGGATTAATTATGGAACTGATCCTGTATGGCCCGATGAATCTGGGACCCAACCTCCAGGAGGGAACTTTAAGTTTTATATTCCTGGTAGACAACCACACCAAATCGTTCACCCTCAGATCTAGACCAGAAACTCTCCTCCTATCAGCCATCCGTTTGTAAGGGTTCTCCGTAACCTTCAGTCTTAAGCGATCTGGAACTATCAGTCTCCCTGGAAGTCCCACAGGGGTGTCCCCCTGAGCCCCCAATACCTCCCCTCAAGCTCAGAGCATACAGCTGACACTACAACTCCCTCCTGAGGAATAGGAACCGGATCATCCGTCTTCCCGACCCCTGGGAAAGTACGAGATAAGGCATCAGGAAGCAACTTTATTGAGAAGTCATATGTGCGATGAGGAGGTAACTCTTTACACCCCTCCTCTGAGAACTTCTCCCAAAAGTCCTCCAGAAAAGGAGGCAAAGTCCTAGGCACAACCGCACCGATGACCGTGCTCATGCAGTTATTCTTGCAAAATTCACCCCACTGGCTTATCTTTCTGGATTGCCAATCAATCACTGGGTTATGTTTAGCCAACCAAGGAAGTCCCAACACAATAGGAGCAGGCAGACCCTCCAACACATAACAAGACAATTGCTCTTTATGTATTGCCCCTACTCGAAGATCTATGTTATGAACAGCTTGTACCAAGCTACCTTGACCAAGAGGTCTAGAATCAATAGAGAGTATAGGGACCGGTTTGGCCAATACACTCAGTTGCATACCATGCACCTGGGCAAACCGAGTGTCCACCAGATTAGCCCCGGACCCACTATCAAGAAAAACAGAAATCCTCTCAGTTCTAGTACCAATCACCACCTCCGCAGGCACGAGAAACTGAGAGGGATTTGGGGACGAAATACACATTCCCAGTTTAACTCCTTGGTTCAAAGAGGTCCGGGATGGACACCCCCAACAAAATGTCCCTCTCTCCCGCAAAAGAAACACCTTCTAGTCTTGCGGCGCACCGCTGATTCCCTCCTACAAAATGATGTCCCTCCCAACTGCATGGGTTCCTCAGAACAGACCAGGGGAACCTCAGTATAAGGAACTTTAGTAGTAGGTGGAGTCATCACGGGGGGCGGAGTTACCTCGCGTCTTCCCGAAGACGTCTATCAATGCGAATAGCGAGGGCCATAGCAGCCTCCAGTGATGGAGGAGAATCATACTGAGCCAACACATCTTTTAATTTGTCAGACAACCCTTGACAAAACTGGCTCCTAAGAGCGGGGTCATTCCACTGAGTATCTGTTGCCCATCTACGGAACTCAGAAGAATATTCCTCCGCTGGACGATTTCCTTGCCGTATTTTACGTAACCTTGTTTCAGCAAGGGAGACTCGATCCGGATCATCATATACCAGACCCAGGGCAGTAAAAAATCGATCCACTGACTGGAGATCTGGGGAGCCTGGAGGAATAGAGAACGCCCAAGATTGAGGATCCCCTTGTAAGAGCGAGATAACAATTCCCACCCTCTGCTCTTCACTCCCAGATGACCGAGGCCGCAGCCGAAAGTACAATTTACATGCCTCCCGGAAAGTAAAAAATTTGTCCCGCCCACCAGTGAACCTGTCCGGGAGAGCAACCTTAGGTTCAGATCTGGTTTGCTCCGGGGGGGACAAAACCTTGGACTTAATGTCTGCCAACTCCATGGACAATCCCTGCAACTGCCGGGCCAGCTGGGCTACTGGATCCATGACAGCTGGGGAGAATCTTTAGTATGGGCCGGTGAAAATGTCACGCTGTATAGCAGATATATATATGTGATGTCAGTAATCTATATCAAAAGGGCAACATACTATATAACATGCGCATAGATATATGATAACATAGATTTTACCTGACAGAATGTCCAGAGGGTCAAAACGGAATCCGTTATACGCTGTCTCCGGCTAGAGGGTGACCGGGGTCTAAGCTGACCCTAAACTGGGGTCCTAACTAATCCCTCAACCTGGAGGTACTGTTAAAGGTACAGAGGTCCAGGCCACCAGCGTAAACCCTGTCTCCTATCAATCCCTGCCAACTGTATTCTAGTCCTAAGAAGGACCCTGAATACCACCAAAGGGAATGACCAGGTAACGGTTAATGAACAGAAAGACATACAAGAAAGATAAGAAATAAAGTAAATAAAGTCTTACATACAACACTCACACACAGTAGGAACACCTTAGGTCTCAGAGATAAACTATAAGCTGTAAGAGTAAAACAACTAAGGAGCTCTTAGCTTAAGTATTCCCAGAACCGATCCAGTCTGCTAAACTATATGAATGCTTTCACCGGCATCCAACACCCAGACTGGCAGGAATATAAAGGAAACTAATTAGAACATAATCCAAAGCAGCCGGGCGAGGCTGGACCTAGTCTTAGCAAAGAGCTAGGTAAAATTAACTCTCTCATAACCAAACACAAAGAAACAGCAGCTCAGCTGTGAGAAGTCAGAATGTGCAATCGCGACGATCTTCGTGGCGATGCACCCATGACATTTGCACACAGAAAAGGTGAACAGCTGGACTCTACATGCCTGGTTCCCACCGTGAAGCATGGAGGAGGTGGTGTGATGGTGTGGGGGTGCTTTGCTGGTGACACTGTTGGGGATTTATTCAAAATTGAAGGCATAGTGAACCAGAATGGCTACTACAGCATCTTGCAGCAGCATGCTATTCCATCCGGTTTGCGTTTAGTTGGACCATCATTTATTTTTCAACAGGACAATGACCCCAAACACACCTCCAGGCTGTGTAAGTGCTATTTGACCAAGAAGGAGAGTGTTGGGGTGCTATGACAGATGACCTGGCCTCCACAGTCACCAGACCTGAACCCAATCGAGATGGTTTGGGGTGAGCTGGACCGCTCACCGCTTCAATTTTGAATAAATCCCCAATAGTGTCACCAGCAAAGCACCCCACACCATCACACCACCTCCTCCATGCTTCACGGTGGGAACTAGGCATGTAGAGTCCAGCTGTTCACCTTTTCTGCGTGCAAAGCAGTAATCAAAGCAAAAGGTGGCTACTTTGAAGAACCTAGAATATAAGACATTTTCAGTTGTTTCACACTTTTTTGTAAAGTGTAATGTATAATTCCACATGTGTTAATTCATAGTTTTGATGCCTTCAGTGTGATTCTACAATTTTCATAGTCATGAAAATACAGAAAAATCTTTGAATGAGAAGGTGTGTCCAAACTTTTGGTCTGTACTGTATATATATATATATATATATATATATATATATATATATATATATATATATATATATATATATATATATATATATACACACAAAGGAGAACTGGAGAAAATGTGGAAGGTGAAGGCAACAGTAATTCCAGTGGTGATAGGAGCACTTGAAGCAGTGAACCCTAAGTTGGAAGAATGGCTACAACAGATCCCAGGAGCAAAATCTGAGCTCTCTGTCCAGAAAAGCGCAATGCTGGGAACAGCTAAGATCCTGCGCAGAACCCTCAAACTCCCAGGCCTCTGGTAGAGGACCCGAGAATGAGAAAGGACAACAGAGAAAAAAGTATATGACGGAATACCTTACATGAGCAAATCACACTCATTTTGTCTAGGGAGGTGATTGCTATAGTACATTAAAATGGCCACTGACTTGTTGTAATGACAGAAATATGTCCTAACAGGTTTATAGAGTAGAAGCTAGTGAGCAAGTGCAGTAGGAAAGTCTACTGATGTTAACTGGAAATAAAATATACCATATGTACTACACACTGTGAAACACACCCCAGGTCACAACAGCCAATCAGCATTCAGATAGACATAGTGAACAGCCGGGTGAGCAGTCTCTTCTTACCTCAGCTCCCTGGTACCTGCAGTATTAGATCAGATAGACAGGGTACAGCAGTGTGAGCAGCCTCTTCTTATCTTAGCACCTTGGTATATTCAGTATTAGATGAGGTAGACAGGGAGGACAGCAGTGTGAGCAGGTTCTTCTTATCTCAGCACCCCTAATATCTCCAGTATTAGATCATATAGACAGGGTGGACAGCAGTGTGAGCAGCATCTTCTTACCTCAGCATTCCTGGTATCTCCAGTATTTGATCAGATAGATAGGGTGGACAGCTCTGTGAGCAGGTTCTTCTTATCTCAGCACTCCTGGTATCTCCAGTATAAGATGAATTAGACAGGGTGGGCAGCAGTGGGAGCAGCCTCCTCTTACCTTAGCCTCTTTTTACCAATATCTCTAGTGGGAGATTAGAATATCCACTGGGATCACATCTTACACATGAAGTGAAGGGACGGGGCTTCCTAATGCACATGTGAGTCGCACGATGTACCAGGGCTATGGGGTACTCGGCACCGAGCCCATTGAAGTCTATGGGGAACGTCACAAGTAGCACAGCTCGGTCCGTTGCCCTGGGCGCTCATACAAAGGGGGATATTTACAGGGGATAACGGTAATTGTTCGTGACGCCACCTGTGGTTTCTGATCAAGGTGACCAGCGCTGCAGGATAAATCCTCAGAGGGGTTGTTACTGGGCAGCAAGGTGTTAAGTCTTCCACAGGTAAGACTGGTCCCTCTAGGTATATGGCGGTGCAGGGTGCAGACAATAAGGCAGACACACACAAGTCAGTCTCTTTCCATACCTTTACTGGTGGTATTTGCAGGTATGTCCCGGGAAGCTGCTCAGGGTGGAGGATGCACATCCAGGTAATCACTGAGTAGGTTTAAGGCCTCCTTCCTTCTTAATGTGTGAGTTTCCAACCTGCATGAAGCTAAGTTCAACTCTATGTAGAACAGCTACGCCTGGCCAACATTGTGGTGGAGCCTTCTTTTGGCAAGAACTAAGTCTATGGCTGATCAGGCCCGACTCCTGTTCTTCCTGACCCCGGTTACGTATCAGCACTTTAGGGCCCCTCTGCGACCTAAAGTCCAGCAGGGATTCCGGTTTTCTCCTACTAGCCGTGAAGGTTCTAGCAAGCTTCGGACCCGGTGTCCGGTTGTGCAGAGTGGAGGCAGCTACAGTTGCTATATCGCCTCGGTCACTCTTTCTTCCTTTTGTCACCACTCGCCCGTCGCCCTACTCTCACCCTTAACATAAGCACAGGTAACAGTAGGTGTAGTCGTCAGCTTCCTTCCTTCCACAGCTCACTGACCATTTCTCAGTTGGCTCGTTGTTATAATAACTGTAGTCCCCTTCCTTCTGTTCCTTCATAGACTCTGTCCAGAGCAGCTCTCAGGACCTTCCGTCAGACTGAATTCACACTCGCTCCGAGAGTCGCTTTCCACCTTCATAGGGTACTAACAGTCAGCCTGTTCTGAGGTAACAGCTTGTAATCTTTCTGCTTCTGTCTCATCTGACAGGAATCACCACACGTCTGACCACGCTCTGGCTCAGACAAAGCTCTGACAGGAACTGATCTACTGCTAACGTCTCCCACACCCTTAAATAGTCTAAGGCTCCCTCTGGTGGCAATACAGGGAAGTGTGAGTGTGAATAAATATCAGGTGTTTTGTAATTACCTTTCTGTGCATTCTCCAGGGAACATGTGTACCAAGCGCAGCTGGGCCACACACATGCTCACTGGCACCTGTCATGTGAACATTGCAGGACAGGTTTCTCTCAGTGTAAAAAATATGGTGGCCATTGTAATGTAGTATAGTGATTTGATCATTAACAAGATGAACGTACGTCGGGAGGATGGTGGGTGAGCCTGTGCACTCCTTTCTGCCCCTTTCAGCATAGTCTGGAATCCTTCACTACCAGGGTATCGCTGATTTTTTCCACATGGACTTTGTTACTTTCTTTCCTTGGTTCATAATATTGGTTGAATTTACTTTGTCCCTTTTACTTATGTATTTTTGTCCAAGATTCCTTAGTGTTATATTATCATCTTTATATATGTGCGATACACTTGTATATATACTTTTTTGGCTCAAACACTATCTTGTTTCTTGAGCCTGTGTATTTTTTTGGACATATTATATCCATTTATATATTTTTACTGATTTAATAAAATGTATATTTTATTATGAGTTTTTCTATTCTGCATTTCCTCTTTCGGCCTAATTTACCATAATAGTGCAGTGGGATGACCTAACTTGTGGCTTATAGTCCCTGCTTTTCAGTTTCCTGATTAGATCAATAAACAAAATGAGTGTGATTTGCTAACTAAAGATATTTAGGAATTTATTCATAATAATGACATTTTTTTTTGTATTTTCCTAGTGAACTCTTTTCAAGAAAATGGAATTGAAAAGAGCTAATATATTAGCTGATCAATTTGACGCTAGTATGTAGGAAGAGCACATATGGTACCTGCCCTATTACATCCAGGTGACCCGATGGGCCTCCAGTTCTCCCTGAAGGCCATTTAGTGTTCCTATGCACTGTAGTTGAGAAGGGGTATAGGAGTGGTTTTCCCTCTTGAACTTTAATTTTGAAGTTTATAATTAGAGGCAAAATCCACATATGTAACATGCAGAGACTTTCGTGGATATCCTGAAAATTTCGCTTTATATATTCCAAAAGGTGAAATCCACAGAGAATTGTCATAAAAACCTGACAAACTACACCATATTTTTGCTTAGACAATTTTGGTTACCTGTCGAATATCTCATCTATTTAGCTGGTATTGTATTACAGATTTTCTGTACTCAAAGCAAGTCATTTATACTGAGTAAATGACTCAAAATTCCATATACTTTAGTGGCGAGAGCATATGTGGACACCACTCCTGTATTCAGGCCAAGGGGGTCTTCGTCCCAATGGTCAGTTGGAAGCCCTCACTAATATTTTATGTCTGTGGCCTCCAACAACCTAATTTCATCTCTTTATTTATAGATGAAGTTCACTTTTAAATAGCTAAGTTTTCAATCATATTTTGTGTGGAGGAAATGAGATTCTGGGAGCTAAACAGGAATGGATTCTTTACAGTTAGAGCAGTCAGACTGTGGAATGGTTTACCGCAAGAGCTAGTAATGTTGAAATGTGCAGTAATTGATTCCATTTTTGGGTTTATTTTGGGATCATAGAACCGAAATAGAATGTTTTGGCGTAGGACCCATTCTTTGAATAGTAATACCAGTGTCATAAAAGTCTTCTTTTTCCCTCCTTTCTAGCTGCTATCCATTTTAGCTGGAGGAAAACATGTAGTCTGCGCAATCTTTTCGATCAGCGACATCTCTAGTAAAAACGGATCCATTACAAAGGAAACAAAAAGAGGTGCAAAATGAAAACCAAAGAGTCCATTTTTAAATGATGTGTTTTTCTGAAGATGGATCCGTTCAAAAATGGAAACTTTGGCTCGATTCATTAAAACTTTCATGCCAGGATTCTGACGTAAAAGCTTTGAAAATTCGCAAAATTTAGGTGCAACTTGGAGTTACGCCGACATTTTGCACCTGTTAGGGTCCATCTTCTGTTAGAGCTGGGGCACGGTGGGTCTGGGACACCATAGCTTGTCTACATCATGACGAGCTGTGGTGTTCCTTCCGCACATCAGCAGCTAGAGTGAGATTTCTGGCCTTGTGCATGGAGGCACATGTCACTCGTCAGACGCTCCAGATTCATGAAGCGGTGTGCACTTCTTCATGAATCAGGAGCACCTGACTACAGCACGCTCCATCATCAAGACCGGTGTGAACAATGCTGGTCTTCATGACTCGGGCCCTTTGTCTTTCATTTTGCATCAGTTTTGCTCAGTTTGTAAAGGATCCATTTGTTTAATAATTGATCTATTAGAAACTGGACATGTGAACAGAGTCTTTATGGGGGTCTCAAATTTAAGAAGTTTTAGATACTATAAATGCACCCAGCATATGGTAGGGATATATAATTACTCAAGAAATGCAATTGTAGAGCCACATCAGTCACTTACAATATCGTATGATGAACACAACAACACTACATCCAGCTCTTATGCTCCGGGACCAATCAGAACACAGCATTTTTTTAAAAATACGTAAAATATGAGGGATTCTCAATAAATACAGTCAATAGATATCCATAATATTATAGATGTACAATTTCAATAACAGATGTGTTTCACATGGTGGCTCTAAGTAAGGTTCTGTTTCTCATGGATCCAAACAGAGCCCAATGGAGCACATAGACTTATAAAGGGCTCAGTTCTGTGACAATGGTGATGCATGCTAACCTTTGCCTTCAAAAGTGAAGGAAGCTTCGAGGCTCCTCCAAATCTAAATGTTATATATTATGTAGTTAAAGGGAAACAGTCACCAGGTTTTTGCCATCTAACCTGAGAGAAGTATAATATAGAGACAGAGACCCTGATTCTAGTGATATGTCACTTTCTGGGCAGCTTAATGTAGGTTTAATAAAATCACTGATTTATCAGCAGGAGATTATCACTAGAGGACTAGAAAACCTACTGCCATGTCCTCATTATTCAGGAGCTCTGTATAACTCCGCCCCACCACTGATTGGCAGCTTTCTGCCTATGCACAGTGTACACAGAAAGGTGCCAATTGGAGGTGTGGGCGGGGTTATACAGAGCTCAGCATTCAGAGAACTGCTAGATCTGCAGAAGATAAAGCTGAGATTTTATCAAAACTGCAGCAAGCAGCCTAATAAGTGATATATCCCTGAAATCAGGGTATCTGCTCATAAATTATTCTGCTCTCAGACAGGGTAATAAAAACGTGGTGACAGATTCCTTTTCAACAATAATATTTATTTCATAATGGGATACAGATTTTTGTTCGTGTCTCATTATACTAATTACTGGGCATCTGTTCATTCGTCAATTGGTAAATGCATTTTTAGCTGTAACAAAGTCGATGTTAGTTGGATTTGCATTATGCAGGTTTTAGCTCTTGCCTACAGACATTCTGTGAATCAAGCGTCTATTTTTCTCTCACAATGGAAGTCGCTCATCCTAATTAAGATGAAGAGTCTCGTCCCATTTCTAGTCCCTACACTTTTCTCAAAGGTGTGATAAAGGTTTGTATTCATCTTCCTCTCGCTTTTGCTGTTAGTTTGATTGGACAGGCACTCGCATCTTTTGAGTCAAGTTACAGCAGAGGTGGGCAGTCTGGTAATGATCATTAGAATGAGAAGCATTAATTAAGTCTATGGAGAGGAATTAGTAACTGTAACATGTCTATCATGTTTGGTGGAGGTGAGAACCCCAGGAGAAATGTCTTCAAAAAGCACAAAATATGTACTGCAGAAAACACAGAACCTGTAATGTGGCATTTTACTGTATGCTATGCACAATGAGTCCGATCTAAAATGGAACGACTGTATATTCAATGAATGAAAATTCACAGTAGACATACCGAGTCATGATTAGAACCAAAACTCATACACAAACCAAATTAAATGGGTTGAGGTTTCACTTAAAGGGGTTGTCCATGACCTTAACATTGATGGACTATCCTTAGGATAGGTCATCAATGTCTGGTCAGTGGGGGTGTGACACCAGGGACCCCTGCCGATCTCCTGTTCTTGGTGTTGATGGTGGCAGGAGCTGCTCAGTTATGAAGCTGAACAGCACAGCTCCATCATCATAAATAGTGGCTGCACATCTGCCCCCTATTGACTTGAACAGTTGACAGAGCTGTGATGTAACGCCAAAACTGAGCAGTTCCTTCCGCCATCAACACCAAGAACAGCTGATTGGGTGTGACACCCCTACCAATCAGACATTGATGACCTATCCTAAGGATAGGTCATCAATGTTAAAGTCATGGACAACCTTTTTGAAGGGGAATCCAGTGACTTTTTTCATTTTACTGTGTTCTAGCTATCATGTATTGAGTGTAGTGACATACTCACCGGCTGTCGTCTTCTCCTGGTATCCGCTCATTCTGCTCGCCATGTACTCACCTCTATAACCTGCTGGATCACTGTGTAGAGCGTCAGTCACAACCATTAAATCTATAGGAGGCTACAAAGACTATTACTGTAGACTTACATTGAGAACATTTAAAAAGTGACCTTACAATTGCTGTATCATTCGACAGGTCATTAATGCGGTGACATAGTGCTCCGGTGATGACCAAAGCAGGGCTGATACCAGGAGAAGACGGTGGATGGATTGCGTGTTACTACACTAAATACACTCACATGCATGATAGCTAGTACACGGGAAAATAAAACAAATCACTGGAATGGTCCTTTAAAATATAGTTTCTACATTTCCAGTAAAACACAACATGATGCATGTGTCTAATTCTAAATTCTGTTTACCTATAATTGCCTACACTTTACCTCCTGAATATTTCCCGCAGGCAACAAAATGTTGACCCTTTACACCCATTTTTCTTAAATTACTCCACCTGACTACAATTTCCTTTAATAAGGTTTGAAAACAACCTCGTATAAAATAAATGCACATGTTGTATTTAGGAATTACACTCATGTCTTCACAATATGTAGTCTCGGCAGCAGTCATGTACGCATCATTCGGATTCTAAATGAATCAGCTCTCTCTGCTCCTCTCTCAGCTGGAAATCTCAGCACCTTCTCAGGCTAAAATATGCTGAATGACATGCAGTCAATCCTTAGCAGCCAAACTCGATTCATAGAAATGATGATTATTCCTACTAAGATGAGCTTCGGTAAATGTTATGAAAGAGAAGAAAGGTTGTCATTTTGATCTACAAAGATGGGGCTTCGATACACAATAGGACCACAAGAAATAATTCACATTTACTGTAACATATCATGGTGCACTATTACACAGATAAAAATTTTTAGAAAATTACATAACAATCATACATAACAATATGAGGTTCATTACTTATTACTGAACCACAATCCATGCCCCTGGTGTAACACTGTTGAAGGAACTAGAGATGAGCAAATTAATTGGCAAGAGTCCTGCAAACCACCTCCAATCTACCGAATTCCCTGATGCCTCTTTTGATTTTTAGGTCCAACACGACATCATCGTTGCCGTACATGACATTGCACCAGGCCCAGTAATCAAATGAGGTGCCAAGGATTCTGGTGGGTATAAGGCAATTTACAGTATGGACTACTGGACCAGATGCCTACAAATTGATTCCCTCATCTCTAGTAGAAACCTATGTTCTGGTTCCAGTGCTTACTCTTCATGAAGAGAATGTAATAAAAATGTGTAAATAAAAGATTTTTCCAGGATTAAGAAATAGAATTTACTGCATTTAGCACACACAGTACATGTTTGGTCTGTTGGGGCAGATGTAAGGGCCCATGAGGTGTACATAGGGTGCCATGCTACAAGCACAATTTGCCAAGTGGTGTAACTTGAAGTCTGTGGGCCTCAATACAAAATATAAAACAGGGTTCCCAACTATCATAGGTCTTTAAAAGTATTAGGGGCTGATTCGATAAATCTTTTACCCCAGAAAACTATTGTAAAAGCTTTGAAAAGTCATTAATTTTTTTCACAACATGAAGTTGCACAAAAAGGTTGTGACTTTTGTTGTTTTCACATCAGCTTGAATCATCTTCATAGAAGTGGGCAAAGATAACGAAAAGCCGAGGTTGGACTGGGCATGGCCACACCTGCCCTTCCAATTCATTAATAGTGCTGGCATTTTGTACACCAAAAATGCTACTTCAGTCAGTGTATCGCATTTCTGGAGATGCACATGGAGGCGGATGTCTAATTTATGACTCTTAATGAATTTGGACCATCGTACTCTAGCAAGACTGCAGTAGCATGAGTATGATTCTATGATTCTATGTGCGAAAGGCCACTGGTTTTATCGTTTTTGCCTAAAGGACCTTTTGGGGCCCCATAAGCTATAAGGCCCAAGTGCAACTGCAATGGCTGAACCCACTATAGTTATGTCCAAGCACTGGACACACTCTCAAAAGACTATCTTAAAGAAGACTGTACTGGCCATCATAGATAGAATGGACTATGATGACTATGTGTACCCTACTTGTTATTAAATGTATTGATATATAAATTGCATAACACAACATAAAAATACTTGGCCAAAATTTCCGTGCCTAAATATTATCTTAAGTAGCAAAATAGTTTATTACATTGTAATTTTGTGAAACATGGAGAAGAAACGTCATACAACAATCTGATTCTCCAAACTCTGCTTTGTGATGGACATAACAAAACGTTTCAAAAACAATGAAGAAATTTTAGAAAACTTTTTTTTTTTTTTTTTTACCCTGATGTCCATCCCCAACCATGCACGTCTGATGTGTAGAGCACGAAGAGCATTAGCAAACTAACCTATGCATACATTTACATCATCCAGTTTGGCAGACCCATTTCTGTGGAAACCTCTCTTGCACTTCTCACAATGCTGACCACGAGTGTTGTGTCTGCAGCCCACGCAGACCGCCGTGTGTACAATCTCGATGTAAGTGCAGCGGTTGGAGTGCCCGTAGCAAAAGCAATCTTGTGAGGAAGGAGGTGGGGGAGAAAGAGAGAGAGGAAGAAAGAAAGAGAAGGCATGCTTGGTAAGGACCATGTGAGGGGTATGGTGCTAAATGTCAGCATGATGTTGTGATACTGAAACTTAGAGGGGATTCATTAAAATTAACTAGTGCTGACTGAAGTATTTTCAGACAGAACATCATGCTGAAGTAAATCAGAGTTGCCTTAGGTATCACCAAGGGTGGTACTACTGCAGTTCAATAACTAGTCCCCATGGTAGTAATAGAACTTTGACAGGCACTCAGTCAAACTAATATAGGTAGAGTAAGGAATAGAAAATACTTCAGCCGTAAACCAGAACCCACAGAGAATTCTATCTTTTTTTTCCCCACTAATATACAATATATTACAAAACAGGTGACTCATTAGTAATAATGACAGTATTTAAAACACAACTCAATTTGCAGTTGTTGAAGGGGGAAAACAATATTCTAACTCATTTCTGAAAGTAGTACTCTCAAAGAACAATCTATATCCTACAGCTGGCAAAGACGCCATGTCAGTAGGGTCAATTTCATTGAGAATGAAGTCGTCACGCGAATAACCACCCAATAAAGTATAAAAAGACAACTTTCTGTCAAAGCTATCAAGCTGCAATATTGGAAGAAAGCCAACAATGGCTCACACATTTGCCAACTCATTCCTTTAAAATGAAGCTGTTTTTTTGGCTCCTTTTCCCTGAGACGGATACAAAAAATCAGAAATGTTTTGCACTGGATAATGGAGTCATAAAAACTGACTTTTTTAAGTCCCCAGCTACTGTCTCATGTCAGCTATCCAGCAGAAAGAATTGGTAGCCGGAGAGTGATCACATAACTGTGTTAGATACATATTAGATAGGTTATTGATCCAAGGATTGGATGGAAAGGAATTTTGTTTCTCTAAAATTAGGACAATTTGAAGTTTACATTTCCCTTCCTACATGGACGTATGACTTTTTCTACCTTTCAAAGGTATTCGCAAGATAGGAAGATATCTCCAATCCTTAGGATACAGAATAACTTACTAATCGCTATGGGTCTGATCACTTGGATCCCTAGCAATCCAAAAAACAGGGCTCTTGAACCCAAGTATAGGGCTCCACAGTGCCTTATCGTAAATGCAGCGGAGGTGCGCATGCTTGACTTCCACTCTATACAGTTTCTATGGGGCGGTCGGAGAAGGCCAAGGACAGTTCTCCACCTCTAGTAGAGCCAATGAATGGAGCCAAAGTTGAGCATGCCAAACTGCACTCCATTCAAGATGAGGCTTTGCAGAGCCAATGTTCTTGAGTTCAAGAGCCTTGTTCTTGAGTTCCAGAGCCTTGTTTTCAAGTTTCAGAGTTCAGAATTGTTGAGTGTCCTTCGGTCAGATCTCCAGTAATCAAGTTATACCTTATCTGCTTGGTAGGACATAACTTACTATCTTGGGAATAATCTTTTAATAACTTTATCTATTGTCCCTCTGAAAAAGTTATTCTTACTATGCGCTGGTTTAAAGCATTTGTTTCCATTTTACCGCTGGAATGGTGCTACTAATCTAAGCTCCATGCCCCAAGTATTGTACTTACCAGCTGCCATCTTCATCTGTTCTCAGCACAGCCCCGGTCAGTCTTCTGCAGGTTGTGACCTGCCGGATTGCTCCAGTGTTTGTAGGGTGGAAGTCATAACTGTATGTAAGTCTATGAGAGCCAGAACATGGCCAGAACAACGCTCTCATAGACTCACATTGAGAGCTTGTGACCATTACCCCTTACGGTCAGTCAGAAGTTGTGGTCTCATGATGGCGCAGCAGAACCTGGGTGGCACCGGAAAGAGCTGAAGGCAGCAGCTGATTAGTATAAACTAGAGTCAGGGAACTTAGATTAATGGCACCACTCCAGAGCTGAAATAAAAAAATACTGGAGTGGTGCCTTAATAACCAATATATCACAGTATTGTGCAGCTATGCTATGAGTTGGTACAGAATTTAACTGGTATTTCTACTGTACTTCTGCTGCAGCACATCAATCCCTGAGAGCAGCATCAATCCCTGAGAGACCGTGGCTAAGGGCTGGGTCTCACATAGCGATACACCAGCGATCCCGACAACGATCAGGATCGCTGGTGTATCGCTACATTATCGCTGCTGAGCTGTCAAACAGGCAGCTCAGGCAGCGATCAGTACAAGCGACACTGCGGGTAACATCGCTTAGTTACCCGCAGTGTACCTTGGATACCAGCGCCCTGATGCAGGGAGCTGGTAACAAGGTACATATCGGGTTTCCAGGCGCTGCGCGGTGCCTGGAAACCCGCTGTGTACCTTGGTTACCAGCTCCCTGCATCAGGGAGCTGGTATCCAAGGTACACAGCGGGTTTCTAGGCACAGCCCCGCGCCTGGAAACCCACTGTGGACCTTGGTTACCAGCGGATCGCTGGTCTCCCGCCTGTCACACGCAGCGATGCGTGCCTGTCAGCGGGAGACCAGCGATCAAAAAAATGTCCTGACATTTCAGCGACGATCAGCGATACCCGGCAGGGGGGCTGATCGTCGCTGAATGTCACACACAGCGATATCGCTGGTGAGCTCGCTGCTGCGTCACAAAACTAGTGACTCAGCACCGATCTCGCTAGCGATATCGCTATGTGAGATGGGGGCTTAGGGACTGAGTTACATCACCTTACTAGCCTTGATCCTCAAGATCTGCTGTAAGGTACTGGATTACATAACTTTATTAGCCATGGTCCTCAAGATCTGCTGTAAGGGACTGAGTTACATCACTTTATTAGCCTTGAACCTCAAGATCTGCTGTAAGGGACTGGGTTACATCACTTTATTAGCCTTGATCCTCAAGATCTGCTGTAAGGGACTGGGTTACATCACCTTATTAGCCTTGATCCTCAAGATCTGCTGTAAGGGACTGGGTTACATCACCTTATTAGCCATGATCCTCAACATCTGCTGTAAGGGACTGGGTTACATCACCTTATTAGCCATGATCCTCAAGATCTGCTTTAAGGGTACTTAGCCTCGACATTAAACCTTTATTAGCCTCAGATCTGTCCTCAACTATCCTGGTCCTGTGTAAGGGACTGGTTACATCACCTTATTTAGTCCAATGTGTCCTCAAGATGTCTAGTTTGTAAGGGACTTGGTTGCATCACCTTATTAGCCATGGTCCTCAAGATCTGTTGTAAGGGACTTGGTTACATCACCTTATTAGCCTTGATCCTCAAGAGCTGCTGTAAGGGACTTGGTTAATTCATCTTATTAGCCATGGTTCTCAAGATCTGTTGTAAGGGACTGGGTTACTGTAGAATATATAACTTTAGTTTACTGCTTATATGTATGTAGGTATACAGTATGTTACACCTGAGGTGGTGTAAATCGGATCATAAAACAGAATATGTTTTCTGGACAAGTAGAGATGGGCAGTGAGTGAAATCATGTTGCCTATAAGAAGTCTTTGGTTTTTCCAAAGCAGAACATCCATTTTAGGCTAGGACTACACGGCAACATTTGTCACACGACACTGATATTGTAGCGATACATTGCAACATTGGATGTATTGATTTCCTCTGTTGTCACATTGTGACCATGACAGAGTCACAAGTGTTTCCAAATGTGTTGGATGTTCTGTTCTTGGTCATAAGTATCAAGCGACCAACTAAGCATAGATTTCAAAGTAATTTCCATGCAACGTGTCACTCGATTGCAACTATGTGCAACTTGACTTATGTATCAATTGTATCAATCGTTTTTGTATCGTGACTCTTCCTGAGCTGCTGTAGCACGTCACATGTCACCATGAATATTTGAAGAAATACGGCATACTTGGGGTGTTTAGGTGATCGGATTGGGTCCCAACCTAAAGTGCATCTTTTCCTTTACTTAATTTTGTCTGGAATTAAGAAACGTCACCTCATCACTAGTAAAGTATTCAGCAGAGCTCTTCTTTTCTTTCCCCTCACACGAGGACCCTAGTTTTGTGAACATGGGTTTGGATATATGTTTCTTACAGAGATTTGGTGGTAACAACTATAGTTGATATTTTGGGAATCAGTGGTTACGAATTTGGGTTGTAATTACATCCATTTTAATTTGCATGGGTCGCGCGAGATCATTGTTATATGGTGAATGAACCTTCCCACCTTGATAGCCTGCATGAATGACATCATCTCGCTGTAAAAATTAAAATCAGTGCCTATTCATAGCGTATTGCGTAATTTTTTGGCATATAGTCATGAGAGTCATGTTTGTGCCTAAATTAGCTGAGGGTCCCCGCTCCGGTGAGCATATGTGATTAGCCTCTCAGTATTGAGCGTCAGCCACATGAGGAGTTTGATTTACTTTTCATTTTTTCCAGGAATCTTTTTTGTTACAACAGAAAAAAACTGCAAATAAAGCGTGTGAATCTCATGATTTTGATAATTTCGTATTGTTGTTTTTTTCAGGTTTTCAAGGATTGCAGTAAGTACCTCTCCTGTCCATTCATTTAGGCTTGAGTTTGGGTCCAGAAATAGGGCTCTGCTAATTTCTAATCGTGGCTTCAGTATTTCCCTTCTTTTACTTATTTGCTACATTACATGTTTGTATATTGTTTAATTCGTTTGTGGTTTCTTGCTCAGCAAATATGTCTAATTGTTGATTTTAGGAGTAATTATGTGTCATCAACTTGGCAGGTGCATATGTACCATCTATGAAACCTCCAACGGCTGCGCTTCTTCATTGTCTGCTTAGTAAGGAGTACCTGGCAATCTCAAAGTCCAATGTCTGTCGTATTCTTTTTTTCTCAACCCAGGCTGCCGAACATCACAGGTAAGCCGCCAAAAAAAATATGGATGACCCCCACAGACAGCGGAAAAAAAAATAAAAAAAATAATTTTGAAGGAGAAAACATTTTCAAGTATTTTTCTGTTTGTTGCATTTTTTTTTTTTTTTTCCTCTGTATCTCTGGGTGCTGGGGAGGATCTTTTCTCCCAATGGAGTTTGCACAGTTGTCTGGCCGTGTGGATCAGCTTGCCACTGAGGTTCAGAGTATTGCTGCATATCTTGCTAGGTTGCCTGTTGTGGAACCTAGGATCCCCATGCCAGATTTGTTTTCAGGGATCGAGCTAAGTTTCAGAATTTCAAAAATAATTGTAAATTGTTTCTTGCCTTAAAATCTAAGTCCTCAGGAAACGCAGCGCAGCAGGTTCAAATTATCATCTCTCTCCTGCGCGGCGATCCTCAGGATTGGGCTTTTTCCCTGACACCTGGGGATCCTGTTTTGAGTGATGTTGATGTATTTTTTCAGGCTTTGGGGTTATTGTACGATGAGCCTAATATCACTGATCAAGCTGAAAAAGCCTTGTTGGCATTAAATCAGGGCTTGATGACGCTGAGTTATACTGTCAGAGATTCCGTAGGTGGGCAGTCCTGACCAAATGGAATGACGACGCTTTGGCGGCCCTTTTCCGGAAGGGTCTGTCGGATAATGTAAAGGATGTTATGGTGGGATTCCCTGTCCCCTCTGGTCTCAATGATTCTATGTCATTAGCGATTCAAATTGACAGACGTTTGCGTGAGCGGAGAAGTATGCGTGGAGTGGTGTTGCCTTGTGAGCCAGCTGCTGAGCCCATGCAGTGTGATGGAGTGGTGTCTGGGGCACAGCGTCATGAGTTTCGAAAGCGCAATGGGTTATGTTTCTACTGTGGTGATGCCTCTCATGCTATTTCAGTCTGCCCTAAGCGGGAAGACGTTTTGCACGCTCAGTTGTCTTGGTAGTGTTCAGACTAAGTTTTTATTAACTGTCACTCTGAATGCTCTCTGTCCTCATTTCTGCTCAGGCTTTCGTTGATTCTGGAGCAGCTATTAACCTGATGGATTATGATTTTGCTAAACGTTGTGGATTTCCCTTGATACCCCTACAGAAGTCTATTCCCCTACTGGGATCGATTCTACCCCTTTGGCTGAGAATAAACCCCAGTTTTCTACTCAGGTGATAATGAGGGTTGAACCTGATCACCAGGAGTGCTGCAAATTTTTGGTTCTATATAATCTGCATGACATTATCGTGCTGGGTTTCCCTTGGTTACAGTCTCATAATCCTGTTTTGGATTGGAAATCTGTGTCTGTAACCAGTTGGGGCTGCCAATGTGTTAATACCAACACTCCTGTTTTTTCTGCCTCCCACCAGGCTGAGGATGTTCCTGACTTTTTGTTTGATTTTTCTGATGTGTTTAGCGAAAGTAAATCTGCATCCTTACCTCCCCATAGGAGCTATGATTGCGCTATTGAATTAGTGCCAGGTAGTAAATTCCCTAAGGGTCGCCTCTTTAACTTGTCTGTACCTGAACATGACGCTATGCGGTCTTATATCAAGGAATCATTGGAGAAGGGTTATATCAGACCATCCTCTTCACCCTTAGTGCCGGTTTTTTCTTTGTGGCCAAAAAGATGGTTCATTAAGGCCGTGTATTGATTATCGTCTCTTGAACAATATTACTGTGAAATATCAATACCCGTTACCCTTGATTTCTGACCTGTTTTCCAGGGTGAAAAACGCTACTTGGTTTACCAAGCTTGACCTCAGGGGGCGTATAACCTTATTCGCATTAAGCACGGGGATGAATGGAAGACGGCATTTAACACCCCTGAAGGGCATTTTGAGTACCTTGTGATGCCCTTTGGGCTCACTAATGCTCCTTCCGTCTTCCAGTCCTTCATGAATGACATTTCAGGGATTTTGTGGACAAGTTTCTGATTGTTTATTTGGATGATATCTTGATTTTTTCTAATGACTGGGACTCTCATGTGAAACATGTTCGAACTGTATTCCAGATTTTGAGAGAGAATGCTCTGTATGTGAAGGGATCAAAGTGTCTTTTTGGCGTACAGAAGATCTCATTTCTGGGATTCATTTTGTCCCCATCTGTTATTGAAATGGACCCGGTCAAGGTTCAGGCCATCTGTGATTGGGTCCAACCTACTTCATTAAAGGCTCTTCAGAGATTTTGGGTTTTGCCAATTTTTATCGTAAATTTATTGGTAATTTCTCTGTTATTGTTAAACCATTAACTGATTTGACCAGAAAGGGTTCTGATGTGGTGAATTGGCCTCCTGAGGCAGTCTCTGCGTTTCAGGAACTTAAGCAGAGATTCACTTCTGCTCCTGTTCTACGGCAGCCTGATGTTTCTCTGCCATTTCAGGTGGAGGTTGATGCCTCTGAAATTGGGGCAGGTGCCGTTTTGTCCCAAAAAGATCCAGAGACCTCTAAAAGTAACCCTTGTGCCTTTTTCTCTCGAAAATTTTCTCCTACTGAACGTAATTATGACGTGGGTAATCGGGAGTTATTGGCCATGAAGTGGGCTTTTGAAGAGTGGAGACATTGGCTGGAGGGAGCCAAACATCAGGTGGTGGTCCTTACGGACCATAAAATCTGGTCTATCTGGAATCTGCCAAGCGACTCAATCCTAGACAGGCAGGTGGGCCTTGTTTTTCACACGTTTTAATTTTGTGGTTTCCTTTCTTCCTGGCACTAAGAATGTTAAGGCGGATGCCCTCTCGAGGAGTTTCATTGCGGACTCTCCTGAGCTATCTGATCCCTCTGTTATTTTGAAGGAGGGTGTAGTTCTTTCCGCCATCTCGCCTAATTTGAGACTTGCTCTGGAGGGTGTCAGAGGATAGGCCCGAGCGCTGCCCTGTTGGAAAATTGTTTGTCCCGGACCAATGGAAAAAGAGTGTGATGTCTGAGATTCATTGTTCCGCATTGGCTGGGCATCCCGGAATTTTTGGTACCAGAGACTTGGTTAGTCGGTCCTTTTGGTGGCCTACCTTGTCTCGCGATGTCAGGGAATTTGTGCAGTCCTGCGGGACTTGCTCTCGCTCCAAGCCTTGCTCTCGCTCTAGTGGTTTGTTGATGCCATTGCCTGTGCCCAAGAGACCATGGACCCATATCTCTATGGATTTCATTTCCGATCTTCCTGTTTCTCAGAGAATGACCACCATCTGGGTAATTTGTGATAGGTTTTCCAAAATGATACATCTTGTGCCATTACCTAAGTTGCCTTCCTCCTCTGAATTGGTGCCGTTGTTCCTTCAGCACGTGGTTCGTTTACACGGCATTCCTGAGAACATTGTGTCTGACAGAGGAGTCCAGTTTGTTTCCAGATTTTGGAGGACTTTTTGTTCTAAACTGGGTGTTCAATTGTCTTTCTCCTCTGCATTTCATCCTCAGACCAATGGTCAAACTGAGAGAACAAACCAGACATTGGAGACTTATCTAAGATGCTTTGTGTCTGCTGATCAGGATGACTGGGTCTCTTTTTTGCCTTTGGCTGAGTTTGCTCTTAATAATAGGGCTAGCTCTGCCACTTTGATGTCTCCGTTTTCTGTAATTCTGGGTTTCACCCTCGATTTTCTTCAGGACAGACGGAGGCTTCTGTCTGTCCAGGTGTTGACTCTGTTGTTGAGCGTATGCAGCAGATTTGGGACCAGGTAGTGGAGAGGTTGTCCCTCTCTCAGAGAAGGCCCAGCGGTTTGCTAACCGGCATAGGACTGATGGTCCTCGGTTTAAAGTGGGGACTTGGTCTGGTTGTCCTCAAAGAATATTCCTATGAGAGTAGCATCTCCTAAATTTAAGCCTAGGTTCATTGGACCTTATAAGATCATGGAGATTATTAATCCTGTTTCTTTTCGTTTGCTTCTTCCAGGGACATTTAAGATCCATAACGTGTTCCACAAGTCCTTGTTGAAGAGGTTTGTTGAGCCAGTGGTTCCTGCTGCTGTGCCTCCTGACCCTGTTTTGGTTGAGGGCAATCTGGAGTATGTGGTTGAGAAAATATTGGATTCTCGTTTTTCTAGACGAAGACTCCAGTATTTGGTTAAATGGAGAGGTTATGGTCAGGAAGATAATTCTTGGGTGTTTGCTTCGGACATCCATGCTAGGAGACTTATCCGTGCGTATCATAGAACTCATCCTGACCGACCTGGTTGCTCAAATGAGGGTTCGGTGACCCCTCCTCAAGGGGGGGGTACTGTTGTGAATGGGTTTGAGATGAGTTCTGAGCAGAGGCTCCCTCTGGTGGTTACAAGCGGTACTAGTGAGGATTGGGAATCAGGTGTTACTGATTGGTCTTATTTAACGGAATCATTTTCCCATCAGGGTTGCCGGTGATCAATTGTTCTGGTCTGAATCCTTCTTTCCAGTTTCCCTTGTAGCCTGCTGTGTCGTGTCTGCATCTCCTGCTGTCAGATAAGACAATTTCTTATTTTGTGTTTTTGCTATATTTTTGCATTTTGTCCTGCACTTCTGTGGGGCCTTCTGGGTCCCCTCCGGGGGCTTTTGCCCTCTCAGTTTAGTCCAGCCACTGTGTTTTGTACTTTTGCTTTTTGCAGTTTTTTCAGTGGCTGCTGTTTTTGTTACACCAGAGAACTAATTTAGGTGGTAGAGGTCGTGTGATCTCAGGTGATTTTGAAATTAGTATGTTGGTGTTTTTCAGGGTTTTCTGGGATTGCAGTAAGTACCCTTCCTGTCCTTTTCTATTTAGATAGTTTGGGCCCCAGCGTTTGCTCATACTATTTTCTTTCTGTGTCAGTATTTCCTCTTGTCTAACCGCCATTACATGTTTGGGGGCTTTCTATTATCTTTGGGGTTCTGCTCCGGGGCAGATAGCTTTCCTATTTCTATCTTTAGTGTAGTTAGTTTCTCAGGCTGTGACGAGGCGTCTAGGACCATCGTAGGAACGCTCCACGGCTGCCTCTAGTTGTGGTGGTTAGTCAGGTACTGCAATCTCATAGATTCCAACTGCTCTGGTGTATTTCCTTTTTTACCTGCACTCCTCAGCTACCGTAACATAACAGACCTGCATAAAGACTCATATTTAACAAAATAAGTTGGCAAATATGGATATATATTTGTTCCTCTTACAGAATTTGGTAGGAAACCACATAGTTGATATTGTGGTGAACATTTTCCCCAAAACAGCATAAAAAGGGTGATACAGAACTTTGCTTGTAAGCCCTTACATCCAATTTGTAATGTAAGCATGGAGTCAAGTTATCTGACATGAAGTCATGCATTGGTTAAAATAAAATGGTGAATGAACCTTCCCCACTTGAATAGCTGCATAAAATGACATCATCAAATCGAGTAAAAATTCTGAAAATCAGTAGCCAATACTCATCACAGCGAATGAGCGTCAGCGACTCGGTTTTCTAGAGAACATAGTCAGATACAAATGGAGGAGGTCAATGTTTGATGACCTAAAAAATGTAAGCGATGAGAAGGACCACACGACTGAAACACGAAACAGATGAGCAATGTGATAGATGAGAAAACCCAAAGACATCAAGTGAATGAGGCAGAAGCAGCAGGCACAATCAGGAGGAGTTTGGGGAATATAAAATAACAATTATCTTTTATATCCAGGAATTCTTTTATTGTCACTGGAAACATGAAAAAAAAACTGCAAATAAAACCAGTAATCTATCCTGCATTTGTGTATATCATTTCTGTATATGTGTCTTCTTTTGTACAATGTCTGTATGTAATACAAAGGTATTTCAACAAGAATATCTCTCGGCATGTCAATCACAAGACTAGGCTTGGAGTTGAGGATCCAAAAAAAGGGACTCCTGCTAATTTCTAGAATACAGTGGCTTGCGGAAGTATTTACCCCCTTGGCTTTTTACTTATTTTGCTACATTACAACCTGTGTTTAAATATTGTTGTAATCCGATTTGTGTGCTATGCATCAGCACTAAATAGTCTAAGTTGGTTGAAAGATATAGGCAGAAATTAAATTTATGGGATCAAACAAACAAAATTTGGCAGGTGCATATGTATTTGCCACTTTTGCTATGAAACCCCTAAAAATTTCTGGTGCAAGCAATTACTTTCATAAGTTCCATGCTTAGTGAAAGGAAGTCCACCCATGTGCAGTCTAAATGTCACATGGTCTGTCAGTATATACATTTTACCTTTTCTCAAAAGGCCACAGAGGCTGCAGCACCATCAAGCGAAAGGCGCCAATAACAAAACATCATGGAGACCTCCAAATAAGTCAGGGACAAAGCTGTTGAGAAGTACAAATCAGGGTTGGGTTATAAAAAAAACCTCGCAATCTCTGATGATCCCCCGGAGCACCATCATATCCATTATCATCAAATGGAAAGAACATGATACCACTGCCAAGAGAGGGCCGCCCACCGAAACTCTTAGCATGGGCAAGAAGGGCATTAATCAGAGAGGCATCACAGAGACCAAAGGGAACCCTGAAGGAGCTGCATAGTCACCAAGCAGGGACTGGAGTATCTGTCCATATGACCACAATAAGCTGTACACTCCATAGAGGTGGCAATTATGGAAGAGTGAGCAGAAAACAGCCTTTACTTACACACAAAAATTGTAAGGCTCGTTTTGAGCTTTCCAAAAGAATGTCGGAGACTCTCCAAATATGTGGAGGAAGGTGCTGTGGTCACTTGACACCAAAATTGAACTTTTTGGCCACCTAGGTAAACTCTATGTCTGGTGCCAAACCAACACAGTGCATCACCCCAAGAAACCCACCCCCCCAGTGAAACATGGTATGGCAGCATCATGTTGTGGGGATGTTTTTTGACAACAGGGACAGGGAAAATGGTTGGACCCGAGGGAGAGATGGATGGTGCGAAATACAGGGATATTCTTGAGTAAAACCTGTTTCAGTCTGTCAGTGATTTCAGACTGGGATGGAGGTTCACCTTCCAACAAGACAATGACCTAAAGAATTCTAAAAAAGCAACACTCGAGTGGTTTAAGAGGAAATGTGTAAATATTTTGGAGTGGCCTAGTCAAAGCCCAGCCCTTAATCCAACTGAGAATCTGTGGTCAGACTTGAAGATCGCAGTTCACCAACTTGAAGGAGCTGGAGAAGTTTTTCCTTGAGGAAAGGGCCAAACTCCCAGTGGCAAGATGTGGAAAACTCATAGAGACTTATCCAAAGTGAGTTGATGATGTAATTGCAGCAAAAGGAGATTCTACAAAGTACTGACTTTAGAGGGTGAATAGTTATGCACACTGAATTTTTCAGTTATTTTGTCCTATTTAATAAAAAGAAAAACAAATATTCACAGTTGTAGAATGTTCTTTTCATGAACCCTAAAAAAAAACAAAAGTGAAATTCACGGTTGTGAGGTAGAAAAACATGAAAAATGCCAAGGGGTTGAATACATTTGCAAGCCACTGCATGTGGATCCTCAGGCTGGTTTTCAATAAAGAGATGGCTATTCATGCTCCTAAATGTACCTGATAAGATAAATGTTCTAAAACATCCCATCATCGGAATGCCCCTTAATGGCCAATGCGTATAATTACCAAATTTGATGCTGCAGTAATAATAAAGAAAATAAATTTGAAGTATTGTAGAATTAATTGGTTCAATTCTAAAATTATCAGATGTGTGCTTAGCAGGTGGCACATCCACTGGTAGATAACATAAACCCAAACAAGATCTTGTAAGGTCATTGGAGCAGAAAAGGGATCACGGAACTCCAGTGGAAGTGGAAGATTCTCAAGACCTTTATACCATGATAAAAAAAAGAACTTGGCACTCAGCGCTTCTCACCAGAGTGGTCATATCGCCACTCACTGGACTTCTCTACATTTTAATCAAAGTCTCTTCCTAGCATTTTACATATATGAATATGTTTTATACAACATTACTTGTGGTTTATGTGTATTCTGATCAATCACTGTGGCTAATAAACTAACCGTTCCCTGGAACATTGCTCTTCTACTTTGCTTCCAATATATACGGTATACTGGTATAATAAACTGGCATTATTACTGAAGCATATTGCTCTGCAATAGATGCTTTCCCTCAAGATCCCATTAAAAATGAATATTGTCAGCCTATAACTGTATAGACTGAATGCTGCATTGGGATGGATACAACAAAAGGTACAATAGGGAATAAAGACGATAAGGTCATAACTGTAATCTGTACAATATGTAGCACTACATTCTGTGTGAGGTATGACATTTCTGAACTTGACATATAGCTTTCTCTAGATACAAGATGACACCATAGAAAAATCGACCAGACTTTGTCATTATGAAATCTGGTTGACTGTTTGGAAAGCTTTCATTGATATCTATCCAGTCCATGTCAAAGGAAGATTAGAAAATGCATAAATGTCACTAGATAGTATCCAGAATGTCACATTTCCCATAACACCCCACCAACTCTATACTCTACTCCACTCCAAACAACTAGAACATAAATAATTTCTTCTACTATCACCTCTCATTTCTTCCCTTACTTTACTATTCTTTTTTCTTAATACTTAAAGGGGTGGTCCCAAACAAAAATCAATTTTAATCCTAAATGTCTATCTATTCGCTATAACAATCTATTCTATTTTCTAATATACATTAATTTACTTTAATTAAAAAGTTCCTATCATTTCTTCACTACATTAAATGTTTTTTTTCGTTTCTACTACTTCTTTATGACGTTTCATTAGAGAATTCTCACTGCATGCTGGGATACTTAAATGAAGCTGCTGCAGCTTCTGCGCCGTCCCAGAAATGAAGCATACTCAGTGACTTCCATTTCAGGGGCTAGTCCCTGCTCTATTTGTCAATTATGACAGATGCTCTGTAGGATCTTGTAACTGAGCACTATGCATAGTGACAGTGCGCTCGCCATCTCTGATCAGAAGTATCAATCAGGAAAGAAAGCGCACTGTCAGTGCACGTTGTTAGAAGATTAAACAGTGTGCAGGAAAAGCAAAGACCAGCAAGTGATGTCCTGCAGTAGAGAAAGGACTAGCCCAGTCCCTGAAATGGAGGTCACTGATGGCGCTTCTTTTCAGGGAGGGGGCAGATGATGCAGCAGTGACCGCAGACTTTGCCCTCTGATGATGCTTCATTTGAGCATGCACTGGGATTCTCAAACAAAGCATCATAAAAGAGGTAGTAGTAAAAAAAATGTAGTTAGATATTGTAGATAGGGAAGAATAGTGACTTTTTAATTAAAGTGTATTAGAAAAGAGATTAGACTATGGCATTAAATAGATAGTGATTTAGGATTAAAATGAACTTTTGTTTCGGACCACCCTTTATCACTGATGGAAAGAGCTAGTAGATATTATAGTATCTTGTAAAAGTGCTTAAATGTTTTTTGAGGGGAACTGATGGCAGGATAGGAAGTGTAAAATAATAAAAGAGCATAAGTTACCTATTCAATCCACCTGCTATTTCGGTTACGCTGCTCCTCTGGTCCTGCCAACCTTGCAATGATGACGCCGCAGCCATCATTCACACGACTGCTGCAGCCAATCCTTGGCCTCAAAGGTGACATTTGCATGTCCTGCCCATGACCATAAAAGGCAGTGATTGGCTGCAGCAGCAAAGCAAGTAAGGAACATAACGTTGTTGCTGCAGGATTTGTGGGAATTGTTAGGGTAGTATTATCTATTTTTATTTTATACCTTTTCCTATCCTTAGCCTAATTTTGAATAACCAAGACAATCCTTTCAAGCGTCCATGATCCAAAGGTTTGTCCCATCTGTGAAATTTATTGCTTAGCCACAAGATATGTCATAAAGATCCATCAGATGATGGTCCCACTGGTGTCCTATTTTCAAGAAGACATCCAATCCTGTGGATATGCCATAAATGTACCATATTGGAACGGCCCTAACGTAACAAATCTGTAATGGAGGCTGATTTTTACTGTTTGGAGAAGATCACTATAATTCTCTTGTAACCTGATCAGTGCATATTATCCCACACTGTATATGTTCATGGTCTCATTTGCGCGTGGATCTGTGAATATTTACTGCATGTTGCCAAGAATCATGGATAAATAACATCCTATAGTAATGATTTTCTATTTGGAAAGTCCTGTATGTAAAGCTACGTTCTTTCTCAGACACTAGATCTCAGGATATGTTGTGCATTAATCAAATGTATTCAGAGCCATATTTCTCCATTACTTATGGATTTAAAGCCTAGGGGTGAGACATGAAAAGAAATTTTGATTTACACAGACGACGCTAGTTTTATATATCTCATGTAAATATGTTTTCAAGTAACATCTAGTAATGCATTCTTCTAGAGGAACGAAACCAATAAACGCTGGCTTCAAGTCATCTGCCCAAAGTAAGGCGCTAATTAATTGCACAGAACAAATTTACAAACCTACCTGCTCTTAGTCATTATCTCTGTCTTGTTATGTTAAGAATTAGGTTTATTGATTTGGATTTCACTCTGCAAGATCCACAGCGCTGCCTTTTTAGGACTTTTATAAAGATTCAATTGCCAAAGGGGCTGTTGTAAAAACTAGCGAGTGCCACTTAATTTCAGTTAGTTACAAGTTTTTCTGCATCTTTCATAGAGCGAGGAGCACGATCGATAGGCCTTTTATACGCTAAATAGGTAGGATGAGCATAGCTGTTATGTACTGCCTAAATGATCAGAGAAAACCCATGAAGAACATTGCCCATTTCTATACTGTACAACTTTCATTGTCCTGAATAACATTGGAGACTGGAATTCACTTAACAGGTACAGTTACAAAAGCTCTATGCATTAATCTGATACCTTTTTTGTATTTGGATGGAGTAGAAAGACAATTTTTGTGCTACAAATAAATTTTCACTCTACTAGCTCGAAGAAGCCCAACCATGATATTTTTTTTCACCAAAACCTGTGTATGTAGTGTACTATCGGTGTTACCATACTCATCAGTTTTTTGTTATTTCTATGTTAGCTCGCTGACTGAGCACTCCGCCCCCTTCAACATGTGGTGATTTTAACTACAGCAGGTTCCCACCAACCCATAAGTGCAGGAATTTCTGAGAGAGGTGTCCACTTTCACCCAGGAATTCAGACATCAGCGTAAGAGAGGTATTCACATTGGATAGGGACCCATCAGTTTTTTCTGAGACTACCTTGACGTTGGATGATGGGCAGACATAACTTGGACCAAATTGTGTGCAAAGCGTCTTATTTTTTTTCTAGTATTCAGAAGCCGTATGGTTATTCATATTTCATATATTTCACATTGACATGCTTTAGTACGATAGACTGCAACTTTTTTGTATATTATACATGGAGGTAGCTGCTCCTAAGTTAGCACCTATTCACACTAGCTTGGATATGTCAGTCAGTTTTTTGCTAGTACCATACTCATCTATCGGTGCTCTCTCCTGTATTCATGGGCATGCTGCTTCTCTTCTCAGTGACATCATCAATCTTTAGACTCTCCGGATCACACTGTGATCTTTGTGACCCAGAAGTGGCTTTTACAGTGTAAGTCTTTGACCGTCAGAACAAGACATCATAGGCTTTCATTGTAAAAGAGACTTCCAGCTCACGCATAGAGCATAGAGCGAGCGATCACGAGAGTGTGAATTGCCGTCACGTCACTGAGAAGAGGATCAGAATGGTGCTGGAGACCAGAGGAAAGCATATCAACACACTGACACTACAGTACGTGCACATATACACAGGTTTAGGGGATAAACAGGTTCATGGGAGTGATTCTTTAATGAAAATCCACTGGCGATCAACCTGTACCTCAACCTGTCACAAAAGTGTTTGCAACTGAATACTAATGATAAAACTTTACTGCTGGAGGTGAAGTTTTACACTAAGACAACTACTTCAGCTTCATACTCGTGGAAGGAAAGTATGAGTGCAAGTACAGACACGAGGGTTTAAGCACATTCATCTAGTAGACTGGAAGCAGATTAGTGCTTGGGATTGTGCTGTGACTTTCTGCTGAGAGAGGAGGATAGAGCTGCGCCATTTTACTGTACTCTTGTTTTCTTTCTTGTTCATAAACACACATTGTAAAAAGTGGAAATACAGAAAGAAAAAGCTGATTCTTTACATAATTTGGGGTATATTGGAAACATCTTATTTTTTTTTTCCTTTTTTTAGCGGAACAGTTTTGGTGTTTACAGCCCCATCAAACTACAATACTATAAATTCTATGATCACCAGTACCAGTCCTATAAATATAATATTTCTGTTATTATTTGATGTGTATTAGAAAAAATTTTTTGTTACGTTTTATGCAACATTTTATGACTTTATGTTAAATGTAAATTACCATCAGTGGTAAATGTATAAAATATTTGCCTCTCGTTTTCATTTGGCCATGTAATATATAAAATTGTGAACACCTCTTATATTAATCCACTGTTGGAGAAGTAACATAGTGTAATAATCCTATTACAGAAAGACATTATCTTGGGATGGAAAGCAGACGAATGCCAGCTTCGGTCCATAAGCCGAGGTCAAAATGTTATATTGTTTCTGCACACTGCCAAACTGCTCAGGAGTGACAGATACCGCATATATGGCAGTATATATCCTCTATGACCTGCGCCCAATAATTATAGCTTAATAGGATAGGCTACAACAGCCTGGAATCTAAATAGAAACACATACTTTAAATTGACAATATTTTTTATTCCACTGTGTGCTACAGTAGCAATACATATCTGTCTATCTATCTATCTATCTATCTATCTATCTATCTATCTATCTATCTATCTATCTATCTATCTATCTATCTATCTATATTTTTGCCATATACTTTTACAATCAAGGTAAGAAAGCAGTGTTAAAATATACCTTCTCCGCTAATGTAGCAGTATCTCTAGATAGATTACCATAGCCAATGGGCACTGAGTCCATTCTGAGATTGAAACCCCCTCAATAGGCCTGACAGGGACTATAGTGCTGCCACTGTTTTCTGATAATCATTTTACTAAACCATGTGTTATATCGAACATATAGTATACAGTATTTGTAGGCTGTATACTATAGAGCGGGAGAAGCTGAGAAAACTGTAGTTTTGTGGGAAAAGATCCAACATTGTATGTAATTTATTATTACAAATTCCTGCCAATTCTGGGTTTAGGAGTCCACTGGGCGGTCCTACATAATGTTAGCAGCATTTCCTGTATAAGTAGTGTAGATACAGAGGTAGCTGTCAATCATTAAAGGGGTTGTCCACTGCAAACAGTCGCAGCTCTCACTTTCTCTTGTCTGAAGGTGAGGAAAGTGAATTGGCCGCAGGGATCGCGTGACATAACAATATCATGTGATCCCCAGGAGAGTGAGTGACAACACCGCCGCAACGGTGCCGGCACTGGACATGAGTATTACTGTTGTTATTTTACTGGGAGCAAACATGCTGATTGAGATGAGGCTGTCCAAGTAGTGGACAACACCTTCAACTAAGAAGATCCACTGGATTTAAACGCTCAAAAATGAAATGAATACATTAAAAGCTGTATTGAATCTTTTTATACAACTACATGCCATATTTATATATATAATACAGACCAAAAGTTTGGACACATCTTCTCATTCAAAGATTTTTCTGTATTTTCATGACTATGAAAATTGTACATTCACACTGAAGGCATCAAAACTATGAATTAACACATGTGGAATTATACATTACACTTTACAAAAAAGTGTGAAACAACTGAAAATATGTCTTATATTCTAGGTTCTTCAAAGTAGCCACCTTTTGCTTTGATTACTGCTTTGCACGCAGAAAAGGTGAACGGCTGGACTCTACATGCCTAGTTCCCACCGTGAAGCATGGTGGAGGTGGTGTGATGGTGTGGGGGTGCTTTGCTGGTGACACTGTTGGGGATTTATTCAAAATTGAAGTGGAGAGCGGTCCAGCTCACCCCAAACCATCTCAAATGGGTTCAGGTCTGGTGACTGTGGATGCCAGGTCATCTGGCGTAGCACCCCAACACTCTCCTTCTTGGTCAAATAGCCCTTACACATTCTGAAGGTGTGTTTGGGGTCATTGTCCTGTTGAAAATAAATGATGGTCCAACTAAACGCAAACCGGATGGAATAGCATGCTGCTGCAAGATGCTGTGGTAGCCATTCTGGTTCAGTATGCCTTCAATTTTGAATAAATCCCCAACAGTGTCACCAGCAAAGCACCCCCACACCATCACACCACCTCCTCCATGCTTCACGGTGGGAACCAGGCATGTAGAGTCCATCTGTTCACTTTTTCTGCGTGCAAAGCAGTAATCAAAGCAAAAGGTGGCTACTTTGAAGAACCTAGAATATAAGACATATTTTCAGCTGTTTCACACTTTTTTGTAAAGTGTAATGTATAATTCCACATGTGTTACTTCATAGTTTTGATGCCTTCAGTGTGATTCTACAATTTTCATAGCCATGAAAATACAGAAAAATCTTTCAATGAGAAGGTGTGTCCAAACTTTTGGTCTGTACTGTATATATATTTAGAGAATGGCAGAACTGTAATCTGGAGTCTTACAAGCTTGCCTCAACCATGAAATTATTGAAAGATTCCTATAAAAAAATATTGCTTTTGTAATTCATTTTCATCCAAAAATGTTTTCGGTCAAGAGTAGAGTTGAGCGATACTTTCCGATATCCAAAAGTATTGGAATCGGAATGGTATCGCCGATACCCAAAAATATCGGCGATACCCGATACCGATACCGGAAATCCAATGTAAGTCTATGGGAACAAAATATCGGAATTAAAAAAAACCCATTCTTGCCTTGTTGGTTAATTGTACATGAAGGAAAACAACAAAGAGTAATGTAGAATGTATTGGGGAAGGTTGAGGAGACATTAAAGGCTAGATGTTTAACCCAATCAAATGGAATAGCATAAAATTTTTTTTTTTTAAAGATGTTCGGATTGACGAAGAAATTGACAATGTTGTTAACGTTTTTTCTATTTTGGCAAATATGTATATTTCACAACTCTTCCATATTTCCATGCTCTTCACCTTTTTAACTTTTGACACACTTTCTCCTTCATAATCTTCAGCAGCATCATCTTTTTCATCAAATTATTCTTCATCTTCACCTTCTTTATCTTCTTCTTAAACTTCTTGCTATTCATCTTTTTGTTAACATTACTCATATTCTTCTTATTAAACTATTATTCTTATTCATATTGTACTTCATCTTCTTCATCATATTCTTATTTGTGACAGAGAATCCTGTACTTGTAATCTGTCAAAGTATGAATTTTTCATCCTTCCGTTCTTGCTGTCACAAAAGATTTAAATTACAACAGTATTTGTCCGTGTTCAGTTTAGCCTGCAGCAGCAGGCATTTTCCAGGGGCACCACGAGGAGGAACGGACTCACCCCCATACACTGCTTAGTCTTCTTCTGCTTAGAATTTAGAGCATATATTTTGCTCTTCATTTTGGTCTTATGCTTCATGTTCTTCTGCTTTTTGATCTTCTGCTTATTGTTCTTAAGTCACTTGTTCTGTATCTTGTAGTTTGTCTTAACCTTCTTAGTCCTGTTTGGTAATCTTTTATTTCTTCTTTGTGATGGTGTTTAGGCTGGTTGGCTTGATGCTCGTCGTCCTTGTGGTCGTCATCTTTTTCGGGTGGTCATCAGGGTCGTCGTCTTAATTGTTGGAGATCCAGAGTGATTACCCAAAAAAGCATTGAAAAAATCTTCAATTTGTAAATGTAGCAGAAGGTACAAGAGTCAATGCAAGTAACGAGGACCAGCTGACTGTGCTGGAACCCGGAGGGGCAGCAGAAGGTACAAGAGCCAATGCAAGTAACGAGGACCAGCTGACTGTGCTGGAACCCGGAGGGGCAGCAGAAGGAAAAGAGCCAATGGCACAACCGAGGACCAGCTGACGTTACTGGGACACGGTTACTAAGCAGGAGGTACCTGTGCTCCAAAGCACTACCAAGGACCAGCAGACGTTGCTGGAACTCGGATACCGAGATGGAGGCACCTAGGCCAAAGGCACTGCGGAGAACCAGCTGACGGTACTGGAACCCGGACGGGTAGCAGAAGGTACAAGAGCCAATGCAAGTAACGAGGACCAGCTGACTGTGCTGGAACCTGGAGGGGCAGCAGAAGGAAAAGAGCCAATGGCACAACCGAGGACCAGCTGACGTTACTGGGACACGGTTACTAAGCAGGAGGTACCTGTGCTCCAAAGCACTACCAAGGACCAGCAGACGTTGCTGGAACTCGGATACCGAGATGGAGGCACCTAGGCCAAAGGCACTGCGGAGAACCAGCTGACGGTACTGGAACCCGGACGGGTAGCAGAAGGTACCCATGGAAATTTAAGTTGACAGGCCGCGAGCCGGCCGCAGTTACCGAATCCCACAGTACTACAGTGGGTGATTGTCCTATTGTCACAACGGAAACAGCCTTTATTTGCATATCCCGCAGCACACATAGGAAGCACCTAAACTCCAAGCACCATAGAGTCGGCTAACCCGATCGCAACACGACAGGACAACTTATTGGAGGCTAAGTGACGTTTACACTGACAGGAAACAGATGGCGTGCTGTAACCAGTCTGGGCAGGAGTGAGTACCCGTGCCAATGACACTTCCGAGCAACAACTGGCGGTGTTGTAGCCCAGGGATGAGAAGAGAACATGGTGGAGGCAGCAGGACTTTTTGCCGTTCACACAGCAGGGGAACAGCTGACATTACTGAACCCCAGTAACACAGGAGCAAGTGTTGACTGTGCTAACAGCACTTCCGAGCAACAACTGGCGGTGTTGTAGCCCAGGAATGAGAAGAGAACATGGTGGAGGCAGTAGGACTTTTTGCCGTTCACACAGCAGGGGAACAGCTGACATTACTGAACCCCAGTAACACAGGAGCAAGTGTTGACTGTGCTAACAGCACTTCCGAGCAACAACTGGCGGTGTTGTAGCCCAGGGATGAGAAGAGAACATGGTGGAGGCAGCAGGACTTTTTGCCGTTCACACAGCAGGGGAACAGCTGACATTACTGAACCCCAGTAACACAGGAGCAAGTGTTGACTGTGCTAACAGCACTTCCGAGCAACAACTGGCGGTGTTGTAGCCCAGGGATGAGAAGAGAACATGGTGGAGGCAGCAGGACTTTTTGCCGTACACACAGCAGGGGAACAGCTGACATTACTGAACCCCAGTAACACAGGAGCAAGTGTTGACTGTGCTAACAGCACTTCCGAGCAACAACTGGCGGTGTTGTAGCCCAGGAATGAGAAGAGAACATGGTGGAGGCAGTAGGACTTTTTGCCGTTCACACAGCAGGGGAACAGCTGACATTACTGAACCCCAGTAACACAGGAGCAAGTGTTCACTGTGCTAACAGCACTTCCGAGCAACAACTGGCGGTGTTGTAGCCCAGGGATGAGAAGAGAACATGGTGGAGGCAGCAGGACTTTTTGCCGTTCACACAGCAGGGGAACAGCTGACATTACTGAACCCAGTAACACAGGAGCAAGTGTTCACTGTGCTAACAGCACTTCCGAGCAACAACTGGCGGTGTTGTAGCCCAGGGATGAGAAGAGAACATGGTGGAGGCAGCAGGACTTTTTGCCGTACACACAGCAGGGGAACAGCTGACATTACTGAACCCCAGTAACACAGGAGCAAGTGTTCACTGTGCTAACAGCACTTCCGAGCAACAACTGGCGGTGTTGTAGCCCAGGGATGAGAAGAGAACATGGTGGAGGCAGCAGGACTTTTTGCCGTACACACAGCAGGGGAACAGTTGACATTACTGAACCCCAGTAACACAGGAGCAAGTGTTCACTGTGCTAACAGCACTTCCGAGCAACAACTGGCGGTGTTGTAGCCCAGGGATGAGAAGAGAACATGGTGGAGGCAGCAGGACTTTTTGCCGTTCACACAGCAGGGGAACAGCTGACATTACTGAACCCCAGTAACACAGGAGCAAGTGTTCACTGTGCTAACAGCACTTCCGAGCAACAACTGGCGGTGTTGTAGCCCAGGGATGAGAAGAGAACATGGTGGAGGCAGCAGGACTTTTTGTCGTTCACATAGCAGGGGAACAGCTGACATTACTGAACCCCAGTAACACAGGAGCAAGTGTTCACTGTGCTAACAGCACTTCCGAGCAACAACTGGCGGTGTTGTAGCCCAGGAATGAGAAGAGAACATGGTGGAGGCAGTAGGACTTTTTGCCGTTCACACAGCAGGGGAACAGCTGACATTACTGAACCCCAGTAACACAGGAGCAAGTGTTGACTGTGCTAACAGCACTTCCGAGCAACAACTGGCGGTGTTGTAGCCCAGGGATGAGAAGAGAACATGGTGGAGGCAGCAGGACTTTTTGCCGTTCACACAGCAGGGGAACAGCTGACATTACTGAACCCCAGTAACACAGGAGCAAGTGTTGACTGTGCTAACAGCACTTCCGAGCAACAACTGGCGGTGTTGTAGCCCAGGGATGAGAAGAGAACATGGTGGAGGCAGCAGGACTTTTTGCCGTACACACAGCAGGGGAACAGCTGACATTACTGAACCCCAGTAACACAGGAGCAAGTGTTCACTGTGCTAACAGCACTTCCGAGCAACAACTGGCGGTGTTGTAGCCCAGGGATGAGAAGAGAACATGGTGGAGGCAGCAGGACTTTTTGCCGTTCACACAGCAGGGGAACAGCTGACATTACTGAACCCAGTAACACAGGAGCAAGTGTTCGCTGTGCTAACAGCACTTCCGAGCAACAACTGGCGGTGTTGTAGCCCAGGGATGAGAAGAGAACATGGTGGAGGCAGCAGGACTTTTTGCCGTACACACAGCAGGGGAACAGCTGACATTACTGAACTCCAGTAACACAGGAGCAAGTGTTGACTGTGCTAACAGCACTTCCGAGCAACAACTGGCGGTGTTGTAGCCCAGGGATGAGAAGAGAACATGGTGGAGGCAGCAGGACTTTTTGCCGTTCACACAGCAGGGGAACAGCTGACATTACTGAACCCCAGTAACACAGGAGCAAGTGTCCACTGTGCTAACAGCACTTCCGAGCAACAACTGGCGGTGTTGTAGCCCAGGGATGAGAAGAGAACATGGTGGAGGCAGCAGGACTTTTTGCTGTACACACAGCAGGGGAACAGCTGACATTACTGAACCCCAGTAATCACAGGAGCAAGTGTTCACTGTGCTAACAGCACTTCCGAGCAACAACTGGCGGTGTTGTAGCCCAGGGATGAGAAGAGAACATGGTGGAGGCAGCAGGACTTTTTGCCGTACACACAGCAGGGGAACAGCTGACATTACTGAACCCCAGTAATGCAGGAGCAAGTGTTCACTGTGCTAACAGCACTTCCGAGCAACAACTGGCGGTGTTGTAGCCAGGGATGAGAAGAGAACATGGTGGAGGCAGCAGGACTTTTTGCCGTTCACACAGCAGGGGAACAGCTGACATTACTGAACCCCAGTAACACAGGAGCAAGTGTTGACTGTGCTAACAGCACTTCCGAGCAACAACTGGCGGTGTTGTAGCCCAGGGATGAGAAGAGAACATGGTGGAGGCAGCAGGACTTTTTGCCATTCACACAGCAGGGGAACAGCTGACATTACTGAACCCCAGTAACACAGGAGCAAGTGTTCACTGTGCTAACAGCACTTCCGAGCAACAACTGGCGGTGTTGTAGCCCAGGGATGAGAAGAGAACATGGTGGAGGCAGCAGGACTTTTTGCCGTTCATACAGCAGGGGAACAGCTGACATTACTGAACCCCAGTAACACAGGAGCAAGTGTTCACTGTGCTAACAGCACTTCCGAGCAACAACTGGTGGTGTTGTAGCCCAGGGATGAGAAGAGAACATGGTGGAGGCAGCAGGACTTTTTGCCATACACACAGCAGGGGAACAGCTGACATTACTGAACCCCAGTAACACAGGAGCAAGTGTTCACTGTGCTAACAGCACTTCCGAGCAACAACTGGCGGTGTTGTAGCCCAGGGATGAGAAGAGAACATGGTGGAGGCAGCAGGACTTTTTGCCGTACACACAGCAGGGGAACAGCTGACATTACTGAACCCCAGTAACACAGGAGCAAGTGTTGACTGTGCTAACAGCACTTCCGAGCAACAACTGGCGGTGTTGTAGCCCAGGGATGAGAAGAGAACATGGTGGAGGCAGCAGGACTTTTTGCCGTACACACAGCAGGGGAACAGCTGACATTACTGAACCCCAGTAACACAGGAGCAAGTGTTCACTGTCTAACAGCACTTCCGAGCAACAACTGGCGGTGTTGTAGCCCAGGGATGAGAAGAGAACATGGTGGAGGCAGCAGGACTTTTTGCCGTTCACACAGCAGGGGAACAGCTGACATTACTGAACCCCAGTAACACAGCAGCAAGTGTTCACTGTGCTAATAGAACTTCCAAGCAACAACTGGCGGTGTTGTAGCCCAGGGTCAAGGAGGGTGTAGGCAGAGGCCTAGTATGAGATGTTTGAAGTTGAAGTTGTAGTTAGCAGCAGTAATTTTTGCCAGACACACAGCAGGGGAACAGCAGGCGTTACTGAACCCCACAAACACATCAGCGATTGTTTTCATCTGTGCATCTAACACTTCTGAGCAGCAACTGGCGGTGTTGAAGCCCAGGGTCAAGGAGGGTGTAGGCATTAAATATTGAGTTATTGCCTTGTTACGTGGCCATTGCAAATGTATGTACTTCAAACAAGAATAAATAAAGTTTTACTAGGACAATAAAATGATGAATTTAAATTCCAAGAATAGAAAAATATTTATACTTGAGAGTCCTCTGTGGTTGATACCGTTTAATGGCTAACTGAAAATATGGTAACAAATTCCAAGCTTTCGAGACTACTCAGGTCTCTTCATCAGGCTAAGACTAAAACAAAAAATGAAGAATCACATATTTCTACACACAACAGGACACAGGAATAGGTAAGACAAGTGAGGGAGGGACAAGTGAGGGGAGACCAGCCAAAAAATGAGAACAAGGATGAATTATCAGCGCCACACAATAAGAGAAAAAATAATGGATTTACCTGTGGCAAAACATTTTGTATGCCCGGTCATAGCATGATGGATATGGAATTACTGGTATTAAAATATAACTTAAAATATGAGAAAGATACAAAGGTTTCAGAATATAAGCTCATCATGACCTTTGACACTGTTAGTGATGGAATGAATAGATCACACGGATTTATGTCATTCTATATCAATTAAGGAATCTGCGTCTCTGCCCTTCCAGGGGCATGAAAACACAAAACCAGACCCCAATCAGAGGGCAATAAAACTTTCTATCCTTATCTAAAAATATTTAGACTTGAGAGTCCTCAGTGGTTGATACCTTTTAATGGCTAACTGAAAAGATGGTAACAAATTGCAAGCTTTCGAGACTACTCCGGTCTCTTCATCAGGCAAAGACTAAAACAAAAACTGAAGAATCACATATATATATATATACACAAGAGGACACAGGAATAGTGCAATAGGTAAGACAAGTGACGTGAAGCAGAACTGTCATTATGGCAGAGGAATGAACATAAATATTGGAACAGATCATAGATAAGGAGAGAGTTTTATTACCCTCTGATTGGGGTCTGGTGTTGTGTTTTGATGCCCCTAGAAGGTCAGAGACGCAGATTCCTTAATTGATATAGAATGACATGAATCCATGTGACACGTTCATTCCAGCACTAAGAGTGTCAAAGGTCATCATAAGTTTGTATTCCCAAACCTTTCTATCTTTCTCAGATTTGAAGTTAGATTTTAATACCAGTAATTCCATATCCATTATGCTATGACCGGGCATGCAAAAGTGTTTTGCCACAGGTAAATCCATTCTTTTTTCTCTTATCGTGTGGCGATGAGAATTCATCCTTGTTCTCCCCAACAGCTGCAGGAACCTTTCCTTGCAAACAGAGAAGTGTAAAACATGTGCATCTATAATGACCACGGACAAGATAAAGATACCCAACTCCCATCAGGACTACAAGATCCCAGGTACTTTCAGCTGCATCACATCTAATGTGGTGTACCTAATTATATGTACTAAATGTCCAACTGGGGGTCTGTATGTGGGGGAGACCGGGCAAAAACTGAGAACAAGGATGAATTCTCATCGCCACACGATAAGAGAAAAAAGAATGGATTTACCTGTGGCAAAACACTTTTGCATGCCCGGTCATAGCATAATGGATATGGAATTACTGGTATTAAAATCTAACTTCAAATCTGAGAAAGATAGAAAGGTTTGGGAATACAAACTTATGATGACCTTTGACACTCTTAGTGCTGGAATGAACGTGTCACATGGATTCATGTCATTCTATATCAATTAAGGAATCTGCATCTCTGACCTTCTAGGGGCATCAAAACACAACACCAGACCCCAATCAGAGGGTAATAAAACTCTCTCCTTATCTATGATCTGTTCCAATATTTATGTTCATTCCTCTGCCATAATGACAGTTCTGCTTCACGTCACTTGTCTTACCTATTGCACTATTCCTGTGTCCTCTTGTGTATATATATATATATATGTGATTCTTCAGTTTTTGTTTTAGTCTTTTCCTGATGAAGAGACCGGAGTAGTCTCGAAAGCTTGCAATTTGTTACCATCTTTTCAGTTAGCCATTAAAAGGTATCAACCACTGAGGACTCTCAAGTCTAAATATTTTTCTATCTACTGGCTAACACGGTACGAAGATACACATCTTTCCTATATCCTTATCTAGGAACTGTTATAATATTTATGTTCATCCCTCTGTGATAATGAGAGTTCTGCTACACGTCACTTACTTGTCTTACCTATTTCACTATTCCTGTGTCCTGTTGTGTATAGAAATATGTGATGCTTCATTTTTTGTTTTAGTCTTTGCCTGATGAAGAGACGTGAGTAGCCTCGAAAGCTTGCAATTTTTACCATCTTTTCAGTTATCCATTAAAAGGTAACAACAACCACTGCGGACTCTCAAGTCTAAATATTTTTCTATCTACTGGCTAACACGGTACGAAGATACACATGTTTCCTAACTTCAAGAATAAAAATAAAGACACTGCAAATATAAACGCATATATGCACATGCCAACAACAAATGGAACAACACACCACCCAAAAAATTGGTTACAAAATATAGTGTTGTAAATTTAAGAATAAAAGTCCATTTTTGTATTTATGAATAATGCTTAAGGAACGCTATGTTAAACCATAACATAGTCAAGACAATGGATTTTGTAACAGTCACTCATCATCATCATCATTGCAATTTAGATGTGACAGTCACAGACATTTCAATTATTTAAGTTAATAAAATCGTTACTTTGTACAGCATGTATGACATGTCCAGCATGGACCCATCAATGTGATGACACAATAATGTACGATAAAAAATAACCATTTAAAAAAACATAATGCATTGTCACAATTTAAGTGTGTGCCTGCAAGTGTAGGTGAAACAAAGGCTACGGATAGCAAAGGTATATTCTATGTCTGTATCAGACAGTGGACAGCCTCTGATGGGTAATGGCGATGTTATACTGTACGTCAATAAAGTCTGCGGCTGCAATCATGCATTTTTTGCTTGTACAGTGTTGAAGAGGGTAAAAGCATGTCTGGTTGCGCAAGGCTTTATGCGTCAACACTACCTTCCTACTGTCACGCGTAGGGTAGGGTAGCGTGTGTCAATTAGATTACTCTATAAAATGTGACGTTACGCAGCGTTATTGCGCCCTAGGGACGCCAAAAATACGACAGCAGTAATCATTTACTGTCTAATACTCCACCTATGACCAACAAAAAAGAACGTTCCCTCTTTAACAATCTACAAGACTAACAACCATAATGGTTGACGCTGACTTTATTGAGGTACAGTATTACATCGACATTGTCCATGAGTAACTATGCACTGTGATACCTATATACCATTATTAATTTATATCTGTTGTGGTTGTTTCAACAGCACTTGCAGGTATAACTACCTATTGTCAGTATGCATGATGCACTTTCTAGATGTAATAATTTATTATTGCACATTATTACCAGGTTTACATGCTGGCCATTTCATATATGGTGTGTGAAGTTACAGTTGGCATCAGTATGTGTATTTTATAATGTCTGTCATAAATAAAACTCGTGATGATGATGATGAGGATTTTATGATTCGTACATCCATTGACTGCATTATCTTACAGGTACAGATAAAGTTCCTTAAAAAGCATAAATTGATAAGTATGAAATGTACTTTTATGCATTAATTTAAAAAGTGAACACTATGTTTTAGTTTTTGTTACCATTTCTAATAGACATGTGCAGATATGCGCTGTGATGACAAATTATTATTTGTCCATATTTGTCATAAAAATTTATCATTCTAGGCCTGGAAAACGTCACAATTTCATGTTTTAAGCATAACAATCAGGGTGACGGCTCTTCCCTATTTGGAGCATGTTCGACATGGGTTTTTCTGTGCATGTGTAGGGAACAGGAGACTTGCCGGACACACAGCAGGGGAACAGCTGGCGTTACTGAACCCCACTAACACTATAGCTTGTGTATTGGTCTGTGGACACGACACTTCTGAGCAGCAACTGGCAGTGTTATAGCCCAGGGAGTAGAGTTCAGGTGGTAGAAAGATGAGCATAACAGGAGACATGGATAACGTTGCGAACCAGTTATTTAATCTGAAAACGGACAGACAAATTCTGGCGAGATCCATGCCTTGTTCATTTTCAGAAAAGTAAGCCGGTCTACATTATCGGAGGATAGTCGCATGCGACGGTCTGTTAGTACACCACCTGCAGCACTAAAGACGCGCTCCGATAATACACTGGCAGCAGGGCAAGCCAGCACCTCCAATGCATACTGGCTAAGCTCTGGCCATGTATCCAGCTTAGAGACCCAAAACTTGAATGGGGAAGAGCCATCTGGGAGTACACTGAGAGGGAAAGACATGTAGTCTGTCACCATCTTACGGAAACGTTGCCTCCTGCTGACTGGAGCCGTCTCGGATGGTGTAGACATTTGTGGCGCTGCCACAAAACTTCGCCACATTTGGAACATACTGGTCTTGCCTTTTGAAGAGGCGCTGCTTGTGCTCCCTCTTGTTGCAGAGCTGTCTCCACTGCCTTGACGCACAGAGCTGCTTTGTAAAGCAGTACCAGCAGCAGCAGTGCTCTCGGCTGGAATGGAGAACATTATGGATTGCACCAGTGTGTCTTGGTACTCCCGCATTTTACGCTCCCGGTTCAACGGTGTGATGAGGCTTTGTAAGTTGTCCCGGTAGCGAGGGTCTAGGAGGGTGTACACCCAATAATCAGACGTGGTGAGAATGTGGGCGATTCAGCGGTCATTTCTCAGGCACTGCAGCATGAAATCAACCATGTGCTGCAGACTCCCAACTGGCCAAGAAACGCTGTCCCCTGCAAGAGGCGTAATCTCTGCCTGCTCTGCATCACCCCACCCTCGCTCTACATACTGACTAGAGCGTTGTGTACCTCCCTCTGGAGCGATGTCTTCCTCCTCCATTGACTCCTCCTCATCCTCCTCACAAAGTGAGCCCTGCCCAGCCCTTTGTGAGGAACCACGTTGCGCTAACTGTCCATAAGGTGATGGAATTTGTGACTCCTCATCCTCCACCTCTTCCAAAACCTCATCCCTTAGTGCTTGCAGTGTTTTTTGAAGCAGGCAGATAAGGGGGACAGTCAGGCTGACTAGTGCATCATCTGCACTCGCCATCCGCGTTGACTCATCAAACGCACGCAAAACGTGGCAGATGTCCTTCATAGAGGCCCACTCAGTAGTAGTGAAGTGTGAACGGCGCAAATTGGAGTTGATTACGCCTGATGCAGCTGATACTCCATTACTGCTGGCTGCTGCTCACACAACCGCTCCAACATATGTAACGTGGAATTCCACCTGGTGGGTACGTCACATATGATGCGATGTTCAGGAAGGCGAAATCTGCGTTGCAGAGCTGCAATGCGCGATCTGGCGATGCTGGAACATCGCAAGTGAGCGCACTCTAGGCGGACCTTGTGCAGCAGTGCATCAAGATCCGGATAGTCCCTCAAAAAACTCTGCACGACCAAGTTGAGCACATGTGCCAGACATGGTATGTGAGTGAGGTTGCCAAGGCCCAGAGCTGCCACCAGATTTCGGCCATTGTCACACACTACCAAGCCTGGCTGGAGATTCGCTGGCAAAAACCACACGTCGCTCTCCTGCTTGATGGCATTCCAGAGCACCTGCGCTGTGTGGCTTCGATTCCCCATGGAAATTAATTTCAGGACGGCCTGTTGACGTTTGGCCACGGCTGTGCTCATATCGGTCGCATCAGGTAAGCGTTCACGGGTCCATGTGGAGGTAGACCGTGACGGCTCCTGCAGCGATGATTCTGAGGAACTGGAGTAGGAGGAGGAGTCAATGTGGACAGACTTGATTCCTGCAATCCTTGGAGTTGGCAGAACACGTACAGCGCCACTCTCAAGATCTGTACCCGGCTCCACAACATTGACCCAATGGGCAGTGAGGGAAAGGTATCGTCCCTGGCCATGGGTACTGGTCCACGCATCGGTGGTCAGGTGGACCTTGCTACTGACGGCGTTTAGTAGCGCATGTTTAATTTTTCCCTCAACATGCTTTTGCAGACCAGGGACGGCTTGCCTGCTGAAATAAAATCGGCTGGGCACATTGTATTGTGGGACTGCCAATGCCATTAAGTTACGGAAACTGTCAGTCTCCACCAGCCTGAATGACAGCATTTCAAGGGACAGGAGTTTTGCAATGCCAGCATTCAGAGCCTGTGCTCGTGGATGGTTTGCCGAGTATGGCCGTCTTTTATCCCATGCCTGTGCTACCGATGGCTGTTTTGTGGCCTGGGAGTGTGAGGATGACAGGGAACTTGCAGCTGTGGGTGGAATAACACTGGGTCTCTGGACAACAGTGACAGAGGTTCTTCCATGGCGATCCTGTGAGGAAGCCGAACCAGCTGTGTGTGAGCTGGAGGAAGAGGCTCCAACACGAGCTGAAGATGTAGGTGCTGCTGTAGGTTGGCCTACATCTCCAGTGTGTCTTTGTAACTCAACCACGTGCTTTGACCGCACATGTTTCCACATATTTGTGGTATTAAGGTTACTGACACTTTTACCTCTTTTTACTTTTTGATTACACAGCTTGCATTTGACATAGCAAATATCATCTGCAAGTGTATCAAAAAAGGACCACGCAGTGCAAGTCCTGGGAGCGCCCGTTTTGGCTGTTGGAAGAGAACTGCTACGAACGGGTGCCAAACTGGAGGCTACAGGCAACCGAGTCTGCAGCCTACCTCTCCCTACTGTTTGGACCGTTGGGGCAATCTCTTCCTCAGAGCTGCTACCACCACCTTCCTGTTCCTCACGCCATGTTGGGTCTTGGACCTTATCATCTCCACTACCCTCTTCCAACACCTGCTGCTGTTGGGTGGTCTGGCCAGCACCATGCTCAACAGAAAATGACACCTGAGTCTCATCATCATCAGATGCGTTCTGCGGTGTGCTGACCATCGGCACTGGCTCACCCGCCTCTTCACATTCAGAGAGACACAGCTGTTGAGCATCACTGCATACTGCCTCTTCTTCACATTCCAGAATGCTGCTTGGCTGGGCCCCTGATTGCAAGCCAACAGATTCTGAGAACAGAAGCAGAGACTCAGCTGGCTCCAGTTCAGAACTCTCTGACTGCCTGGGCAATTTGGCAGGCGGTGAAGAGACAGATGGTTGTTCAACAGTGCTGTGGTCCTGAGAGGAGGTGGAAGCAATTGAAGTCGATGCATTGGCTGCCATCCAACCAACAACGGCTTCAATTTGTTCTTCCCGCAGCAGGGGGGTACGCTGAGCTCCTACAAAAGTGCGCATAAAGGAACGCTCACGGGGAAAACTGGTGGATGCTGTGTCACTGGGTGCGGCAGCAGCCACAGAATCCCCACGTCCTCTCCCTGCTGAAACTCCACGGCCACGACCACGTGCCTTACTCCCTGCCTTCTTCATCTTGGTAGATTGATAAAGAAAGTCAGAAAAGTTATAAGGCCTAAGTGTGGTTATTCCTCAGAGACTGCAGTGAACACTGTGCAGACAACTGTTCAGTAGCTGTGAAAGGCCCCTTTGTGTACTTCTATAGTGTTTGCAACCAATGTATTGTATACGGATGGAAGCGCGTCACACAAATAGATTAGATTTTTTTCAAATATAATGGAGCAGCACCAATTAGAGAAAAATGTGAAGGATGAGGCAGTGACACATGCTCAGCAGACTACAATCAGCAGTGGTTGAAGAACTAACTGGAGCGTAATCTGCACTCAAAAAATGAAAAGCTCACAGACTACAGTGAACACTGCAGACAACTGTTCAGTAGCTGTGAAAGGCCCCTTTGTGTACTTCTATAGTGTTTGCAACCAATGTATTGTATACGGATGGAAGCGTGTCACACTAATAGATTAGATTTTTTTAAAATATAATGGAGCTGCACCAATTCCACAAAATAAAATAAAAAAAAGAGTCAGTGAGTGACACGTGCAGATGCCTACAAACAGCGGTGGATGCAGAGCAAACTGCAGCGTCACCTGCACTCTCACACACACCTTGCACAGAGCTGTTAAAACAACACTGCAAGGCAAAAGGAAGCTTTACACAACGGTTGGTAAACTAGCCTGCCTACAGCACAGTACACTAAATCGCAATCTCTAACTGTCCCTCAGAGTCAGCACAGCAGCGTTCTGTCCCTAACTGAGTTCACAGCACAGTGACGCTAAAATGGCGGCGACGCCTTTTATAGTGCATTCTGACATCATTTCAGCAGCCAATCACAGCCATGCCATTAGTTAAGATGACTGCAGCATTACAGGATGTGCCCACACTTCATAAGATTCCTCATTGGCTGACTAAAATCACATTGCCTCTCAAAGAATTATGGGAACTTCCGATTCCGGTATACGATATTGAAAAAATATCGGAACTAAGTATCGGAATTCCGATACAGCGAATATCGGCCGATACCCGATACTTGCGGTATCGGAATGCTCAACACTAGTCAAGAGATCTTTCATAATTCAGGTTGTGTCACAAGGTCATGGTGATCCAGATGAGAGGGGTGGTGTCCCTTCTTCTATGGACCTGGTGGGATCTAGTGTGTTGGATTTTCAGCATGACAGGTTCCCTTTAACATTTAGACAACATATTTCTGCTGTTGAGTCAAGTTTTTAATATGGTGCTTCTCAAAAACATACAAGTATACATTTCTTAGATCCCAATCATGGATAATCTCTATTGAAATAGATTTATAATTCATCTAAAAAAAAGATCATTTGTGATTAAGAGAGAAGGGTATTCTAGATAATAAAAACAGTCATCCCTGTCACCTATCTAGGAAGTGACTGAAACTTGATGAAAACTCTTGTGTCTTCCGGACTTCTTAATTAAGTGAAATGAATCTCTATGAATGTATTGCACGGCATGAAAATTCACTTGACAATATCTAGATTGCTTTTTAGCTTTCTAACATTATTATCTGACTACAGAATTGACAACTTCAAATGCCAGCAATGTTAGGCTCACTCTTTCCAATATTGAGGGTTATGCTCTTTCTTTCCATTAAAAAATAAAATCAAGAATGAACACAAAGTGAGGGTATGAAGGAAAACTTTCAAAACGGTAGAGGTGGCACAGTCCTTAAAGATATTCTGGGGACAAAAAAAACCCCAAAACTTCTGTGTTTCCTAGTAATAACTCCCCAAACCCTCTTGATAATTTTATTTTTATTTTATTTTTCATCTTATTGATCTGTTATTGTTTACATCCTGAACCTCCTGCAAAGTCTGCTTCTGTGCCTCTTGACTACATTTTCACAAGAGGCAGACGTATATCTGTTCCACAGTTCACCAACTACCACTGTCAGCAGTGCACCCTCCTGAGACTCCTATATAGTCAAGATCAATCTGTGGAGAACCTGGAAAGCCTGGCCCCAGGAATTTCAGAGTGACCGAGAGTGATCCCAAAGGACCGGGTGGGTGATGGCCGAGAATTGAGAAGTGAGGTGAACGCAAGGATTTTTATTAGTTTTTTACATATTACGTTATTATGCTATGCAGTTAAAAGAGACCCCAGAGCAAAAAAAAAGGACATTAAACTTGCCCGATAATCGCTTCTCTCCAAATCAAATTTCCCAAGAGAATCCCGCAAGAACAAACGAATTTGGATTTTGCCTGATGCGCTATCACTACTATCACCACATGTGACAGCTGTAAAAAAGATCCACATTTAAAAGCAAAAAATTCTGAAGTTTTCATTTCTAAGAAGCATTTCAATGCAATAATGATCTGTGTGCCACGGAATGGCTTGCTGAAATATTACATATAGTACAATGCTTAAAAAGTGGAAACAAATGTGTTAGTCACTTTATTTCCAACGCCATAACAAATCAAACCTCTTTTAAACAAAAAACGGTTGACATGTTCTCTGATTCCAATTATTGTAACGGACAGGTAAGCAAAAAGGCAGCAAGCACTTTTGCAGCAGTCACAGTGTGTAGGAAAGCAAAAAAAAAAACTGGAAAAAAGCATTGCATAAATACAAATTCCAAAATAACAAGGCAAAATAGGAAAGATTGGCCATGATTTAGATAAAGGAAGCGAAGGGAGGAACGTGGAGGATCGAACTGTAAAATGTTAAAATTAAAAAAGAGGTACCTGGTGGTAGAAATGATTGTCTGTAGGTGAATGCTTTCAGGGCTACTCCCGCCATAAGGCGAGACCAGCGTCTTGCCACAGACTGCAGTCCCCGAGCTGTGTGACAGGGAATGGCAAAAAGCTGCTACCCTCTTCTCAGATTGAAATGCTGCACTCTGGGAGTCACAGCTCTCAGACAGGGGTGTCAAGATCGCGGTCCCCAAAGGAGAGACTGCGAATGGAATAAAGACTGGAGAGAAGAAGAACCTGACGCTAGTTACAGTTGAATCTGCATCCTCGGACACACAATAGTAAAAAATCTATTGCGGTGCAGAAGCCCCTGGGTCCCGCCTCACAATATCTATAAACAGCACCTTTCAGAGGCAGCAGCAGGAGGTGACATCAGGTGTCTTGTTGAAAGAGATAAGGAGGAAGAAGG
>JARQOD010000009.1:123149336-123197211 GCA_033576555.1 Oophaga sylvatica | reverse complement strand
TTTCATTAAATGATTTTTAATTAAAGTGTGTGTGTTTTATTTTTATTTCATGCAATAGGATTAATAATTGATAGTTGTCTAATTGACAGCTCTCAATTATTAACCTGGCTTAAGGTCACCTTTCAATAGCAAGGTGGCTTTAACCCCATATTAACCCATTCGCCACCGCTACAGGGCAATGGGAATAGACGGGCAAAGTGCCAGAAAGGGCGAATCTAATTATAGATTTGTCTTTCCTGGGGTGTCTGGGGGCAGATGTTAGTAGCCGGGGGGGGCAAAAATAATGGTCCCTCTCTGGGCTATTATTATCTGCCCCACTCACTGGCTTTGTCTGTCTGGTTGCGAAAATAGGGCGGGAGCCCACGCATTTTTTTTCAGCAATTTTACACCTCATATATATATATACATGTCATTGAATTTGTGACACATATATATATATATTTATATTTGTAGTTCATACACTTCTACATAGTATAATAGCCGCTAATTCAATTGCCGGCTTTTGTGAAAATGCAGAACCCGACATGAAATGACACTTGGTGTACATAGGGTTAACCATGTCTTTTCATGTCCTTTGCTATCTAATTTGCACAAACAATTAAATCAGACTATGTGTGCAAAATTTCACACCTGTAGGGGTTAATTAAAGGTGTAAATTCGTAGCAAAAAAGTCCGTTTTTTTTACAACGAATTTACACCTTTAATTAACCCCTACAGGTGTGAAATTTTGCACACATAGTCTGATTTAATTGTTTGTGCAAATTAGATAGCAAAGGACATGAAAAGACATGGTTAACCCTATGTACACCAAGTGTCATTTCATGTCGGGTGCTTCTGTCTTTTCACTGAAGCCGGCTTTACCCGGCAATTGAATGAGAGGATATTTTACTATGTAGAAGTGTATAAACTATACATATATGTATATATATATGTCACAATGACATGTATATATATATATATGTATTCTATGTGTGTATATTTAGTGTTTACAAGGAAAGAATGAGTTTTTTTTAGTTGCGATATTTTGTTCCCATAGACTTACATGGGACTTCCGGTATCGGTATCGGGTATCCCGATATTTTAGTGATATCGGCGATACCATTCCGATTCCGATACTTTAGGATATCGGAAAGTATCGCTCAACTCTACTCATTACCAAACACAAAGAAACAGCAACTCAGCTGCGAGAAGTCAGAATGTGCAATCGCGACAATCTTCGTGGCGATGCACCCATGACAGTACCCCCCCTTCTACGAGGGGCCTCCGGACCCTCAGGGCCAGGTCTGTCCGAGTAAGTCGTGTGGAAGGTCCGAACCAATCGATCTGCGTTAATCTTAGACGCAGAGACCCACGTCCTCTCCTCAGGACCATATCCCTTCCAATGAACCAAATACTGAAGGGACCGGCGATTCAGACGTGAGTCAATGATCTTCAACACTTGAAATTCTAAGTTACCATTGACCACCACTGGAGGAGGAGGTAGAAGTGACGGTATAACTGGCGCCACGTACCTCTTAAGCAACGATTTGTGGAATACATTATGGATTTTAAACGTAGGAGGGAGGTCCAGACGAAATGCCACAGGATTAATTATAGAACTGATCCTGTATGGACCGATGAACCTGGGACCCAGTTTCCAGGAGGGAACTTTGCGTTTTATATTCTTGGTAGACAACCACACCAGATCGTTCACACCTAGGTCCGGACCAGACACTCTCCTCCTATCAGACCTCCGCTTGAAACAGTTCCCCATAGCACTCAGACCATTCAGCACTCCTCTCCAAACTGAAGCAAGTAACGACTAGAATCGTTCCTCCTCAGGAACCCCAGATGGACGGGTATGTGGGGTCTTAGAGCGAGCACAAACTCCACAGGACGCGACAAAAGTTATTACCTCTTTATTTAAGTTAGGCCACCAAAACCGGCGAGAAAGGAGATCCACAGTTGCTTTACTCCCTGGATGTCCTGCTAAAGCAGAACTATGATGTGCCTCGATAACTTTTTGTCTTAACTGATTAGGAGCAAACAGTTTCCCTGGAGGTCCTACAGGGGCGTCCCCTGAGCCTCCAACACCTCCTCCTCAAGCTCAGAGCACACAGCCGACACCACCACTCCTTCCTGAAGGATAGGAACCGGGTCATCCGTCTTTCCGGCCCCTGGGAAACTACGAGATAAGGCATCAGGAAGCAATTTTATTGAGCAGTCATACGTGCGATGAGGAAGTAACTTTTGACACCCCTCCTCTGAGAACATCTCCCCAAAGTCCTCCAGAAAAGGAGGCAAAGTCCTAGGCACGACCGCACCGATGACCGTGTTCATGCAGTTATTCTTGCAAAATTCACCCCACTGGCTTATCTTTCTGGATTGCCAATCAATCACTGAGTTATGTTTAGCCAACCAGGGAAGTCCCAACACAATAAGAGTAGGAAGACCCTCCAACACATAACAAGACAACTGTTCTTTATGTATTGCCCTACTCGAAGGTCTATGTTATGAACAGCTTGTACAAAGCTACCTTGACCGAGAGGTCTGGCGTCAATAGAAAGTATAGGGATCGGTTTGGCCAATACACTCAGTTGCATACCTTGCACCTGGGCAAACCGAGCGTCCACCATATTAGCCCCAGACCCACTATCAAGAAGAACAGAAATCCTCTCAACTCTCGCACCAACCACCACCTCCGCAGGCACGAGAAATTGAGACGGACCTGGGGACGAAATACCTACTCCCAGGTTGTCGTCCACCACAAAACCTGGGATTAACAGTTTTTCGGTGACTTTTTTGCTCAATGAGGCACGGGAGGGACACCCCCCAACAAAATGTCCCTCTCTCCCGCAGAAGAAACACCTTCTTGTCTTGCGGCGCACCGCCGATTCTCTCCTACAAAATGATGTCCCACCCAACTGCATAGGTTCCTCAGAACAGACCAGGGGAACCTCCATATAAGGGACTTTAGTAGTGGGTGGAGTAATAACAGGGGGCGGAGTTACCTCGCACCTCCCCCGAAGCCGTCTATCAATACGAATAGCAAGGGCCATAGCAGCCTCCAGTGACGGAGGAGAATCATACTGAGCCAAAACATCTTTTAATTTGTCAGATAACCCTTGACAAAACTGGCTCCTAAGAGCTGGGTCATTCCACTGAGTATCTGTGGCCCATCTACAAACTCAGAAGAAAATTCCTCCGCCGGACGATCTCCCTGCTGAATCCTACGTAACTTCGTTTCAGCAAGGGAGACCCGATCCGGGTCATCATACACCAGCCCCAGGGCAGCAAAAAATCGATCTACTGACTGGAGGGCCGGGGAGCCCGGAGGAAGGGAGAACGCCCAGGATTGAGGGTCCCCTTGTAAGAGCGAGATGACAATTCCCACCCTCTGCTCCTCACTCCCCGATGACCGAGGCCGTAGCCGAAAGTACAATTTACATGCCTCCCGGAAGGTAAAAAATTTGTCCCGCCCACCAGTGAACCTGTCCGGGAGAGCAACCTTAGGTTCAGATCTGGTTTGCTCCAGGGGGGACAAAACCTTGGACTTAATGTCCGTAAACTCCATGGACAATTTCTGCAACTGCAGGGCAAGCTGGGTTACTGGATCCATGGTAGCTGGGGAGAATCTATAGTTGGGCCGGTGAAAATGTCACGCTGTCTAGCAGATGTATAAATATATAATGTCAGTAATCTATCAAGTGGGACAACATTCTATATAACATATAAATAGGTAACATTAACATGTATATATAGCATAGTATTACCTGACATAATATCCTGTGGGTCAATACTGAATCCTTTTCACGCTGTCTCTGGCTAGAGGTGGACCGGGGTCTATGCTGACCCTAAACTGGGGTCCTGACTAGTCCCTCTACCTGGAGGTACTGTTAATGGTACAGAGGTCCAGGCCACCAGCGTAAACCCTGTCTCCTATAAATCCCTGACCACTGTAATCTAGTCCTTAGAAGGACCCTGATTACCACCATAGGGAATGGACAGGTAAAGGTTAACAAACAGTATAGACAAACGAGACAGACAGGGGATAAAGTAAATACTGTCTTGCATACAACATTAAAACACAGAAGGAACACCAAAGGTCTAGGAGATAAACTATAAGCAAGGTGAGGAGAAACAACAAAAGAGCTCTTAGCTTAAGTCTTCTCAGAACCGATCCTATCTGCAGTCTGTATGAATGCTTTCACCGGCATCTAACCAGCAGACTGGCAGCTATATAAAGGAAGCTAATTAGAACATAATCAAAAGCAGCCGGGCGAGGCTGGACCTAGTCTTAGCAAAGAGCTAGGTAAAATTAACTCCCTCATTACCAAACACAAAGAAACAGCAACTCAGCTGCGAGAAGTCAGAATGTGCAATCGCGACAATCTTCGTGGCGATGCACCCATGACAGTTGCGTCTCGGTTCTGGAGAGAGATGTGTCGTTTACTCAGCATTGAGTTGAATCTCTCCTCTGCATACCATCCCGAGACGAATGGGTTGGTAGAGAGGTCCAACCAGACCTTGGTCACATACTTGCGACATTTTGTCTCTGCCAGGCAGGATGACTGGGCATCCTTGCTACCGTGGGCTGAGTTCGCTCTAAATAATTCTGTGGCTGACCCCACCGGACAGACCCCATTCCTCCTGAACTACGGTCAGCATCCGCGGGTACCAGTGCCCATGCCCGTGTCTTCCGCCGATTCCAGGGTGGCAGACTGGGCTGTGGAAGCATGGGACTTTTGAGACCGCACCCAGGATTCCATTCAGGCCTCCAAAGAGAGGATGAGGTCTTCGGCAGATGCCCATCGGCGCCCCGCTCCTACATTTGCTCCGGGTGACCTAGTGTGGCTCTTTGCCTGAAACATCAGGCTACGTATAGAATCCACCAAGTTGGCACTTCGCTTTTTGGGTCCCTTTAAAGTTCTTGAGCAGGTGAACCCGGTGGTTTACCGCCTAGCCCTTCCGCCTCGCCTTGGTATCACGACACCTTTCACGTGTCCCTCCTGAAACCCGTGGCCATTTCCCGGTTTTCCGAGTCATCTGCCGGGACGTTGGGTTCATCTACCGACAAACATGAGGTGAACGCCATTGTTGGGTGCAAGGTGGTACGAGGCAAAACATTTTATTTGGTGGATTGGAGGGGTTATGGGCCTGAGGATAGGTCTTGGGAGCCTGCCCACAGCTCATCGCTGCCTTTGAACGTAGCGAGGCCCAAAGAAGGGCGGGCCCTAGGAGGGGGGGTAATGTTAGGGTTCGAGTTCCTGCACAAGGGGAGTCTTGAACCAGTCCCGCTGCGGTTCCCCATCCATCTCCGGCCGCAGTGGAGCCTGCTCAGCAAAAGACGTCAGTCCCAGCGTCTCGCCCGGTCTTATACTGTGCAGAGACTTGCTGCTGCCTCTCCAGGTTCTGCTATTGTGGCCAGTACTGGTCAGCGGCGAGCAGACGTCTTTAGGTCTAAGTCCTTTGTTGCTTCATCTGAGCATGCCCAGGGCAAGATTTCCCATTGGAGATCAGGGGTCACATGCTCAGACACAGCTGCCACTCCTATTGGTCCTTCAGGAAGGTCCTCTGGCTGTTGATGTTCTGAAGCAGCTTCCCATTGGTCCTTCCTGGAAGGTCTTTTCTCATGGCTGCTATAAAAGGCTGTCCTTACCGCACGGCCAAGCGCTAGGATCAATTGCATTATGTGCTTTGCGCCAGTGTGATCATGTGCGCATGTGGTTAGGGCTCGGCTGAAATAAGCCCCTAGAATACCGGCACCTCCGGTGAGGAGATTTGAGTGCACGTGGTTAGGGCTTGGCTGAAATAAGCCCCTAGAATACCGGCTTCTCCGGCGAGGAGATTGCTTGATTGCGTTGCTGTCTGCATGATCACGGACTGCTATCCGCACTGCAGTTATCTGTGTATCCCTGTGGGGTTATCAGGACACAGTACCTATCTCTGCGTCTTTACCTCAGCGACTATGTGGTGTAACAGAGTTCGCTTATATCGCCATATAGCGCTGCGGCATTCCCGCTAGCGGCTCTGTGGATTAACAGAGTTCGCACTATCTGCCACAGCGCGCTACGGCGTTTATTTTAGCGACTCTGCGGGATAACAGATTTCGCTACTTATGCCATCTTACTAGCAGCAGGCTCTGCCTGCACGGTGGACCCCGGGCTGAGAACGCACCTCTCTACATCTTATATTTGGTGCGTTCCACAGACCCTAACAACATGTCTGTGAGTGGCAAAACTATTTGAACCTTTAGGATTAGCAGATAATTTTAAGGTGCAACTAAAGTCTGGAGGTTTTATGCAATGGGATGAAAATCAGATATGAGTGGGTGACCTGTTTTATTTAAATAACAGTGACCTATTAAAGTTTGACGTGCACAACACATGTTTTTGGAAGTGTAGCATGACACGAACAAAAGAGATTTCTTGGGACCCAGAAGAAGAGTTGTTGATGCTCATGATGCTCAAATAGCTTTCAAAACCATCTCTAAAGAGTTTGGATTACACCAATCTATAGTCAGACAAATTGTGTACAAATGGAGGAAATTCAAGTCAATTCTTGCCCTTTCCAGGAGTGGTCGACCAGCAAAGATCATGGCAAGAACAATTGTGAGGACGCAAAGGACCACAAAGTAACTTCTAAGCAACTAAAAAATTTCTCACATTAGCTAATGTTATGGTTCATGAGTACACCACCAGAAGAATATTGAATAATGATGCAGTGCATGTCAGGAATGCAAGGATCCAAGTAGTGACGTTTCTTCTTGGGGAGAGTGACATGTTAAGGATTGCTACTTCCAATAGGTTAGCACTAGAGTTCTCTTCCTCTCTGAAGAGACTATTTTCATATTTCCCAGAGGTCACTGCGGCTTTAAGTCTCCTCATCTCGGCATGCATAACATGTCACTCTCGCCAAGGAGAAATGTTACTACTTGGATCACGGTCAGACGCCTCTACACAACCAAACCAGATCTCACACTTTGCACTGATGAGGGGCAGCACCTGAAACACAGTGTCTGCAAATTGAGATTTTGGCTTGGCTTTTATCCTAAGTCATGTGACAAGGCTCATTAAAGGATCGACATTGACTTTTTTATTGATAGCTGACAAAAGAGTTCTAGTCCTCTTCCTCTCTGCAGAGACTATTTGCAGGATTGGAAGGAGAAAGCTACTGTTCTCCAAAATAAACATTTACAGATTGCTAAAGATTAACTAGACAAGCAAGATTGCTACTGGAACATTTTTTGTGGAAGTATGACAGTAAATTAGAGATTTATATTTTTAATTGTATTATGAGTGAAGAAAGAAAATGCATAATAGTATAAAACCTCATCTTTGAAACACGGTGAGTGTAGTATTATGGTTTGGGCCTATTTTGATGCATTTAGTCCAGGATGGATTTTTATCACTGAAGAATATTGAATTCTGAATTATACCAGCAAATTCTAAAGGAAAATATCAGGAAATCTATATAGAGCTGATTCTAAAGGGACTATAGGTCATACATCAAGACAACGAGCCAAAACATACAAATCATTCTACAAAAGAATGGCTCAGTTTGGAGATTAAATCCGCTGACCTGTTTTTCCATTCCTTTGTCTGCTGAGCTATAGCCTTTTCTTCCTGGTCCAAATGCTGATGGTTCCAAATGTCTTTGTTCCCCCTTCTGGGTTTGCTCCTCTCCTGGTGTGTTTTCCATTTTGGTCTGCCTTATCACATTCTAGGTTGGGTTTTATATGTTCACCCTTCACTGCACTTCCTTGCTTTCTATACCTCTAGGTGGACTTGGTTTTAGGTAATTCCAGCCCTTCAGCTAAAGGGTTTTCCTTACATGGTAAACACCAGTTGAATACCTGCAGTGAGTCTGTTTGTATTTCTTTCCCAGTTCCTTTTCCTTTCACCTCTTAAGGTTTTTGGGAGGTTATTATTGTTCTGTTTATTTTTGACTCTCTTTAGCTTTCCCTCACAAATATGAACGTGTTTTAATTTTCTCACCCCAAGTTGTCATATCATCCTGCACATTTTCCTCTCCTCTAGTTGGTACTTTATTGTGGCCTTCCCTCTGGTTCCTCAGGAGCTACGAGAAACCCTTCAATGGCCTTTTAGTGAGCCAAGTCCGAGATGGTGTCTTTGAGTTGTGTAGTTAGGATCTTCTAGTCTGTACAAGGAACAGATGGGTGTGGGTAGCTGTTCCCTTTTTCCGATACCCATGCATGAGTGTGTTACATTCATAACAAATGGTTCACAAAGAATAAAGTTAATGTTTTAGAATGACTAAGTTAAAGTGCTGACCTTAATTCTATTGAAATCTTATTGAAGGACCTGAAGAGAGCAGTTCATGTAAAAAACCCACTAACATAATGGAGTTCAAGGGGTTTTGTTAAAGTAAACTTTTGGATTCAGTTTTGTGTCATACATGTGTCACCACAGATACTGAAAGCAAAGTTTACATATTTTTGTCACTCACAGTCATGTAATATTCGATCATTGGATGATTTTCCTCAAAAAAAAATTGTGTGTTTTTATAAGGTTCTTTGGTTCTCTTTCTCCACTTTGCACTAATGTGTGAAATGTTCAGAAATCTCCATATACAGTGGGGAAAATAAGTGTCGTCCTGCACTTTACAGAAAAACACACCCAAAGTATGATGTTTCCCCCACCATGCCTCAAGGTTGAGATGATGTTCTTAAGATTGTACTCATCCTTCTTCTACTGTGATACTAAAAAGTACTATTTTGGCCTCATCTGACCACATGACCTTTTCCCATGCCTCCTCCTTTGTGCTATCCTACCTACACTATCATTAGGGCCTCAGTCCCTGATGATGCCAGTTAATCTGGTGAAACATGTTGGGGAGGCTTGGACTATGCTTTAACAGTGTCAGTCAGTTATAATAATGGTGGATACTCAATGTTAGGATAGTGTAGGTAGTGGCCGCACCAAAACTGTCCTCAAACCATAATAAGAGGAATGTTTAATGAACACTGAATAGAGCAATGACTTTAGCATATAGACAGTATATTTGTGCCTGAGGACATATATGATATCATGCAATTTTTTTAAGTTATATTCCTTTAGTAGTATTATTAACAGTTATATTTTATAGTCTTTAGTTAGGGATTATTTGCCTATAGCAATTTGTTAATAGTTGTGTTTAACCTACGTTGATTGTTGTGAACAGCATTAGTTGTGTATTATTGATTGAGCGTGTGGACAGGTGTCTTTTATACAGGTAACAACTTACTTCAAACATGTGCAATTAATGCAGAGAAGGAGGCTTCTTAAAGAAAAATTAAACAGGTCTGCGAGAACCAGAATTCTTGATGGTTGGTAGGTGATCAAATACTTATTTCATGGGATAAAATCCAAATTAATTGTGTAGAAACCATACAATGTGATTTTCTGGACTTTGTTTTTTGATTTTGTCTCACAGTTGAAGTGTACATACAATAAAAATTACAGACCTCTCCTTTCTATGTAGGTGGGAAAACTTGAAAGATCAGCCGTGTATTAAATATTCATTTTACTCACTGTATCTGCATAAACTGCATCATATATTCAAAATTTAAGCACCACTGTGTACTTCTAGACTAGTTTTAAAAAAGTTATATATAGTAAATACAACATGTTTTCATGATTTTGACTTTCAATTGTTTTTAATTTCTATTTTTCAGATGTTAGACAGTTTAGCAATGAATTAATTTTTTTTGCAAAATTTTATTGTAATCCTATCAATGTATTGACTAAAAGATACATTAATAAAAGTGTTGGTCACCTATAGTATGGCTGACTTGTGAACTGTAACAGTCAAATGCTTAGAAACAAATCCCAAACTTTATACAGTATATATATATATATATATATTATATATATATATATATACATATACAGTACAGACCAAAAGTTTGGACACACCTTCTCATTCAAAGATTTTTCTGTATTTTCATGACTATGAAAATTGTACATTCACACTGAAGGCATCAAAACTATGAATTATCACATGTGGAATTATATACTTAACAAAAAAGTGTGTAACAACTGAAATTATGTCTTATATTCTAGGTTCTTCAAAGTAGCCACCTTTTGCTTTGATGACTGCTTTGCACACTCTGGGCATTCTGTTGATGAGCTTCAAGAGGTAGTCATCGGAAATGGTCTTCCAACAGTCTTGAAGGAGTCCAGAGATGCTTAGCACTTGTTGGCCTTTTGCCTTCACTCTGCGGCCAGCTCACCCCAAACCATCTCGATTGGGTTCAGGGCTGGTGACTGTGGAGGCCAGGTCATCTGGCGTAGCACCCCATCACTCTCCTTGTTGGTCAAATAGCCTTACACAGCCTGGAGGTGTGTTTGGGGTCATTGTCCTGTTGAAAAAAAAAATTATTGTCCAACTAAACGCAAACCGGATGGAATAGCAAGCCGTTGCAAGATGCTGTGGTAGCCATACTGGTTCAGTATGCCTTCAATTTTGAATAAATCCCCAACAGTGTCACCAGCAAAGCACCCCCACACCATCACATCACCTCCTCCATGCTTCACGGTGGGAACCAGGCATGTAGAGTCCATCCGTTCACCTTTTCTGCGTCGCACAAAGACACGGTGGTTGGAACCAAAGTTCTCAAATTTGGACTCATCAGACCAAAGCACAGATTTCCACTGGTCTAATGTCTATTCCTTGTGTTCTTTAGCCCAAACAAGTCTCTTCTGCTTGTTGCCTGTCCTTAGCAGTGGTTTCCTAGCAGCTATTTTACCATGAAGGCCTGCTGCACAAAGTCTCCTCTTAACAGTTGTTGTAGAGATGTGTCTGCTGCTAGAACTCTGTGTGGCATTGACCTGGTCTCTAATCTGAGCTGTGATTTCTGAGGCTGGTGACTCGAATAAACTTATCCTCACAAGCAGAGGTGACTCTTGGTCTTCCTTTCCTGGGGCGGTCCTCATGTGAGCCAGTTTCTTTGTAGCGCTTGATGGTTTTTGCAACTGCACTTGGGGACACTTTCAAAGTTTTCCCAGTTTTTCGGACTGACTGACCTTCATTCCTTAAAGTAATGATGGCCACTCATTTTTCTTTACTTAGCTGCTTTTTTCTTGCATAATACAAATTCTAACAGTCTATTCAGTAGGACTATCAGCTGTGTATCCACCAGACTTCTGCACAACACAACTGATGGTCCCAACCCCATTTATAAGGCCAGAAATCCCACTTATTAAACCTGACAGGGCACACCTGTGAAGTGAAAACCATTTCCGGTGACTACCTCTTGAAGCTCATCAACAGAATGCCAAGAGTGTGCAAAGCAGTCATCAAAGCAAAAGGTGGCTACTTTGAAGAACCTAGAATATAAGACATATTTTCAGTTGTTTCACACTTTTTTGTTAAGTATATAATTCCACATGTGTTAATTCATAGTTTTGATGCCTTCAGTGTGAATGTACAATTTTCATAGTCATGAAAATACAGAAAAATCTTTGAATGAGAAGGTGTGTCCAAACTTTTGGTCTGTACAGTATATATATATATATATATATCACACACACACACACGCAGATACATGCATGTGCAGTATATACATTCCTCAATACTGAAATTGCATCAATAAAGAAAATGATAAAATTATATAAATCACAGGATGCATAGTCATGTTAATGACATACAAATGAAAAATTGGAAGCAAAATTATTAACACATCTTCATTTATTCAGTAGGTATGAGCACCATGTGCAGAAATATTCACACTCTCCTTGGCTGCTACCAATGAGGCTATTAATGGTTGTCTGAGGAATGTTCTGCCACGCTAAATGCAGGATTTGCAGGACCATGTGCATTCAGAGTGGCAGAGTCTTTGTCAGTTTACCACTAATGGCAACCAGGGTGTGTTATTGTGTGTATTTCTCCGTGCGATGCTCACACTTAATACTGAAAAAAATCAAGATGTTTTCAGCATGTTGTTTCCATGTTTTGTTTTAACAGAGCCCCTGATTTTCCATTTGTTAATCACAGTTTGAACGGTGCTGACTGGTGTTATCAATTCCTTGGATATCTTTTTGTATCCCGTTCCTGTTTCATACAGTTCAACTACCTTTTCCCATAGATCCGTTGACAATTCTTTCGCTTTCCCCATGATTCACAATCCAGAAACATCAGTGGCTGTATGAAAAATGCAAGAGTCTGTCTGGATCCCAGAAGCTCACTCAGCTTTTATGCACAAACACTGATTACAAGCAAACAGGTCACAGGTGAGGATGTTACCTTTAGTAGACATTCAAACCCATTTGTGTCAACTCCTGTGCAAGTTATTCTGGTCAAAATCACCAGGGTATGTGAACTTTGATCAGGGTCATTTGGATGTTTTGAGTTGTCATTATGATTTAAAAAGAGAAAACACAGTAGTTTGACAATAAATGGCTTCACCCAACCACTAACCATGAGAGGAGAAAAAGTTTTGGTGTTATCATTCATATTTTCTGAAAAAAAGCAAAGAAAGCAAAAATTCTGCCGGGGTATGTAAACTTTAGCGCACAACTGTATATAGAAAACAATCTAATCTTTTCTGTGTCTCACAGAGACATGGTGAGTGGTACCAAAAATCTCAAATTTTGACTAAAGAGATCACAGTACAGATTATCACTGTTCTAAAGCCCCTGTCACACTAAGCAAGATCGCTAACGAGATCGCTGAAGAGTCACCGGTTTTGTGACGCAACAGCGACCTAGCCAGCGATCTCGCTTAGTGTGACACGCAGCGATGATCAGCCCCCCTGCTGGGTATTGCTGATCGTTGTCGAATGGCCTGGACCATTTTTTCATTATTGGTGTCCCGCTGGCCAGCGTGCATCGCTGCGTGCGAGCTAGTGCGCGGCGCCTAGTTACCTGATATGTACCTTGGATACCGGCTCCCAGCGCTCTACAGCAGAAGCTGGGAGACGGTAGCCAGGGTACATATCGGGTAACTAGGCGCCTTAGTTACCCGATGTGTACATTGGATACCAGCGTACTCGCTGGTCCTGATCGCTGGTGAGTCTGCCCATGTGACAGCCCACCAGCGATCAGCTAACGATGTCCCAGCGATCCCATCCAGGTCGGATTGTTGGTGGGATCGCTGGGACATTGAAGAGTGTGACGGGACCCTAAGTTATTTTGCTTCAAAAAATCTCTATGGTCATCAGTAATGGCTTCTTGTCTGCAATTTTATCATAAAGAACTGCTTCTTGCAATCTCTGAGCAGTTGATATTGAGATGTTTCTGCTACTTGTTCTGTGTGCATAATTTCTGAGGGCTGTTATCTGAGGTACATTCAATAAGAGTGGAAACTATAATACTCGAATGAACTTATCCTCTGTAGCAGCGGTAATGCTTGGTCCTGGGACAGTCCTTATGAGCCAGTTTAGTCACTGTGAGTGTTCTTGCTTGCACTTGAGGATACCTTCAAGATTCTAGCAATGTTATAGGTTCACATACCTTCATGTTTTAAAGTATTGATGGACTGGTTTTATTCTTACTTAGTTGAGCACTTTTTGCCATATTCTGGCTTAAAACACATGTAGGATAGAATATGTCTTAGCATGGTATGGAACTGTCTACCTACACTGCCCTTGCAAATGATGCCTCATGGTTTAACTCACTTTCTGTAGCTGAATCCACAAATTAACTCGGAGGTGTATTTGTTTATTGAAAGCTATTACAGGGAAGGTGGTGTAAACATGTCATAAAGATAAAAGGGATTGCCATTCTGCATGAACAGGTGTCTCCAAAATTTTGACTGGTCCTTTATATAGATATCTATGGTATGGCTATCTATCTATCTATCTATCTATCTATCTATCTATCATCTATCTATCTATCTATCTATTCTATCTATCTATCTATCTATCTTTCCAAAGAAGGTCAAAGCATCACAAGTCCAATGATATTTGGATTTAATCTGCAATCAGGAAAGAAGGCAGCACTCCAGCAGCTAGCTACATGATCTGTATAATCTAATCTATGGTAATTTCTCCATAGATTCGGATATCTTAAACTGCGCTTCACGCTGCGCTGCATTTCTTATATCCAGCACTAGGTGGCAGCATATACACACCCCATTATGTCTGAGCTTAATTCATAAAGAACCCATTTTTACAAAGTATTTCTTATTTCTTTTACATAATACATAGAAAAGTATTGCTGCATCGTACTGATTGTGATATCTTGTGAAGTGCGCTGATGCCTTATAGGCTTTGTGTTTAACATCTGAAACCTACTTGTTTTTGTATATTACCAATATGTTTTTCTAGCATTTACTAATTTACTAATATTTGAGATGTTCAGTATATTCCAAAAATGTCTATTACAAATTATCTTTAAAGAGCCTGTTTTGTAAAAAAAAAAAAAAAAATGATTGGAGGACCAGGCTAATATTTTAGTCTTAAGGTGGCCCTACTGTATCTGTCCAATTTCTCCCAATCACTTCCTCCATACAGCTGCATTGGGTAATGGGAAAAAGGCAATGCCAAACCACTATGACATTCGCAATAGTGTATCTCCTCTGGGAACAAAAGTATCAGGCATTGAAATTCAACAGCTATGAGCCCACCATACACATTAGATGGTCCGGCCGCCCGTTGGAATCAGTGGGTATGACAGCACTGATCTAATGTACATTACCAGCATTACGGTAGTTGTGCGACAATCGGAAAAAAAAAGGTCTGTCTTTATCCAAAAACAGTATTAATTGTCTGCGGTCCTGAAGCACTACTCCATCATCTTGTTTTAGACTGGCGATCCCAAGATGTAATAAGAGCCAGAGGTGTAGAGTGGTCCGTGCCCCTGGATGATAACATCTAGGATTTCTATTCAACAAACATTATTATAACAGAGTAAAGCTAGGACATCAGGCTTATGCGGCTCTAATCTGCGGTGATCTATTTCCTATGTTACTGATTTAGGGTCTCCACCCCCATAAACACTAAATTATGAATTTGTATACAGTTGAAACAGAAGTTTACATATAAAATATAATACAAAAAGATACATATGCATGTGTTGGAATATGTTTGGTGCAACAACTCCATTCCTGTCTATGAGAGTTTAGTTGCTGGATTTGTAAGCTGTTTATACAGTTAGAACAAAAAAAACCCGCCCAGAGGCTCACACAGGAAGAGCATGTGACTGTATTTCCTGTTTTCCTGTTTCTGTGTATGAGAGAAGCAGCCTGCTGTAGATGCTGCACAGATTGAGACACAAAAATGATTTATTTCTGATTTATTAAGCTTATCATATATTGTTCCTGATTGTTCCTGAATAAAGAAGCTCTGTTGTCACACGCCTGGAGAGTATTCTGAATAATTCGCTGCCAACAGGTTATGGGCCCAGAGTGACAGAACCCCAGAGTAACACAGCAACAGAAGCCCAAAGCAAAAGCAGCACGGAGCAACAGAGAAGATGTCCACTAGCAGCAATCCTGTCAAGTTCTCAGTGCCAAGCTTTACTAACCAGAACTACTAGTCCTGGAAATTCAAGGTGAAGATGGTGAAGATGCTGCTCATAAGAGAAGGTACCTGGAAATATACTCAGGAACAAATGCCTCATCCATTACTAGATGATTGGCTAGAGAATGATCAGAAAGCACAAAGCACGATCTCCCTCAGTGTAGATGATAATCAGATTGTGCATATATGCAAGTGTGCAACTGCAACGGAGATGTGGGATGAGTTACAGAAAGTGCAAGAAAGATCAGATCTCAGCAATAAGCTTTGTCTCATGAGAAAGCTGTATCAGTCTAAGCTAAGTGATGGACAGAATATGCAGGACCATATAAGAAGCACCCTAGAGATTGTGGAGCGTCTCAGGGGTATTGGAGAAGAAATAAAATATTTTCATGCTGCTACACTTCTATTAAGTGGTCTTCCAGAGAGTTATGACACACTCGTGACTGCACTAGATGCATGGCCAGATGATGACACTAGAGTATGTTAAAGGCAAACTTGTGGATGAATTCAAGAGAAAAACGCAGCATGTAAGCATTAGTAATGAATCCAGAGCAGAAACAGCATTAAAGACAAAGGATTTCCCTAAATATAAGAGCAAGCTAAGAGAAATTTGTGAATGTTTTGTCTGTAAAAAGCCCGGCCACCTTAAAGCAGACTGCAGAATTGGAAAGCAAGAATGAGTCAGCTTAAAAAGTAGAACTGTCATCAAAGGGTTAAAACTAGGGTTGAGCATTCCGATACCGAAACCCGGTTCCGATACCTGAAATCCAATGTAAGTCTATGGGAACAAAATATCGGAATATTTTTACTTCCGATATTTTGTTCCCATAGACTTACATTGGATTTCAGGTATCGGAACCGGGTTTCGGTATCGGAATGCTCAACCCTAGTTAAAACAGCTATAAAGGAAGAGTCTGCATGTGTTGAAGCTGCATTTAATGCCAGTACAGGCCCATCTGCAAAGCATATATGGTGTATAGATTCTGGTGCAAGCAGTCATATGACAAATAACAAGGATTTCTTCACTGACCTTAATGAAAGCAAGTCAGAAAAGGTCATCTTAGCTAATGATCAGTATACAGTGCCTACAAGTAGTATTCAACCCCCTGCAGATTTAGCTGGTTGACACATGCGGAATTAACTTGGCATTGTGACATTTGTACTGTAGATCAGCCTGGAAGTGATGCTGCAAAAATTTTTGTTTTAATTTTTTTTTTTTAAAAACGTTAAAAGTTAATTCAGAGTGTCATTTATTATTCAACCCCTCAAACCACAAGAATTCTGTTTGGTCCCCCTAAAGTATTAAGAAGTAGTTCAGGCACCAAGAATAATGAGCTTCACATGTGTGGATTAATGATCTCTTTTGCCAGCCTTTTCTGACTATTTAAGACCCTCCCCAAACTTGTGAACAGCACTCATACATGGTCAACATGGAAAAGACAAAGGAGCATTCCAAGGCCATCAGAGACAAGATCGTGGAGGGTCACAAGGCTGGCAAGGGGTACAAAACCCTTTCCAAGGAGTTGGCCCTACCTGTCTCCACTGTTGGGAGATCATCCGTAAGTGGAAGGCTTATGGAACTACTGTTAGCCTTCCACGGCCTGGACAGCCTTTGAAAGTTTCCTCCCGTGCCGAGGCCAGGCTTGTCCGAAGAGTCAAGGCTAAACCAAGGACAACAAGGAAGGAGCTCCGGGAAGATCTCATGGCAGTGGGGACATTGGTTTCAGTCAATACCATAAGTAACGTACTCCACCGCAATGGTCTCCGTTCCAGACGAGCCCGTAAGGTACCTTTACTTTCAAAGCGTCATGTCAAGGCTCGTCTACAGTTTGCTCATGATCACTTGGAGGACTCTGAGACAGACTGGTTCAAGGTTCTATGGTCTGATGAGACCAAGATCGAGATCTTTGGTGCCAACCACACACGTGACGTTTGGAGACTGGATGGCACTGCATACGACCCCAAGAATACCATCCCTACAGTCAAGCATGGTGGTGGCAGCATCATGCTGTGGGGCTGTTTCTCAGCCAAGGGGCCTGGCCATCTGGTCCGCATCCATGGGAGGATGGATAGCACGGCCTACCTGGAGATTTTGGCCAAGAACCTCCGCTCCTCCATCAAGGATCTTAAGATGGGTCGTAATTTCATCTTCCAACAAGACAACGACCCAAAGCACACAGCCAAGAAAACCAAGGCCTGGTTCAAGAGGGAAAAAGTCAAGGTGTTGGAGTGGCCTAGTCAGTCTCCTGACCTTAACCCAATTGAAAACTTGTGGAAGGAGCTCAAGATTAAAGTCCACATGAGACACCCAAAGAACCTAGATAACTTGGAGAAGATCTGCATGGAGGAGTGGGCCAAGATAACTCCACAGACCTGTGCCGGCCTGATCAGGTCTTATAAAAGACGATTATTAGCTGTAATTGCAAACAAGGGTTATTCCACGAAATATTAAACATAGGGGTTGTATAATAATTGACCCACACTTTTATGTTTAAAATTTATTAAAATTCAACTGAGCAACATAACTTTTTGTTTTGTAAGATTTATGCTTCTGTTAATAAATCCTACTCTCGTTTGCAGTTTGAAGGCTCTAACTTATTTGCATCTTATCAAACCAGCTAAATCTGCAGGGGGTTGAATACTACTTGTAGGCACTGTATGACTTCAGAAGGAGTAGGAGACGGCTACCTCCACTGTCCAGTTTCCTCAGCACAAACCAGAAAGATCCCAATAAAGGATGTTCTCTATGTTCCCAGCTTTGAAAGCAATCTTCTGTCAGTAAAGAAGCTTAGGCAATAGGGGAATGTAGTTACTTTTAGAGATAAAAGCTGCATCATCTCAAAGGGTCACACTCTTGCAGAGGGAAAAATACAAGATGAACTTTATCAGCTAAAATGCAAAGAAAGAGTGTACAGTGCTAGAAAATATCTGCATAAGAACTGTATCCATGTATGGCACAGATGTCTTGGGCACAGAGACCAGAAGCAGTAAGCAAGCTAGCTTAACTTGCAAATGGTATTCAAATCAATCAGTGTAGTCAAATGATGAAGTGCACTAGCTGTCTTAAAGGTAAAATGTCCAAAAAAAATCCTATCCTAAAATAAGCACCACTAGATCTGCACAGCCTCTCGATCTGATACATACAGATGTATGTGGTCCAATGAGTGTTCAAAGTCCTAGCAAGAAGAGATATGTTCTCACATTTATTGATGACTACTCCAGATATACAGTCGTCTACCTGCTTCACAGTAAGGATGAAGTTCCACAGAAACTTGAAAAATATCTTGCTGTAGTGTTTAACAAATTTGGAAGAATGCCAAAAGCCCTGCGTGCAGATAATGGAACCAAATATACAAGTGGTAAGGTGCAAACCATTTTGAAAAAGGATGGAATAATATTCCAGACTACCATTCCATACAACCCAAAACCAAATGGCATTGCAGAGAGAAAGAACCATACTCTCTGTGAAAGTGGAAGAAGTATGTTGTTTGATGCAAATCTACCTACAATGTATTGGGGATAGAGTTGAGCGATACTTTCCGATATCCTAAAGTATCGGAATCGGAATGGTATCGCCGATATCACTAAAATATCGGCGATACCCGATACCGATACCGGAAGTCCCATGTAAGTCTATGGGAACAAAATATTGCAACTAAAAAAACCCCATTCTTTCCTTGTAAACACTAAATATACACACATAGAATACATATATATATATATATATATATATATATACATGTCATTGTGACATATATATATATATACATATATGTATAGTTTATACACTTCTACATAGTAAAATATCCTCTGATTCAATTGCCGGGTAAAGCCGGCTTCAGTGAAAAGACAGAAGCACCCGACATGAAATGACACTTGGTGTACATAGGGTTAACCATGTCTTTTCATGTCGTTTGCTATCTGATTTGCACAAACAATTAAATCAGTCTATGTGTGCAAAATTTCACACCTGTAGGGGTAAATTAAAGGTGTAAATTCGTTGTAAAAAAAACTGACTTTTTTGCTACGAATTTACACCTTTAATTAACCCTACAGGTGTGAAATTTTGCACACATAGTCTGATTTAATTGTTTGTGCAAATTAGATAGCAAAGGACATGAAAAGACATGGTTAACCCTATGTACACCAAGTGTCATTTCATGTCGGGTCACCCGACATGAAATGACACTTGGTGTACATAGGGTTAACCATGTCTTTTCATGTCCTTTGCTATCTAATTTGCACAAACAATTAAATCAGACTATGTGTGCAAAATTTCACACCTGTAGGGGTTAATTAAAGGTGTAAATTCGTTGTTAAAAAAACGGACTTTTTTGCTACGAATTTACACCTTTAATTAACCCCTACAGGTGTGAAATTTTGCACACATAGACTGATTTAATTGTTTGTGCAAATTAGATAGCAAAGGACATGAAAAGACATGGTTAACCCTATGTACACCAAGTGTCATTTCATGTCGGGTTCTGCATTTTCACAAAAGCCGGCAATTGAATTAGCGGCTATTATACTATGTAGAAGTGTATGAACTACAAATATAATATATATATATATATATATGTGTCACAAATTCAATGACATGTATATATATATATGAGGTGTAAAATTGCTGAAAAAAAATGCGTGGGCTCCCGCCCTATTTTCGCAACCAGACAAAGCCAGTGAGTGGGGGCAGATAATAATAGCCCAGAGAGGGACCATTATTTTTGCCCCCCCCCGGCTACTAACATCTGCCCCCAGACACCCAGGAAAGACAAATCTATAATTAGATTTGCCCTTTCTGGCACTTTGCCCGTCTATTCCCATTGCCCTGTAGCGGTGGAGAATGGGTTAATATGGGGTTAAAGCCACCTTGCTATTGAAAGGTGACCTTAAGCCAGGTTAATAATTGAGAGCTGTCAATTAGACAACTATCAATTATTAATCCTATTGCATGAAATAAAAATAAAACACACACACTTTAATTAAAAATCATTTTAATGAAATAAAGACACATGTTTTTGACCATCTTTTATTTTACTGCAAAAACCATTTCCTGTAATAAAAATAAAATAAAAAAGCAAAATTATTCTTACATATCCCATGCACAGTCAGGTCCCATGGTGTAATCCTTCAGAAAGGGTTAATGTTTACTGCAGGGACCGCAGCTAATGCTGCAGCCTCACAGTAAACCCCAAATGAATGAGTTCCTCTCCTGCCTGACAGGAGAGTAAAGGCTGGGTGTCACATAACGATACACCAGCGATCCCGACAACGATATGCACTTGTCAGGATCGCTGGTGTATCGCTACATGATCGCTGCTGAGCTGCCAAACAGGCAGCTCAGGCAGCGATCTGGGACAGCGACACTGCGGGTAACATCGCTTAAGGGCCCGTCTCACATAGCGATATTGCTACCGAGATCGCTGCTGAGTCACTAGTTTTGTGACGCAGCAGCGAGCTCACCAGCGATATCGCTGTGTGTGACATTCAGCGACGATCAGTCCCCCTGCCGGGTATCGCTGATCGTCGCAGAAATGTCAGGACCTTTTTTTGATCGCTGGTTTCCCTCTGACAGGCACGCATCGCTGCGTGTGACAGGCGGGAGACCAGCGATCCGCTGGTAACCAAGGTACACAGCGGGTTTCCAGGCACCGCGCAGCGCTTGGAAACCCGCTGTGTACCTTGGATACCAGCTCCCTGCATCAGGGCGCTGGTATCCAAGGTACACAGCGGGTTTCTAGGCACAGCCCGCGCCTGGAAACCCGCTGTGTACCTTGGTTACCAGCGGATCGCTGGTCTCCCGCCTGTCACACGCAGCGATGTGTGCCTGTCAGCGGGAAACCAGCGATCAAAAAAAGGTCCTGACATTTCAGCGACGATCAGCGATACCCGGCAGGGGGGCTGATCGTCGCTGAATGTCACACACAGCGATATCGCTGGTGAGCTCGCTGCTGCGTCACAAAACTAGTGACTCAGCAGCGATCTCGGTAGCGATATCGCTATGTGAGACGGGCCCTTAAGTGGAAAGCTTAATTGATTGCTTTCCACTTTCACTTCAGGTCAGCCAGGGACACAATCAGTGACGTCAGAGGGAACTGATTAACAAAAATAGAGGTTCCCTTCGAAAAAAAAATGGCGTGGGGTCCCCCCTATTTTTGTTAACCAGCCAGATGAAGCAGACCGCTGAGTCCTGGATTTTCAGGCTGTTAAGGAGCCAAGATCCATGGACCTTGCCAGCCTGATAATACTAGGCCACAGCAGTCTGCATATCTTGGCTGATTAACAAAAATAGGGGATCCCCTCGAAAAAAATTGGCGTGGGGTCCCCCCTATTTTTGTTAACCAGCCAGATGAAGCAGACCGCTGAGGCCTGGATTTTCAGGCTGTTAAGGAGCCAAGATCCATGGACCTTGCCAGCCTGATAAGAACTACCACATGGCCACAGCCATTTTACCCGCATAATCTTTTGGCTGTTAAAACACCCCAAAAATAGGGGATCCCTTCAATAGGGAAAAAAAATTGGCGTGGGGTCCCCCCTTTTTTTTAACCAGCCAGATGAAGCAGACCGCTGAGGCCTGGATTTTTCAGGCTGTTAAGGAGCCAAGATCCATGGACCTTGCCAGCCTGATAATACCAGGCCACAGCAAATCTGCATATCTTGGCTGGATTAACAAAAATAGGGGATCCCCTCGAAAAAAATGGCGTGGGGTCCCCCTATTTTTGTTAACCAGCCAGATGAAGCAGACGCTGAGGCCTGGTTTTTCAGGCTGGTAAGGATCCAGATTCCTGGACCTGCCAGCCTGATAATACCAGGCACAGCAGTCGCTAGCTTGGCTGGTTAACAAAATAGGGGATCCCTCGAAAAAAACGCGTGGGATCCCCCTCATTTTTGTTAACCAGCCAATGTAAAATGCGGACTGCTGCGGCTGGTATTAAAGACTGTCAAGGCCATGGATTTTGGCTCAACACCTGATATACCCGGCTCAGACCCACATTGGCGCATCAAAAGATGTGCCAATTGTGACTTTACCCGGCTCTTCCCACTTGCCTGTACGGTGGCTAGGGGTAATAGGGTAATGTCACCGTGATTGCACGGTGACAATAGCCGGTTAATATGGAGAGAGTCATAAGACCGATCCTTATTATCCAAAGTTTTAAATGTATAAAAAAGACAAAGCAAGAAAAAGTATTTTAATGAAATAAAGAGACAACACAGTTTTCATTAATTTTATTGTACTCTCATTCCTGCGACGCCATCGATCTCCTGTAAAAAAAGAAAAAAAACCAAACCAACAGTATACCACCTGTCCGACGCAGTCCATAACGACAGTCCCACGACGATCCAACTCTGCTACATCGCAATGACAGGCAGAGCCTGTCATCGCGACGCAGCACAGCTGATTACCTGCTTCCCCGGCGGTGACGTCATCGGACTGACTGCTTTACGGCCGGGATTACCCAGCAGTCACTGCAGTTATCGCGAGAAACTGCATGTGACCGCCGGGGAAAGAAGATTGCGGCCATCAAGCAGTCCAGGACGTGACCGCCGGAGATCTTCTGCCAGGTAAGTGCCGCTGACTCCTGACAGACCCGACCGACGGACACTGACAGTGACAGTGACAATCCCGATTCCGGTATCCGATAAGACGAAAATATCGGTACTCGGAATCGGAATTCCGATACAGCCAATATCGGCCGATACCCGATATTTGCAGTATCGGAATGCTCAACCCTAATTGGGGAGAAGCCATCATGACAGCTTGCTATCTTCAAAACAGAGTGCCAGGTAAAGCCACAAATAAAACTCCATATGACCTATGAAACTGCGAGAAGCCTAACCTGAAGCACCTCAGGATATTTGGAAGCAAAACATTTATGTATGTTCCCAAAGAAAAACGTTCCAAATGGGAATCACATGCAAAGCAATGAGTCCTGGTGGGCTATGGCGAAACGTAAAAGAGATACAGAATCCTGCACCCAGAGACCAACACAGTAATAATCAGCAGAGATGTAGTGATTGATGAAAACTCTGTATCGCTCAAATTCCATGAAGTTACACTAGTTATTCAACCTAAGAAGCAAGAACAAGAATCTCAACCACCAAACCCAGACACCGAATGGGAAAACACTCAAGTGTGGATAAGTTCTGAAGCCACCAAAGGAAGGACATATAAGAACCAAGTCAACCTCCAGTCAGGAGATCAGAAAGGCCAAACAAGGGTATCCCAGGTAGACACTTTTCTTTTATGGTCAGAACACTTCCTAAACTAGTTTGGAATGTCAGAAACCAAAGGTGCATCAATACCAATGGACCCGTCCTACTTGAAGTTGGAAGGAAAAGAAGATCTGCCACCAGAAATGAGAGTTACAGACAAGCAGTGGGGGCGCTTCTGTACATAGCAACCACAACTCGTCCGGATATCACAGCCACAGTTGGAATTCTCTGCCGACGTGTAAGCAAGCCATGCCAAAGAGACTGTAATGTGGTGTACTTGAGTTTGTTTATTGTGAGTCTGACAAGATGATAGCTAATGGTATGACAAAGCCATTATCAAGAGCCACGTTTGTGGACTTCAGAACCGCAATGGGACTAACAGGATAACTGTCACCAAGTGACTGTTCTGGTGTTACGCGACCTGACGGTTGGTCGGTCACTAGACGGCAAAACAAACAAGGAAACACCAGGGAAACTTTAACAACAGTGGGCCCTGCGATAGTGAAAGAGGGAAATGGACACCTCCTGCACTCAACTAAGTCTGTGCCCTGATCTTCCTATCGTCCCTATACGGGTTATTTCACCCCGTCGCCGAGCAGGATACCTTAAACCCTCACAAGCCCTGCGCTAATCCCTAGGTAGGGAGCAGGCCGATGAGAGCATTAGTCACACCACTGTACTAATGACAAACAGAGGGAAGGAACAAACAACAAAGGGTAAAGGCAACAAAAACACCACACTTAGCTTTCTGCTGTAAAGTTCCACACCGCAGGATAAAGTCACCACAACAGGGTAATAGCTGAAGCACAACTGCACTCAGCAAGCTCCTTCTCCTGCTTCTTTGCTCTCTAGAAGGACCTGTATCACCAACAGTCAGCTGATGCATCAGGTGTCTCTATAAAGGATGATGTGAGTGGTCACCACCTACATCAGCTGACCCAGCAACACTGTAGCAATGCTATTACACCAGCAGGCCACCAGGGGGAAAAACAGACATTAACCCTCGATGGCCTGAAAGAAAAAAAGTTTTAATACGAAAAGCCAGATCTGTCACAGATCCAAATATTGATAGTGACAATAAGTAGTTGTTGAGTGGGGGTGTTGGAATATGTTTGGTGCAACAACTCCATTCCTGTCTATGAGTGTTTAGTTGCTGGATTTGTATGCTGTTTATAAAGTTAGAACAAAAAAAAATCTCCCAGAGGCTCACACAGGAAGAGCATGTGACTGTATCTCCTTTTTTACTGTGTCTGTGTATGAGAGAAGCAGCCTGCTGTAGATGCTGCACAGATAGAGACACATAAATGATTTATTCCTGATCTACTAAGCTTATCATATATTGTTCCTGTCTGTTCCTGAATAAAGAAGTTCTGTTGTCACACGCTTTGAGAGTATCGTGAGTAATTCGCTGCCAACAGCATGTTTATCTCAATATCTGATATTAAATCAGAATAAACCTTTCCCGTTTTAGATGAATTAGGATTGCCATAATTATTAATATTTGCCAAATGCCAGAATAATGAGAGAGAATGTTTTAAGGTATTTTTATCACTTACTGCAAAAGTTTACATACACTAAGATTACTACGCCTTTAAATTCTGGATTGCCTATATGATTATGTCATGTGTTTGGAAGCTTCTGATTTCAACATCTGAGCTAATTAGAGACACACCTGTGGATGTATTTTAATGCACACTGAAACACACTGCTTCCTTATGTAGCATCATGGGAAAATCTCAAGAAATCAGCCAAGATATCAGGAAGAGAATTGTGGACTTGCATAAGTCTGGCTCATCTTTGGGTACAATTTCAAGATACCTGAAGATGCCTCGTTCATGTGTACAAACAATTATATGCAAGTACAAGCAAGATGGGAATGTGCAGCCATCATACTGCTCAGGAGGGAGACAGGCTCTGTGTCCCAGAGATGAACGGTCTTTGGTCATACATGTGCATATCAACCCAAGGACAAAAGCAAAAGGCCTTGTAAAGATGATGGTGGAAGCTGGTAAGATTGTCTCAATATCCACAGTGCAATGAGTACTGTATCTACATGGGCTGAAAGCCATTCTGCCTGGAAGAAGCCATTACTCCAAAAACAAAGACCTTAATTTTTGGAGACTTGTCCTGTGGTCTGATGAAACTAAAATTAAACTATTGGGCATAATGACCATTGTTACATTTGGATAAGAAAGGGAGAAGCTTGGAAGCCTAAGAAAACCACTCCAACTGTGAAACAAGGGGGTGGTAGCATCATATTGTGGGGTAGTTTTGCTGCAGGAATGACTGGTGCACTTCACAAAATAGATGGCATCATGAGAAAAGAAGATTATGTGGCAATACTGAAGCAACATCTCAAGACATCAGCCAGGAAGTTAAAGCTTGGGAGGAAAATGGTCTTCCAAATGGACAATGACTCAAAGCAAAACACCAAAATGGTGAAGTGGCTTAAGGATAACAAAGTCAATGTTTTGTAGTGGCCATCACAAAGCCCTGATCTCAACCCTATTGAAAATGTATGGGCAAAGCTGAAAAGGCAGGTGCGAGCAAGGCGACCTACAAACCTGGATCAGTTACACCAGTTTTGTCAGGAGGAAAGGGCCCAAATTCCAACCAACTATTGTGAGAAGCTTGTGGAAGGATATCCCAAATGGCTGACCCAAGTCATTCAGTGTAAGGGCAATGGTACCAAATACTAATATAATGTATGTAAACTTTTGACTTTCAAGTATGTAATAAAAATGCCTTAAAACATTCTCTCCCTCATTAGTCTGGCATTTGGCAAATATTAATAATTATGGTAATCCTAGCTGACCTAAAATGGGAAAGGTTTATTCTGATTTCATGTCAGATATTGAGAAAAACATGCATATGTGTCTTTTTATATAGTGCATGTAAACTTCCGGTTTCAACTGTATATACACCATAGCTGCATTGCAAACACAGTGTTAGGGTCTGTGGAACGCACCTAATAGATATTGTAGAGAGGTGCATTCGCAGCCCAGGGTCCACCGTGCAGGCGAAGCCCGCTGCTAGTAAGATGGCGAAAATAGCGAACTCTGTTATCCCGCAGAGTCGCTAAAATAAACGCCATAGCGCGCTGTGGCAGTTAGTGCAAACTCTGTTAATCCCCAGAGCCGCTAACGGGAATGCCACAGCGCTATATGGCGATAAGTACAACTCACTTAGCTTCAGTGAGCCGCAAAGTAAAACGCTAGGGCGCTGAACCAGCGTTATAAAGCGAACCCTGTTGCGTCACAGAGCCGCTGAGAAAAAGACTGTGTCCTGTTAGACTCACAGGGAACACAGATGACTGCTAAGCGGATTGCAGTCTGAGGTCATGCAGTCAGAACACAAGCAACAATCTCCTCACCGGAGTAGCCGGTATTCTAATGGCGTTTTCAGCCGAGCCCTGAACACGTGCATACAATCTCCTCACCGGAGGTGCCGGTATTCTAGGGGCTTATTTCAGCCAGACCTAACCACATGCATACATGACCTCACTGGCGCAAGCACGTAACAGATTTGATACTAGCGCATGGTGGCCCAGCCATGCCACCCTTTTATAGTAACAGCTACAGGACCTGCCAGAAAAAGGACCAATGAGAAACTGTTCCAAAACATGTAGTTTCAGAACCTTCCTGGCGGACCAATAGGAGCTGCTGCAGTACCTGAACATTTGACCCCTGATCTCCAGTGAGAGATCTTACTCTGGGCATGCTCAGAAGGGGAAATGCAGGACTTCGTCCTAAAGACGTCTGCTCCAGCACTGGCTGTAATAGAAATCCAGGAGGGGCAGCAGCAAGTCTCTGCACAGTATTGGAATGGGCAAGATTGTTATGATTTGGTAGCTGAGGAGTGCAGGTAAAAAAAGGCAATACACCAGAGCAGTTGGAAACTATGAGATTGCAGTACCCTGACTAACCACCACAACTAGAGGCAGCCGTGGAGCGTTCCTAAGTTGGTCCTAGACGCCTCGTCACAGCCTGAGAAACTAACTACACCTAAAGATAGATATAGGAAAGCTATCTGCCCCGGAGCAGAACCCCAAAGACAATAGAAAGCCCCCAAACATGTAATGGCGGTTAGACAAGATGAAATACTGACACAGAAAGAAAATAGTATGAGCAAATGCTGGGGCCTAAACTAACTAAATAGAAAAGGACAGGAAGGGTACTTACTGCAATCCCAGAAAACCCTGAAAAGCACCAACACCACTAATTTCAAAAACACCTGAGATCACACGACCTCTACCACCTAAATTAGTTCTCTGGTGTAACAAAATCAAAACAGCAGCCACTGAAAAAACTGGAAAAAACAAAGTACATACATAAGTGGCTGAACTAAACTGAGAGGGCAAAAGCCCCCGGAGGGGACCTGAAGGTCCCCACAGAAGTGCAGGACAAAAATGCAAAAATATAGCACAAAAACAAAAAGAAGAAAATGTCTTATCTGTTAGCAGGAGATGCAGACACGACACAGCAGGCTACAAGGGAAACAGGAATGAAGGATTCAGACCAGAACAATTGATCACCGGCAACCCTGATGGGAAGGTGACTCCCTTATATAAGACCAGTCAGTAAACACCTGAATTCACAGGTCCTCACAATCTTCACATGGACAGACCAGCACCGGCTTGTAAACCCACCAGAGGAGCCTCCTTGCTCTGAAACCTCATTTCCTCCAAAACCCATTCACAAACAGATACCCCCCCTTGAGGAGGGGTCACCAGAACCTACTGAGCAACAAGGCCGGTCCAGGATGAGTTCTATGATACGACGGATAAGGTCTTCCTAGCATGGAAGTCCGAAAGCAAACACCAAGGATTGTCTTCTGACCATAACCTCTCATTTAACCAAACTGGAGTTCCGTCTAGAAACGAGATCTAATATTTCTCAACCCATCTCAGATGCCCTCAACCAAAACAGGTCAGGAGCACGCAGCAGGAACCACTGCTCAACAAACTCTTCACCCAAGACTTGTGAAACGTTATGGATCTTAAATGTCCTGAGAAGCAACGAAGAACAGATTAAATAACTCCATGTCTTATAAGGTCCAATGACTAGCTAATTTAGGAGAGCATTATAGGATTCTTGAGGACAACGACCAGTCCCCACTAAACCGGGACCATAGTCTATGCGGTTAGCAATACGCTGCCTCTCTGAGAGGGGAAACCTCTCACTATGTCCAATCTGTTGCATCGCTACAACAGGTCAACTGGACAGACAGAAGCCTCCATCTGTCCTGAAGAAAATCGAGGGTGAAACCCAGAATTACAGAAAAACGGAGACATCAAAGTGGCAGAGCTAGCCCTATTATTAAGAGCAAACTCAGCCAAAGGCAAAAAAGAGACCCAGTCATCCTGATCAGTAGACACAAAGCATCTTAGATAAGTCTCCAATGTCTGGTTTGTTCGCTCAGTTTGACCATTGGTCTGAGGATGAAATGCCGAGGAGAAAGACAATTGAACACCCAGTTTAGAACAAAAAGTCCTCCAAAATCTGGAAACAAACTGGACTCCTCTGTCAGACACAATGTTCTCAGGAATGCCGTGTAAACGAACCACGTGCTGAAGGAACAACGGCACCAATTCAGAGGAGGAAGGCAACTTAGGTAATGGCACAAGATGTATCATTTTGGAAAACCTATCACAAATTACCCAGATGGTGGTCATTCTCTGAGAAACAGGAAGGTCGGAAATGAAATCCATAGAGATATGGGTCCATGGTCTCTTGGGCACAGGCAATGGCATCAACAAACCACTAGAGCGAGAGCAAGGCTTGGAGCGAGAGCAAGTCCTGCAGGACTGCACAAATTCCCTGACATCACGAGACAAGGTAGGCCACCAAAAGGACCGACTAACCAAGTCTCTGGTACCAAAAATTCCGGGATGCCCAGCCAATGCGGAAGAATGAATCTCAGACATCACACTCTTTTTCCACTGATCCGGGACAAACAATTTTCCAACCGGGCAGCGCTCAGGCCTATCCTCCTGACACCCCTCCAGAGCAAGTCTCAAATTGGGCGAGATGGCGGAAAGAACTACACCCTCTTTCAAAATAACAGAAGGATCAGATAACTCAGGAGAGTCCGCAAGGAAGCTCCTCGAGAGGGCATCCGCCTTAACATTCTTAGTGCCAGGAAGAAAGGAAACCACAAAATTAAAACGTGTGAAAAACAAGGCCCACCTGGCCTGTCTAGGATTGAGTCGCTTGGCAGATTCCAGATAGACCAGATTCTTATGGTCCGTAAGGACCACCACCTGATGTTTGGCTCCCTCCAGCCAATGTCTCCACTCTTCAAAAGCCCACTTCATGGCCAATAACTCCCGATTACCCACGTCATAATTACGTTCAGTAGGAGAAAATTTTCGAGAGAAAAAGGCACAAGGGTTACTTTTATAGGTCTCTGGATATTTTTGGGCAAAACGGCACCTGCCCCAATTTCAGAGGCATCAACCTCCACCTGAAATGGCAGAGAAACATCAACTGCCGTAGAACAGGAGCAGAAGTGAATCTCTGCTTAAGTTCCTGAAATGCAGAGACTGCCTCAGGAGGCCAATTCACCACATCAGAACCCTTTCTGGTCAAATCAGTTAATGGTTTAACAATAACCGAGAAATTACCAATAAATTTACGATAAAAATTGGCAAAACCCAAAAATCTCTGAAGAGCCTTTAATGAAGTAGGTTGGACCCAATCACAGATGGCCTGAACCTTGACCGGGTCCATTTCAATAACAGATGGGGACAAAATGAATCCCAGAAATGAGATCCTCTGTACGCCAAAAAGACACTTTGATCCCTTCACATACAGAGCATTCTCTCTCAAAATCTGGAATACAGTTCGAACATGTTTCACATGAGAGTCCCAGTCATTAGAAAAAATCAAGATATCATCCAAATAAACAATCAGAAATTTGTCCACAAAATCCATGAAAATGTCATTCATGAAGGACTGGAAGACGGAAGGAGCATTAGTGAGCCCAAAGGGCATCACCAGGTACTCAAAATGCCCTTCAGGGGTATTGAATGCCGTCTTCCATTCATCCCCATGCTTAATGCGAATAAGGTTATACGCCCCCTGAGGTCAAGCTTGGTAAACCAAGTAGCGTTTTTCACCCTGGAAAACAGGTCAGAAATCAAGGGTAACAGGTATTGATATTTCACAGTAATATTGTTCAAGAGACGATAATCAATACACGGCCTCAATGAACCATCCTTTTTGGCCACAAAGAAAAAACCGGCACCTAAGGGTGAAGAGGATGGTCTGATATGACCCTTCTCCAATGATTCCTTGATATAAGACCGCATAGCGTCATGTTCAGGTACAGACAAGTTAAAAAGGCGACCCTTAGGGAATTTACTACCCGGCACTAATTCAATAGCGCAGTCATAGCTCCTATGGGGAGGCAAGGATGCAGATTTACTTTCGCTAAACACATCAGAAAAATCAATCAAAAAGTCAGGAACATCCTGAGCCTGGGGGGAGGCAGAAAAAACAGGAGTGTTGGTATTAACACATTGGCAGCCCCAACTGGTTACAGACACAGATTTCCAATCCAAAACAGGATTATGAGACTGTAACCAAGGGAAACCCAGCACGATAATGTCATGCAGATTATACAGAACCAAAAATTTGCAGCACTCCTGGTGATCAGGTTCAATCCTCATTATCACCTGAGTAGAAAACTGGGGTTTATTCTCAGCCAAAGGGGTAGAATCGATCCCCAGTAGGGGAATAGACTTCTGTAGGGGTATCAAGGGAAACCCACAACATCTAGCAAAATCATAATCCATCAGGTTAATAGCTGCTCCAGAATCAACGAAAAGCCTGAGCAGAAAATGAGGACAGAGAGCATATCAGAGTGACAGTTAATAAAAACTTAGTCTGAACACTACCCAAGACAACTGAGCGTGCAAAACGTCTTCCCCCGCTTAGGGCAGACTGAAATAGCATGAGAGGCATCACCACAGTAGAAACATAACCCATTGCGCTTTCGAAACTCATGACGCTGTGCCCCAGACACCACTCTATCACACTGCATGGGTTCAGAAGCTGGTTCACAAGGCAACACCATTCCACATATCTTCTCTGCTCACGCAAACGTCTGTCAATTTGAATCGCTAATGACATAGAATCATTGAGACCAGAGGGGACAGGGAATCCCACCATAACATCCTTTACATTATCTGACAGACCCTTCCGGAAAAGGGCTGCCAAAGCGTCGTCATTCCATTTGGTCAGGACTGCCCACCTACGGAATCTCTGAAAGTATAACTCAGCGTCATCAAGCCGCTGATTTAATGCCAACAAGGCTTTTTCAGCTTGATCAGTGACATTAGGCTCATCGTACAATAACCCCAAAGCCTGAAAAAATGCATCAACATCACTCAAAACAGGATCCCCAGGTGTCAGGGAAAAAGCCCAATCCTGAGGATCGCCGCGCAGGAGAGAGATGATAATTTGAACCTGCTGCGCTGCGTTCCCTGAGGACTTAGATTTTAAGGCAAAAAACAATTTACAATTATTTTTGAAATTCTGAAACTTAGCTCGATCCCCTAAAAACAAATCTGGCATGGGAATCCTAGGTTCCACAACAGGCAACCTAGCAAGATAGGTAGCAATACTCTGAACCTCAGTGGCAAGCTGATCCACACGGCCAGACAACTGTGCAAACTCCATTGAGAGAAAAGATCCTCCCCAGCACCCAGAGATACAGAGGGAAAAAAAAAATGCAACAAACAGAAAAATATCTCTGACAACTCTGACAACCTTTTTTTTTTTTTTTTTTTTCACAATATTTTTCCCTTCTGTGAGTACCACACAATTTTCAGTTTTGGCCGGTGATACTGTTATGATTTGGTAGCTGAGGAGTGCAGGTAAAAAAAGGCAATACACCAGAGCAGTTGGAAACTATGAGATTGCAGTACCCTGACTAACCACCACAACTAAGGCAGCCGTGGAGCGTTCCTAAGTTGGTCCTAGACGCCTCGTCAGAGCCTGAGAAACTAACTACACCTAAAGATAGATATAGGAAAGCTATCTGCCCCGGAGCAGAACCCAAAGACAATAGAAAGCCCCAAACATGTAATGGGCGGTTAGACAAGATGAAATACTGACACAGAAAGAAAATAGTATGAGCAAACGCTGGGGCCTAAACTAACTAAATAGAAAAGGACAGGAAGGGTACTTACTGCAATCCAGAAAACCCTGAAAAGCACCAACACCACTAATTTCAAAAACACCTGAGATCACACGACCTCTACCACCTAAATTAGTTCTCTGGTGTAACAAAATCAAAACAGCAGCCACTGAAAAAACTGGAAAAAACAAAAGTACATACATAAGTGGCTGAACTAAACTGAGAGGGCAAAAGCCCCGGAGGGGACCTGAAGGTCCCCACAGAAGTGCAGGACAAAAATGCAAAAATATAGCACAAAAACAAAAAGAAGAAAATGTCTTATCTGTTAGCAGGAGATGCAGACACGACACAGCAGGCTACAAGGGAAACAGGAATGAAGGATTCAGACCAGAACAATTGATCACCGGCAACCCTGATGGGAAGGTGACTCCCTTATATAAGACCAGTCAGTAACACCTGATTCCCAGTCCTCACAATCTTCACTGGACAGACCAGCACCGCTTGTAACCACCAGAGGAAGCCTCTGCTCAGAACTCATCTCAAACACATTCACAACACAAGATGCTGGGACCGACGTCTCTGCTGAGCAGGCTCCACTGCGGCCGGAGACGGATGGGGGACCGCAGCGGGAATGGCTCGAGATTCCCTTGTGCAGCATTGGGAACTCGAACCCTAACACACAGTAAATTTAATATCTCATCCTAACATGATGACAGAAAAAAGTAACCGGTTTAATCTACGTATAATGACTGTGAAATCGACATGATCTGATTTTGCATTGCATAGCAGAATAATCTGTATGTAGAAATAAATCTGAATACGCCATCAGAATGTTACCAGGACAAGGTTGGTAGATCCGAGACCGCTATTTAAAAGTGTTATCTGATCTTAAAACTACAAGTCTGCAGTAACTCTAGACTCTAGTCTATGCAGACTAGACTGTATCTGACCTCTCTTGATGCAAGTGAATTGAGAGGCCAGATAGAGTCTAGTCGGAATATGCCTGAAAGTATGCAAATCACTTACATACAATCAGATGATCGCCGCTGCCACCATCCAGAGAATCCTCACGGAGCGCAAGGCACATCATGTGAGGATTGACAAGTTTTTAGTCATATAGAGTCACTGCTGACTTGTGATGTGTGGACAGCACGGTATCGAGAAGGAAAGGCTGAACAGAATGATATGTAGGTTTTTTGTAAAAGATTTAGAACAACTAGTATTTTATTCATTGAGATCCCTGGTGTCTGTATGCATATAAGCCATAAAGGGAAGATTGTCAATCACTGGTAAGACTGCCCCCTGGACTAACAGGTAGACATAATAGATTTCAATGAATAAAACACAAATTTTGTGAAAGCATATACTAAGAAGCATATCAATCTGATCAGCTCACCCTGCTCTATAACATCCTGCCCGCAGACCAGATGCCATTTTCAGCATGACATTCCCTTTAAGTAAAATAGACCATCCACATGATAGGGTAGAGGGAGGACTGGGAGCTGACGCGTTTCTGGCAAAAAGTCTCGCCCTTAGTCATAAGATGACAGCCTATGACTAAGGGAAAAATATTTAGACTTGAGAGTCCTCAGTGGTTGATACCTTTTAATGGCTAACTGAAAAGATGGTAACAAATTGCAAGCTTTCGAGACTACGCAGGTCTCTTCATCAGGCAAAGACTAAAACAAAAGCTGAAGAATCACATATTTATATACACAAAAGGACACAAGAATAATGCAATAGGTAAGACAAGTGACGTGAAGCAGAACTGTCATTATGGCAGAGGATGAACATAAATATGACTAGTTCATAGATAAGGAGTGAAAGTTTTATTACCCTCTGATTGGGGTCTGGTATTGTGTTGTGATGACCCTAAAAGGTCAGGGAAGCAGAAACTGAAAACAAGGATGAATTCTCATCGCCACACAATAAGAGAAAAAAGAATGGATTTACCTGTGGCAAAACACTTTTGTATGCCCGGTCATAGCATGACGGATATGGAATTACTTGTATTAAAATCTAACTTCAAATCTGAGAAGGATAGAAAAGTCTGGGAATATAAACTTATGATGACCTTTGACACTCTTAGTGCTGGGATGAATATATCCCAGAGTTTTATGTCTTTCTACAACAATTAAGGAATCTGCTTCCCTGACCTTTTAGGGTCATCACAACACAATACCAGACCCCAATCAGAGGGTAATAAAACTTTCACTCCTTATCTATGAACTAGTCATATTTATGTTCATCCCTCTGCCATAATGACAGTTCTGATTCACGTCACTTGTCTTACCTATTGCATTATTCTTGTGTCCTTTTGTGTATATAAATATGTGATTCTTCAGCTTTTGTTTTAGTCTTTGCCTGATGAAGAGACCTGCGTAGTCTCGAAAGCTTGCAATTTGTTACCATCTTTTCAGTTAGCCATTAAAAGGTATCAACCACTGAGGACTCTCAAGTCTAAATATTTTTCTATCTACTGGCTAACACGGTACGAAGATACACATCTTTCCTATATGACTAAGGGAGTGACTTTTCTGCCAGAAATGCTTTGCTGTTCCCAGTAGAGATCACGCTGTCTAAAGTCCGGCCACTGCTTATCCTGCGTTTCCTACGATAATACATATGAATGCTCACCTCGGAGGCAGGAGAATGGTGCTCTGACCCCAATTAATAAATATTAGTAAATCTGCATAATCATTATTCTCTAAGGTTAGCCAGTCATCCGAAAAATTCAGTTCTCATAAAAACCTGAATTTTTCTTATTCCGAACCCAAGGTTTGAAGGTTAAAGCAGCTGAGCACGAGATTTTAGGCTTTGGTGTACCCGGTGATCACATTGCCTGCTGCCATCCATGGCACCACATTCTGTAGGTGTAATACCGATCACTGAGCAGGACGCAATTGTCCTATGTGAACAGTGCTTTATTGTTAAATAATAAAGGCGAGAAATAAAAAGCCATTCACGTGCATCCAGTCACATGAAGTACAAGGCTGTTTGTTTATATTCTGGTGATAATCCTTGTGGAGAAAAGCAGGGGATGACGGAGAGTGGAAATTGCTTCTCTGCTGTTGGCTGAGGTGGCATTAAATGATAATTCAGTTCTATTAGAGGATTTAATTAATGAATTTGCTAGCAGGCAAAAGGAGAGAATAAACAAGGAGCAGAATGTGAGCTGCGAATGTGCATCTGTGACGCTGCCGCACAGACTGGACGCAGAATATCTGGATATATTTGATCTATTCCCATAAAAAAGATGAGTCGCACGAAGCCAGGACTGTGGGGTACTCGGCACCGAGCCCGTTCACTTCACTGGGGGATGTCACGGGTAGCACGACTCGGTCCGTTGCCCTGGGCACTGACTAAAAAGGGGGATATTTACAGGGGATTGTAGGTCGTAGAAATGTTCGTGACGCCACCTGTGGTTCCTGGTCAGGGTGACCAGCGCTGCAGGGTAGATCCTCTGAGGGTTTGGAGGCAGCAAGGTGTTAAGTCTCCCACAGGCGAGACTGATCCCTCGGGGTATATGGCGGTGTAGGACCAATAAGGCAGACACACACAAAGAGTCTCTTTCTGTACCTTTACTGATGGTGAAGTTGCAGGCACGTCCCGGGAAGCTGTCAGGGTGGAGGATGCACGTCCAGTAATCCACCGAGTAGGTGTAGGGCCTCCTTACTTCTTTATGTGTGTGAGTTTCTGACTTGCATAAAACTAAGTCTAACTCCGTTTTCTTTGCTACGCCCGGCTGACCTTGTGGTGGAGCCTTCTTTTGGACAGAACTAAGTCTCTATGTGCAGGGCCCTGCTAGACTCCTGTTCTTCCTGACCCCGGTTACGTATCAGCACTGTTGGGCCCCTGCGATCTGGAATCCAGCAGGGTCTCCGGTTTCTCTTACTAGTCCTGAAGAAGCTAGCAAGCTCGGACCCGGTGTCAGGTGGTGCAGAGTGGAGGTAAGCTATCAATGCTGTCGACCTCTGTCACTCTCTCTTTCCCTTTTTCCACTTACCTGTCGTCCTACTCACACCTTTAACATAAGCACAACCAGCAGTAGATGTCAGCTTTCTTTGTCTTCACCGCTCTCCAAGAGTCGGCACGCTTACTTACTGAAACACTCACTGAAGGTATCTTAGTAGACTCAACTTTGACCAGACTAAGTGGCAATCCGTCCCACTACTACTGGACTCCACGATGTAAGCTGAGTATATGCTGAAGTCTTCAGGCTTTCAAATAAGTCTCTCTCTAGCTAGTCTTTCCCTCTCAGCTTGTCTGAGGTAACTAGCTTGTCTGCTCTGAAACACACTCTGACTGGAATCTCTCTCACAGTCTGTCTGACAAAGGCTACTGCTCTGTCTCTCCACACCCTTATATACCTGAGTACTCTTCAAGGGCTCCCTCTGGTGGCACCAGGGAAATGTGAAGTGTGAATGAATATTGGGTGATTTGTGATTTACCTTTCGTGCATCCTCCAGGGTAACATGTGGCTCCAGAGCGCAGCTGGGCTACACACAAACATTAGACTAGGATATGATTCTGTAGCTAGAAGTAATATTTATGGATTTTTTTGCATATAAGGTTATGTGCACACGTTGAGTATTGGTAGCAGATTTTGCTGTTGCAAAAATAAGATTGTTGGTAGGAAAAAATTGCATAAAAACCCATGTTTTTGTTGTGTTTTTTCACATTTTTGCACACTTTTTTTTCTCATTTATTTTAGTAGGTGATAAAAACAGATAAAACACTGAAATAACTGGCATGCTGCAGATCTGTAAAAAAATGATTTTATGGTTCAAAATAAATAAATAAATAAACAAATAAATAAATCAGCCTCTGCATGAGGTTATAGAAATCTCATTCACTTTGCTGGTACTGTAAAACGCTGTGTTTTTTCCGCTGCAAAAATGCAACAAAAATACATAGTTAGAACACACCCCAATTACTTTATGCATAAGATAAGAGGAGTTCCTTCATAAAGCCGAATTGTATCACTGGAATTGCTTTCTTCATTATCTGGAGTGTTGTAAAGATAAAGGAAGAAATTGGGTAAATTGATTTGCCTTTTAGTTTTCTTTGCAGACCATGGAAAACCCCATGCTGTTTTCTGATGGCCTAAATTTGCTGAAATACCGGCAGAATACAGACTGCCACCATCAGGAATGTGTTCTTTACTTACACATTTGCAGGGCAAAGAATCAGAATTTGCTTTCCTCCTCTTTTATTACCTATCTGATAGATCATTTTTATTTTAGAAGCCAGTGCAAATGAATTACTTTCAGAATAGAGCTTATCGCAAACCACTGATTATACAGCCAGCAAGTGTATACATATAGATCCAATATGACGTAATACAGTCAGCAGGCAGGTGTAAGATCCACGGGTTAATGTCATTATGGAAATATATGGCAGAACCACAGGTAGCCTCAGATCTGGTGTGGCTTCCATAGCTGGCAGATCCTGTGGATATGCCACAAACAAATATCTAAGCAATAACCCTTTAATTTAACTGCTAATTTTTATCTCCCCAGGGTTAGGACTTTAAAGGAAACCTGTCAGGTCCCCCATGCCTCCAACCCGCAGCATTTACCTCTTTGTGATTAAATTCCCTTCTTAACCAGCCCTGTATAACATCATTCAGTTAAATAAATGCTTTAAAAAAGCATTTATAATGTCCCCGTTTTCTATGTTAATGAGGACTTTGACTTTCCATGTTATCATGCCCCTGTGAGCGGGATAACATAATTTACAAGAGCAGCCTCATCTCCAGCTCATGCAAATCTGGCGCATGCACACCGCTCATATCGGCAGCGTCAATGAGTCTCTGAAGCAGGGTGTACGCTTACTTGCTTCAGAGGTGAACTGAGCATGTCCGGAAGTACAGAAGATGGCTTCCAGTTATGTGCAGTGCGCTTCTGAAGCTGGGAAGCTAATTTTGCAAATGGGCAACAAAAGATTAACATTGTCGGACTAGTCCAGAAACTAAGCAGCTGTCTATAGACTTTGTACATACATAGACTGGTGTGGGCGGGGTTAGATTTCTCAGCTCTGCTTCATTCTAATTCCATAATTTTTTCCCTCAGAATTGAGAGATTCCATAATGTTTTCCCTATGCTTGGTTAAAAAAATAACCATTACTGACTACCACATTATTTGTTCTTGATTTCTTTTACTGTTTCTTAAAGCCAGAAAGTTGCCATTTGAAATGACTTCAGTTTTGTGCCATGTCTGTGATCTGTTTTTTTTTCAACAAAATAAAACAACTGAATGAACATCCTCCAAGGCCGGTGATTCCATAATTTTTGCCAGGGGTTGTATATTCATCTGTATGGCATATGACACGTCACTGACACCCTCCCTGACCTGCCCCCTATTTTACATACTGAATATAATATTTTGAAAAAAAGAAAAATATCACTTTTGGCAGGCAGGCGCCGGCGGTGGCACCTGTGCTGTAGCATGTATAATGTCCATGTAATTATTTTATTTGGTTATATACCTGTATTCAGAAAAAAAAAATCTCCACCAAGATGGCGCGGTGGCGCATGCAGGCACCACCGGCACCATTTTGAGAGAGAATGTGTATTTTTGGGGCTCATAGGACTCTAGCTATGCCCCTGGGAGCAAGGTAGAAACACGCAGAACTCACTGGAGAGAGACAATCCCATAAAAGAGAAATCTGAAATTTGGATGAGGCTGCAAATTACATATCGGGGGTTCTGAAAATGAATGAGGGAATGAAGATTGTAGCCTTACACTGTGATTTTATTAATGATAGATATCTACTAACATAAATGAAAATATTTATCGGAAGTCAAAGGTGTCCATAGCCTTTAAAACTAATGATTATTTGGTTAAGTGCAAGTCACTTTTAAAATTCTGGCATTGCAATGTCTTGGCCCAAAATTGTTTACTTTTTGGGAAAATAAGTAGGAAAGGACATTGTCAGAATTTTGCAAATGGACAGATCACGTGCAACATTTTTTTCATAGGAAATCTTTAAAGTTATGGTAATGTTGTGGCCAGAACGTCTTGGAGACTTAGCCTAAGCAGATTCCATTTTTCTATGCTGTATCACTGTAACACGCTCGCGTGCTTTAGCCATATATTATAGCTGTGGAGCTTTTCCTGCAATCCAGTATTGTGACATAAGCTCTGCCTAAAATATATTCGTGTTTGACAACAAATGACCCGGAGCACAGACTTATTTCTGCCTGAGATTTACAGAGTTACAAAAACTCTTTGGCTCGGAAAGCAGCGGATCGTTCTCTATTATGTGACATACCACAAACAGGGGACACGGAGAACACATCATGCATATTTTATGAAACCTTCCCATGAGAAATGTTTTATTTGCAAAAAGCGGCAGTGCACAGAAAAAAATGGGAAAGTCTCAGTAACCTATTCATTATCAACATTATCAACATTAGTGTCCCTTTCCCCTACAGGCTAATGTAACAGGTATATAACACAAATAATAAGTTCTTTATTAATATAGATGACATAAATAATCTATTAGCCTTTTTTTCTAAAGGGATGACTGCATATGGCATTGAAACATGCCATAACGAAATGTCAGATAATTTACACTGGGGGAGGCCACAGAGTGTGAACACCCATTAAATTGATTAGTCCTCGAATATTAAAACTGTACAATCGGAAAACCTGCCACCTGCCTTGTTCTTAGTAACCAACGAGACTTCAACTTTCATTTTCAAAATCAACTTGAGAAAGCAGAAACTCAGATGGGTCACTATGGGCAGCAAGGCTAGCTTTTAGAGTCCAACAGGGTTTCATTTTAGTTGTTATTATATATATATTTATATATACACTGTGGTTGGTCAACTCACTCGGCTTCTTAAAACTCCAACTGGTTGATTGCAAACCTCATAAACCACATCACCAAAAATCATAAATACAGCCTTTGTCCAGCAGAAGATAAAACATAAAGTAACAAGTCCATAAAATAGCGCTGGTTAGCCCACCTGGCTTAGTTTCCAGCTTCCATGTCCTTTAGCGAAGGACATTCAATTCAGGAGACCTGCAATCTCCATAAGTCCAGTTTTCCTTAACACCAAAGCCCATCTTCAGAGCTTCCACCTCTAGACCCACCCACACTCCAATGCTCTAGAAAGCTGGGTATTTATCCTCTAGGCTCCTCCCACTGTACAGCTGTTCAATCATCCTAGTACTAAACATGGCTGATTAACCCCCCTCATCCCTTAGTGTGCTGAATGATTTGCATTTTATTGCATGAAAAAAGTATTTGATCACCTACCAACCAGCAAGAATTCTGCCTCTCACAGACCTGTTAATTTCCTTTAAGATGCACTCCTACTCTGCACCCATTATGTGTGTATATATACAGTACAGACCAAAAGTTTGGACACACCTTCTCATTCAATGATTTTCCTGTATTTTCATGGCTATGAAAATTGTAGAATCACACTGAAGGCATCAAAACTATGAATTAACACATGTGGAATTATACATTACACTTTACAAAAAAGTGTGAAACAACTGAAAATATGTCTAAGGCTGTGGTTCCATGGTCCGGAACCACAGCGCTTTGGACGGAGCGGAAATTCAGCTCCGTCTAAGCCCCGCCCCCTTTATGAAGCGCGATCTTTCCGGAGGTGTTCAGGACACCTCCGGAACACCTCCGGAAAGAACGCAGGGCTACATAGCCCTGTGTTAAATTCTGTTGCGGCGACGCACCGTCGCCGCAATACGCGAGGACATGCTGCGGTCTAAAAAGACGCGCCTTATGTCCGTTTACGCAGGTTTGCCACCTGCGTATTGTTACGCATAGTGGAGACGGGATTTCTTGAAATCCCCTCCACTATGCTGTAACATCTGGACGCTGCGTGTTTGGCGCTGCGCCAGCGCACAGCGCCAAACACGCAGCGTTTCCTGACCGTGGAAACTCACCCTTATATTCTAGGTTCTTCAAAGTAGCCACCTTTTGCTTTGATTACTGCTTTGCACACAGAAAAGGTGAACAGCTGGACTCTACATGCCTGGTTCCCACCGTGAAGCATGGAGGAGGTGGTGTGATGGTGTGGGGGTGCTTTGCTGGTGACACTGTTGGGGATTTATTCAAAATTGAAGGCATAGTGAACCAGAATGGCTACTACAGCATCTTGCAGCAGCATGCTATTCCATCCGGTTTGCGTTTAGTTGGACCATCATTTATTTTTCAACAGGACAATGACCCCAAACACACCTCCAGACTGTGTAAGTGCTATTTGACCAAGAAGGAGAGTGTTGGGGTGCTACGCCAAATGACCTGGCCTCCACAGTCACCAGACCTGAACCCAATCGAGATGGTTTGGGGTGAGCTGGACCGCTCACCGCTTCAATTTTGAATAAATCCCCAATAGTGTCACCAGCAAAGCACCCCACACATCACACCACCTCCTCCATGCTTCACGGTGGGAACTAGGCATGTAGAGTCCATCCGTTCACCTTTTCTGCGTGCAAAGCAGTAATCAAAGCAAAAGGTGGCTACTTTGAAGAACCTAGAATATAAGACATTTTCAGTTGTTTCACACTTTTTTGTAAAGTGTAATGTATAATTCCACATGTGTTAATTCATAGTTTTGATGCCTTCAGTGTGATTCTACAATTTTCATAGTCATGAAAATACAGAAAAATCTTTGAATGAGAAGGTGTGTCCAAACTTTTGGGCCGTACTGTATATATATATATATATATATATATATATATATATATATATATATACACACAAAGGAGAACTGGAGAAAATGTGGAAGGTGAAGGCAACAGTAATTCCAGTGGTGATAGGAGCACTTGAAGCAGTGAACCCTAAGTTGGAAGAATGGCTACAACAGATCCAGGAGCAAAATCTGAGCTCTCTGTCCAGAAAAGCGCAATGCTGGGAACAGCTAAGATCCTGCGCAGAACCCTCAAACTCCCAGGCCTCTGGTAGAGGACCCGAGAATGAGAAAGGACAACAGAGAAAAAAGTATATGACGGAATACCTTACATGAGCAAATCACACTCATTTTGTCTAGGGAGGTGATTGCTATAGTACATTAAAATGGCCACTGACTTGTTGTAATGACAGAAATATGTCCTAACAGGTTTATAGAGTAGAAGCTAGTGAGCAAGTGCAGTAGGAAAGTCTACTGATGTTAACTGGAAATAAAATATACCATATGTACTACACACTGTGAAACACACCCCAGGTCACAACAGCCAATCAGCATTCAGATAGACATAGTAAACAGCCGGGTGAGCAGTCTCTTCTTACCTCAGCTCCCCTGGTACCTGCAGTATTAGATCAGATAGACAGGGTACAGCAGTGTGAGCAGCCTCTTCTTATCTTAGCACCATGGTATATTCAGTATTAGATGAGGTAGACAGGGAGGACAGCAGTGTGAGCAGGTTCTTCTTATCTCAGCACCCCTAATATCTCCAGTATTAGATCATATAGACAGGGTGGACAGCAGTGTGAGCAGCATCTTCTTACCTCAGCATTCCTGGTATCTCCAGTATTTGATCAGATAGATAGGGTGGACAGCTCTGTGAGCAGGTTCTTCTTATCTCAGCACCCCCGGTATCTCCAGTATAAGATGAATTAGACAGGGTGGGCAGCAGTGGGAGCAGCCTCCTCTTACCTTAGCCTCTTTTTACCAATATCTCTAGTGGGAGATTAGAATATCCACTGGGATCACATCTTACACATGAAGTGAAGGGACGGGGCTTCCTAATGCACATGTGAGTCGCACGATGTACCAGGGCTATGGGGTACTCGGCACCGAGCCCATTGAAGTCTATGGGGAACGTCACAAGTAGCACAGCTCGGTCCGTTGCCCTGGGCGCTCATACAAAGGGGGATATTTACAGGGGATAACGGTAATTGTTTGTGACGCCACCTGTGGTTTCTGATCAAGGTGACCAGCGCTGCAGGATAAATCCTCAGAGGGGTTGTTACTGGGCAGCAAGGTGTTAAGTCTTCCACAGGTAAGACTGGTCCCTCTAGGTATATGGCGGTGCAGGGTGCAGACAATAAGGCAGACCACACAAGTCAGTCTCTTTCCATACCTTTACTGGTGGTATTTGCAGGTATGTCCCGGGAAGCTGCTCAGGGTGGAGGATGCACATCCAGGTAATCACTGAGTAGGTTTAAGGCCTCCTTCCTTCTTAATGTGTGAGTTTCCAACCTGCATGAAGCTAAGTTCAACTCTATGTAGAACAGCTACGCCCGGCCAACATTGTGGTGGAGCCTTCTTTTGGCAAGAACTAAGTCTATGGCTGATCAGGCCCGACTCCTGTTCTTCCTGACCCCGGTTACGTTCAGCACTTTAGGGCCCTCTGCGACCTAAAGTCCAGCAGGGATTCCGGTTTTCTCCTACTAGCCGTGAAGGTTCTAGCAATCTTCGGACCCGGTGTCCGGTTGTGCAGAGTGGAGGCAGCTACAGTTGCTATATCGCCTCGGTCACTCTTTCTTCCTTTTGTCACCACTCGCCCGTCGCCCTACTCTCACCCTTAACATAAGCACAGGTAACAGTAGGTGTAGTCGTCAGCTTCCTTCCTTCCACAGCTCACTGACCATTTCTCAGTTGGCTCGTTGTTATAATAACTGTAGTCCCCTTCCTTCTGTTCCTTCATAGACTCTGTCCAGAGCAGCTCTCAGGACCTTCCGTCAGACTGAATTCACGCTCGCTCCGAGAGTCGCTTTCACCTTCATAGGGTACTAACAGTCAGCCTGTTCTGAGGTAACAGCTTGTAATCTTTCTGCTTCTGTCTCATCTGACAGGAATCACCACACGTCTGACCATGCTCTGGCTCAGACAAAGCTCTGACAGGAACTGATCTACTGCTAACGTCTCCCACACCCTTAAATAGTCTAAGGCTCCCTCTGGTGGCAATACAGGGAAGTGTGAGTGTGAATAAATATCAGGTGTTTTGTAATTACCTTTCTGTGCATTCTCCAGGGAACATGTGTACCAAGCGCAGCTGGGCCACACACATGCTCACTGGCCCCTGTCATGTGAACATTGCAGGACAGGTTTCTCTCAGTGTAAAAAATATGGTGGCCATTGTAATGTAGTATAGTGATTTGTTCATTAACAAGATGAACGTACGTCGGGAGGATGGTGGGTGAGCTGTGCACTCCTTTCTGCCCTTTCAGCATAGTCTGGAATCCTTCACTACCAGGGTATCGCTGATTTTTTCCACATGGACTTTGTTACTTTCTTTCCTTGGTTCATAATTTTGGTTGAATTTACTTTGTCCCTTTTACTTATGTATTTTTGTCCAAGATTCCTTAGTGTTATATTTTCATCTTTATATATGTGCGATACACTTGTATATATACTTTTTTGGCTCAAACACCATCTTGTTTCTTGAGCCTGTGTATTTTTTTGGACATATTATATCCATTTTTATATTTTTACTGATTTAATAAAATGTATATTTTATTATGAGTTTTTCTATTCTGCATTTCCTCTTTCGGCCTAATTTACCATAATAGTGCAGTGGGATGACCTAACTTGTGGCTTATAGTCCTGCTTTTCAGTTTCCTGATTAGATCAATAAACAAAATGAGTGTGATTTGCTAACTAAAGATATTTAGGAATTTATTCATAATAATGACATTTTTTTTTGTATTTTCCTAGTGAACTCTTTTCAAGAAAATGGAATTGAAAAGAGCTAATATATTAGCTGATCAATTTGACGCTAGTAGGGTAGGAAGAGCACATATGGTACCTGCCCTATTACATCCAGGTGACCGATGGGCCTCCAGTTCTCCCTGAAGGCCATTTAGTGTTCCTATGCACTGTAGTTGAGAAGGGGTATAGGAGTGGTTTTCCCTCTTGAACTTTAATTTTGAAGTTTATAATTAGAGGCAAAATCCACATATGTAACATGCAGAGACTTTCGTGGATATCCTGAAAATTTCGCTTATATATTCCAAAAGGTGAAACCCACAGAGAATTGTCATAAAAACCTGACAAACTACACCATATTTTTGCTTAGACAATTTTGGTTACCTGTCGAATATCTCATCTATTTAGCTGGTATTGTATTACAGATTTTCTGTACTCAAAGCAAGTCATTTATACTGAGTAAATGACTCAAAATTCCATATACTTTAGTGGCGAGAGCATATGTGGACACCACTCCTGTATTCAGGCCAAGGGGGTCTTCGTCCCAATGGTCAGTTGGAAGCCCTCACTAATATTTTATGTCTGTGGCCTCCAACAACCTAATTTCATCTCTTTATTTATAGATGAAGTTACTTTTAAATAGCTAAGTTTTCAATCATATTTTGTGTGGAGGAAATGAGATTCTGGGAGCTAACAGGAATGGATTCTTTACAGTTAGAGCAGTCAGACTGTGGAATGGTTTTACCGCAAGAGCTAGTAATGTTGAAATGTGCAGTAATTGATTCCATTTTTGGGTTTATTTTGGGATCATAGAACCGAAATAGAATGTTTTGGCGTAGGACCCATTCTTTGAATAGTAATACCAGTGTCATTAAAAGTCTTCTTTTTCCTCCTTTCTAGCTGCTATCCATTTTAGCTGGAGGAAAACATGTAGTCTGCGCAATCTTTTCGATCAGCGACATCTCTAGTAAAAAAGGATCCATTACAAAGGAAACAAAAAGAGGTGCAAAATGAAAACCAAAGAGTCCATTTTTAAATGAATGTGTTTTTCTGAAGATGGATCCGTTCAAAAATGGAAACTTTGGCTCGATCATTAAAACTTTCATGCCAGGATTCTGACGTAAAAAGCTTTGAAAATTCGCAAAATTTAGGTGCAACTTGGAGTTACGCCGACATTTTGCACCTGTTAGGGTCCATTTCTGTTAGAGCTGGGCACGGTGGGTCTGGGACACCATAGTTGTCTACATATGACGAGCTGTTTTGGGGTTCCTTCCGCACATCAGCAGCTAGAGTGAGATTTCTGGCCTTGTGCATGGAGGCAATGTCACTCGTCAGACGCTCCAGATTCATGAAGCGGTGTGCACTTCTTCATGAACAGGAGCACCTGACTACAGCACGCTCCATCATCAAGACCGGTGTGAACAATGTGGTCTTCATGATCGGGGCCCTTTGTCTTTCATTTGCATCAGTTTTGCTCAGTTTGTAAAGGATCCATTTGTTTAATAATTGATCTATTAAAAAACTGGACATGTGAACAGAGTCTTTATGGGGGTCTCAAATTTAAGAAGTTTTAGATACTATAAATGCACCCAGCATATGGTAGGGATATTAATTATCAAGAAATGCAATTGTAGAGCCACATCAGTCACTTACAATATCGTATGATGAACACAACAACACTACATCCAGCCCTTTTGCTCCGGGACCATTCAGAACACAGCATTTTTTTTAAAAATACGTTAAAATATGAGGGATTCTCAATAAATACAGTCAATAGATTCCATAATATTATAGATGTACAATTTCAATAACAGATGTGTTTCACATGGTGGCTCTAAGTAGGTTCTGTTTCTCATGGATCCAAACAAAAGCCCAATGGGGCACATAGACTTTAAAGGGCTCAGTTCTGTGACAATGGTGATGCATGCTAACCTTTGCCTTCAAAAGTGAAGGAAGCTTCGAGGCTCCTCCAAATTAAATGTTATATATTATGTAGTTTAAAGGGAAACAGTCACCAGGTTTTTGCCATCTAACCTGAGAGAAGTATAATATAGAGACAGAGACCCTGATTTAGTGATATGTCACTTTTGGCAGCTTAATGTGGTTTAATAAAAAACACTGATTTATCAGCAGGAGATTATCACTAGAGGACTAGAAAACCTACTGCCATGTCCTCATTATTAGGAGTCTGTATAACTCCGCCCACCACTGATTGGCAGCTTTCTGCCTATGCACAGTGTACACAGAAAGGTGCCAATTGGAGGTGTGGGCGGGGTTATACAGAGTCAGCATTCAGAGAACTGCTAGATCTGCAGAAGATAAAGCTGAGATTTTACAAACTGCAGCAAGCAGCCTAATAAGTGATATATCCTGAAATCAGGGTATCTGCTCATAAATTATTCTGCTCTCCAGAGGGGGTAACAAAAACGTGGGACAGATTCCTTTT
>JARQOD010000009.1:123087440-123149236 GCA_033576555.1 Oophaga sylvatica | reverse complement strand
ACCTTTTTTTTTGTAGTAAAAAAGGTTTTGGGGGTCTAGGGGTTTTTTACCCGTTATTTCTGAATCTTGTTTTTTGGAAAGTGCCGGTTTTAGTTTTTTTGTAAATTTAATTCACCGAGAACCTGGGGTCAAGGGTTTTTAATTACAAAGGGTTTATCACCCCCCCACAGAATTAGATTTTTTCTGAAGAGAGGGTTTAAAAAGTTCCCCGCAGCAGCTTTTTTGGGGAAGGTTTGGCCTTTAGGGGTTTGTTGGACCGAAAAACGGAAAGCCTTTACCTTTCTTTCAGGCTCACATAATTTGGCCTCTTTTGCGCTAAAATTTTCAAAATTTTTTTTTTTTTTAAGGTAATGATGTAAAATTTAAATTTTTATATTTTTCAATTTCGGGGTTTTTTTAAAACTATAGCGCTAAGGTGCTTTTCCTTTTTTTCTTGTATTAATAGTTTTTGGGCTCTAGTTTAGCCTGGGCCCACTGGGGGCTATGTTTTTGGGTTGCCCCCCCGTTTTTTTTGATATTATTCATTTACCTTCTACCTGAGCACCCACCTGGGGGTCAAGGCTTTTTTTAAATTTAAAAAGGGTAAAACCCCCCCCAAAAGTTTTAATTTTGTCTGAAGGAGGATTCATACGGGTTTCCCCTGCAGCAAAACTTTTTTTAAACGAGGAAAAGGGATTGTTAGGGACCCCGATTTTAAAAAAAAAAGAGCCTTTTTTGCTATAGGTCAAAATAATTTGGCCCCTCTTTTTTGCGCTAAACTTTTCAATTTTTTTTATTTCTAAGGTAATGATGTAATTTTTTTTTTTTATTTTTTCATATTTCGTGTTTCAAGCTATAGCGACAGTGGCACCTTTTTTTTTTTGGTTTTGGGTTTTGGGGGGGAAAAGGGGGGTTTTTTGGGGTTTTACTGAATCATGTTTGGAGTGCCGGGGTTTTTTTTATATGTATTCATTTACCTTCTCCCCCCACTCCCCGGGGGCACAGGTTTTTTTAATTTTAAAAATTTTATCACCCCTTCCCAGAGATGTAGATTTTAGTTTGAAGAAGGATTCAACGTTCCCATGCAGACAGACTTTTCAAACGGGGGAAGGCTTTTTGGGGCCTGATATCGAAGGCCCTTTACGTGGGGGGAAAGGGCTCACAAAATTTTTTCCATTTAAGCGCTAAGACTTCCAATTTTCATTTTTTTAAAAGGAAAAAAAATTTTTTCATTTTTCAATTTTTCATATTTCGTGTTTGAAAATAAAAGCTACAGTGTGCTAAAACCTTTTTTTCCCGTTAATGATTTTGGGGACTCAGGTTTAGCCCCTGTTCATACGAAAACTTGTTTGGGGGTGCCGGTCAGTTTTTTGATAGATTCATTTACCTTTACCTTTGCACTTTCCCCTGGGGTAAAAAGGGGTTTTTTAAATTTCAACGGGTTTTTCCAAACCCCCCCCAAAAAGATTAGATTTTAGTCCCAAAAAGGGGTTTTTTTTTCTTCCCATGCAGACAGTTTTTTTAAGCGGGAAGGATTAGTTAGGACCTGATATACCCAGAAAGGGGCCTTTTACGGGCTATCAGCTCACCCAAAAAATTTTCCATCTTTTTCGCAAAGATTTTTAAATTTTTTTTATTTCAAAGGGGGAAAGGGGAATTTTTTTCATATTTTCATATTTCGTGTTTGCAAGCTATGGCTACAGTGTTCCCCTTTTTTTTTTTGTATGTAATGGTGGGGGGGGGAAAGGGGGGGGAAACCTGTTTATTGGGGGAAAGGGGGGGTTTGGGGGGGGGGGGGGGGGGGGGGGGGTTTTTTAAGGTTTTTATTAAAAAGGGGGGATGGGGTTGGGTTTTTTTAAAAAAAAGGGAAAAAGAGAGTTTTATTTTAAGAGAGGATTCATACTTCCCCCCGCAGCAGACTTTTCTAAGCGGGATAGGCTTTTGTTAGGCCTTTAATAAGAAAACCTTGAGGGGGTATCAGGCTACATAATTTGGCCTCTTATGGGGCTAAGACTTCTCAATTTTTTTCCAAATTTTTGGTAATGATGTAATTCATTTTTCATAAATTTTTTATTTTTTTGGGGGGGGGGTTTTAAACTAAGCGTACAGTTGACCTTTTTTTTCTTGTATGTTTGGTTGGGGGGATTGGGGGGTTTTAAATATGAATTAAATTTTTTGGGTGTGGGTCAGTTTTTTTATATGTATTCTTTTCCCCTTTTACCTGAGAAATCCCACCTGGTGGTCACAGGTTTTTTTAAATTTCAACTTCATCACCCCCAAGAGGTTGATTTTAGTCTAAAAAGGTTTTATACGTTCCCATGCAGACAGACTTTTCTAGCGGGATGGATTTGTTTGGACCTGATATACGAGAAGAGCCTTGACGGGGTATGGGAAAAATTTTGGGGGGGGGCGGGGGGGGGGGGGGGGGGTTTTTTTTTATTTTTAAAAGGGAAATTGGGGGTGTAAATTTTTTATATTTTTTTTGGGGGGGGGGGGAAAGGGGTTTGGTAAGTTGGGGAAATTTTTCTTGTTGAAAATGAGGGGTGCCCCCAGGTTTTGCACCTTTTTCATACTGAACATGTTTGGAGTGCAATAAAGAAATATTAAAAGGGGTTTCCCCCAAAAGGGGGATTTCAATGATAGCAGCAAAAAAAATTGGGGGGTGTAAAACTTAACATTTAATGAACCCAATTTTTAAAAGGGGCACACAGAAAAAACCATCCCCCAAAAAAAAAAGTAGGATACATTTATTTTAAAAGAGTTTTAATAGGGGAAAAAATTTTAAAAAATATAAATATAAACCAGACAACTTTATTTTTCTCTGCACCGCAAGAGCAAAAAAAATTTTTTACCTAAATCGTGTAGCATTTGCTTTTTTTTTTAAGTCTTTTTTCCCGGGGAAAAAAATCAAACTGTGTGAACATATGTATAAAAGGAATGACCACCCATTTAATGGAGATACGCTCCCCAAAAAAAAAAACTCCTAATAAAAAATGCAAATGGTTTATTTTAAAAGTAATAAGGGGCCCTTTTTCCCCAAGCTTTCCCCCTTTTGGATTCATCAGGGGGAGGCGACTAAGACATCTTATTTAAAACATTGCTCTCATGGGAAAAAATGATAAAAATCCTCCTTATATCAAAATTTAAAAGACACCCCCCACCAAATTTAAACCAATCCCGTGCAAAACAAAAAAAAAAATCACCAAAAAAAAAGGGGTGTGATAGTTTAAAAAACAAAAAAAAAAATTTAATGAAATCATAACATTTTTTTGAAAAACCCCGCCACATATAACAAATGCATATACGATCCACCGGTTTTGCCAATAGTGATCCCGCCCATATTTTGTGGCGCATCGCATTTAGGGTGATTCCTTTAATTTCCCTTTCCCTTCCCCCCGCCGGTCTACTGAACAAACGCTTTGGGCCCCCCCCCTTTTTTTGGGGTTTAAAAAAACCAAACCGGGCACGCCCCCCGTGAAAAAAATTTAAAGGGGGTTACGATTTAAATTAAAGTTGAACTTTTAAAAGAAAAAACAAAAAACCCCAAAATTGGTTGTGTCCTATTTTGGGGAAAGAAAAATTTTAAAAATAAAAAATTTTGCGACAAGGTAAAACCCAAATATATAAACACAACAAAAAAGAAAAAAAAATAAAAATATTTGGCCCAAAAAGGGCCATTAAATATTATTTTAAGGTAACCCTTTTTTTGGGGGAAAATAGGTTTTTGGGAAAATTTAAGGGCCCTTGGGGTTTTAAAAATTTGGGGGGGGGGGGGGGGAAACAAAAAAAAAGGGGGCGCGAAGATAAATTTAGCTATTTTAACTCTTTCCCAATCCGGTTTTTAACACAGACATAGTAAAAAAATCCCCAAAACGAAAAAAATTTGGGAAATTTTGATCCCTCGCCTAAGAAAATAAAAAAATATTTTTTAAAAAGGGCATCCACATAGGTGCCCCTGGTCCCAAACCAAAAATTAAAAATTGGAGAAAAGGGGAATATCCTTCTATTAAAAAAAAAAAAATTTGGGGGAGCTTCGGCTGGCTTCCCACACGGGGGAAAACGATACTTTGATAATTTCATTGATGAAATTGGGGAATTTTAAAAAAGGATAAAAAAACAAATCAAAATGGAACCAGCATCCAAGTCATAATAAAAATAACTTTAAAAATTTTTTGGGAAGGGAAAAAAAAGGGGAAAAAAAGAAAACCCTAAAACCCCCCTATCGGGGTACCTATTTCCTTTCCGACCCTACCTCGGGGGAGGTTGGAGCCCAATTCCGCGAGGGGCCCCCCCCCCCGTCCAGGGGCGGCTCCCCCAACTAAATCACCCGCACAACCCTTACTAGGAAAAGCAGTAAAAAAGTTTTTTTTTTTTAAACCAATGAGAGATTTTTTTTGTCAAAAAAAACCCCATTTTTTTCCCCCTCGTTGAAATTTTTAAAAATTGCCCAGCCCCACCACCACAAATGGGTCGGGGAAATTTTATCAATCCCCTGAATTTTATTGCATTGGGGCCCCCCCCCATCTTGAATTGTATGGGGGGCCCCACAGGTGACCTCTTCCTCCTATACTCTCAGTCTAAAAATTCTCCTCCTAAACTCCAAAATGGGCCCCCCAAAAAAGATCATCCCAAAATATACAAATAGCCCGGTTTTTTAAAAGGATAAAAGGGGGGTTTTTTTAAATTTTTGAGTTGCCGATGCAAAAATTGTTTCCCAAAACCTCCTTTTTTTTACAAAAAATAAAACCCCACTTTTTTTGAAAAAACCCCACAACGTTGGTTTTAAAGGGCCATGTTTTTTTTTTACATTTAAAAGGGCTTTTTCCTTTTTCCTTTAAGGATCCCCCCCTTTCAAAAAGGAAAAATTTGGGGATGAATGGGGAAGGTCCCCCAATGTCCTGATCCATTTTCGGGGATGGGCCCCAAAGGTTTTTTTAAAATCCCGCCTTTAGATCATGGACCCTTTATTTATGGGTGATAAACAAACCCCCCCAGAAATTCATCTTCTTTTTGGGGGGGAAAATTGAGTAAAAAAATTTTCCCCATCCTTTTTTTTTTATTTTGATTTTTTTTAAAGGGGCCTCCTTTAAAACACATATCGGGAAAAACCCCCTCCCCCCAAAAAAAATCTATTCCAAAAACTTTTTTTTTTGATTTTCCTGTTTTTTCCATCTAAAAAAATTTTTTTCCCCTTTTTTTTAAATTTTGGGCCCTTTTAGGTATATTTTTTGGGGGGCCCCCAAAGGAGACTGCTCTCCCATCTCAGAAAAAAAATTTGGGGGCCCCGGGTAGGTTTCCTATGAATGCTGGTACTTGGGGGTTTTCCCTCAAGTTTTTTCTCAAAAACCCAAAAATCGAGGAAGGGGAGTTTTGTTTTGGGTTCCATTCATATTAAAACCCAAAACCCAAAAAACCCCTTCACTTTTTTGACTCCTGAAAAATTTTAGAAAAGGGTTCCCCTTTAAATTTTTCCCAAAAAAAAAAAAACTTTCCGTCAATAAAATCTAAACCCCCAAAAAAAAAGGGGCCCTTTTTAGCTCCGACGAAAAATATTTTAAAACCCCAAAATAAAATGTCTCCCCCCCCACCACCCAGGAGAAAATTTTCAAACGGGGGGCAAAAGGGGGCCCCCCAAAACGCAAAACCCCGAGCGGGGGGAAAAAAAATTTGGGGAAAAAAAAAACAAAAAAAATTGTTTTTTAAAGGAAAGGGGGAAAAAAGGGGGGGGGGGCAAAGATTTTAAAAGTCCCTTTTAAAGGGGGGAAATTTTAAAAATAAGGTTTTTTTAGGGGGGAAAATTAAAAGGGGGAAGGGGGGGGTTTTGGGGGGGTTTTTGAAAAAATTTTTTTGGGGGGGGTTTTTAAAATTGTTTTTAAAAAAATTTTTAGGGGGGGGGGGTTGGGGGTATTTTTTGGGAAGGTTTTTTTTTTAAAATTTTTTTTATAAGATAAATGCCCAGATTTTTCGTTGGGGGGCCAAAAAACCCGACCCAAAAATTTTTGGGCCCCCCTTTAAAAGGGGGAAACCCCCCTTTGTGTCCCTTTGGGGGGGACAAAGAATGAAAACCAAAATTTTTGGGAAACTTTGGAATAATAAATTCACAGTCTCTTTTTTTTTCAAAAAACCCCAAATTTAGAGGCCATTCAAAAATAATTTGTCAACCCGGGGGGGGAGGGGGGGCCTTGTGGGGGGGGGGGGGGGGGGGGGGGTTTTTTTAACACTCTCTTTTTTTCAAAAGGGGTTTAAAGGGACATTTTCTTATACTCGGAAGAAAAAAATACCACAAAATTTAAAACCCACCTTTATCAAACTTTAAGGGAAATTTTTTTATTTTTTTTCCAGATCTTTAAGTCCCAAAAATTTTCCCCTTTAGGGGGAAAAATTAAAATTGGGAAAATTTTTAAGGGAAAATTTTACCAATTTTTTTGAAAATCTTTAAAAAACCCAAAATTAAAAAAAAAACCCCCCGACGTAAGGCCCCATTGGGGGGTTTTGGAAAATTTTTTTAAAATTTTTGCATTTAAGATCTGAAAAAAAAACCTTTACCATTAAAAAATAGAGCCCCGTGCAGAGAGGTTATACAGGACTCTAAAAACCCCCCGGGGGGAAAGGGGGTAAAAAACCCCCAATTCATCAATTTTCCCCCTTTTTTGGGGTTTTGGAAATTTAAAATTTTTCCCCAAAAAGGGGTTTTTGGGAAAAAAATTTTTTTGGGGGGGGTTTTGACCCTCAAATGAGTCAAAATTACTAGACGGAACAAAAGAAAAAAACCCCTTTTTTAAAAAAACACACCATTTCGGTCTCAGTTAGAACCTTATCTGAAAAATTTTTTGCCCCCTGGGTTTCCCCCTTGAAATGGTTTCCTGTGGGGTTTTTTATCGCCCGAAAAAGGGAAAAACCCTTTCTCTAAAAAAAAAGCAAAAGTAGAGGTTGGGGGTTTGGACCAGTAAAAAAGTTTGGACCGGCAGATGTTTAAAAAGGGGAATGGGAAAAAAAATTTTGAATAAAAAAATTTGGGGTCTTATTTTTGGGGTTTGGTTTGGGGGGGGGGGGGGGGGGGGGGGGGTTCCCCCCAATGTCAGATGCTTCATATCTGTTGAGGGGTTTTAAAAAGGTTTCAGAGGGGGTTTGGGGGAAAAAGATAGCCCTTTTTTTCTTAAAATCTTGTAGATCACGAAAAATTGGGGGGGGGAAAGGGGGGGAAAAAAAGGGTTTTATTTTTTGTTTAATTTTTTGGGGGAAATTTTTGGGGGGGGGAAAATTTTTTTTTGCCTAATTTGTTTTTTTTAATTTTTGAGGTTTTAATTTTGGAAAGGGGGGGGGGGGGGGGGGGTTTAGGGGGGTTTTTTATTTTTAAAAAAGGGATTTTTATGTAATTTGGTGGGGGGAAATTTTTTTTAAAAAAGGGGTGGGAAAAAAAGGGTTTGGGGAAATTTTTCCATCCTTGTACTTTAAAGGCCCAAAACTGGTTTTTTTTATACCTTTTAAATTTTTATTTTTTGGGGTTTAAAAAGGGGGTGGATTGGGCCGGGCTGGAAAATCACATCAAAAAAATACCTTTTTTTTTTTTTATAAGCCAATGAAAGAAAAAATCCATTCTTTAAAAGGGAACCCCCCGCTCTAAATTTTTGAATGATAAAAAAAGCAATATAATAAGGGGGTCCCCCAAAAAAGTATTTCAATGTAAAAACAGCAAAAAAAAATTTGGGGGGAAAAAAATTAAAAAATTTTAAAAAACCCCCTTTTAAAAAAAGGGGCACACAACAATTACCCCCAAACAAACAAATGAGGAAAATTTTTAAATCAGAGAGAAAAGGGCCCCCAATTTGGGGGCTAAAAAAATATGGGGGAAAAAAATAAAAACCCCCGAAAACCCCTTTTTTTTTTTCTCTGCACCGCAAGAGAAAAAAAATTTTACTACCAAAAAACAAGTTTATGCACCCCCTTTTTTTGTAAGTCTTTTTCCCGGGGAAACCCCAAAACAAACGGGGTGTGAACATTTTTGTATAAAAGGAATGATCTCCCCCCTTTGAAAGGAGATTGCCTCCAAAATTCATCTCCAAAAAATATCCCCTCTGGTCTTTTTTCCCGAGTAGAAAAGGGGCCCTTTTCCCCAAAACCCCTTTTTTCCCCCTTTTTGGGAAATTTCCCAGGGTTTGGGGACTAGGACATCTATATAAAAACCCCTTTTCTCATGGGGAAAAAAAAACATAAAACCCTCCTTTAAAATATTAATAAAACCCCCCCCCCATTAAAAAACCCAAACAGTGAAAAACCCCAAAAAATGAATCCCCAAATTAAAAGGGGTGTGCATATTTTAAAAAAAACATGCCTTTTTTAAAGGGGGTCAAAATCATGTTAAAAAAGAAAACCCCCATATAACAAAATGCATAAGCACCCAAAACCCTTTTCCAAATAAATCGGGGGGCCCTATATTAGGGGCGAAAATTTCCTTTTAGTGATTTCCCCCAAAGGGGGAATTCATTTGGGCCGCCGGCTACTGAGACAACGTCATTGGGGGCCCCCCTTTTTTGATGAAAAAACCCAAAAACCCTATTGAATGAGAAAAAAAAACAAAAAAAAAACTTGCGCCCCCTTTTTTTTAAAAGTTTCTATATGGTTAATGTAAATTTTTTTGGGGAACTATTAAAAGTCCCTAAGATGGCATGTTTTTTGGGGGGGAAAAAAAGGGGGGGGAAGGGGGGGGGGGTTTTAAAAAAATTAGTTAAGACCCCCTTTGGGCCCCCAATATATTTGTTTTTTTTGTTTTTTCTTTTTGGAAATTTTTAAAAAAGCTTTTTTACCTTCGCCCCAAATTTTTCGTTTTAAAAAAAATTTCCCCCTTTTAGCCCAAAAAAGGGGGGGTTCTGTGTTTTCCCCTTTAAATGTGCGAACTGAATTTAAACACCCCTAAGCCATTTTTAATTTTTTATCACCCCATGCGGGGGGGGGTTTTTTTCACCCAAAAAAATGGGACGCCAATAAAATACCCCCCAGTAAAAACCGGGGGGCCCAATAAAAGCGTTTAAAACCCCGGGAAATCACAAAAAGCGAAAAGCGCCATTTTAAAATAGGGCGCCCCAAACACTTTTTTGGGGAAACGGGGGGCCCCCAAAATGCTTTTTTTATATGTGGCGTGCGTTTCAAATTTTTATGAGCTAAAAAAACCCCGGCAGGATTTTAAACTATGAAAACCACTTTTGATTGGTGATTCTTTATTTTTTTTGACTGTTGGGTTTTGAAGGGGGGTGGGAGTGCTTTTTAATTGATTAAGGGGGGTTAAAATTTTTTTTCTCCCCAGGAGAGAAATGATTGATATAGAGTTTTATTCCCTATCCCCTGGAATCCAAAAAAGGGAAAGGGTTTGGGAAAAGGGGCCTTTTCTATTTGGAAAAAATGACCAAAATGCTTTTTATTAGGAAAATTTTGGAGCCCCAATTCCCTTAAAAAAGGGTGAGCCCCTTCCCCTTTTATACATACTGTCCACCACGTTTTTTGCGTTCCAGAAAAATACTTAAAATAAGGTGCCCCTTTCCCCCTTGGGTGGTTGGGGGGGCCCTTTGGGGCAGAAAAAACTATAATTGTTTTTTTTATTTTATCTCCTATATTTTGTAGCCTATTGGCTTTTACTCTTGAAATTAGTCCGGGGGGGGGGGGGGGGGGGAATTGTCGTGGTCCCCTTTTTAACATTAGGTTCATTAAAATGTTAAGTTTTTAATCCCCAATTCTTTTTGCTGCTTACATATGTTTGAGGTGCCGGGTCAGTTTTTTGATATGTATTCATTTCCCTTTACCTGAAGCACTCCACCTGGTGGTCAAACAGGCTTTTTAATTACAACAGGTTCATCCCCCTTCCACAGAGATGGTAATTTTAGTCTGAAGAGAGGATTAAACCCCCCATGCAGAACAGACTTTTCTAAGCGAGGATAGGCATTAGTTAGACCTGATATACGAGAAGAGCCTTGCCGTTTTTAGCTCACATAATTTGGCCATTTTTGGGAAGGCCCTTCTCAATTTCATTTTTCTAAGGTAATGATGAAATTCATTTTTTCATATTTTTAAATTTTTCGGTTTGCAAGCTATAGCGCTACAGTGTGCTACCTTTTTTTCTTGATGTAAAAGATTTGGTGACTCTAGGTTTGCACCTGTTCAACGGAATCTATGTTTGGATGTGCCGGTCAGTTTTTTGATATGTATTCATTTACCTTCTACCTGAGCAACTCCACCTGGTGGTCACAGGCTTTTTAATTACAACAGGTTTCATCACCCCTTCACAGAGAGATGTAGATTTTAGTCTGAAGAGAGGATTCATACGTTCCCATGCAGACAGACTTTTCTAAGCGAGGATAGGCATTATTTAGGACCTGATATACGAGAAGAGCCTTGACGTGGCTATCAGGCTCACATAATTTGGCCATCTTATGCGCTAAGACTTCTCAATTTTTTCATATTTCTAAGGTAATGATGTAATTCATTTTTATTTTTTTCATATTTCGTGTTTGCAAGCTATAGGCTACAGTGGCTACCTTATTTTCTTGTTGCACAGATTAGACGGGCGAGACGCTGGGACCGACGTTTTTGTCTGAGCAGGCTCCACTGCGGCCGGAGATGGATGGGGGACCGCAGCGGGACTGGTTCGAGACTCCCTTGTGCAGCAGCAGGAACTCGAACCCTAACAGCATGTGACTGTATTTCCTGTTTTTCTGTGATTGTGTATGGAGGCATCCTGCTACAGATGCTGGCACAGATAGAGACACAAAAGGTTTATTCCTGATCTATTAAGCTTATCATATATTGTTCCTGACTATTCCTGAATAAACAAGTTCTGTTGTACACGCTTGGAGAGTATGGTGAGTTATCTGCTGCTAACACTTGCCCAGTAACAAGCAAATCCGAGCACTGTTATAACAAGTGATAACTGAGTATCACCGAGCACGTTCGCTATCCCTACTGCAAACCAATATTCTAACAATAATCTAGATCCCTAGGTCACTATTAACTGTAGCTCGAGAGGTATAAATAGCCAGGATCATTGCTTTTTCAGAAAACTTTCAGCACTGCACTTTTAAAAAACAGTGGGACTTGCCAGAAGGTGGGCAAATTTATACAGAAATATAATCTAGCTAAAGGAGTAGATTCCTAATTCAAGTGCATCTATTCAAAAATGCTCCAAATTAAAAGCTTTAGTGCACCTTAATGAATACAGCCTATTTGCTCCAGACGATTAGCATAGGATTATTAATGCATTTGGTTGGCATTGCTTTGCTTTTTTGCAGGGACAGAAAAAGCAGCTTCATGCAATGCTTGTTGCAGTTCAGTACTGCAAGATTGCAGAGACAGGGTAGAAAAGGGTTGATGAATAAAATACAAAAAGATTAAAAAATCATTTAAAAAAAAAAAAAGAAAAAAAGGATTGATGACTAATGACCTAATTAAAAGAGCCTGGGAGTTCGTTTAGTTAGTTTTCAACCTGCAATTCACTGGGATCAGTTGGCCTTACCCCAGGAGCATATAATCCCCTGCTGAACATGCTGTTAAATGTATTTTCTTTGCAGGAAACTAGTGCAGCAGATTAAAATAGCCATGTGTGCGTCATCAATTATTTTTAGTATGCTTGCTGTCCCCAGACCTTTGAACCTCATAAAAGTATTGACCCTTTTAAGTAAAAAGAAATTGTCTTCATATCCATTCAACTGTTTTTTATAATCACTTTTTATAACATAAAACCTGAAAGCATCCATTGCATGCAGCAACTGCCAGACTTGTCCTTCATGAATGGTCCTTCTGGAACACAAAACGTGCAGACCACAATTACTAGACATATGGATAGAATGTCTTTAAGGCAGTATGAAAAATGAAAAGATATTTTTTGTAAATTGAAAGTAAAAAAGCTGAGAAGTGCTATGTTGCTAATTAAAGAGGTAGTCACATCCCAGGATAAAGGATAACTTCTTGATCACTAGGGCTCCAACCACCGGGACCCCACACGAATCTTGAGAATTTGGGGCCCTGAAAAGTCAATGTGAATGGAGAGGCCGATCGATTATACACATTGCCGCTCCATTAAATCTTTATGAAGTGCCAGAGACCAGCAAAGGCAGCGCTTGTCTATCTCTAGCGGGGTCAATTAAGAAGAATAGAGCGACAGTGTGCATGATCAACCAATGTTTAGAGCCCTGGTTCTTGGGATCGATGGATGTAGTAGTGCCTGCCCCGCAGTGATTGAAAATACCCTTTTAAAAGCAATTTTACACAGGGGAAAAATTCTTATTGTAAAGGCAAAGAATGATTTAAAATAAAATATAAATAAACTGTCTCTGTTTACTGAAAATAGACATCTGGATAATTATGATTAAATGTCGTGTCGTCACATAACCTGTCTGTGGTGTGGGTATCGGAAATTTTAAAACGCAATTGGTGTGTGAATAACACTTGGGAATCCCCCCAAGAAGCTGTTACTTGCTCCAGTGATCGATGAATTTGTAAATACTTTAAACATTTTCTGCAAAAATACAGCTCCATTCAAAGTGTAGCAGTCGTTGTTGAGTACTGCAGAACAGCTTGTGTTAAAAAGAATAGTGTGCTGCAGAATGGCTTCTATTAAAAAATATGATACTGTAGAACAGTACATTTGAAAGTATCTGTACTGCAGTACCCAGCAGAGGCTTCTACACATTGAATGGAGCTGTGTTTTCTAGCTCTGCTTAAAGTGTATATCTCCGGTGGCTGTTGGTGCAAATAAATTGGGGATAGGTAATGGATAGGTCATCAACATATTGTGATGGGACAATTCCTTTAATATAAGAGATTGCACAAATGCTTGACTCAGTCAGAAGAAAATACCCCAGGCACGTTAGGAGGGAGGGAAGAGAGAGCATTGTGGAGCCCGCTGGGTTTGCAACAAAAATTGCTGCTGTAGCCACCGAAGCATCTCAATCAAACAGTAATCAGCTGTCTTTTCAATTGCTGGAGGTGCTTTGTATGTCAGGCGGCTGCAGCAGTAATCATCTGAGTTGTGGCAGCCAGCGATCCTTCCCTGCTCCTCACAGTCATGTCTAGAACGGAGCTTCTCCTGTGAAGGACATAGTCATAAGAAGGTTTGGCTTCTCACATGCTCATACCAGAAAGCAGCATTAGTACATGTTTATGCTTGGTATCTAAGAGGAGTGATGTACTGCAGGATGGGGGGTGTATATACAGGGGCTGAAAGTTTCTAAACATACATTCACAAGCTGTAACAAACATGTGGCAACAATGGCAGTATAGGGATTTAGTTGCGTTACTGCAATGAATATTTTTGAGGGAACCTATCAGGCTGAATAATGCTATTAACCTGCAGATATGTAGTTAATCTGCAAGTTAAACAGCGTTATGAAGGTGGTCCGCCCCTGTACTAAACATGTGCAATCAGGAGAGTTTTTACAATGGTGCAGAATAAAAATAGGAGTAATACTGACCTTAATGATTTTAATTTCTTCCGGTACTGACACTAGTTCTAGATCCCTTTCTAGTCTCTTTCACAGGGCTTCATGGGAATGAGTGTCAACATGTGATAACTGCGGGCATTTGTTGATACTGCTGCGATCAGTGATCAGATGCAGGGTCATAGGACTTGATAACGTTGGAGCCAGGTGAATAGAGATAAACAAGGGACCAGGAAAGTGTCCCGAGGGATAGCAGGGTATTGATAAGGTGACTATCACAAATTTTAATTGATATTTTTAGGCATCTGCCCATGTTTCTTTCATCCCCTGGCAAATATGGTTGCACGTTTTTACTGTACTATTTATCCAGAGAGAAGGTGCTTTAATTCAGCTGGGTTGACTACCTTTATTTCAATGAGGGGGTGAGAACCTCCACCTTCCTCCGAAAGGATTCCCAGGATACTGGAAATGAGATGGTGGCAAACAAGGACCAAATCCTTCTGTCCTATCTTTACTTTAGAGCCCCATGATGTCTGTGTTTTTCCCATGTCATTGGAGGACTTATGTAAGGCAGATTTGTTAATGAGCTTTGTGACTATGAGGAATATTTCAATCAAGCAAATGTAATTTCCATGATAACATGATATATCAGAGATAATCCTGCTTACAACATAGAAAATCAGTGCTGCATCTCCATACATATCATCCAAGGATCTCCATACCTATGCAGAAGACACTGTGCGCTTCTATGGTGACTTTTCATTTTGCTGAATAATTACACAGCCAATAAAATTTAAGGCTCTGCTAATTCTGATTTTAATAAAAGAATCACCTTTAATTATAAATAATCTCCAGCTCATTGTTTGAATTTGCTCATCTCTATCCGCAAGATAAATTCATTAGCATTTATCTCGAGAATATTTCCAGCTAAATAACGTTTTGGTAAAAATAATTTGTGGCTGAGTGAATCCATTGCAGAAAGCTTACCTCTGCAAAAATGTGTAAGAGTCTGCAGATAGTGTGGCGGGGCTTCTCATTACACACAGTGTTCTGCGCTTTACATTGCCATCAGTTCCATCAACTCGTTTCAACAACGAAAAATGCAGTTTGGGGATCAAAGAACGTTTTTATTAAAGCATTGTGATGACATTTCTATGAAATGGGTCATAAAAAGTCAGGAAATCCGGGAGCGTAAGGGTTATTATTTCAAAGGCCAATATGTTTGAAAATCAGCATGTTCCAGAAGTCCAGCACTGTATAGTGGTTGCAGAGGTAATAGTTGCACTTGGGACAAAAACACCTTTGCCACCAAGTAACACCAAGATAGGTTGGGAAACCCAACCATGTGACCTCTCTGAATACAGTCATTGCCAAATGTTTGAGATTGACACAAAGTTTGGTTTTCACCGAGTTGCTGCTTTATTCTTCCCATATCAATTGTTTTAAAGCTCCATTAATTTACAGTGCTTTCATGCATCATTATCCGTCCGTATTGGACTAACAATTTAGCTTCCATATCAGTGTGTTTTTGGAGTGTAGAAGGGAACAGAGTACCTGGAGAAAACGTAAGTAAGCATGAGGAGAACAATACAAACTCTAGGTAAATGTTGTCCTTGGTGGGATTTGAAACCGAGGACCCCAATGCTGCACGGATGCAATACCGATTACCAAGCCACTATGCTGACCTGTGCGTTTTTAGATAGTTTTGGTGAATGTTTCTATGGTTACTGAAGTACAATTATGTGTATTTCATACATTTTAAAAACTATTATTCACAAATACATCAAGTCTATCACTTTGCATAAACTTGATGTATTTGTGAATAAAAGTTTAAAAACTTTGAAATGATTAAAATTGTATTTCAGTAACCATAGAAAAATCTGACTTAAGTATCTAAAGACACTGAAACAGCAAACTTGTAAGAATTTTTGTTTTTATGTCAGTCTCAAAACTTTTGGCCATGACGGAATGTAACCGGCAGAAGAGATCAAGACATTCTGTAAGAACTGAAAGAACCAAGCGTGGTGTTGAGCAGGAGAGGAAAAAGTGATATTATTGAAGCCAAGGCATCCCAAGAAGGAGTCGAGTCAGCCTTATACTTACTGCTAACATGTTGGAAGATGCCTACAATTAGGGACTTTCCACAGCGTCTCTCACTGGAGAGTTGTGTGTCCAAGCAAAAACATCAGAGTTGTTGATTGCTGTAGAAAAATTACGCCATAGCTTAGAGACACAAAGCGGTAGTAAGAAGAGCATTTCTGTGCAAAACAAGTGACTCAGTGTCCAGGAATAGCTATAGTCACACTGGCACCAAGTTGTTTGTGTGAGATGTGCCAATGATACACCGCTTGTCTGGTTCCCAAGAAAATTTGACTGTGGGAGACCAACGCCAACCTAAGAAATGTGGGGTTATCCATTACTATTTCTTTACTGTGAGTCTAAGAACTAACAGGCAGTAGTTGTTAACCACCTGCTTGTTACAATCTACCCGATTTCTGCCGGCACAGAGCAGTCACAGATTGCTCTTGTTGTTGATTCAGCGAATTCTACTGACGTCACATCAACAGAGCTTCTCTTCCACTCTGATCTGTTGATGGGGTGTGACTGCCTACATCATGCTGATTGACATCCAACTTTCTAATACCTAACTGCGGAGCGCCGGATGTCAATCAGCTTGATGTCTGAAGTCACTCTCAGTCGACAGAGCAGCCTGGAAGAGCTGACACTTTGAAATAGAGCAGCTGACTCACCAGCAGGAGCTCTGAGCCAGCGCTGAGTAAAACATGCAGGTACAGCAGATTGCGAAAATATTTACCCCCCTTGACATTTTTTGTGTTTTGCTTCCTCTCAACCTGGAATTTCACTGTTTTCTTTCAGGGTTTGCATCAGTTCAAGTAAAGAACATGCCTACAACTGTGAGCATTTTATTTTCTTTTTATTGTGAAGCAAACAACAAATAGGAAAAAATAACTGAAAACTTCAGTGTGCAAACTATTCATCCCCCTAAAGCCAGTACATTGTAGAGTCTCTTTTTGTGGCAATGACAACTGCATATCGCTTTGGATAAGTCTCTATGAGCTTTCCACATCTTGCCATTGGGATTTTTGCCCATTTCTCAAGGTAAACTGCTTCAGCTCCTTCAAGTTAGTTGGTCTCCTCTGGGGAACATCAGTCTTCAAGTCTGACTACAGATTTCTAGTAGGATTAAGGTCTGGGCTTTGACTAGACAACTTCAAGACATTTACATGTTTCCCTTTAAACCACTTGAGTATTTTTTTAGCAGTATGCTTTGGGTCATTGTCTTGTTGAAAGGTGAGCCTTCTGTCCCAGCCACAAAACACTTACAGACTGAAACAGGTTTTGCTCGAGAATGTCCCTGTATTTCACATCTTCCATCTTCCCCTTGATTTGGACCATTTTCTTTGTCCCTGCTGTTGAAAAGCATCACCACAACAAGACGCTGCCACCACCATGTTTCACTGTGGGGATGGAGTTCTTCGAGTGATGCACTGTGTTGGTTTTGGAGCCAGACACAGCAATTTACCCTTGGTGGCCAAAATGTTCAATTTTTGCTCTCATCTGACCACAGCACCTTTCTCCATACATTTGGGAGTTGCTCATAATGTCTTTTGGCAAAATCTTACAATTAATGCTCTCCAGTAGGGTGAGGAGGTTTGGTAGGCGGCCCTCTTGGGTTTATTGTGGTACTATGTGCTTTTTCCTTTGATGATAATAGATTTGATAGTGCTCAAGGGGGATCATCAGAGATTGGGATATTTTTTGATAACCCAACCCTGACTTAACTTCCAACAACTTTGTCCCTGACTTGTTTGGAGATCTCCTTGGTCTTCATGGTGATGAATGGTTAGTGGTGACTCTTGCTTAATGGTTTGCAGCCTCTGTGGCCTTTCAGAAAAGGTAAAAGTGTTTATACTGACTGTATTTGGGGGACACTTTGATTGGCACACAGGGACTTCCTTTCTCTAAGCATGTGACTAATGAAGTATTGCTTCCACCAGAAATGTTAAGGGCTTTATAGTAAAAAGGGGTGAATATATATATCACATTCTAATTTGTAGTTATTTGATCCCATAAATTTATGGCTATATTTTTCTCACTTAAGGGTATCCACACTAAAAAAATATCGCTAACAGGGATCGCTAAAAAACGTCACTATTTAGCGATCCCGTTAGCGATATTGTTCCAGTGCGGCAGCTGCCAGCGACGAGCTTCCTGCTGTGATCTCGCTCGTCGCCTGAATCGCTCCGGACCCTATTTTTCCGTCGGCGCTCCCGCTGGGTAAGTATATATCGCTAGTGTGGCACCTTTTTACTTAGCGATTTAGCGGTACTTTTGTACCGCTAAAGTCGTTAAGAAGATCGCTAACGGCGATAGCGTCGTTTAACTATATCGCTAAATGTGACCGCATTTAGCAATATAGAAACAATCCCGCTAGCGATCGCATTAGGTATGCGTCGTTATTGTGATCGCTAGCGGGATTGTTTAGTGGGCGTACCTTTAGGGACTATTTAGTGCTGATCATCACAATCACCAAATTGTATTACAAAATATTTAAATACATGTTGCAATGTAACAAAACACATAAAAAGCCAAGGGGGTGAAATTCTTTTCAAACCACCTCTAGTTGCTTCTGTTAGCAACTACATTCTGTTAGTTTTCAGGCCCATAGTAAAAAAACTAATATAGCACGGGCACCCCTTTAAATATGGACTTTTTGATGCCATATTGATGATAGTGGGTCAGGATGAACGCTGTTTGTTGAATATGTGTCTGCAAGTCCCGCCAATCTTACGCATTGATTATTTTTACTTTTTTTATATAATCATTATATCAATCAATCACATTTAGAAAGGCACCTCTTCATACTGCAGATGGTCAAAGGCTGTAATTATCATCAAATGTTATACAATACAGTAGGCACTACTTTTTCTAAATCCACTATCCTTGGAAAGTATAACAAATTGAGATACCAGGGGGGCAGCAGGGCTCCTACCTTCTTTGGCACTGGGTTGAATACTTTAGTGAAGCAAGTCAAAGTCGAGACCTGCTAACAGGCCTGGGAATCAAAAAGCTGCAATTATAATTGTTTAAAATTGCAATTATCTTATTATCAGCTGTGAACAGGAATGTTTAATACAGATTTTGCATGGAGCTACCTTTTAATGCTCATTAAAGTTAAATGTGCTGAGAGCATTTCAACAGACAGAAGAAGACTGTCCATATGGATCAGTGATCATCAGTTTTTTTAGCAATGAACAGACAGAAGGCAAGCAACTATATAAGTGTACGCATTTTAGGAGATGTATTTTCCCAGAATAAAGAATGCTTTTTTTCAGTATACTAAATGGGCAATAGATTGTAAATATATTATACAGTTAGAGCCGAAAATGTTGGCACCTTTGAAATTATTCCAGAAAATGAAGTATTTCTCCCACAAAATTATTTCAATTACACATATTTAATTTTCTTTGTGTATATTAGAACAACTAAAAAAAAAAAACAGAGGAAAAAAAAAGCAAATAGACATACTGTATTTTCACAGAAAACCCCTCAAATGCGCAGGACAAAATTGTGGGTAAACAATTTTTTTCAAGCATGTATGCTTTTTAACCCCTCTCTGCCATCTGACGTACTATTCCGTCCATGTGCCCAGGGACTTAATTCCATGGACGGAATAGTACAGTCATATGCGATCAGCCGCACTCACGGGTGTGATCGCGTTTGTTCTGAGGGCCTCCTCCCTGCAGGCCCCCGGATCCAAGATGGCCCGCGGGGTCCTTCCCGGGGCCTACGGGGTGGTTGTCAGTGACGCTGAGAGCAGGGCCGGCAAGCCCCGCACGCCTGTCAGACGCTGATTTGACACAGTGCTAGAAAAAGTGTCAGATCAGCGATTTGATTTTATATAGTAATTCCCCCCTGGGAAAATTAAAAAAAAAAATAACAGTGAAAAAATATAAAAAAAAAAAAACCCCTAAAAATTTAAAAAAAATTTTAAAAAATTTTCCTAAATAAAACTTTTATTATTATGAAATAAAAAAAAAATAAAAGACACATATTTAAACGCCGCATCCGAAAAGACCCGCCCTATAAAACTGCCCCCACAGTTAACCCCCTTTAAAACCCCTTAAAAAAAAGGGGCAAAAAACCAAGTTTTATCATCATAAAAAAAGTGGAATAACAAGCGATCAAAAAAGGGAAAAATAAACATAGTACTGCGAAAAACGTATCTTGCCCGCAAAAAAAAGAGCCACCGTAAGCATATCCGAAAAAATAAACGTTAAAGTTTGCAGAAAAAAGCGATCAAAAATAATTATTTTTTAAAAAAATTTTTTATTAAAAAAGCCCAAAAACATAAAAAAAAGAATAAATAAGGTATGCTGTAATCGTTCTAACCCAAGAAAAAACTGTTTTTACAATTTTACCCCCGGAAGGGGTTATAAACCCCCCAAAAAAAATTCATAAATTGCTGTTTTTTTTTTCTTCGCCCCCCAAACACGTAACAAAAAGTGATCAAAACGCAATTTTCCCCGAAAAAAATAAGACCGACAGACTCTGGGGCCAAAATATTGAAAAAAATAGTCTAAAAATGGAGATGAAAAAACTATTTTTGCAATAAAAAGCATCTTTTAGCATGTGACAGCTGAAAAACAAAAAAAACCTGTTTAAAAATACTAAATCAAACCCCCTTCATCATCCCCTTAGTTAGGGAAAAATGAACAAAAAAAAAAATGTATTTTTTTTCCGTTTTCCCTTTAGGTTAGGGTTGGGATAGGTTAGGGGAGTGCTGGGGTTAGGTTAGTGGTTAGGTTTTGGTTAGGGTTAGGGGTGTGTTGGTTTTGGGGGCGGGAGGTAAATTTGGGGGGGGTTTCCACTTTTTAGGCACATCAGGGGCTTCCAAATGTGACATGGCGTTGATCTAAATTTCCCAGTAAAAAATCGCTTTAAAAAAGTCAAACATGCCCCTTTCCCCTTCCGAGCTCTCCATGTCCCAAACAGGATTTCCCCAACAATTGGGGTATCGCATACTCGGACAAATTGCACAATATCTTTTGGGAGCCCAATTTTTTCCTTACCCTTGGGGAAAATAAAAAATTGGGCAAAAAAATCTTTTTTTTGGGAAAAAAAATATGATTTTTTTTTTTTATGGCCTACTTTTATAAACTTCTGTGAACACTTGGGGGTTCGAATTCTCCCCATCATCTAGATAAGTTCCGGGAGGGTCTGTTCAAAGGGGGTCACTTGTGGGGAGTTTCCACTTTTTAGGACTCGGGCTCCCCAATGCGATATGACGCCCCGGACCATTCCATCAAAGCTGCATTCCAAAAAATCACATTTCCCCTTTTCCGGCCCTGACGTGTGCCCCTACAGTATTTTTTTTTCAAATATGGTGTACCCGCGATAAGGACAAAAATTTGGACAAAACTTTTTGGGGCCAAAAATTTTACTGTTTTTCCCTGGGGAAAAAAAAAATTGGGACTAAAAAAACATTTTGTGGAAAAAAAAAATGATTTTTTTATTTCACCTTGGCTGATAAACTTTAGGAAAAAACCTGGGGTTCAAAGTTCTCACCAACATCAACAAGTTCCTTGGGGGGGGCCCCTTTTTTCCCAAAAAGGGGTCATTTGGGTTTTCCACTGTTTAGGCACACCAGGGGTCCTAAACCCGACTGTCGTCGATCTCAATTCCAGCCAATTTTGCAAAAAAAAAGTCAAACACGCTCCCCCCTTTCGGCCTTTCCCTCAACCAAAAATGGTTTTTCCCCCCCATATGGGGTATCAGCGTACCAGGACAAATTGCACATAACTTTTTTAGTTTGTTACCCTTGGGAAAATAAAAAATTTGGGGGGGAAAAAAAAAATTTTTGGAAAAAATATGATTTTTTTAATTTTTTTGGCTCTAATTATAAACTTCTGTGAAACCCTTGGGGGTTCAAATTCCACCACACAGCTACTAAGTTCCTTGGGGTAAGTTTCCAAATGGGGTCACTTATGGGGGGTTTTCCACTGTTTTAAGGGGTTAGGGCTCTCCAAACAGCATGGCGTCCGGATCTCATTTTCCCGCCAATTTTGCATTGAAAAATCAAAAGGACTCCCTTCCCCTTCCCTGCTCGCCATGGCCCCAAAAAAGTGGTTTCCCCACTTGGGGTACAGCGATCAGAACAAAAGCACAATAATTTTGGTCCAATTTCTCCCGTTACCCTTGGGAAAATAAAACAAATTTTTACCCGAAGTAATTTTTTTGTGAAAAAAATGTTAAATGTTCATTTTTTTTTTTTTTTTAAAAATTCAAAAAATTCCCGTGAAAACACCTGAAGGGTTAATAAAATTCTTTAAAGTGGTTTTGAACACCTTTAGGGTGCAGTTTTTAGAATGGTGTCACTTTTTTGTTTTTTTCTATCATATACCCCCCTCAAAGTAAAACTCAAATGTGTTTGGGCCCCCTTAAAAAAATGAAATTTTCGCTGGTCAAATTTTAAACCTTATAATTCCCCTAACAAAAAAAAATTTTTTTTAAAAATTGGCAAAAGAAAAAAAATTTTTGGGAAATGTTACTTTTTTTTTTTTGGGGGGGGTTAATGGGGGGGTTTTGGGTTAAAAATTTTTTTGGGGGGGGGGGGGTTTTAAATTTTTTTCCAAAATTTTTTTTCCCCGGGTTTTTTAAAAAATAAATGCAAAGAAAAAAACAAAGAAATTTGAAAACTATTTTTAAGAACAATATGTCCGAGTAGTGTTGACTTCCCCCAAAAACCGAAAAAACGGGTAGGGGGCCAAATTCCGTTATCGGTTTTCCGATACAATTTCCCCCGATACTTTTTTAAAAAACGAATCCGGGGAACCCCGGAACCCCCAAAATTTTTTTTGAGGGGAAAAAAGGGGATGTTATCACCAAAAAAGGAACCCCTTAGAAGTGGGGGCACCCCCCTGAATTTTGGGGCCGGTCCACTTAAAAAAGGGAAAAGGGCTGTGATTGGGGGGCCTAAATTTTAAAGTCAGAATGCACTAAAAAAGGCGCCGCCCCTTTTTTAAAACCCTTTCCACTGTGCTGTGAACTCATTGGGGACAAACGCTTGCCGAAAACCCGGGGGGACAGTTAGATATTGCTTTTTTTGTTTACTACTTGGCGGGGGGAGGCAGTTTTTACCAACAGGTCCTCCCAAAACACCCTTTTTTTCCCTAGTGGGGTTTTTAAACCAAAAACACCGGGGCGCCGATCGGGCCAGGGGGGCCAGATTTTCACCGGCTTTCAAAAACGGATGTAAGTTTCCCCCTGCGGGCCCTAGGGGGCTGAAGTCGGACTTTCTACTGAAGTGACCCATGGGGGGGCCCCAGGGGCCGGGGGAGGGGGAAATTGACTTTCTGGGGCAAGTGACCCAGGGGGTTGTCAGGAAAACCCCTGTGCAAAGGGGAATTTTTTCCCTCCACATAAAACCCTAATCCCCCATTCATCGCCCCTGTCCCGGGGCCCGGGGACAGTCCCCAATTTCTTCTGACCTTTCTGCATAAAAGGTTTTTTTTGGATTTTTTGCGGGGGTTTTTCTGCTCCATTTTTAAAAGAGGACCTCTTTTACTTTTTGGGGGTTTTTTCCCCAATTTTAAAATTTTAAATAAATCCCTTTTTATGCGTTTTTGACTTTTGGGGCCTTTGGGTTTGGGGTTTACTACTAATAGACTACAGGCTTTTCTCATAAAAATTTTTCTCAGGGTTTTTAGTGGCAATATTTTTTTATTACTTTTTTATTAAAAACTGCACCCAAAACTGTTTTTACAGAGTGGGGCTAATTTATTTATTTTCCTTTTTACAAAATGCATATTCCTATTTTTCTACAGACCCTTTTTTGCGGGGGGTTTTTTTGGGAAAAATTTTTTTTTTTCCCTTTTTAAAGGGCCATTTTAAAATTATTTTTCTTTTACGTGTAAAAGTTTATGTTTTTGCCCCTGGTTTTAAAGTTTTCCCAAAGGGGTACCCAGTCTCAACAGATCTTTTGTCTGATTGTTTTTTTTAAAATTTCCTAAATTTTTAATTTGTCTGATTTGGTGTCAAAAATTTACTTTTTTTCCCCATTTTTTTTTTGCCCCGTGACCCAATGATTATTTTAAACTATTAGGTTTGGCATCATCAAAAAAAAACAGAATATTAGCATGCAAGCATATTTTGGTAAAAAGAGAATTTTTTTGGTTTTTCCAGAGTGTTTTTCCAACTCCCCAATGGATATAAAACAATATTGGGGTAACGGAACAGGTAAAATCGAGGGTCCGCAAAAACCCATAAATTTTTACAATTTGAGTTTTGGGAAGGGGGGATTTAGAGATTTAAAACCCCTTCAAGAAAGTTTTGGGGGGTGAGAAAAACCTTTTGGAATTTTTTAACCATGGGGTTTAGGTCGATTGAATGCCATTTTCCCCCCCGGGGGCCAATCACTGCTGTCAACGCAAGGAAAAACACCAAAAAGGGTTTGGGCCCCTGGCCAGCAGCAAAAAGGGGGGGTAAGGGTAAAAAAAAAGAAATATTAGATTTTTTTTTACTATTTGGAAAAAAGTTTGAAGTTTCCCCTTTTAAAATTGGAAAACCACCTTCAGTTTTTGGCCAAAAAATCAAACAAGGGCACAAATATGGAATAATTTCGTTGATAACCAGTAAAAATTTCAAACGTGGTTTTTTATTCCCCCCCTTGTAATGGCAAGTTTTAAAAATTTGGGGGGTAATTTTAAGTTTTTTTGGGGGAAAAATTGGCTCAATTGGGGGACTGAAAAAAAGGGGGGGTTTTTCTTTTTAGGTAGAATATGGAAAAATTTTTGCAAAGTAATGGCTGTGGGGGGAGGCACAGAATCGCACTGCCCCCAAAAAACAAACATGGGGATTTTGGGGGTGGGGGTTTTTGGGGGGGGCCGGGGGGCCCTTTTTAACATAATTTAGTAATTATTTAATTGGCCAAAAAAAACCCCTTTTTTAAGTGCTGGTATTGTTGGGTTACAATTTTAAAAAAAAATTCCTTTCCTGGAGCAGGTCAACTAGTTGCTCTTTTTTTTTTGTTTTCCCATAGGGGAAAGGTGAGTTTTTGTTTAGTTATAAAGGTTTCTGTTGGGGAAAACAATTTTGCTATTAGGGGCTTTTTTTTAAAAAAATTTTTTTTTTTCCTGATAATGTTTTAAGGGGCTATAAGATAATGGCACTTAAAGCAATAGTTTTTGGTGGGAGAGTGTTTTTTAGGAGAACTGCTCCCCTTGGGGGAAACTAGGCAATAGATTGGTGAATTTTTTAATTTTAAAAGGGGGGGAAAAAACCCAACATAAAGTTCGGCATCCATACCGAACACCCCTGACCAATGACCTAAGACCCACATGAAAAACACTTTTGGGTACAAAGGGTTAACCAAGTCTTTTCATGTCCATTGCATCAAATTTTCACAAAAATTAAAATAGGGGGGGGGGGGTAAATTTTCAAAACCCCAGGGTTAAATTTTTTGGGGAAAAACAGACAAAAAATCCGTTTTTTTTTACAACAATTTTTTACCTTTAATAACCCCCGGGGGAAAATTTACAATAATTGAATTTTTTTTGGGTTTTTTGATTGAAAGGGGATTTAAAAAAAAATTGGGGTTTAACCCCCCTTACACCCCCAATGTCATTTCATGTCGGGGGGTTTCCCGGGGTCCTTTTTGAACCCGGGGGGGGTTTAAAACCCGGAAATTAATGGGAATATTTTAAAGTGTATAAACTAAAAAAAAAATGTATATAAAAAGTCACAATGAAAATTAAATATATATAAAAATAAAAATTTATGTGTGTATTTTTTTGTTTTAAAAGGGGAAAGAAGGGGTTTTTTTATTTTCGATTTTTTTTTCCCCCTAGTTTTTCATGGGACCCCCTATCGGTATGGGGTTTTCCCCCCATTTTTTGTGATATGGGCCCCAAAACCCCTTTCCACCCCATACTTTAGGATATGGGGAAATTTTGCCACTCTAGTCACAGAAAACAATATCAAAATCACTAGGATACAGGGGAAGGGGTTTTGAGTTTTTAAATCAAAAAAGGGGGGGGGGGGGGTGGGGGGGAAAAAAAAAATTGGCCCCCCGGCTTTTTAAACCAAACCCTTGGGGGGGGAAAATTTTAAAAAAACCCTTTTGCAAGTAACAGGTGTGGGAAATTTTTTTAAATAATCAGAAAAAAGGGGGAGATTTTGACTAAATTTTTTTACATTGTGCCCGTGTGTGCCACACAAAACTGAAGAACAGAAAAAGAACGCTGAGGACATATAAAAAAATTTATAAACCCCAAACAACAATCCCCCAATTTTTAAAAACCCCAAACTCCAGAGATCTTATGTTTTTGTCCATGGTGCACAACAAAATTTAAATTTTAAAAATTTTTTAACCCCAAAAGGGAAATATAGTTTTAATTTTTGGATGGAGGGCAAAAAAAATTTTTTTAAAGGGTTAAAAGTTGCGGGGAGGAGACACGGAGGGCCTAACTGTGACACAGGGACAAAAAAAAAACTAGACAGCAGTTTGCCAAAAAGAACACAAACAAAAAACCCTTTGGGGAAAAAGTCCTGTGAACAGAAAAAGACCAAGGTAGAAAAGTTTTTGGCCAAAAAAAAAAATTTTGTTTATGGGGGGGGGGGGGGGGGGGGGGGGGCCACAAAGAAAAAAAACACAGTAAAAAACCCCCTCAAATATTTTAGGTTTTAAAAATGTTTTTGGGGGGTTTTTTCAGTGGGGAAAAGGTGGGTTTTTATGGGGAAAAGGATAAAAAAATTTTTTGGTTTTTTTTTGGGGGGGGTCAAAAATTTTTTGGCCAAAAAGTCGAAAGCTGGGTTTGCAAAACCCAGGTCATGGGTCTTTTTTTCCGCAGAACAATGACCCCCCAAAAACCCCTTTAAAACCCCCCAAAAGGGGGGGGAAAAAGGAAAATGGAGAATTCCCCAAGTGGCAGCAATTAAAACTGATCTAAATCCCCCCTTAAAAACCCATTTTTTAAAAAAGCTGTTTTTAAAAAAGGGGGCCTTTCAAATATGAGAACCTGGAGAAATCTGCAAAAAAAACACTGGGGCCAAAAAAATTTCCGTTAAGATGTAAGAGGCTTGTTTTTGGCTAAAGGAATCAACTGAAACCCCCTTATTTATTACAAAGGCTGTGCGGGGAAAAAATTAAGGGGTTAGGGTGCCAACCCCAAATTTTTGCCTGGGGGGCCCCCCCTTTTTGGGGGTTTTTTTTGAAATTATGTCCGTTTTTTTTTCCCTTTTTTTTTTTTTTTGTGTTTTTTTCCCAAAAAAACAAAGAAAATAAACCCGGGGGTTTTACAAAGGGGGGTTTGGGGGAAAAATTTTGGGAAAAAATTTTAAATTTTTTTGGGCAATTTAAGGGGAATTTAGGGGGGCTATATGCCCCCTATATCACCCTTACAACTTCCCCCATTTTAAATTTTATCCCCCCAGGAAAATTTTCATCTGTAAAAATTTACTTTTCCATTTTTCAAACTTACAAAAAAACTGATTGAAAAATATTTTTTTAAAAAGCTCTTAACAATGCCAATGAAGTGCGAACAAAAAAATTCTCTGACAACCCATGTGGGGGAACTATCCACTAAAGGGGCCCCTTAAAGCAGACCGACCAGGCTTGTGGAAACCAACCTTTCCCCCAGGGGCACGCTGGGGCCCTGTTTGGGGCCCGTTTAATTTTTTAGGACAGTTTTCCCTTTTTTTCACTTTTTCCCACATCACATCTGTATATCACACTTGTGACCCCTTTCCAAAAGTTCCCCGGCTCTTTGAAAGTTTTAAAAAAAAAATTTTTCTGGGGAGTGTATTATTAATTTTTTAGCGAAACCCGGTGGTTTTTCCTGGGGGAAAATAAAAACTTTTGGCATTTTTAACCAATTATAAAATTATATTTGCACCAAGGGGGGGGTTTATGAAAATTTTTGGGACCCCTATTAAACTTAAGCTTAATGTTGAAAAAATTGGGGGTTTTTTCAAAGCTAAAATTTAGTTTGATAATCTTAAAAAATATTGGACACAGTAATGTTTCTGCCCCCTTAAAAAGGTTTATTGGTCCAACAGAAAAAATTTCAATCTGCATTCCCCAAAAAAATTTTACAGGTGCTAAGAAAGGGGCCCCCCTTTTAAAATTTTTCCCCCTTTTTTTTTAAAAACCCTACCTACTTTTTACTGACTTACAAAAAAACTTTTTTTTTTTGTAACCTCATTGAGCTTTGAAATTTTAGCCCCGGGGGATGCATTTTTGAGAAAACTGCTTAAAGTGGCCACTTTTAAGTTGTTCCCTGTTTGAATCTCCTCTGAAGGTGGGAAAAAGGGCTCCTCAAAAAAAAATGTCAAAAAACCCGAAAAAAAAAAATTTTTTAACATAGGGGTTTTTTGGGGAAGGTCAAAAACTGTTCCCCCGAGATTTAAAAACCGTCATTTTCCCCACTGTGAGGAAAAAGTAAGAAAGGGGAAAAAAAAAGGGAAAATTTTTTAAAGGGGCCAAAATGGAAAAGGCCCCAAAAAAATAAAAAGGGGAGAGAAAAGAAGGGTTTTAGATCATCAAGGAAAAACCTCAACCACCTCCAGAGAGCGCACCTCAATTTTTCTGCGATGGTGCCCCCGGGGGGGCCCCTCGGTCAACTATACAACCACTTTGCAAAAGGGGAAAACTGTATGGGGGAGTGATGCAAAAATGGGGGGGGGGGGCCTTTTGCAAGCACACCACAAAAAAGAGAAAGGCTGAGGTAGCAAAAGAAATTTTTTGGGAAGAAAACATATTTTGAAAAGGAAGGGACTGATGAAAAAAAATTTTAGTTTTTGGGGGCATAAAAAAAAAGGGTTATAAATGGCGTCAAAAAAAAATACTTTTTCCTAAAAAAAAATTGCTACCCCCAAAAAAATTTGGGGGAGGTTCCATGGGGGTTTGGGGCTTTTGGGCCAATCCCGGGGACAGGGAATCTTGAAAAATTTTGGGGGACCCCATGGTTTCCACTCAGTATCAGCAGTTTTTGCCAAAAATTTTTAAAAACATTAAAAATTTTGGGGGTTTCCCCGGGGGGTGGATCTTTCAGCAAACAATGATCCAAAACACCCCCCCAAAAAACTAATTAAAAGGGTTTCCCCTGCAGAGGAACAATTAAAAAGTTCGGGGAAGGCCCCTCCCATCCCAGACCTGAATATCATTGAAAAAAAAACCCCGGGGGGGGAAAGTGTTGAGCTTTTCCATACCCCAAGTATCGGGTATCGGCCGAAAAATTGGTTAGGGAAATTTTCCAAATTTTAATTCCATATTTTTCCAAAATCGAAAACCCGGGGAACGGAATTTCCCCCAAAAATTTTTGAGAGGAAAAGTGATTTTAGCCCCCAATGGGGGAAAAAAAGAAGTGTGGGCACATCCTGTAATGATGCGGTCATCTTAAAAAAAGGGGTGGCTGTGATTGGCTGCTGAAATGATTCCCCAAAATGCCAAAAGGGGGCCCCACCAAAATTTTAAAGGGGGAGGGGGGGGGGGAAAGTTGGGGGGGGGGGGGAAAAACTTTTTGTGCTTGACTCTTAAAAGGGCCCCTTAAAATTGTGATTTTTTTTACAACCCCTCTTGAGGGGGGGTTTTTTTCCAACCGCTGGGGTTTTTTTAAACTTCATTTTGCCAGGGTTTTTTTAAAAAATCTGTCAAGGTGGTGTGTGACAGTGCATTTTCGTGCAGTTTCTCCCCCATCCACCGCTGTTTTTTTGGGAATCTGCACGTTTCACCTTTTTTTTTTTTTTTTTTTAATTTTTTTTGTGGGGAATTTTTGGGCAGCTTTTCCATTATAATTTTAAAAAAAAATTTATTTGGGGGGGGGGGCTTAATGGGGGGGGGAAATTAAATTGGGGTTAAAAAATATAAAGTAAAAAAGGAGCTTTTCACAGATTGTGGACATTGTGTTTCAGTGTTTTCTTCAGTCTTTTTTTTTTTTTACTTTTTTGGGGGGGGAGATACCCTCCCCGTTACATTTCAAGCACTGCGCTTTGTAACCCCTGCTGAGCGGGGTCAGTGGCCCCCTCCTTTTCATTTATCCCAATTGGGGTTGCCATTCCATTTAAAATAAAAACCCCAAACTATTAAAAGTACGCGCTTCCCCCCCGTATACCCCAAAATTGGTTTTTTAAACACTATTAAAAAACAGAAAGGAGCTTTTCCCAGATTGTGGACAGTTGGGGTTTTTTTGTGTTCACTTTTGTCTGTGTTTTTTTTCTTTTTTGAGTGCAATCACGCTCCATTACATGTTCAACACTTCGTTTACCCCCGAGCGTGTCCCATGGTCATCCCCCTTTTATTTTTTCCCCAAATTTGGTTTTGCTCAATTTTCCTTTAAAATAAATCTAATCTATTAGTGTGACGCCCTTCCATCCGTATACAATACATTGGGGTTCAAATATAGGGGGTACAGAAAGGAGTTTTCACAGATTGTGGACAGTTGTTTTTCAGTTTTCACTTTTGTCTGTGTTTTTTTTCCCCTTTTTTAAAAGCCCCAACACGGGGCCAGTTACAGGGGTTCCAAGCACTGCTGCTTGTATTTTTCTGAGCGTGGCTAGTGTTTTTTCATTTAAAATCCAAATTTGGGGGGGTTTGGGTTTCATTCCATTTTTTAAAAAAATCAAAAATAAAATTGTTTTTAAAACGCTTCCCCCCGTATACAATACATTGGGGTTGGGGAAAAAAAATGAAGACACAAACGGGGCCCCCCTTTACAGCTAAAAGAAAAAGGGTTTTTTTAATTTTTTTTAAAATTAAAAAAAAGTATTTTTTCAAATGACAAAAAAAAAAATAATGTTTAAAAAAGGGGAAAAGCCCCAAAACCCTTTTTTTTTGGGGAAAAAATTACAGGGTACATCTGCCCCTTTTTAACCCCAAAAAATGTTTTTTTATATTTTTTTAAATTTTTTTAAATTTAAAAAAACCAAGAACACAGAAGGGAAAACCTTGAAAATCACTTTGTCAAAGTTAAACCCACATTATGCACTTCCAACTTGGGAAAAAGGGAGGCCCTGATTTTTATTTTTGGGTTTTGGCAAAGTTTTGGAGTGAAAAGGGTTTACACCATCAGAAAACCCATAGCATAAGTATGCTTTTTGTGTTAGCATTTTTTAGACATGTGGATATCTGCCATAAAAATTTTAAAATTTAAAATTTTTACAGATTTTTACCAACATAATCATTAAAAGGTTTTAAATTTGCCCCTTTTAATTTTTCAGCGGGGGAAAAAAGGGGGGAGGTTAATTGGGGGAAATTTAATGGGGTTTTTGGGGGGGGGGAGGGGGTTTTTTTAAAATTTTAGAGGGGGGGAAAATTTTGGGGGGGGGGGGGGGGGAAAAAGGGGGGGAGGGGGGGGGCTTTTTCTGAACCCCCCTATCACAAAAACTTTTGTATTGGTCTGGGGAAAAACGACAACTTTTTGAGGGGGGGGGAAAATTTGGAGTGTTGTAGCCCGGGGTTTTTAAAACTAAAAGGGGTAGAAAGGGGTCCCCAAAACCAGGAGCCCCTAAAAAATTTTAAAAGGGGGTTTAATTGGGAAAAACGGGAATTTTTAAAGGGGAGACCCCTGCCTATTTTTTTTTCAGAAAAGTAAGCCTTTCTACATTATCGAAAGGTAGTCGCATGCAAGGGCCCGTTAGTAAAACCACCTCAGCGTAAAGACGCCCCCCCATAATACACTGGCAGCAGTTTTAACCCCGCACCTCCAATGCATACGGGCTAAGCTGGGGCCTGTATCCACTTAAGCACAAAACTTAAGGGGGAAAAGGGCCAACGGGGGAAAGGGGAAAACATGTAGCTGTAAAACCTCTTAGGGAAATTTTGCCCCCCCGCTGCGGACCCTCTCGGATGGTGAAAACATTGGGGGCGCTCCCCCAAAACTTCGACCCATTTGGAACATCCCTTTTTCTTGCCCTGTGCAGGGGCCTGCTTTTGCTCCCTCTTTTTTTAAAGCTGTTTTCCACTGCCTCGCCCCACAGAGCGCTTTGTAAATCATAGCACACATTTCTCTGGGGTGGAATGGAGAAAAATTAAAGGATTGCACCATTTTGCCCCTTGGACTTCCGCATTTTACGCTCCCTTTTAAAAGGTGGATGAGGCTTTGAAAGTTGCCCCCCGGGTTTCGAGGGTCTAGGATTTTTACACCCAATAATCAACGTGGTTGAATGTGTTTTTAAGGGGGCCGGGGGGGGGGGTTTCTTCAGCCAATGCAGCAGAAACAAACCATGGCGCCAGACTCCCAACTGGCCAAGAAAAATTTTCCCCCCCCAAGAGGCGTCCCCTCCCGGGGCCGTTTTTCATCACCCCACCCTTTTCAACCCCACTGGGGTAAGCATTGCAAACCCCCCTGGAGCGATTTCTTTTCCCCCCATTTGGGGGGGGCCCCCATTCCTGGGGGGGGGGGGTTTTTTTAAAAAAAAATTTACCCCAAAATTTTAAATAAAAAATTTTAAAAATTTTTTTTTAATTTGGGGGTTGGGGGTTTTTGGGAAAAAAAATTAAAAAGGATGGGGAAAAAAGGGTTTGTGTTTTTTTTAAAATTAAAGGGGGGTTTTTAAAAGGGTTTTGGGTTGGGGGGTTGGGGTTTTGGGGGGGGGGGGGGGGGGGGGGGGGGGGGGGGGGGGGGGGGGGAAAGGAAAGGTTTTTTGAAAAAACCTCCCCTTTGTGAGGAAAAAAAAAAATTAAAAGTCCGAAGGGGGTGGAATTTTGACTCCCATCCTCCACCCTTCCCCCAAAAACCCATGCCCCTTGTGCTTGCATGTTTTTTTTTAAACAGGCCCCTAAGGGGGACGTCCCCCCTGACTGTGCATCATCTCACTCGCCCCCGCTTTTTCTCATCAAAAACACGGGGGGGGAAATGGCAGATATCCTTTATAGAGTTATTCGCCACCATTCCCTGGCATGGCTGCCCCCTTTATTATAGGATTTTCCAATTTAATTACTGGTTTCTCCACCAACAAAGCTCTTTTCCCAAAAGCAGCCAAAACCCCCCAAAACTCCTCCCGGGGTTTTTTTTATCGGGGCCAACCGACTGCTGCAAAACTGCAAAAAAACCTTCGACTAACCCTTCACTAATCCGTACCTCCACTCCCAACTCCCCAAACTTTTCCCGGGGTGCGGGGCCAAAACCCCGGAAAGTTAACCCCCAAATTTTTTTTGGGAAAAATTTGGGGGGGGGGGGGGGGGGTCCCTTTTAAAAAACATTTGTTCACATGGCCTATCACATTCACTACAAAAAAAATTTATGTGTAATTCTTTGGGGGGGGGGGGGGGGGGGGCCCCAATATCTCCCCCGAAACCCCCAATTTTTAAAAAAATTTTTGGAAAACTTGAAAAAAAAACCCTTGTATATAAAAACCTGTACTTTTTTTCCCCCCCAAAAACCCCATTGTAATTGTAAGTTTCACCAGCAGGGGGGCGTTTTTTTTTTAAAATTTTTTTATTGTTTTTAAGTTTTTTCTTATGACTTTTTGGTTTTTGAAACTGTTTTTAAATGTAAAGCACCCCCGGGGAAAAAATTTGGCGCTTTTTTAAATAAAAAAAATTTTTTTTCTTTTTTTAGAGGCCCACCAGTAGTGGTAAAAATGTGAACGCCGCAAATTGGGGGTTAAAATGCGCCTGAGAAAATTTTAAATACTACCCAAAATTCTTTTGGTTCTGCCACACAACCGCCCCCAAAATATGAAAGAGGAATTCCACCTTTTTGGGAAATTTAATTTATTTTTTGGGGTTTTTTTGTTTGGGGGGGGAAATTTGGGGGGGGGGGGGGGTTGGGGAGGGGGGGTGCATGGGGGGGGTTGGGGGAAGGGGGGGGGGGGGGGGGGGAAAGGGGGGGGGGGGGGGGAGGTTTAAAAGGGGGTTGTGAAAAGTGCATCAAGACCCGGGGTAGCCCCAAAAAACTCTCCCGCCCCAATTGAGCAATATGAAAGAAAGGGGATTTGATGGGGGTTCCAACCCCCCAAAACTGACACCAGTTTTCCCCGGCCTTTTCACACACTACCAACCCTTTTCCTGTAAAACCCCCTTTTCCCCAAAAACCCACGTCGCTCCCCTGTTTTTTGGGGAATTTAAAGAGAAGGGGGGAAGGGGGTTTGGGAAATTTAACGGTTTGGGTTAAATTTAAAGGGGTTGGGTTTTCCCCTTTTTCCCCGGCGAAAAAGGAAAAATTTTCCCCCGGGTTTTCCTGTGGGGTAAAAACCGGCGGCCCTGAAAACAAAAGTTTTAAAGGAAGGGGAAAAGTGGGAGGAATCAATTTTTTAAACAATTTTATTCCTGCAACCCTTTTGATTTTTTAAACACGTACAGCGCCACCCCCAAAATCAGTACCCCCGGCTGCACCCCCTTTACCCAAGGGGGGAGTGGGGAAAGGGTTTTCCCCCCGGCCCAAAGGGTTTTAGAACCCCTTTTTAAAAGGTTTTGGGGGGAAATTTGGGGGGGGGGGCCTATTTTTTTAAATTTTTGGGGGGGCCCCGGGGGGGGGGGGAAAAAATTTTGTTTTCTTTTAAAACGGGGGGGTGCTTGGGTTTCCTTTAAAACTGCCCCTTTTTGGGGTTGGGGTGTTAGGATCACAAAGTATTTATTTTTCTGTTTAATTATCCATGCTACAATTTATGTTAGGAGGTGTCCACCTTTTCTCACAGTCCCTAGATCTTGTAGGGATTACTCCCTCGCAACTTATAGGTCTTCGTTCACACTAGATAGGACTTTAAGCGGGCTGGTCGCAGGATCAGGTTCCCCGTTACATCGTAGGGATTCAGCTTAGTTTGTATTGTAGGGACAGAATTCCCTTCTTTCCTTACTGGTTGTAGCAATCATAACAATGGGTACTGGTCCACGCATCGGTGGTGTCAGGTGGACCTTGCTACTGAGGGCTTTAGTAGCGCATGTTTAATTTTTCCCTCAACATGCTTTTGCAGACCAGGACGGCTTGCCTGCGAAATGAAATCGGCTTGGCACATTGTATTGTGGGATTGACAATGATATTCAGTTACGGAAAACTGTCTGTCTCAACCAGCCTGAATCACAGCATTTCAAGGGACAGGAGTTTGCAATGCCACATTCAGAGCCTGTGGTCGTGCATGGTTTTTCGGAGTATGGCCTCTTTTATCCCATGCCTGTGTAACCGATGGCTGTTTTGTGGCCTGGGAGGTGGAGGATGACAGGGGAACTTGCTGCTGTGTGTGGAATAACAGTTTTGTCTCTGGACAACAGTGGCCGAGGTTCTTCCATGGCGATCCTGTGAGGAAGCATAACCCTGTGTGTGAGCTCGATGAAAGCTTCAACACAACCTGAAGAATGTAGGTGCTGCTGTAGGTTGCCTACATCTCTAGTGTGTCTTTGTAACCAACTATGTTGCTTTGTCCGCACATGTTTCCACATATTTGGTGGTATTGAGGTGACTGACACTTTAGCTAATTTTAATTTTTAATTACACAGCTTGCATTTCACATAGCAAATATCATGTGCAAGTGTGTGAAAAAAGGACCACGCAGTGCAAGTCCTGGGAGCGCACTTTTGACTTTTGAAAGACAACTGCCCGAACAGGTCCAAACTGGAGGCACAGGCAACCGAGTCTGCAGCCCCAACTCTCCCCCTGTTGTACCGTTGGGGCAATGTCTTCCTCTATCTTCCTTCTATCACTAAACCATTTCTCTAGGCCTCTCCCAGCTTTTCAACCAAAGTACTGGTTCTCACCCACAAAGCTCTCCACAGTGCAGCACCCCTCCTACATCCCTCCCTCAATTCTATCTATCGGCCTAACCCCACTGCTGCGCTCTGCAAACGACTTTTGACTAACCTCTGCACTAATACTACTCCCCACTTCCCACTCCAAGATTCTCCTGCTCTACGCCAATCCTCTTGGAATGCTGTAAACCCAAGAAATTAGGATATCCACAATTTTTCAGGTTTTTAGGCGCTCCCCAAAACACATTTGTTTAGAAGCGGCCAAACACTTTTACTAATCAAAGTCATTCTATGTAATTTTGTGTAAGTGTGTGTGGTCTTTTACCCTTCGCTATCTCCATCCCTCAGTCCCTTAAGATGGCTGGAACATCATTGTAAATGCACCATTGAAAATAAACAACCTATACTTTGTATCTCCCCCATCTCATTGTACATTGTAAAGCTGTCACGAGCAGGGCGACTTTTTTAAAGCTTAAAATTATTGTATTGTTAACGTTGTTACTTTATGACTTGTGTTCTGAAACTGCTAAACTGTTAAGCGCTGGGGAATATGATGGCGCTTTTATAAATAAATATTTTTTATTTCCTCTGACTGCTCCCACCAATTCCTGTTCTTCATGCCATGTTGGGTTTTGGGACCTCATCATCTCCACTACCCTCTCCAACACCTGCTGTTGGGTGGTCTGGCCAGCCCCATGCTCAACAGAAACTGGCACCTGGGTCTCATCATCATCATCAGATGCGTTCTGCGGTGGGGCTGAACCATCGGCACTGTCTCACCCGCCTCTTCAGATAAGAGAGACACAGCTGTGCGCATCACTGCATACTCCCTCTTCTTCACATTACAGAATGCTGCTTGGCTGGGCCCTGTTTGCAAGCCAATAGATTCTGAGAACAGAAGCAGACACTCAGCTGGCTCCTGTACAGAACTCTCTGACTGCCTGGGCAATTTGCCAGGCGGTGAAGAGGACAGATGGTTCCCCAAAACATGCTGTGGTCCTGAGAGGAGGGAAGAAATTTAAAGTCGATGCATTGCTGAGATCCAAACAACAACGGCTTCAATTTGTTCTTCCCGCAGCAGGGGGTACTCCGGCTCCACAAAAGTGCGCATAAAGGGAACGCTCACGGCCCGGGGAAAACTGGGGGATGCTGTGTCACTGGGGCCGCAGCAGCCACAGAATCCCCACGTCCTCTCCCTGAAGAAACTCCACGACCACGGCCTTACTCCCTCCCTTTCTTCATCTTGGTAGATTGATAAAGAAAGTCTGAAAAGTTATAAGGTCTAAGTGTGGTTATTCCGCAGAGACTGCAGTGAACACTGCACACAACTGTTCACTACCCAATGCGTCTCAGCAGGAAGGCAGTCTGTGCGTCAAAACAAAGGCACAAGCATACATCCATGTACCCTGTTTATACAGCTATATAAAAAAAATATGTAGTAGTGACGCACACTTTATTGAGTACAGTATTACATCGCCATTCACCATCTGTGGCTATGCAGTGTCATCTATATATACCTTATCTTATCTGTTGTCATGCTTCCAAGTCGACAGTCAGCCATAAATAGCAATTTTCACTATGCACTATGCACTTTTTAAAGGTTATGTTTGTTAATAAAAATGATTATTGCCACATATTATGAGTATTACATGATGGAAATTGTATAATTTGTATAAAATATTTAGGGACATTATTCACAAATGGAACATTTTAGTAATATCACAGATAACTTGTAATGCTGATGATGTTTTTGAAGTCAGACATTCATTGTCTATACAATAAAAATGGTGTACATACTGTTACTTATCCATCATAATGGATTCAGATATGTACTTGTATGCTTTATGTACAACCGTATAGCAGATTCCTTAACTAATTTATTTTGTGGTTTGCATTGCTGTTCAACATGTTAATGTATGTGTTTTATGTTTGTCAATTCTTTATTTATCTAGATATTAGTTTAAATGAAATCATCATCTTATGGTAGTAAAGGTTATCTTTCTCTTGTTTGAAGTATAGACATTTAAAATTGACAGTAACAAGGAAATTACTTGATCTAGTATTTAAACATCCTCCTTGACCCTGGGCTCCAACACCGCCAGTTGTGCTCGGAAGTGCTGTTAGCACATCAACACTTGCTCCTGTGTTACTGGGGTTCAGTAACGTCAGCTGGTCCTCGGTTGTGCCATTGGCTCTTTTCCTTCTGCTGCCCCTCCGGTTTCCAGCACAGTCAGCTGGTCCTCGTTACTTGCATTGGCTCTTGTACCTTCTGCTACCCGTCCGGGTTCCAGTACCGTCAACTGTTCTCCGCAGTGCCTTTGGCCTAGGTGCCTCCATCTCGGTATCCGAGTTCCAGCAACGTCTGCTGGTCCTTGGTAGTGCTTTGGAGCACAGGTACCTCCTGCTTAGTAACCGTGTCCCAGTAACGTCAGCTGGTCCTCGGTTGTGCCATTGGCTCTTTTCCTTCTGCTGCCCCTCCGGGTTCCAGCACAGTCAGCTGGTCCTCGTTACTTGCATTGGCTCTTGTACCTTCTGCTACCCGTCCGGTTCCAGTACCGTCAACTGGTTCTCCGCAGTGCCTTTGGCCTAGGTGCCATCCATCTCGGTATCCGAGTTCCAGCAACGTCTGCTGGTCCTTGGTAGTGCTTGGAGCACAGGTACCTCCTGCTTAGTAACCGTGTCCCAGTAACATCAGCTGGTACAAGATTGTGCTACAAATACAAGATACGGAACAAGAGACACAAGAACAATAAGCAGAAGATCTAAAAGCAGAAGAACATGAAGTATAAGACCAAAATGAAGAGCAAAATATATGCTCTAAATTCTAAGCAGAAGAAGACTAAGCAGTGTATGGGGGTGAGTCCGATCCTCCTCGTGGTGCCCCTGGAAAATGCCTGCTGCTGCAGGCTAAACTGAACACGGACAAATACTGTTGTAATTTAAATCTTTTGTGACAGCAAGAACGGAAGGATGAAAAATTCATACTTTGACAGATTACAAGTACAGGATTCTCTGTCACAAATAAGAATATGATGAAGAAGATGAAGCAGAATATGAATAAGAATAATAGTTTAATAAGAAGAATATGAGTAATGTTAACAAAGATGAATAGCAAGAAGTTTAAGAAAGATAAAGAGGTGAAGATGAAGAATAATTTGATGAAAAAGATGATGCTGCAGAAGATTATGAAGGAGAAAGTGTGTGAAAAGTTAAAAAGGTGAAGATGAAGAGCATGGAAGTTGTGTAATATACATATTTGCCAAAATATAAAAAACGTTAACATTGTCAATTTCTTCGTCAATCCGAACATCTTTAAAAAAAAAAATATTTATGCTATTCCATTTGATTGGGTTAAACATCTATGCCTTTAATGTCTCCTCAACCTTCCCCAATACATTCTACATTACTCTTTCTTGTTTTCCTTCATGTACAATTAACCAACAAGGCAAGAATGGGTTTTTTTTAATTTCGATATTTTGTTCCCATAGACTTACATGGGACTTCCGGTATCGGTATCGGGTATCGCCGATATTTTAGTGATATCGGCGATACCATTCCGATTCCGATACTTTAGGATATCGGAAAGTATCGCTCAACTCTACTGTGGGATCATTTGAAGGGGGCTGTCCATGCTCGGCGACCATCAAACTTAACTGAACTGGAATTGTTTTGTAAAGACAAATGGTCAAAAATGCCTTCATCCAGGATCCAGGAACTCATTAAAAGCTACAGGAAGCGACTAGAGGATCTACTAAATATTAATGTCACTTTTCTGGTGAGGTGCCCATACTTATGTACCTGTCAAATTTTGTTTGGATGCAGATTGCACATTTTCTGTTAGTACAATAAACCTCATTTCAAGGCAGAAACATTACTGTGTCCAATAGTTAATACAGTAGATATATCAAACTGAAATAGCTGTTGCAAAAACACCAATTTTTATAAAACATTAAGCTTAAGATTAATAGGGGTGCCCAAACTTTTTCATATAACTGTACTTGTGCAGCACCACATTTTTCTCCTTTAGACCTCGTTCACACATTATTTGGTCAGTATTTTTACCTCAGTATTTGTAAGCTAAGACTTGGAGTAAAACAATCAGAGGAAAAGTATATTAGAAACACGTCACCACTTCTGTATTTTTCTCCCACTCGTGGTTTTGGCTTATAAATACTGATGTAAAATTCTGACCAAATACTCAACGTGTGAATGTGGCCTTATACACAGCCTCCACCAGTAGCACCTCACTTCTCTCATTTTCCCATCACGCCTCTCATTTTCCCCCTCTCATCTCTCATTTTCCCCCTTACATCTCTGATTTTCCCCTCACTTCTCTCACTTTCCCCCTCACACCGCACAACTGTCTCTGTTGCCACTGTGTCTCACTCTCCAGCGGCGGAGAGGCTCCAGGACTCCTTCTGACTGCCGGACCCGAAATCAAGCATAACTAATATCAATGTTGAGCCTGCGCTCAGGGAGGACAAAGAATGCAGGGGGACTGCACCGTAGATGTCGGCTGAGGAGGTGAGCGGTCAGATGCCCCAGGACTGTACGGGGGTAGCCCCTGCTATACTGAGACTGGGGAAGCCAACTGGGGTTTCCCCAAACCAAAGAGAACTGGGAAGGAGCAGGAGCTTTATTGAGATGAAAGCTTCATCACCAGGGGACAATGAGAGAAGATGCAGGGAGAAAGTGGCGGTGGCAAGAAGTGTGTCACCACCGCAATATAATTTAAATGACACTGTGGGGGTGATTATTGTGGCCCTGGTGTCTGCAACGCCTCAAGGTGCTTTGCCAGTTCAATGGGATTCAGGAGAAGATACCTCCCATATTGCTACTGTCTCCTCGCCAGCAGAGGAGGAGGGGACTATGAGTGTGGCTATGTGGAGTGGGCGGGGCTATGTGGAGTGGTCGTGGCTTGATACATACACACACATACAGTACAGACCAAAAGTTTGGACACACCTTATCATTTAAAGATTTTTCTGTATTTTCATGACTATGAAAATTGTACATTCACACCGAAAGCATCAAAACTATGAATTAACACATGTGGAATTATATACTTAACAAAAAATTGTGTAACAACTGAAATTATGTCTTATATTCTAGGTTCTTCAAAGTAGCCACCTTTTGCTTTGATGACTGCTTTGCACACTCTTGGCATTCTCTTGATGAGCTTCAAGAGGTAGTCACCGGAAATGGTCTTCCAACAATCTTGAAGGAGTTCCCAGAGATGCTTAGCACTTGTTGGCACTTTTGCCTTCACTCTGCGGTCCATCTCACCCCAAACCATCTTGATTGGGTTCTGGTCTGGTGACTGTGGAGGCCAGGTCATCTGGCGTAGCACCCTATCACTCTCCTTCTTGGTCAAATAGCCCTTGCACAGCCTGGAGGTGTGTTTGGGGTCATTGTCCTGTTGAAAAATAAATGATGGTCCAACTAAACCCAAACCGGATGGAATAGCATGCCGCTGCAAGATGCTGTGGTAGCCATGCTGTTTCAGTATGTCTTCAATTTTGAATAAATCCCCAACAGTGTCACCAGCAAAGCACCCCCACACCATCACACCTCCTCCTCCATGCTTCACGGTGGGAACCATGCATGTAGAGTCCATCCGTTCACCTTTTCTGCGCCGCACAAAGACACGGTGGTTGGAACCAAAGATCTCAAATTTGGACTCATCAGACCAAAGCACAGATTTCCACTGGTCTAATATCCATTCCTTGTGTTCTTTAGCCCAAACAAGTCTCTTCTTCTTGTTGCCTGTCCTTAGCAGTGGTTTCCTAACAGCTATTTTACTATGAAGGCCTGCTGCACAAAGTCTCCTCTTAACAGTTGTTGTAGAGATGTGTCTGCTGCTAGAACTCTGTGTGGCATTGACCTGGTCTCTAATCTGAGCTGCTTTAAACCTGCGATTTCTGAGGCTGGTGACTCGGATAAACTTATCCTCAGAAGCAGAGGTGACTTATGGTCTTCCTTTCCTGGGGCGGTCCTTATGTGAGCCAGTTTCTTTGTAGCGCTTGATGGTTTTTGCAACTGCACTTGGGGACACTTTCAAAGTTTTCCCAATTTTTCAGACTCACTGACCTTCATTTCTTAAAGTAATGATGGCCACTTATTTTTCTTTACTTTGCTTCTTTTTTCTTGCCATAATACAAATTCTAATAGTCTATTCAGTAGGACTATCAGCTGTGTATCCACCAGACTTCTGAACAACACAACTGATGGTCCCAACCCCATTTATAAGGCCAGAAATCCCACTTATTAAACCTGACAGGGCACACCTGTGAAGTGAAAAACATTTCCGGTGACTACCTCTTGAAGCTCATCAAGAGAATGCCAAGAGTGTGCAAAGCAGTCATCAAAGCAAAAGGTGGCTACTTTGAAGAACCTAGAATATAAGACATAATTTCAGTTGTTACACACTTTTTTGTTAAGTATATAATTCCACATGTGTTAATTCATAGTTTTGATGCCTTCAGTGTGAATTTGCAATTTTCATAGTCATGAAAATACAGAAAAATCTTTAAATGAGAAGGTGTGTCCAAACTTTTGGTCTGCACTGTACATACACTCAGCTTTATATATATAGATAACGGTGCCCCCCCATGAAATTTGCTTATGCACTTTTGCCCTACATGAGACTCATCAACCTTAATTCCTTAAATGTCGAAACCTCTTCCTCTGTGGCCGTTATCAGCAGTAAAACAATGCAAGTGACATTAACCATCATTCTTGATACATCTTCACCTTTGTGATGTCTTCAACTGATCTGTTGTTTTGATGCAGTGTTGTTGGCTCCTGTGACATAATGCCTCCAGCGTCAACACCCGTTAGTGAGCTCTTTACGGGATGCACCACCATGTCAGCATGTGCCCCTGCTTCTGGGTGTAGCTGGTGTGTGGCAACTGTGGGTCTCATTGCTAAATTTATAGGACAAGTGACCCTTGTGAGCCTCAGAGGTCAATGCCATTGTCATTGGTATTTTAAGAAATCAGAATAAAAAATCAGCAGCAACTTTAATACCATTGATCACACACATTTTCACCCTTTGTAATACAGAGACTTAAAAGGTTGCACCAAACCTCCATCACATACGGTACATTACTACTTGCCCAACCCTGAGTTTGTGTGAAGTATGCTGTCTGGCAGGTATTGGAACCAGAGCTTGTTATTTCACTAAAGATCAGTCCTGTTCATTTTACAAAACTATTTAGCATTGAAACATTGACAGTGAACTTTTCTGTAGAATTGTGAATGGTTTTTGAGCGAAAACTCTTTGTCTATGTCCCACATTGACTTCTGTTCTGCCTGAGTTGTTCACATTGCACTAAAAAATTTGAAGGTAAGTAATTGCTGGTTTGACTGAGCAGGCAAGTGTGTTTAATGTTAATAATGGTCAAATGTTCTTTTGTAAAGTTTTAATTTCCTGAGGTAATCGGGATGAGCAAATTTTTTCGATTAGAGTTGAATTCTCCGTGAATTTTGCAAAAAATTGTATTCTCCAGAATGCAGATTATTTGCAACTTGCTCAGCGCAAATTCAACAAAACAGCAGCAAGAAGCAGCCACCATTATCTGAACTGTAGATGGATAGTTAAAATAAAACCTCACCAGTCACCTGTCCTGCCACTCTCAATCCTGTCCTTCACAACTATTCTTCTTCCCTTTACCTGTTGCTTGCATTTTCTTTGACCTCTTCGCTGCAGGCTAGGTCTTCCAGTTTAACAAGGCCTTGGCTGTCAGTGTACACTATGCTGTTACTTGATTAGGCCTCATTACATAGCCCATCTCAAGTAACAAGGCCTAGTTGAGCCAGAAGTCCTTGATTAGGCTTCGTTACAAAGCCCATCTCAAGTAACGAGGCCTAATTGAGCCAGAAGTCCTTGATTAGTCCTCGTTACATAGCCCATCTCAAGTAACAAGGCCTAGTTGAGTCAGAAGTCCTGGCCTTGAGTGAAGAGATTGAGTACAACTGGGTAAGAGTAAAAAGAGTTGCAGAGGATTAGGCAGTCACTGCAGTGGAACAGATTAGGTGAGTACTGATTTTTTTACATCTTATGTTTATTATACCATGGGGTCTAGGGAGACCCCAAAGAATAAGAAATTCTCTGACAGATTAACACCAACTGACAGACTGATTTTCAGAAGGATCTGCCACTTAAATTCAGCAGGTATTTCTCTTTCCTGACAACATCTGTCAAGACAGAGTCAGGAGGCCCCCATACACATGAGACTGTCAGCCGACAATACAAAAAAACAAATAAAGATGTTACCATCAACAATAACCGTTGTTGCATACTATTCAATCCTGGAAGTTGATAGCCAGTTCTGGAATAGTCAAAAGTCCAAATGTAGCAGTTGGACCCAGACTCTAAAATCTTTTGGGACCAACAGGCTCTTTTGTCTTTCAGCAAGACATCAGTAATATAAATGGCACATTGCATCTGGTAAAGTTCTATTACAAATTTTGCATTGGGTTCCAAGTTTTTTTTTACACCTATGGAGATAGACCTGATGCTTCCTGAACTGCTTCCAATGAACCCCATCTGCAGCTATTGTTTCTTGAAAGGATATTTTCTTCTCCTATCTTCAGGAGTGCACCGCTCCTATACCTCCTGGCTCCTTCTTGCCGTTTAGCAGTACACTCCTGATGATGGACAATTTGGAACTGTGCACTCTCTGTTGTTGTTACAAGCAGAGTCAGCTTTACCTCTGCAGTATTGGAGGAGCACAGGGGACCTGAAGCTGGCTGTATATCCAGCGATCTTTGTCCAGTTTAACTTTTAAGCTCCCACCACCACTTTTAAGCTCCTGAAAAAAAAAGAATTGCATTACATTGCTTGATAAATTGTTTTCAGTTCTGTTTATTCCTTGAAATCTTCCAGTGTTTTAAAACAACAAGAAAACATTTAGAATTTCCTTTGGTGGAACATTATTACACGTCTTTTGAATGTAAACTTGTGGCTTTCCATAACACCAGCACACGCTCCCTAAGGAAGATTTTCTGAGCATGTCACCCATTTACGGCTTAAAGAGAGCAAGGGAACATTTAGCCCCTAAAGCCGTGAAAGAGAGAAAATGAGTAACATAATAGAATTCAAATAAAGTAAAGAAAAAAAGTAATAAAAAAGAAAAAAAAATATTTTCTGATCTTTTGATGAATATAATCACTTAATAGATTGTCTGCTAAACACGGATTTGCAATAATACAAAAAATCTACATTTTACATTATTTCAAGAAAAATAACTTCATTTGAATACAAAAGGATAAATACATTTTATTTTTGCTTAAACTCTAGCCTTTTCTCATATTGGATATCATACGCCTTATATACTTTTTTTTTTATTCGGTTTTGGCGTATCTATGATATACAAGCCTTAAATTACTCTCTTAAAGGATATGGGGCCAAGGAAGGGAGATATGTGCGTCACTAACATTGGACAAAAAAAAAAAATCTTTCGACCAACAAGGGTATACGGAGCGACGTTCACAAAAGCACAGGTGTTAGGGTATTAGGGGACCAATATGGCCGCTTTCCTTTACCCACAATGCACTGGCAGCAAAGAATGACGCTATTTGGTTGGTCCACACACTGGGTAGAGAGGTACGGAAACTGTGTGGAAGTGGCAAACAAGCTCTTGTTGTCCTTTTCTGGAGCAATTTAAGGACAATTAATTAACGTGATTGATCCTGCCATGGTAGCAGTACTGCTTGGGGCAGCTTGCCTCTTGGGGCTTTTGGATCGGTTGAAGGATTATTTTACCTGCAATAACCATGGCATCAGCTTTGCTTCAAGTGACCTTGTTGCTTTGGCCTTCTATTTGCTGAAGGTTCTTTCAGCTGGTTCTGATACCACGGCAGTCCTTCTTGGGTCAGCCGCCTCATGAGCCAAAATCATAACAGTCATGGATCTCTCATTCACAAATTGGTACATATGGCTTAGTACAGTCAGGCCCTCTCAAGTTTAATTATAATTTATGTATTCCATTATATTTATTTCTCTTTGTCTCTTGTAGTCACTTTTTTTCTCAGTGGGAAATTGCAGGTACATTATTCACGTTTTTTTACAAAGTGCAGAGCCGAGCTACAATTATCATGGTGGTCAGATACAAGTTATGGGTGATGGATTCTGTCCAGATTTAGAAGACGGACAGCTCCCAGTATCTTCACATTTCTGATTCTCGCATAATATTCCCTTGAAGCCACGAGGACACTGGCACCTCATATTGTTGTGGCAAACTCCACCATTTTGACAACGAAGCAACTCATTGTCACAGATATTTGCTGTGGGGAATAGAAAAAATAAAGATTAATACCATTCTAGTGTAAGTAGTACATTTTCTTCCATAATATAACATTATATCCAGTGTTAAAAGGATTTTCTCATTTTCAAAATTTTTCATCCCATCAGCTATGTAAAAATAATAATATCAGCTGTATCTACTTCTTATCCAAAGCTGGTTACTGATTACACACTGCCGCAGTAATGTCATGACTACAGTCCATGTGACCGTTGCAGTCAATCACTGGGTTCAGTGACTTGTGACTACATTAGCATTACTATTCACGCAAAACAGCTGTCACACGTCTCCACCCTTCTAGGTCCACATCATGTGCTTGTTCCTTCGATTAAGTTGCCCTTTAAGTTACCACTGATGAGTGCCGCTATTTTTTCAACCTTTTCTTTTGTCCATATATGTTATTTTTTTTAGCTGAGTGCCACCAAAAAATGATTGTTGTATAGATTCTAGTAAATTTCCCAAATCAAGTGATATTTCCTAATTTAACCCCTTCCCGACCTGTGATGCCACATAGGCGTAATGAAAATATATGCCTTCCCGACCTGTGACGTCACATAGGCGTCATGGTTGGATCGCGTTCCTGCGGGTCGGGTGACCGGGGTCACTGAAATATCACCAGACCTGCAGGTACGTGTGGATCTATAGTTGACCCCTCTCTGATTGACTGTTGAAAGTGAAACAGCCAATCAGCGCAATTGCAATATTTCATCAATGAAACTTGGTGAAATATTACAATCCAGCCATGGCCGATGCTGCAATATCATCGGCCATTGGCTGGAGACCGCGATCTGCCCCCGCCACCGACTGACGGCCGCGATCTGCCGCCGCCGTCAGTATTTGCTCCCCTCTGTGCTGTCCTACGCTCCCCTCTGCTCCGCTCCCCCCACCGTCCGATTCCACGCCCACCCCACCGGGTACCTCCTGGTGTCCTTCCCGGTGTCCTTACGTCTCCAGGCCTCCCCCATGGGCGCCGCAATCTTCTTCCAGTTAAAAAATGGCTGGCACATGAGCGGTGCACCCGCCGAGATCTGCGGGCCGGCACCCGGCAACAATAGGAAGATTTTTCCTATTGGTTTATTTTGGTCACTGTGATAGACCGTATCACAGTGATCAAAATAAAAAAAATAGTAAATACACCCCTTTATCACCCCCTTAGTTAGGGAAAAATAATGAAATAAAGAAAATATATTTATTTCCATTTTCCATTAGGGTTACTGTTAGGCTAAAGTGAGTTGGGCTAAAGTTAGGGTTAGGGTTGGAATTAGGGTTAGGGCTAGGGATGAAATTAGGGTTAGGGTTGGAATTAGGGTTGGGGTTGGAATTAGGGTTAGGGTTGGAATTAGGGTTAGGGTTGGGATTAGGGTTAGGATTAGGGTTATGGGTGTGTTGGGATTAGGGTTTGGAATAGAGTTAGGCTTGTGGTTAGGATTACAGTTAGGGTTGGAATTAGGGTTAGGGGTGTGTTGGGGTTAGGGTTGGAGTTAAAATTGAGTTTTTTCCACTGTTTAGGCATATCAAGGGCTATCCAAATGCGACATGGCGCCACCATTGATTCCAGTCAATTTTGCGTTCAAAAGTCAAACGGTACTCCTTCCCTTCTGAGCCCCGACGTGTGCCCAAACAGTGGTTTACCCCAACATATGGGGCATCAGCGTACTCAGGAAAAATTGCACAACAAATTTGGGGGTCTAATTTCTCCTGTTACCCTTGGGAAAATAAAAAATTGGGGGCTAAAAAATCATTTTTGTGGAAAAAAAAATGATTTTTTTATTTTCATGGCTCTGCGTTATAAACTTCTGTGAAGCACTTAGGGGTTCAAAGTGGTCACCGCACATCTAAATAAGCTCGTTGGGGGGATCTAGTTTCCACAATAGGGTCATTTGTGGGGGTTTCTACTGTTTAGGCACATCAAGGGCTCTGCAAACGCAACATGACGCCCGCAGACCATTCCATCAAAGCCTGCATTACAAAACGGCACTACTTCCCTTTTGAGCCCCTACGTGTGCCCAAACAGCGGTTCCCCCCACATTTGGAGTAAGCTCCATGGGGGTCTAACGATTGGCGCTAATTTTCCATTCAAAAAGTCAAATGGTGCTCCTTCCCTTCCGAGCCATGCCGTGCGCTCAAACAGTGGTTTATGACCACATATGAGGTATCTGTGTACTCAGGAGAAATTGCCCAACAAATTTTAAGATCCATTTTATCCTGTTACCCATGTGAAAATGAAAAAATTGCTGCTAAAAGAACATTTTTGTTGGAAAAATTAAAATGTCCATTTTTTCCTTCCACGTTGCTTTAGTTCCTGTGAAGCACCTGAAGGGTTATTAATCTTCTTGAATGTAGTTTTGAGTAGCTTGAGGGGTGCAGTTTTAGAATGGTGTCACTTTTGGGTATTTTCTGTCATATAGACCCCTCAAAGTGACTTCAAATGTGAGGTGGTCCCTAAAAAAAATGGTTTTGTACATTTTGTTGTAAAAATGAGAAATCGCTGATCAACTTTTAACCCTTATAACTTCCTAACAAAAAAAATTTTGTTTCCAAGATTGTGCTGATGTAAAGTAGACATGTGGGAAATGTTATTTATTTACTATTTTGTGTCATATAACTTCCTGGTTTAACAGAATAAAAATTCAAAATTTAAAAATTGCGAAATTTTCACCAAATTTCTGATTTTTTCACAAATAAACGCAACATTATCGACCTAAGTTTACCACTAACATGAAGCCCAATATGTCACGTAAAAACATTCTCAGAATTGCTAGGATCTGTTTAATCGTTCCTGAGTTATTACTTCATAAAGGGACACTGGTCAGAATTGTAAAAAATGGCCAGGTCATTAAGGTTAAAATAGGCTGGGTCAGGAGTGACATGGACGTATGAGCAGTGCCAGCATTTTATATCTCCATATTTTACATCTGCATTACTGCTGAGCCCAGTGATTAGCTGCACTGGTCACAGATTCTTCAGTTGGGGCGCCTGTGAGCAGTCACTCGAAGCAGCTGTGGAGAGCCAATGCTGAAGCAGGAGGAAGTAAATACAGCTAATTTTATTATTTTTACGTAGAGCAGAAAAATTGTGTAAAAAAATTGTAGATAAAAAAACCCTTTTAACGTTCCAAACTTATAAAACAAAAAATAACATTTTGATTGCGTCGATATTATATTGACATAGGAAAACCTAATGAAAGAAAGGGAAGAAAGTAGGAACAGTTGTCATTGTCACCGCTAACAATAATGCATTCCAAAGTCTTCAACACAAAGATAAAATGAAACAAACGTCAAGAAGTTCTCCAGTAATAATGGACTGATTGGTGAATAATCCTAGAATATTAGGTAAGTGACATCCTCTGCAGACTGCTAGCGTATTGGTAGCAGGCACTGCCCACTTCTTTACACATCCAGAGGGGATGGGATCAGTAATAGCGGGAAACAGGCCTGCTGGTAAAGAGTTACATGGTTCTTTGCTGATTGGCGGCTTGCACTCTCCAATCAGAGTAAAGCAAATATTAGCCCTAAGTTTCAGCAAATAATGGTATTTGGAGTTGGCATCTAGGGTCAATTTCAACCAGGCTTTATACCTTATTTAACCTTATTGATTAGTTCTATGTATGAACTCATAACTAGAGATGAGCAAATTTGTTCAGATTTTGGCCACTAATCTGATTTTGACGTATTTGTGCCATATTCGAACACTATTCGTGCCCAAAGTTTGTCTTATGATCGGTTCCAAACATATTCGGTAATTTCTACTCCTATTGACTCTAATGACGTTCGGCTGTGTTCAACGAATATTGGAAAAACAGTATTTGATTCCGTTTTTCCTTTTCATATCACACCATCTGTAGAAAAAAGCCCTGAATTCTTGAAATTTTCACATTGGCCTCTAGGTCATTTTAGACTCATACTTCCTGTTATTTCAGGAAATCTACATGTATATTAGCATAGACTGATGCAGACCCTAGCTTTTGCACTGAAACATCTAATAAGAGTGGGAGCACAAAGGTCATTGATTTAAACAATTATTCATTTTCTGACGATACATTCCCTTAAGGACATTGTACAGGATTAGATAAACAGGACTGTTTTTTTTGTCCACAAACCGCACCTCACTTGTCCAAGGATTGTGCGTGGTATTTCATCCGAGCTCCATTTACATTAATAGGGCTGATCTGCAATGCCAAAAATGGAAATTGTCCGCGCCGTGAAGGGGCTTAAAATCATTTCACGCGAAGAACAGGCTGTTGTGAATGGGCTTGAGATGAGTTCTGAGCAGAGGCTCCCTCTGGTGGTTACAAGTGGTACTGGTCTGTCCAGTGAAGATTATGAAGATTGTGAGGATTGGGAATCAGGTGTTACTGACTGGTCTTATATAAGGGAGTCACCTTCCCATCAGGGTTGCCGGTGATCAATTGTTCTGGTCTCTATCCTTGATTCCTGTTTCCCTTGTAGCCTTCTGTGTCGTGTCTGCATCTCCTGCTAACAGATAAGACATTTTCTTCTTTTTGTTTTTGTGCTTGATTTTTGCATTTTGTCCTGCACTTCTGTGGGGGCCTTCAGGGTCCCCTCCGGGGGCTTTTGCCCTCTCAGTTTAGTTCAGCCACTGATGTTTGTACTTTTGCTTTTTCCAGTTTTTTCAGTGGCTGTTGTTTTGATTTTGTTACACCAGAGAACTAATTTAGGTGGTAGAGGTCGTGTGATCTCAGGTGTTTTTGAAATTAGTAGAGTTGGTGCTTTTCAGGGTTTTCTGGGATTGCAGTAAGTACCCTTCCTATCCTTTTCTATTTAGTTAGTTTGGGCCCCAACGTTTGCTCATACTATTTTCTGTCTGTGTCAGTATTTCTTCTTGTCTAACCGCCATTACATGTTTGGGGGCTTTCTATTATCTTTGGGGTTCTGCTCCGGGGCAGATAGCTTTCCTATATCTATCTTTAGGTGTAGTTAGTTTCTCAGGCTGTGACGAGGCGTCTAGGACCAACGTAGGAACGCTCCACGGCTGCCTCTAGTTGTTGTGGTTAGTCAGGGTACTGCAATCTCATAGATTCCAACTGCTCTGGTGTATTGCCTTTTTTGCCTGCACTCCTCGGCTACCGAAACATAACAGTATCACCGGCCTTAAATTTAAAATTGTATGGTACTCACAGAAGGGAAAAAATTTGTGAAAGAAAAAACGGTTGTCAGAGTTGTCAGAGATATTTTTCTGTTTGTTGCATTTTTTTTTTTCCCTCTGTATCTCTGGGTGCTGGGGAGGATTTTTTCTCTCAATGGAGTTTGCACAGTTGTCTGGCCGTGTGGATCAGCTTGCCACTGAGGTTCAGAGTATTGCTGCATATCTTGCTAGGTTGCCTGTTGTGGAACCTAGGATTCCCATGCCAGATTTGTTTTTAGGGGATCGAGCTAAGTTTCAGAATTTCAAAAATAATTGTAAATTGTTTTTTGCCTTAAAATCTAAGTCCTCAGGGAACGCAGCGCAGCAGGTTCAAATTGTCATCTCTCTCCTGCGCGGCGATCCTCAGGATTGGGCTTTTTCCCTGACACCTGGGGATCCTGTTTTGAGTGATGTTGATGCATTTTTTCAGGCTTTGGGGTTATTGTACGATGAGCCTAATGTCACTGATCAAGCTGAAAAAGCCTTGTTGGCATTAAATCAGGGGCTTGATGATGCTGAGTTATACTGTCAGAGATTCCGTAGGTGGGCAGTCCTGACCAAGTGGAATGACGACGTTTTGGCGGCCCTTTTTCGGAAGGGTCTGTCAGATAATGTAAAGGATTTATGGTGGGATTCCCTGTCCCCTCTGGTCTCAATGATTCTATGTCATTAGCGATTCAAATTGACAGACATTTGCGTGAGCGGAGAAGTATGCGTGGAATAGTGTTGCCTTGTGAACCTGCTTCTGAATCCATGCAGTGTGATAGAGTGGTGTCTGGGGCACAGCGTCATGAGTTTCGAAAGCGCAATGGGTTATGTTTCTACTGTGGTGATGCCTCTCATGCTATTTCAGTCTGCCCTAAGCGGGGAAGACGTTTTGCACGCTCAGTTGTCTTGGGTAGTGTTCAGACTAAGTTTTTATTAACTGTCACTCTGATATGCTCTCTGTCCTCATTTTCTGCTCAGGCTTTCGTTGATTCTGGAGCAGCTATTAACCTGATGGATTATGATTTTGCTAAACGTTGTGGGTTTCCCTTGATACCCTACAGAAGTCTATTCCCCTACTGGGGATCGATTCTACCCCTTTGGCTGAGAATAAACCTCAGTTCTCTACTCAGGTGATAATGAGGGTTGAACCTGATCATCAAGAGTGCTGCAAATTTTTGGTTCTGTATAATCTGCATGATATTATCGTACTGGGTTTCCCTTGGTTACAGTCTCATAATCCTGTTTTGGATTGGAAATCTGTGTCTGTAACCAGTTGGGGCTGCCAATGTGTTAATACCAACACTCCTGTTTTTTCTGCCTCCCCCCAGGCTCAGGATGTTCCTGACTTTTTGATTGATTTTTCTGATGTATTTAGCGAAAGTAAATCTGCATCCTTGCCTCCCCATAGGAGATATGACTGCGCTATTGAATTAGTGCCTGGTAGTAAATTCCCTAAAGGTCGCCTTTTTAACTTGTCTGTACCTGAACATGACGCTATGCGGTCTTATATCAAGGAGTCATTGGAGAAGGGTCATATCAGACCATCCTCTTCACCCTTAGGTGCCGGTTTTTTCTTTGTGGCCAAAAAGGATGGTTCATTAAGGCCGTGTATTGATTATCGTCTTTTGAACAATATTACTGTGAAATATCAATACCCGTTACCCTTGATTTCTGACCTGTTTTCCAGGGTGAAAAACGCTACTTGGTTTACCAAGCTTGACCTCAGGGGGGCATATAACCTTATTCGCATTAAGCACGGGGATGAATGGAAGACGGCATTCAATACCCCGGAGGGGCATTTTGAGTACCTTGTGATGCCCTTTGGGCTCACTAATGCTCCTTCTGTCTTCCAGTCCTTCATGAATGACATTTTCAGGGATTTTGTGGATAAATTTATGATTGTTTATTTGGATGATATCTTGATTTTTTCTAATGACTGGGACTCTCATGTGAAACATGTTCGAACTGTATTCCAGATTTTGAGAGAGAATGCTCTGTATGTGAAGGGATCAAAGTGTCTTTTTGGCGTACAGAGGATCTCATTTCTGGGATTCATTTTGTCCCCATCTGTTATTGAAATGGACCCGGTCAAGGTTCAGGCCATCTGTGATTGGGTCCAACCTACTTCACTAAAGGCTCTTCAAAGATTTTTGGGTTTTGCCAATTTTTATCGTAAATTTATTGGTAATTTCTCGGTTATTGTTAAACCATTAACTGATTTGACCAAAAAGGGTTCTGATGTGGTGAATTTTCCTCCTGAGGCAGTCTCTGCATTTCAGGAACTTAAGCAGAGATTCACTTCTGCTCCTGTTCTACGGCAGCCTGATGTTTCTCTGCCATTTCAGGTGGAGGTTGATGCCTCTGAAATTGGGGCAGGTGCCGTTTTGTCCCAAAAAGATCCAGAGACCTCTAAAAGTAACCCTTGTGCCTTTTTCTCTCGAAAATTTTCTACTACTGAACGTAATTATGACGTGGGTAATCGGGAGTTATTGGCCATGAAGTGGGCTTTTGAAGAGTGGAGACATTGGCTGGAGGGAGCCAAACATCAGGTGGTGGTCCTTACTGACCATAAGAATCTGGTTTATCTGGAATCTGCCAAGCGACTCAATCCTAGACAGGCCAGGTGGGCCTTGTTTTTCACACGTTTTAATTTTGTGGTTTCCTTTCTTCCTGGCACTAAGAATGTTAAGGCGGATGCCCTCTCGAGGAGCTTCCTTGCGGACTCTCCTGAGTTATCTGATCCTTCTGTTATTTTGAAAGAGGGTGTAGTTCTTTCCGCCATCTCACCTAATTTGAGACTTGCTCTGGAGGGGTGTCAGGAGGATAGGCCCGAGCGCTGCCCTGTTGGAAAATTGTTTGTCCCGGACCAGTGGAAAAAGAGTGTGATGTCTGAGATTCATTGTTCCGCGTTGGCTGGGCATCCCGGAATTTTTGGTACCAGAGACTTGGTTAGTCGGTCCTTTTGGTGGCCTACCTTGTCTCGTGATGTCAGGGAATTTGTGCAGTCCTGCGGGACTTGCTCTCGCTCCAAGCCTTGCTCTCGCTCTAGTGGTTTGTTAATGCCATTGCCTGTGCCCAAGAGACCATGGACCCATATCTCTATGGATTTCATTTCCGACCTTCCTGTTTCTCAGAGAATGACCGCCATCTGGGTGATTTGTGATAGGTTTTCCAAGATGATACATCTTGTGCCATTACCTAAGTTGCCTTCCTCCTCTGAATTGGTGCCGTTGTTCCTTCAGCACGTGGTTCGTTTACACGGCATTCCTGAGAACATAGTGTCTGACAGAGGAGTCCAGTTTGTTTCCAGATTTTGGAGGACTTTTTGTTCTAAACTGGGTGTTCAATTGTCTTTCTCCTCGGCATTTCATCCTCAGACCAATGGTCAAACTGAGAGAACAAACCAGACATTGGAGACTTATCTAAGATGCTTTGTGTCTGCTGATCAGGATGACTGGGTCTCTTTTTTGCCTTTGGCTGAGTTTGCTCTTAATAATAGGGCTAGCTCTGCCACTTTGATGTCTCCGTTTTTCTGTAATTCTGGGTTTCACCCTCGATTTTCTTCAGGACAGACGGAGGCTTCTGTCTGTCCAGGTGTTGACTCTGTTGTGGAGCATATGCAACAGATTTGGGACCAGGTAGTGGAGAGGTTGTCCCTCTCTCAGGAGAGGGCCCAGCGGTTTGCTAACCGGCATAGGACTGATGGTCCTCGGTTTAAAGTAGGGGACTTGGTCTGGTTGTCCTCAAAAAATATTCCTATGAGAGTAGCATCTCCTAAATTTAAGCCTAGGTTCATTGGACCTCATAAGATCATGGAGATTCTTAATCCTGTTTCTTTTCGTTTGCTTCTTCCAGGGACATTTAAGATCCATAACGTGTTCCACAAGTCCTTGTTGAAGAGGTTTGTTGAGCCAGTGGTTCCTGCTGCTGTGCCTCCTGACCCTGTTTTGGTTGAGGGCAATCTGGAGTATGTGGTTGAGAAAATATTAGATTCTCATTTTTCTAGACGGAAACTCCAGTATTTGGTTAAGTGGAGAGGTTATGGTCAGGAAGACAATTCTTGGGTGTTTGCTTCGGACATCCATGCTAGGGACTCATCCGTGCGTACCATAGAACTCATCCTGACCGACCTGGTTGATCAAATGAGGGTTCGGTGACCCTCCTCAAGGGGGGGGGGTACTCTTGTGAATGGGCTTGAGATGAGTTCTGAGCAGAGGCTCCCTCTGGTGGTTACAAGCGGTACTGGTCTGTCCAGTGAAGATTATGAAGATTGTGAGGATTGGGAATCAGGTGTTACTGACTGGTCTTATATAAGGGAGTCACCTTCCCATCAGGGTTGCCGGTGATCAATTGTTCTGGTCTCTATCCTTGATTCCTGTTTCCCTTGTAGCCTTCTGTGTCGTGTCTGCATCTCCTGCTAACAGATAAGACATTTTCTTCTTTTTGTTTTTGTGCTTGATTTTTGCATTTTGTCCTGCACTTCTGTGGGGGCCTTCAGGGTCCCCTCCGGGGGCTTTTGCCCTCTCAGTTTAGTTCAGCCACTGATGTTTGTACTTTTGCTTTTTCCAGTTTTTTCAGTGGCTGTTGTTTTGATTTTGTTACACCAGAGAACCAATTTAGGTGGTAGAGGTCGTGTGATCTCAGGTGTTTTTGAAATTAGTAGAGTTGGTGCTTTTCAGGGTTTTCTGGGATTGCAGTAAGTACCCTTCCTATCCTTTTCTATTTAGTTAGTTTGGGCCCCAACGTGTCATGGGTGCATCGCCACGAAGATCGTCGCGATTGCACATTCTGACTTCTCACAGCTGAGCTGCTGTTTCTTTGTGTTTGGTAATGAGAGAGTTAATTTTACCTAGCTCTTTGCTAAGACTAGGTCCAGCCTCGCCCGCTGCTTTTGATTATGTTCTAATTAGTTTCCTTTATATTCCTGCCAGTCTGGGTGTTAGACGCCGGTGAAAGCCTTTATGTAGTCTAGCAGACTGGATCGGTTCTGAGAATACTTAAGCTAAGAGCTCCTTAGTTGTTTTTACTCTTATAGCTTATAGTTTATCTCTGAGAGCTTAGGTGTTCCTACTGTGTGTGAGTGTTGTATGTAAGACTTTATTTACTTTATTTCTTGTCTTTCTTGTATGTCTTTCTGTTCATTAACCGTTACCTGTTCATTCCCTTTGGTGGTAATCAGGGTCCTTCTTAGGACTAGATTACAGTTGGCAGGGATTGATAGGAGACAGGGTTTACGCTGGTGGCCTGGACCTCTGTACCTTTAACAGTACCTCCAGGTAGAGGGATTAGTCAGGACCCCAGTTTAGGGTCAGCATAGACCCCGGTCACCCTCTAGCTGGAGACAGTGTATAACGGATTCCGTATTGACCCACTGGACATTGTCAGGTAATTCTATGTTATCATATATCTATGCGCATGTTATATAGTATGTTGCCCTTTTGATATAGATTACTGACATCACATATATATATCTGCTATACAGCGTGACATTTTCACCGGCCATACTAAAGATTCTCCCCAGCTGTCATGGATCCAGTAGCCCAGCTGGCCCGGCAGTTGCAGGGGTTGTCCATGGAGTTTGCAGACATTAAGTCCAAGGTTTTGTCCCCCCCGGAGCAAACCAGATCTGAACCTAAGGTTGCTCTCCCGGACAGGTTCACTGGTGGGCGGGACAAATTTTTTACCTTCCGGGAGGCATGTAAATTGTACTTTCGGCTGCGGCCTCGGTCATCTGGGAGTGAAGAGCAGAGGGTGGGAATTGTTATCTCGCTCTTACAAGGGGACCCTCAATCTTGGGCGTTCTCTATTCCTCCAGGCTCCCCAGATCTCCAGTCAGTGGATCGATTTTTTACTGCCCTGGGTCTGGTATATGATGATCCGGATCGAGTCTCCCTTGCTGAAACAAAGTTACGTAAAATACGGCAAGGAAATCGTCCAGCGGAGGAATATTCTTCTGAGTTCCGTAGATGGGCAACAGATACTCAGTGGAATGACCCAGCTCTTAGGAGCCAGTTTTGTCAAGGGTTGTCTGACAAATTAAAAGATGTGTTGGCTCAGTATGATTCTCCTCCATCACTGGAGGCTGCTATGGCCCTCGCTATTCGCATTGATAGACGACTTCGGGGAAGACGCGAGGTAACTCCGCCTCCCGTGATGACTCCACCTACTACTAAAGTCCCTTATACTGAGGTTCCCCTGGTCTGTTCTGAGGAGCCCATGCAGTTGGGAGGGACATCTTTTTGTAGGAGGGAATCGGCGGTGCACCGCAAGACTAGAAGGTGTTTCTTTTGCGGAGAGAGGGGACATTTTGTTGGGGGGTGTCCATCCCGGGCCTCTTTGAGCAAAGGAGTTAACCTGGGAGTGTGTATTTCGTCCCCAAATCCCTCTCAGTTTCTCGTGCCTGCGGAGGTGGTGATTGGTACTAGAACTGAGAGGATTTCTGTTTTTCTTGATAGTGGGTCCGGGGCTAATCTGGTGGACGCTCGGTTTGCCCAGGTGCATGGTATGCAACTGAGTGTATTGGCCAAACCAGTCCCTATAGTCTCTATTGATTCTAGACCTCTCGGTCAAGGTAGCTTGGTACAAGCTGTTCATAACATAGATCTTCGAGTAGGGGCAATACATAAAGAGCAATTGTCTTGTTATGTGTTGGAGGGTCTACCTACTCCTATTGTGTTGGGACTTCCTTGGTTGGCTAAACATAACCCAGTGATTGATTGGCAATCCAGAAAGATAAGCCAGTGGGGTGAATTTTGCAGGAATAACTGCATGAGCACGGTCATCGGTGCGGTTGTGCCTAGGACTTTGCCTCCTTTTCTGGAGGACTTTGGGGAGATGTTCTCAGAGGAGGGGTGTAAAGAGTTACCTCCTCATCGCGCATATGACTGCTCAATAATGTTGCTTCCTGATGCCTTATCTCGTACTTTCCCAGGGGCCGGGAAGACGGATGATCCGGTTCCTATTCCTCAGGAGGGAGTTGTAGTGTCAGCTGTATGCTCTGAGCTTGAGGGGGAGGTATTGGGGACTCAGGGGGACGCCCCTGTGGGACTTCCAGGGAGACTGATAGTTCCCGATCGCTTAAGACTGAAGGTTACGGGGAACCGTTACAAACGGATGGCTGATAGGAGGAGAGTTTCTGGTCTAGATCTGAAGGTGAACGATCTGGTTTGGTTGTCTACCAGGAATATAAAACTTAAAGTTTCCTCCTGGAGGTTGGGTCCCAGATTCATCGGGCCGTACAGGATCAGTTCCATAATTAATCCTGTGGCATTTCGTCTGGACCTCCCTCCTACGTTTAAAATTCATAATGTGTTTCACAAGTCATTACTTAAAAAGTATGTGGCACCAGTCATACCGTCACCTCTACCTCCTCCTTCAGTGGTAGTCAATGATAACGTGGAATTTCATGGGTCGAAAATCATTGACTCACGTCTCAGTCGCCGATCCCCTCAGTACTTAGTTCATTGGAGGGGGTATGGTCCTGAGGAGAGGACGTGGGTCCCTGCGTCTGATGCTAACGCAGATCGATTGGTTCGGACCTTTCACACAACTTACCCGGACAGACCTGGTCATGAGGGTCCGGAGGCCCCTCGTAGAAGGGGGGGTACTGTCATGGGTGCATCGCCACGAAGATCGTCGCGATTGCACATTCTGACTTCTCACAGCTGAGCTGCTGTTTCTTTGTGTTTGGTAATGAGAGAGTTAATTTTACCTAGCTCTTTGCTAAGACTAGGTCCAGCCTCGCCCGGCTGCTTTTGATTATGTTCTAATTAGTTTCCTTTATATTCCTGCCAGTCTGGGTGTTAGACGCCGGTGAAAGCCTTTATGTAGTCTAGCAGACTGGATTGGTTCTGAGAATACTTAAGCTAAGAGCTCCTTAGTTGTTTTTACTCTTATAGCTTATAGTTTATCTCTGAGAGCTTAGGTGTTCCTACTGTGTGTGAGTGTTGTATGTAAGACTTTATTTACTTTATTTCTTGTCTTTCTTGTATGTCTTTCTGTTCATTAACCGTTACCTGTTCATTCCCTTTGGTGGTAATCAGGGTCCTTCTTAGGACTAGATTACAGTTGGCAGGGATTGATAGGAGACAGGGTTTACGCTGGTGGCCTGGACCTCTGTACCTTTAACAGTACCTCCAGGTAGAGAGATTAGTCAGGACCCCAGTTTAGGGTCAGCATAGACCCCGGTCACCCTCTAGCCGGAGACAGTGTATAACGGATTCCGTATTGACCCACTGGACATTGTCAGGTAATTCTATGTTATCATATATCTATGCGCATGTTATATAGTATGTTGCCCTTTTGATATAGATTACTGACATCACATATATATATCTGCTATACAGCGTGACACAACGTTTGCTCATACTATTTTCTGTCTGTGTCAGTATTTCTTCTTGTCTAACCGCCATTACATGTTTGGGGGCTTTCTATTATCTTTGGGGTTCTGCTCCGGGGCAGATAGCTTTCCTATATCTATCTTTAGGTGTAGTTAGTTTCTCAGGCTGTGACGAGGCGTCTAGGACCAACGTAGGAACGCTCCACGGCTGCCTCTAGTTGTTGTGGTTAGTCAGGGTACTGCAATCTCATAGATTCTAACTGCTCTGGTGTATTGCCTTTTTTGCCTGCACTCCTCGGCTACCGAAACATAACAACAGGCGTTTTGTTATTTTGCCAGCTTCTCTACTCTAGCCAGGTATGGAGAAGCGAGTGTTCCTCCGAATGTTCACTCACATGAATCAATTAATGTAAATGCAACCTAGGATTCGTAGACCCTTACAGGACATTTTATTCCTATCAGTTCTCCAGAAAAAGTGTAACCCATCCTCAGGATCCACAACTTCAGTAAAACATTTTGGGTTCGTAAAAGCAAAAACTTGTCCTAACCCCATCACACTCCAAGAATACATGCCACGTTGTGTATGATTTAATACTTATAACCTTATTTTTATATTATATTTGCTAACTTTCACGAGAATCACCTCTTTTGCCTAATACTGCATGAAAAATATAAATATACCCTTCTGCATAATTTAAGAGATAGCTGTGTAGCGACTCTGAAACTGCTGTAACTTTTTCCTTCGGTTGGGCAGTACACAAAATGGTTAATACCATGGTAGAGCCCATATGATGAATAGTGCCTAATGTGCTGCTTTCCCAGAGGTTCAGACCTTTCTCTGACAAGCGATTTGTCAAGTCCACGCCATTGGGAAAAATGGCAGTGACAGGAAACGACAGACCTGCACAGCCCCCGTGCAGCGCAAAGTGTATGATTGTTTAAAATGGCATGTTAGAAATCCATTTGACCTTTACTTGTATCTGATTCCTGGCAAGAAAAAAATATTTCCTTGACATTTTTATTAAAAGTAGAAAAAAAAATATTAATGTTTAGAAGAATAAAAAGTTACTTAACTTTCTCATATCACCTTCTCAGAATTTCCCGAGGAGCATTGCCCTATCGTGTCCATTAGGAGCAGGCTCACATCAGGAAATGTAAGTTCTCGAAAGATGTTTAACTATTTAGTGACAGAGAACTCAAGGACTTGGCAATACACTTTATAATAGCTGTCGACTATCGATGGCTCCATAGATATCTCTTCCAACTCCTCTATGCACACGAACATTTAGATTTCATAGCTCTTTAATGTGGAGAGGGGAGAAAGCCGCTGAAAAAAAACATCTGACAGCGACTTATCTCTTCTGAGAACAAAAGGAGCCTTTAGATTCAGGCTGCCCAATTCTTCTCTTCCCTAGGATCATCATCATGGCTCCCTTATATATAATAATAATCTTTTATTTTTATATAGCGCTAACATATTCCGCAGCGCTTTACAGTTTGTACACATTATCGTCACTGTCCCCGATGGAGCTCACAATCCAGATATATATCAGCTGGTAATAGGCGACCATCAAAATCTGCAGATTTGGCAGACTTTAATTTGTATGGGGGCATCTAGATTTGGAGTACATGGACATTTATATCCATTATTTACAAATCATTTCTCTTTTTAGATATTTCTTTTAACATCAAGAAGAGCACAATACAACACTGTTTCTTGCTGCCAATACTGGAACTTTGGAGGTTTGCCAGTTTCATTTTAAAGGGAATTTTTTAGTTTGATTCAACAAAGTAAAGGAAGGTCATGCCACTGTATTGTACTACGCAAGGTAAAACAGTGCTAAGCATGCCGCTGGTTAATGGGAGTCTGTGAGCTCAGGTATAAGCTAAGCACAAAGCCTTGTCAGGGAAGTAGCCCATATAATCGCTGCCTCCATTCTGCAAAAAGCAAAGTTTAGTCAAAATATGCTAATTAATGTGCTCACTGGTTTTGCATACCCTCACACTCTCATTGGTTTCGCATGCCCCATGCACTCACTGGTTTTGTATACCCTCACGCCCTCATTGGTTTCAGATATCCCCACTCCCTCACTGGTTTCGCATGCCCCCACACACTCACTGGTTTTAAATGCCCCTATGCCCTTACTGGTTTTGCACACCCCCACACACTCACTGGTTTTAAATACCGCCACGCCCTCACTGGTTTTGCATGCCCTCACTGGTTTTGCATGCCCCACACCCTCACCGGTTTTGCATGCCCCCAAGCCCTCACCGGTTTGGCATGCCCCCACCCCCTCACTGATTTTGCATGCCCCCAAGCCCTCACTGGTTTTGCATGCCCCCAAGCCCTCACTGGTTTGACATGCCCCCACCCCCTCACTGGTTTTGCATGACCCCACACCCTCAATGGTTTGACATTCCCCCACCCCCTCACTGGTTTTGCATGCCCCCAAGCCCTCACTGGTTTGACATGCCCCCACCCCCTCACTGGTTTTGCATGACCCCACACCCTCAATGGTTTTGCATGCCCCCAAGCCCTCACTGGTTTGGCATGCCCCCACCCACTCACTAGTTTTGCATGCCCCCACCCCCTCACTGGTTTTGCATGACCCCACACCCTCACTGGTTTTGCATGCCCCCAAGCCATCACTGGTTTGGCATGCCCCCACCCGCTCACTAGTTTTGCATGCCCCCACACCCTCACTAGTCTTGCATGCTGAAACCCCTTCTCTGGTGATTGACAGTACGGACTTGTCTGAGAAAGCTTAGGCATGCCAGCGGTGTCAGTCATCAGTGGGTGAGGTGGGGACATACCACATCAGTGGGCAGTATGGTGCACTGAGCCCTCTGGCTAAACCAAGGGTGCATCCTAATTGGCATACTTTGATTAAACTTCAGTTTCTGATGTACGG
>JARQOD010000009.1:122976558-123079214 GCA_033576555.1 Oophaga sylvatica | reverse complement strand
GCTGATAGCCACGTCAGGCTCTTCTCGTATATCAGGTCCTAACTAATGCCTATCCTCGCTTGAAAAGTTGTCTGCAGGGAACGTATGAATCCTGACTAATCTAAAACATCCTTGGAGGGGGGACCGTTGAATTAAAAAGCCTGGACACCAGGTGGAGTGCTCAGGAGAAGGTAAATGAATACATATCAAAAAACTGACCGGCCATCCAAAGATTCATTACAGGTGAACCTAGATCACCAACTCATAACTCAGAAAAAAAGGTAGACACGTAGCGATAGTTGCAAACCGAAATATGAAAAATAGAAAAATGATTACACATTACCTTAGAAAATGAAAATTGAGAAGCTTAGGCATAATGCCAATTATGTGAGCCTGATGCCACGTCAAGGCTCTCTCGTATATCAGGTCCTAACTAATGCCTATCCTCGCTTAGAAAAGTCTGTCTGCATGGGAACGTAGAATCCTCTCTTCAGACTAAAATTAATCTCTGTGGAGGGGTGATGAACCTGTTGTAATTAAAAAGCCTGTGACCACCAGGTGGAGTGCTCAGGTAGAAGGAAAGTAAATACATATCAAAAAACTGACCGGCACATCCAAACATAGATTCAGTATGAACAGGTGCTAAACCTAGGTCACCAACTCATATACATACAAGAAAAAAAGGTAGCACACTGTAGCGCTATGCTTGCAAACACGAAATATGAAAAATATAAAAATAATTCAACATTACCTTGAAAATGAAAAATTGAGATCTTAGGCCAATAAGATGGCAAATTATGTAGCCTGATAGCCACGCAAGCCTTTCTCGTATATCAGGTCCTAACTAATGCCTACCTCGCTTAGAAAAGTCTGTCTGCATGGGAACGTATGAATCCTCTCTTCAGACTAAAATTACATCCTGTGGGGGTGAGAACCTGTTGTAATAAAAACTTGAACCACAGGTGAGCTCGGAAGGTAAAGAATATATTCAAAAAATGACGGCAAACCAACATAATCATATAACAGGGCTAAACCGGAGTCACGCAAGCCATACTTCAAAAAAAAAGGTAAAATTAAGCGTATACTTCAAACCGAAATATGAAAAATGAAATTTACATAAATGCACCTTAGAACTATAAAAATTGAGAGTCTTACGCTAATAGGCCAAATTATGTACCTGATAGCCACGTCAGCTTCTCATACAGGTCCTAACTAATGCTATCCTCGTTAGTAAAATCTGTCTGCATGAAACTATGATCCTCCTTCAGACTAAAATCTAATCTCTGGAGGTGATGAACCTGTTGTAATTAAAACCTTGACCACCAGGTGGAGTGCTAGTAGAAGGAAATGAATACATATCAAAAAACTGACCGGCACATCCAAACATAGATTCATAGAAACAGGTGCTAAACCTAGAGTCACCACTCATATACTACAAGAAAAAAAGGTAGCAACTGTAGCGCTATAGCTTGCAACACAAATATGAAAAATTAAAAATGAATCTCTTCCTTAGAAATATAAAAATTGAAAGTCTAGCCATAAGCAATATGTGAGCTGATCCACAAGCTCTTTGTATATCAGTCTAACAATGCCTATCTCGTTAGAAAAGCTGTCTGAAACGTATGAATCCTCTCTCAACTAATCTACATCTCTGGGGTATGAACCTGTTGTATAAAAGCTGTGACCACCAGGAGTCTAGGTAGAGTAATGAAACAATCAAAAAACTGACGCCATCCAAACATAGTTCAGTATAACAGTGCTAAACCTAGATACAACCATATACTACAGAAAAAAAGTGCACACTACGCTATAGCTTGCAACACGAATTGAAAATATAAATGAATACAATTACTTTGAAATATAAAAATTGAGATCTTAGCGCATAAATGCCAATTATGTGAGCCTGATAGCCACGTCAAGGCTCTTCTCGTATATCAGGTCCTAACTAATGCCTATCCTCGCTTAGAAAAGTCTGTCTGCATGGAACGTATGAATCCTCTCTTCAGACTAAAATCTACATCTCGTGGAGGGTGATGAACTGTTGTAATTAAAAAGCTGTACACCAGGTGGAGTGCTCAGGTAAAGGTAAATGAATACATATCAAAAAACTGACCGGCACATCCAAACATAGATTCAGTATAACAGGTGCTAAACTAGAGTCACCAACTCATATACATACAAGAAAAAAAGTAGCACACTGTAGCGCTATGCTTGCAAACACGAAATGAAAAATATGAAAAATGAATTACATCATTACCTTAGAAATATGAAAAATTGAGAAGTCTTAGCGCATAAGATGCCAAATTATTGAGCCTGATACCACGTCAAGGCTCTTCTCGTATATCAGGTCCTAACTAATGCTATCCTCGCTTAGAAAAGTCTGTCTGCATGGAACGTATGAATCCTCTCTCAGACTAAAATCTACATCTCTGTGGAGGGTGATGAACTGTTGTAATTAAAAAGCCTGTGACACCAGTGATGCTCAGTAGAAGTAAATGATACAATCAAAAAACTGACCGGCACATCCAAACATAGATTCAGTATGAACAGTCTAAACCTAGAGTCACCAACTCATATACATACAAAAAAAAGGTAGCACCTGTAGCGCTATCTTGCAAACACGAAATAAAAAATGAAAAATGAATTACATCATTACCTTAGAAATATGAAAAATTGAGAAGTCTTACGCATAAGAGGCCAAATTATGTGAGCCTGATAGCCACGTCAAGGCTCTTCTCGTATATCAGGTCCTAACTAATGCCTATCCTCGCTTAGAAAAGTCTGTCTGCATGGGAACGTATGAATCCTCTCTTCAGACTAAAATCTACATCTCTGTGGAGGGGTGATGAACCTGTTGTAATTAAAAAGCCTGTGACCACCAGGTGGAGTGCTCAGGTAGAAGGTAAATGAATACATATCAAAAAACTGACCGGCACATCCAAACATAGATTCAGTATGAACAGGTGCTAAACCTAGAGTCACCAACTCATATACATACAAGAAAAAAAGGTAGCACACTGTAGCGCTATAGCTTGCAAACACGAAATATGAAAAATATGAAAAATGAATTACATCATTACCTTAGAAATATGAAAAATTGAGAAGTCTTAGCGCATAAGATGGCCAAATTATGTGAGCCTGATAGCCACGTCAAGGCCTTCTTATATCAGTCCAACTAATGCCTACCTCGCTTAAGAAAGTCTGTCTGCATGGGAACGTATAATCCCTCTTCAGACTAAATCTACATCTTGTGAGGGGTGATGAACCTTGTGTAATTAAAAACCTTAACAGGTGGATGCTCAGCGTAAATTAATATAATTCAAAAACTGACCGGTCACATCCAACATAGATTCATATGAACGTGCTAAACCTAGAGTCCCAACTCATAACATACAGAAAAAGGTAGCACACTGTAGCCTATAGCTTGCAAACACGAAATATGAAAATATGAAAATAATTACTTCTATTACCTTAGAAATTTTGAAAAATTGAAGTCTTAGCTACATAAGATGGCCAAACTTTGTAGCCTTGTAGCCACGTCAAGGCTCTCTCATGTAATTTTAGTCCTAACTAATGCCTATCCCGCTTAGAAAGTCTGTCTGCATGGGAACGTATGAATCTCTCTTCAGACTAAAATCTACATCTCTGTGGAGGGTGTTGACGTGGCTATCAGGCTCACATATTTGGCCATGTTATGCGTAAGACTTCTCAATTTTTCATATTTCTAAGGTAATGATGTAATTCATTTTCATATTTTTCATATTTCAGTGTTTGCAAGCTATAGCGCTACAGTGTGCTACCTTTTTATCTTGTATGTATATGAGTGGTGACCTAGTTAGCACCTGTCATACGAATCTATGTTTGGATGTGCCGGTCATTTTTGATATGTATTCATTTACTTCTACCTGAGCACTCCACTGGTGGTCACAGGCTTTTTATATTACAACAGGTTCATCACCCCTCCACAGAGATAGATTTTAGTCTGAAGAGGATTCATACGTTCCCATGCAGACAGACTTTTCTAAGCGAGGATAGCATTAGTTAGGACCTGATATACGAGGAAGAGCCTTGACGTGGCTATCAGGCTCACATAATTTGGCCATCTTATGCGCTAAGACTTCTCAATTTTTCATATTTCTAAGGTAATGATGTAATTCATTTTCATATTTTTCATATTTCGTGTTTGCAAGCTATAGCGCTACAGTGTGCTACCTTTTTTTCTTGTATGTATATGAGTTGGTGACTCTAGGTTTAGCACCTGTTCATACTGAATCTATGTTTGGATGTGCCGGTCAGTTTTTTGATATGTATTCATTTACCTTCTACCTGAGCACTCCACCTGGTGGTCACAGGCTTTTTAATTACAACAGGTTCATCACCCCTCCACAGAGATGTAGATTTTAGTCTGAAGAGAGGATTCATACGTTCCCATGCAGACAGACTTTTCTAAGCGAGGATAGGCATTAGTTAGGACCTGATATACGAGAAGAGCCTTGACGTGGCTATCAGGCTCACATAATTTGGCCATCTTATGCGCTAAGACTTCTCATTTTTCATATTTCTAAGGTAATGATGTAATTCATTTTTCATATTTTTCATATTTCGTGTTTGCAAGCTATAGCGCTACAGTGTGCTACCTTTTTTTCTTGTATGTATATGAGTTGGTGACTCTAGGTTTAGCACCTGTTCATACTGAATCTATGTTTGGATGTGCCGGTCAGTTTTTTTGATATGTATTCATTTACCTTCTACCTGAGCACTCCACCTGGTGGTCACAGGCTTTTTAATTACAACAGGTTCATCACCCCTCCACAGAGATGTAGATTTTAGTCTGAAGAGAGGATTCATACGTTCCCATGCAGACAGACTTTTCTAAGCGAGGATAGGCATTAGTTAGGACCTGATATACGAGAAGAGCCTTGACGTGGCTATCAGGCTCACATAATTTGGCCATCTTATGCGCTAAGACTTCTCAATTTTTCATATTTCTAAGGTAATGATGTAATTCATTTTTCATATTTTTCATATTTCGTGTTTGCAAGCTATAGCGCTACAGTGTGCTACCTTTTTTTCTTGTATGTATATGAGTTGGTGACTCTAGGTTTAGCACCTGTTCATACTGAATCTATGTTTGGATGTGCCGGTCAGTTTTTTGATATGTATTCATTTACCTTCTACCTGAGCACTCCACCTGGTGGTCACAGGCTTTTTAATTACAACAGGTTCATCACCCCTCCACAGAGATGTAGATTTTAGTCTGAAGAGAGGATTCATACGTTCCCATGCAGACAGACTTTTCTAAGCGAGGATAGGCATTAGTTAGGACCTGATATACGAGAAGAGCCTTGACGTGGCTATCAGGCTCACATAATTTGGCCATCTTATGCGCTAAGACTTCTCAATTTTTCATATTTCTAAGGTAATGATGTAATTCATTTTTCATATTTTTCATATTTCGTGTTTGCAAGCTATAGCGCTACAGTGTGCTACCTTTTTTCTTGTATGTATATGAGTTGGTGACTCTAGGTTTAGCACCTGTTCATACTGAATCTATGTTTGGATGTGCCGGTCAGTTTTTTGATATGTATTCATTTACCTTCTACCTGAGCACTCCACCTGGTGGTCACAGGCTTTTTAATTACAACAGGTTCATCACCCCTCCACAGAGATGTAGATTTTAGTCTGAAGAGAGGATTCATACGTTCCCATGCAGACAGACTTTTCTAAGCGAGGATAGGCATTAGTTAGGACCTGATATACGAGAAGAGCCTTGACGTGGCTATCAGGCTCACATAATTTGGCCATCTTATGCGCTAAGACTTCTCAATTTTTCATATTTCTAAGGTAATGATGTAATTCATTTTTCATATTTTTCATATTTCGTGTTTGCAAGCTATAGCGCTACAGTGTGCTACCTTTTTTTCTTGTATGTATATGAGTTGGTGACTCTAGGTTTAGCACCTGTTCATACTGAATCTATGTTTGGATGTGCCGGTCAGTTTTTTGATATGTATTCATTCCTCTACTGAGCACTCCACTGGTGGTCACAGGCTTTTTAATTACAACAGTTCATCACCCCTCCACAGAGATGTAGATTTTAGTCTGAAGAGGATTCATACGTTCCCATGCAGACAGACTTTTCTAAGCGAGGATAGGCATTAGTTAGGACCTGATATACGAGAAGAGCCTTGACGTGGCTATCAGGCTCACATAATTTGGCCATCTTATGCGCTAAGACTTCTCAATTTTTCATATTTCTAAGGTAATGATGTAATTCATTTTCATATTTTTCATATTTCGTGTTTGCAAGCTATAGCGCTACAGTGTGCTACCTTTTTTTCTTGTATGTATATGAGTTGGTGACTCTAGGTTTAGCACCTGTTCATACTGAATCTATGTTTGGATGTGCCGGTCAGTTTTTTGATAATGCTGTGCAGAGACTTGTTGCTGCCTCTTCAGGTTCTGCTATTATAGCCAGTTCTGATCAGCGGCGAGCAGACGTCTTTAGGTCTAAGTCCTTTGTTGCTTCATCTGAGCATGCCCAGGGCGAGATCTCCCATTGGAGATCAGGGGTCACATGCTCAGACACAGCTGCCACTCCTATTGGTCCTTCAGGAAGGTCCTCTGGCTGTTGATGTTCTGAAGCAGCCTCCCATTGGTCCTTACTGGAAGGTTTTTTCTCATGGCTGCTATAAAAGGCTGTCCTTACCGCACGGTCGTGCGCTAGGATCAATTGCATTATGTGCTTTGCGCCAGTGTGATCATGTACGCATGTGGTTAGGGCTCGGCTGAAATAAGCCCCTAGAATACTGGCTTCTCCGGCGAGGAGATTGCTTGATTGCGTTGCTGTCTGCATGATCACGGACTGCTATCCGCACAGCAGTTATCTGTGTATCCCTGTGGGGTTAACAGGACACAGTACCTATCTCTGCGTCTTTACCTCAGCGACTCTGTGATGTAACAGAGTTCGCTTATATCGCCATATAACGCTGTGGCATTCCTGCTAGCGGCTCTGTGGATTAACAGAGTTCGCATTAACTGCCACAGCGCGCTACGGCATTTATTTTAGCGACTCTGCAGGATAACAGAGTTCGCTACTTACGCCATTTTACTAGCAGCAGGGTCTGCCTGCACGGTGGACCCCGGGCTGTGAACGCACCTCTCTACATCTTATATTTGGTGCGTTCCGCAGACCCTAACACATGCTCTCCCTGTGTGAGCCTCTGGAAGTTTTTTTTTAACTTTATACACAGCATACAATTCTAGCAACTAAACACTCATTGTTAATGTAGTTGTTGCACCAAACATATTTCAACACCCCAATTCAACAACTACTTATCCTGTTAGTCCTATTGCGGTACTGAAGTCCACAAACTTGGCTCTTGATAATGGCTTTTTCATACCATCAGCTATCATCTTGTCGGACTCGCAATAAACAAACTCGAGTATACCACGTTCCACTAAGTCACGTAAGTGGTGATGTTTTACATCAATGTGCTTAGTCCTTGCACTAATCTCCTTACTGGTGGCAAGTTTAATGCATCCTTGGTTTTCCTCATACATAACTGTTGGTTGAGCTAATGGCTTGCCGAAATCTTCCAAAAGTTGTTTCAAACAAATTACTTCTGGACTTGCATAAGCAACTGACATATATTCTGCTTCTGTAGAAGATAATGCGACTGGCACTTGTTATCTGCTGGATCAAGAAATTGAATTTTATCCTAACTTGAACAAGTAACCACTTGTTGATTTCCAATCACTTGAATCTCCAGCCTAATCTGCATCCACATAACCTCTGAGAGTGAGATCTCCTGATGCCGATATCTTAAGATTTAGCCTTTGAGTTTCTTTAAGATATTGAAGAATTCCAGTCTCTTTGGCATGGCTTGCTTACACGTCGGCAGAGAATTCCGACTGTGGCTGTGATATCCGGACGAGTTGTGATTGCTATGTACAGAAACGCCCCCACTGCTTGTCTGTAACTCTCATTGCTGGGTAGCAGATCTTCTCTTTCCAACTTTAAGTAGCACCATTGGTGTTGACGCAACCTTTGGCTTCTGACATTCTAAGCTGGTTTAGTATTGTGGAAATTTTAGAACTTTGGTTGAGAAGAAAGCTCCCATCTTCCTCTCTCTGGATTTGGATTCTCAAATAATATGTCACATTTCCAAGGTCCTTAGTCTCAAAGTACTGTTTGAGAATTTCACCTAGCTTTGCAATTTCTTTTTCATCTTGATGAGACATTATTACATCGTCTACATATAAGAGCATCTACTTCGCTACATTTTTCATATACAAACATGGATCAGCTTGAGATCTTTTAAATCCTTCATCCATCAAAACTTTGTTCATTTTCCAGTTCCAAGCTCTTGCCGACTGCTTAAGTCCATAGAGAGATTTTTGCATTTTACAAGCAAGGTGCTCTTCATCCTTTTTAATATATCCCTTGGGTTGGCTCATGTACAACTCTTCTTCAATGCAACGATGTAGGAAGGCTGTTTTGATGTCAAAATGTCTCTCTGTCATCTGTTGAACTGCAGCTACGGATATTAAAGTTCTGAATGTGGTTTGTTTCGCAACTGGAGAAAAATGTAGCATTATAATCTTCACCATACCTTTGCGAATACCCTTTTAAGACCAATCTTGCCTTAAACAGGTAAACTTTACCTTCTGAGTCATATTTGTTTTTGAAGACCCACTTACATCCGATAGCTCTTTTCCCTTTGTGGTAGCTCAGTAAGCTCCCATGTCTGGAGTTGGTGAAGGGACTCCATCTCTTCCTTAGCAGCATTTTGTCATGTGTGCATTGCCACGAAGATCGTCGCGGTTGCACATTTTGACTTCTCACAGCTGAGCTGCTGTTTCTTTGTGTTTGGCAGCTAGGGAGTTAATTCTGTCTGTGCTCGGTTCTGGGACTGGGTGCAGTTTCTCCCGGCTGCAATTGATTATTTGTTGATTGGTTTCCTTTAAATTCCTGGTTGTCTGCTTGGGGAGTTGCCAGTGAAACCTTCATGCAGACCACAGATAGGAATGAATCTGTATAGACTTTAGTTGTGAGCTCCTTAGTTGTTCTAAGCTCAACTTGGTTAGAGTTTATTTCCCAGACCATTTATGTTCCTTTGGTGTTTGAGTGTGTATGCAAGCGAGTGTTATCCTGTCTGTCTTATATGTCTAATCTGTGTATTTAGCTGAGATCAGCCCATATCCCTTTGGTGGTAGTCAGGATCCTTCTTAGGACTGATTACAGGGTTCAGGGTCTGATAGGAGACAGGGTTAGGTTGGAGACTTGGACCTCTGAACCATTATCAGTACCTCCAAGGTGAGGGATTAGTTAGGACCCCAGTTTAGGGTCAGGTTAGATCCCGGTCCACCTCTTTCCTGTTTCAGCTCATCAAGTCCTCAAGATTAACCCTGAGTTCAGCAGATATCGTGTCAGGTAAATCTATTCTATACTTACATGCTGATGTTGCTATACTAGTTGTTGTATAGAGTGTTGTTCCTGTATTAGTAGTTTACTGACATTGTATACATATCATTAGACAGCGTGACATTTTCACTGGCCATAAAAATTAAAATTCTCCAGTTACCATGGATCCAGTAGCCCAGCTGGCTCTGCAGTTGCAGGGATTATCCATGGAGCTGACGGACATTAAGTCCAAAGTTTTGTCTCCCCTGGAGCAAACCAGAGTTGAACCTAAAGTAGCTCTCCCGGACAGGTTCACTGGTGGGCGAGACAAATTTTTCACCTTCCGGGAGGCATGTAAATTGTATTTTCGGCTTCGGCCTCGATCATCAGGGAGTGAGGAGCAGAGAGTGGGAATTGTTATCTCACTTCTGAAAGGGGGACCCTCAATCCTGGGCATTTTCCCTTCCTCCGGGATCCCCGGCTCTACTGTCTGTAGATCAATTTTTTACTGCCCTGGGATTGGTATATGATGACCCAGATCGGGTCTCTCTTGCTGAGACTAAATTACGTAAGATACAGCAGGGAGATCGTCCGGCGGAGGAATTTGCTTCTGAGTTTCGTAGATGGGCCACAGATACTCAGTGGAATGACCAGCTCTTAGGAGCCAGTTTTGTCATGGGCTTTCTGATAAATTAAAAGATGTTTTGGCTCAGTATGAGTCTCCTCCTTCTCTGGAGGCTGCTATGGCCTTAGCTATCCGTACTGATAGACGGCTTCGGGAGAGGGGTGAGGTAACCCCACTCCCTGTTGTTTCTCCACCTACCACTAAAGTCCCTTATGTTGAGGTTCCCTTGTCTGTTCGGATGAGCCTATGCAGTTGGGAGGACATCATTTCGTAGGAGGGGATTGGCGGTACGCCGCAGGACTAGAAGATGTTTTTTCTGCGGGAAAGAGGGACATTTTGTTGGAGAATGTCCATCCCGTGCCTTGTTGAGCCAAAAGTCGCCGGAAAACTGTTAATCCCAGGTTGTGTGGTGGACGACAACCTGGGAGTATGTATTTCATCCGCCAGTTCTTCTCAGTTCCTTGTACCAGTGGAGGTGGTAGTTGGTACGAGAGTGGAGAGATTGTCTGTTCTTCTTGATAGTGGTTCCGGGGCTAATCTGGTTGACGCTCAGTTTGCTCAGGCTCAAGGTATGCATCTGAGTGTATTGGTCAAACCGATCCCTATATTCTCCATTGACGCCAGGCCTCTCGGCCAAGGTAGCTTTGTTCATGAGGTTCATAACATTGACCTTCGGGTAGGGGCAATACATAGGGAACAATTATCTTGTTATGTGTTGGAGGGTCTACCTACTCCCATTGTGTTGGGACTTCCTTGGTTGGTTAAACATAACCCTGTGATTAATTGGCAGTCCAGAGAAATAAGCCAATGGGGTGAGTTTTGCAAAAGCAACTGCATGAACACAGTCATCAGTGCGGTCGTGCCTAGTACATTGCCTCATTTTTTGGAGGATTTTGGGGATGTTTTCTCTGAGGAGGGGTGTCAGGAGTTGCCTCCTCATCGCGTGTATGACTGCTCTATTAATCTCCTTCCTGATGCTAAGTTGCCTAAAGCTAGGTTGTATAATCTTTCTGTCCTGAGAGGCAGGCTATGAAAGATTATATTTCTGTAAGTCTGGCCAAAGGGCATATTAGACCTTCATCTTCCCCAGTAGCCGCGGGGTTCTTCTTTGTGAAGAAGAAAGATGGAGGCCTACGCCCTTGCTTGGGTTTCCGCGAACTTAATCGGATTACTGTTCGAGATCCGTATCCACTCCCTCTTATTCCTGATCTCTTCAATCAAATTGTTGGCGCCAAATGGTTTTCTAAATTGGATCTCAGGGGGGCGTATAATCTGATTAGGATAAAAGAGGGGGATGAGTGGAAAACGGCGTTTAACACGCCGGAGGGACATTATGAGAACCTAGTCATGCCTTTTGGTCTGACTACTGCACCAGCAGTATTCCAACATTTTGTTAATGACATTTTTCGTCACCTTGTGGGGCTGTTTGTGGTTGTATATTTGGACGACATTTTAATTTACTCGCCAGATCTTGTGTCTCATCAGGAGCATGTGAGACAGGTGTTGCAGATCTTGCGAGACAATAAACTATACGCCAAACTGGAGAAGTGTGTATTTGCCGTACAGGAACTTCAGTTTTTGGGTTTTTTGGTATCAGCCTCCGGTTTCCGTATGGACCCTGAAAAGGTGAGAGCAGTGCTTGAATGGGATCAGCCAGGGATCTTAAGGCTCTGCAGCGTTTTTTGGGGTTTGCTAACTACTACCGGAAATTTATTTGTAATTTCTCATCTGTCGTCAAACCTCTCACTGACATGACAAGAAAAGGGACGGATTTTTCTAAATGGTCGGACAAAGCTTGCCAAGCCTTTTCCTCTTTGAAGAAATGTTTTGCTTCGGCACCCGTTCTCATCCAACCAGATGCATCTCAGCCGTTCATTGTGGAGGTGGATGCGTCTGACGTAGGGGTGGGTGCTATATTGTCCCAGGGTCCGTCCCCTGGTAAATGGCATCCGTGCGCTTTCTTTTCTAAGAAATTGTCGTCCGCCGAAAGGAATTTTGATATCGGCAATAGGGAACTTTTGGCCATTAAGTTAGCTTTTGAAGAATGGCGTCACTTTTTGGAGGGGGCAGTCCACCCGGTTACCGTTATTACTGATCACAAGAACCTGTTGTATTTGGAATCCGCTAAGCGTCTGAATTCCAGACAAGCTCGATGGTTGTTGTTTTTTACCAGGTTTAATTTTGTCGTCACTTATCGCCCGGAGTCTAAGAATGTAAAGGCTGATGCCTTGTCTCGCAGTTTCCCAGGGGCCGGGAAAACGGATGACCCGAGTCCTATCCTTCAGGAGGGGGTGGTAGTGTCGGCTGTATTTTCTGAGCTTGAGGAGGAGGTGTTAGAGGCTCAGGGGGACGCCCCTGCAGGACCTCCAGGGAGACTGTTTGTCCCAAATCTGTTGAGACAAAAGGTTATTGAGGCACATCATAATTCTGCTGTAGCAGGACATCCAGGGAGTAAGGCTACTTTAGATCTCCTTTCTCGCCGGTTTTGGTGGCCTAATGCTAATAAAGATGTTATAACTTTTGTCGCGTCATGTGGGGTGTGTGCTCCTCTAAAACCCCTCATACCCGTCCGTCTGGGACCCTTTTACCCTTGAAACTTCCGGAGCGTCCATGGACTCATTTATCTATGGACTTCATTACGGACCTTCCTCCGTCGTCAGGGAATACTGTCATACTGGTGGTTGTTGACAGGTTCAGTAAGATGGCACATTTCGTTGCTCTTCCTGCACTCCCTAATGCTAAAACTCTGGCGCAGGTGTTCATTAGGGAGATCGTTAGACTTCATGGGTTGCCTTCTGATGTGGTGTCAGATAGGGGTCTCAGTTTGTGTCCAAATTTTGGAGGGCATTTTGTTTACGTCGGGGGATGCAATTGTCATTTTCCTCGGCGTTTTCATCCGCAGACCAATGGTCAGACAGAGCGTCTGAATCAGAGCTTAGAGACATATCTCCGGTGTTTTGTCTCAGAGAACCAAGAGGACTGGTCTTCTTTCTTGCCTCTGGCAGAGTTCGCTCTTAACAACAGGCGGAGCGAGTCCACTGGTAAGTCCCCGTTTTTTGGGGCATATGGTTTCCATCCCCAGTTTTGTACTTTCAATGGGGGGGGCCCTTCTGGGGTTCCTGAGGAGGAGCGTTTCTCGTCGTCACTTGCTTCTGTGTGGAGAGGTGTATTGAATAATCTGAGTGCGATGGGGAACCGTTACAAACGTATGGCTGATAGGAGGAGAGTTTCTGGTCCAGATCTGAATGTGAACGATCTGGTATGGTTGTCTACCAGGAATATAAAACTTAAAGTGCCCTCCTGGAAACTGGGTCCCAGATTCATCGGGCCGTACAGGATCAGTTCCATAATTAATCCTGTGGCATTTCGTCTGGACCTCCCTCCTACGTTTAAAATTCATAATGTGTTCCACAAGTCATTACTTAAAAGGTATGTGGCACCAGTCATACCGTCACCTCTACCCCCTCCTCCTGTGTTGGTCAATGGTAACTTGGAATTTCAAGTATCAAAGATCATTGACTCACGTCTGAATCGCCGGTCCCTTCAGTACTTGGTGCATTGGAAGGGGTATGGTCCAGAGGAGAGGACGTGGGTCCCTGCGTCTGATGTTAACGCAGATCGTTTGGTTCGGACCTTCCACAGAACTCACCCGGGCAGGCCTGGCCCTGAGGGTCCGGAGGCCCCTCGTAGAAGGGGGGGTACTGTCATGTGTGCATTGCCACGAAGATCGTCGCGGTTGCACATTTTGACTTCTCACAGCTGAGCTGCTGTTTCTTTGTGTTTGGCAGCTAGGGAGTTAATTCTGTCTGTGCTCGGTTCTGGGACTGGGTGCAGTTTCTCCCGGCTGCAATTGATTATTTGTTGATTGGTTTCCTTTAAATTCCTGGTTGTCTGCTTGGGGAGTTGCCAGTGAAACCTTCATGCAGACCACAGATAGGAATGAATCTGTATAGACTTTAGTTGTGAGCTCCTTAGTTGTTCTAAGCTCAACTTGGTTAGAGTTTATTTCCCAGACCATTTATGTTCCTTTGGTGTTTGAGTGTGTATGCAAGCGAGTGTTATCCTGTCTGTCTTATATGTCTAATCTGTGTATTTAGCTGAGATCAGCCCATATCCCTTTGGTGGTAGTCAGGATCCTTCTTAGGACTGATTACAGGGTTCAGGGTCTGATAGGAGACAGGGTTAGGTTGGAGACTTGGACCTCTGAACCATTATCAGTACCTCCAAGGTGAGGGATTAGTTAGGACCCCAGTTTAGGGTCAGGTTAGATCCCGGTCCACCTCTTTCCTGTTTCAGCTCATCAAGTCCTCAAGATTAACCCTGAGTTCAGCAGATATCGTGTCAGGTAAATCTATTCTATACTTACATGCTGATGTTGCTATACTAGTTGTTGTATAGAGTGTTGTTCCTGTATTAATAGTTTACTGACATTGTATACATATCATTAGACAGCGTGACACATTTATCCACTTTTGCTTCTCGTGGACAGGCAGTTTTTGCATCTCTTGCCATGACTGTGGCTCTTGTTCAGGAAGTGTTCTGACCATATAAGAAAGGCGTCTAGCTGGGATACCTTTGTTTGGCCTTTCAGATCTCCTGACTGGAGGTTGACTTGGTTATTTTGTGTCTTCCTTGGTGGCTTCAGAGCTTATCTACACTTCAGTGTTTTCCTTTTCGGTGTCTGGGTTTGGTGATTCAGATTCTTGTTCTTGCTTCTTAGGTTGAATAACTGCTGTAACTTCATGGAATTTGAGCGATACAGAGTTTTCATCAATCACTACATCTCTGCTGATTATTACTATGTTGGTCTCTGGGTGCAGGATTCTGTATCTCTTTTGAGTTTCGCTATAGCCCACCAGGACTCCTTGCTTTGCATGTGATTCCTACTTGGAACGTTTTTCTTTGGGAACATACATAAATGTTTTGCTTCCAAATATCCTGAGGTGCTTCAGGTTAGGCTTCTCTCAGTTGCATAGCTCATATGAGGTTTTATTTGTGGCTTTACCTGACACTCTGTTTTGAAGATAGCAAGCTGTCATGATGGCTTCTCCCCAATACGTTGTAGGTAGATTCGCATCAAACAACATACTTCTTCCACTTTCACAGAGAGTACAGTTCTTTCTGCAATGCCATTTTGTTTTGGGTTGTATGGAATGGTAGTCTGGAACATGATTCCATCCTTTTTCAAAATGGTTTGCACCTTACCACTTGTATATTCGGTTCCATTATCTGCACGCAGGGCTTTTGGCATACTTCCAAATTTGTTAAACACTACAGCAAGATATTCTTCAAGTTTCTGTGGAACTTCATCCTTACTGTGAAGCAGGTAGACGACTGTATATCTGGAGTAGTCATCAATAAAAGTGAAAAAATATCTCTTCTTGCTCAGAGTTTGAACACTCATTGGACCACATACATCTGTATGTATCAGATCCACTGACTGTGCAGATCTAGTGGTGCATATTTTAGGAATGGATTTTTTTGGACATTTTCCCTTTAAGACTGCTAGTGCACTTCATCATTTGACTACACTGGTTGATTTGAATACCATTTGCAAGTTGAGCTAGCTTCCTTACTGCTTCTGGGTCTCTGTGCCCAAGACGTCTGTGCCATACATGGATACAGTTCTTATGCAGATCCTGTCTAGCACTATACACTCTTTGCATTTTAGCTGATAAAGTTCATCTTGGATTTTTCCTTCTGCAAGAGTGTGACCCTTCTTTGAGATGATGCAGCTCTAAAAGTAACTACATTCCCTTTTTTGTGAGCTTCTTTACTGACAGAAGGTTGGGAAGATAGAGAACATCCTTTATTGGGATCTTTCTGCTTTGTGCTGAGGAAACTGAACAGTTGGGGTAGAAGTCTCCTACTCCTTCTGAAATCATATTGTGACCATTAGCTAAGATGACCTTTTCTGACTTGCTTTCATTAAAGTCAGTGAAGAAATCCTTGTTGTTTGTCATATGGCTGCTTGCACCAGAAACTATACACCATATACAGTACAGACTAAAAGTTTGGACACACCTTCTCATTTAAAGATTTTTCTGTATTTTCATGACTATGAAAATTGTACATTCACACTGAAGGCATCAAAACTATGAATTAACACATGTGGAATTATATACTTAACAAAAAAGTGTGAAACAACTGAAAATATGTCTTATATTCTAGGTTCTTCAAAGTAGCCACCTTTTGCTTTGATTACTGCTTTGCACACTCTTGGCATTCTATTGATGAGCTTCAAGAGGTAGTCACCGGAAATGGTCTTACAACAATCTTGAAGGACTTCCCAGAGATGCTTAGCACTTGTTGGCCCTTTTGCCTTCACTCTGCAGTCCAGCTCACCCCAAACCATCTCGATTGGGTTCAGGTCTGGTGACTGTGGAGGCCAGGTCATCTGGCGTAGCACCCCATCACTCTCCTTCTTGGTCAAATAGCCCTTACACAGCCTGGAGGTGTGTTTGGGGTCATTGTCCTGTTGAAAAATAAATGATGGTCCAACTAAACGCAAACCGGATGGAATAGCATGCCAATTCAAGATGCTGTGGTAGCCATGCTGGTTCAGTATGCCTTCAATTTTTAATAAATCTCCAACAGCGTCACCAGCAAAGCACCCCCACACCATCACACCTCCTCCTCCATGCTTCACGGTGGGAACCAGGCATGTAGTCCATCCGTTCACCTTTTCTGCGTCGCACAAAGACACGGTGGTTGGAACCAAAGATCTCAAATTTGGACTCATCAGACCAAAGCACAGATTTCTACTGGTCTAATGTCCATTCCTTGTGTTCTTTCGCCCAAACAAGTCTCTTCTGCTTGTTGCCTGTCCTTAGCAGTGGTTTCCTAGCAGCTATTTTACCATGAAGGCCTGCTGCACAAAGTCTCCTCTTAACAGTTGTTGTAGAGATGTGTCTGCTGCTAGTACTCTGTGTGGCATTGACCTGGTCTCTAATCTGAGCTGCTGTAAACCTGCGATTTCTGAGGCTGGTGACTCGGATAAACTTATCCTCAGAAGCAGAGGTGACTCTTGGTCTTCCATTCCTAGGGGTCCTCATGTGAGCCAGTTTGTAGCGCTTGATGTTTTTTGCAACTGCACTTGGGGACACTTTCAAAGTTTTTCCAATTTTTCAGACTGACAGACCTTCATTTCTTAAAGTAATGATGGCCACTCGTTTTTCTTTACTTAGCTGCTTTTTTCTTGCCATAATACAAATTCTAACAGTCTATTCAGTAGGACTATCAGCTGTGTATCCACCAGACTTCTGCACAACACAACTGATGGTCCCAACCCCATTTATAAAGTCAGAAATCCCACTTATTAAACCTGACAGGGCACACCTGTGAAGTGAAAACCATTCCCGGTGACTACCTCTTGAAGCTCATCAAGAGAATGCCAAGAGTGTGCAAAGCAGTCATCAAAGCAAAAGGTGGCTACTTTGAAGAACCTAGAATATAAGACATAGTTTCAGCTGTTACACACTTTTTTGTTAAGTATATAATTCCACATGTGTTAATTCTTAGTTTTGATGCCTTCAGTGTGAATTTACAATTTTCATAGTCATGAAAATACAGAAAAATCTTTAAATGATGTGTGTCCAAACTTTTGATCTGTACTGTATGCTTTGCAAATGGGCCTGTATTGGCATTAAATGCAGCTTCAGCATATGCAGAATCTTCCTTTACAGCTGTTTTAACCCTTTGATGACTGTTTTGCTTTTTAAACTGACTCATTCTTGCTTTCCAAACTCTGCAGTCTGCTTTAAGGTGACCGGGCATTTTACAGACAAAACATTCACGAGTTTCTCTTAGATTGCTCTTACATTTAGGGAAATTCTGTGTCTTTAATGCTGTTTCTGCTCTGGATTAATTACTGCTGCTTACACGCTGTGTTTTTCTCTTGAATCCATCCACAAGTTTGCCTTTAACATACTCTAGTGTCAGCTCATCATCTGGCTGTGCATATAGTACAGTCACGAGTGTGTCATAACTCTCTGGAAGAACACTTAATAGAAGTGTAGCAGCATGAAAATCTTTAATTTCTTCTCCAATACCCCTGAGACACTTTACAATCTCTAGGGTGTTTCTTATATAGTCCTGTATATTCTGTCCATCACTTAGCTTAGACTGATACAGCTTTCTCATGAGATAAAGCTTATTGCTGAGATTTGATCTTTCATGCACTTTCTGTAACTCATCCCACATCTCCTTTGCAGTTGCACACTTGCATATATGCACAATCTGAATATCATCCACACTGAGGGAGATCGTGCTTTGTGCTTTCTGATCCTTCTCTAGCCAATCATCTGATAATGGTGAGGCACTTGAAACTGAGTATATTTCCATGCACCTTCTCTTATGAGCAGCATCTTCACTTTGAATTTCCAAGACTGGTAGTTCTGGTTAGTGAGGCTTGGCACTGAGAACTCGACAGGATTGCTGCTAGTGGACATCGTCTCTGTTTCTCTGTGCTGCTTTTTTCACTGGGCTTTTCTTGCTGTGTTACTCTGGGGTTCTGTGTCACTCTGGGCCCATAAACTGTTGGCAGCGTATTATTCAGAATACTCTCCAAGGGTGTGAAAACAGAACCTGTTTATTCAGGAACAATCAGGAACAATATATGATAAGCTTAATAGATCAGGAATATATCATTTATGTGTCTCTATCTGTGCAGCATCTACAGCAGGCTGCTTCTCTCATACACAGACAGGAAAACAGGAAATACAGTCACATGCTCTCCCTGTGTGAGCCTCTGGGAGTTTTTTTTACTTTATAAACAGCATACAAATCTAGCAACTAAACACTCATATACAGAAATGGAATTGTTGCACCAAACATATTCCACCAGCAAGCAATGGGCGGTGCTCAATATAAAACTCAAACCCCAGCTCCACATCTTTGGCTCCTGTTACTCAGCCAATAATCATGCCTTGATTATAGATGGCTATAGCCATCTAGGTTGTGGCATCACTGTGATTGACTGGCCATCTGATATGATCAGGGATTATAAAAGGACAGGCACTGCCCAGCTCGGTACACTGACATCATTGCACTGCTCTGTGACACTGCATATTGGAGGGAGAAAGTGCTTGTCTAGGCCTGTGTGTGAACAGTATAACGAATCAGAGGCCTGTATTATTGATACTGGTCCTGAAGCTGAGCCATCATACTAACAGCTCTTCTAAGGACTAATCGTTTGCTTTGTTTGTACCACATACAATTTGCATTTATCCTAGGGAGTAAGAGAGAGATGCAAGAGCAGGCAGAGTGACAGAATCCAGTCTGTAGACAGCGATTAGGTCTGTGCAGTACTTTGGCAAATATATAGCTGCAGCTTTTTTTTGTGGGGGCTGAAAAAATTGAATTTATTTTGAGATCCTTTTTTGTGTTATGTACCACGCCCAAAAATTATTGAAACATTCTCCTGGGTTACATTTCTCAGCCATAGACTATTACGTAGTGTAGTACATTTCTGTGTTCTATAAAACTGAGAAAAAGCTTTTAAAAAATTTTTAGGCTTCTATACCTCAGCCATATAGTGTTATGTTATCTATGAACATTTCTGTGATCTTTAAAACTGAAAAAAAGTTTGAATTTGATTTTCATCTTTACAGTTTTGCATTCTTTCTATTAAATTAAACTTGGTTTAAAGAGAACTAGCAATTACAAAATGCGTAAGGAATGGGGAGATAGAAGTGGTGATGATGTGCATGCAGATGCTGAGGACATGGGGAAGGTGCAACTTCTGAAGCCAGAGCAATGTGAACATATGTTCGATTGAATAGCAGATAATGCTTCCAGCAGGCTTGGTAACACCACCCAGTCTTCAACAGTCCAGTCTCAACAGCCTAGAACACACTAGAACACTCTGAGAAGCTCTTTTCAACATCATTTCTTGATTGTGGCCTCTCAACCTGCGTGCTCCAAGAGCAACAGGAGGACATGCTGTTTAGTGATGCACAAAATTTAGGGTAGCCATGACTACAAGAACATTAGGGTGGGGAACGACAAATTTGGGATAAGTAGAAAGATGATCATGAGACACAGTTGCCGCTAAGCCTTGTTGTTGTTAAGTCACAAAGTCAGGCGAACTAGGGTTCCATGGTGTAAGATGAGGTGGTGGATGATGAAGTCACTGACCCAACCTGAGAAGATGGCATGCATAGTGAGGCCAGCAGCGATTGAGGGGGAGAGATGGGTACCACTTAAACAAGGGACAAGATACTTGACCAGAATCAATAGTATGAAGAAATCTAAATAGAGCAACTGAGTACTGTGTATCCTTTAAAGATGTGCAATGCCTATAAACATGATACACAGTCAATATGTAAAAAGTAGTATAATCTTTTATTGGTTAGATGATTAAAAAATCAATATAGAAACAAACAGAAAAAGAAAACTGAAAAGTCCTCATGAAATGCAATTACAAGGGCTAGATAAAACAAAGGTCATCAAATTGCATAAAATGTAAAGAAATATAATATGTTGGTAAAGACCATTAAATTTATGCAAAGTTATACCATGTATTGGGTTTATATAAAGTAAAGTGACCTGTGCAGAGTTAATGACTCCCAGTGGAGTCCCCAGTTGTTCTTGTTGAAGCAGTAGGCGAAATGCGCATTGGGCAGGTGCAATCATAGTGGGTTAGTACTATTTTATCACTATTACTTACCATCTGTCCGCATTTTCTTAGATTTGGTCATCCTTTCGTGCTATACCATTAGTATGTTTGTTTGTCACACGAGGGACTCCCTTGACATATGTGGTGACAGCTATCTATACAGTCATAGCTTACGCAGTGCTGTCTTTACTGACATCTTAGATTACTAGGTCTCTTAGAACAAGTTGTTCCATGTACCACCATCTCCTTTTACATCCCACGTGGAGTCATTAACTCTGCACAGGTCACTTTACTTTATATAAAACAAATACATTGTATAACTTTGTATAAATTTGGTGGTCTTTACCAACATATTATATTTCTGTAATTGCATTTCATGAGGACTTTTCCCTTTTCCTTTTCATTTCTATTTGTTTCTTTGTTGATTTTTTTAATCATGTAACCAATAAAAGATTTAACTACTGATTTGACATATTGGCTGTGCATCAAGATTATAGACATTGCAGAATCAATAGTAGTCTCAATGCTGAGCTATGTGTGAGTATCCTACAAGACGAGCTACTTTGAACACTCGAGTAGTATGGGTGTGGAAAGGATAACATAGTGTTCCAGTTGGACAACAGCCTGAAGCATACGTCAAGAATGGCGAAGAAATGGTTCAATGATTATGAAGTAGAGGAGCAGGATTGGCCCCAACAGTTCCCAGACCTCAACCCAATTGAACAATTGTGGGTAAAATTGAAGAAAAAGTTGTATACATATCCAACTGAGTCGACATGTATGCACCAACTGTAGAAACATGTAGAAGAAACCTGGGATCAGATTTCAGTTGATACATTCTTCAATCTGATCGAGAGCATGCCCAGAAGGATTCAGGCAGCATTGAAAGATAAAGATGAATTTCTAAAATACTAACAAAGTAATAAAAATTAAAATTTAGATTTTTAGGAGCAAAACAATAACAATGCACTGACATGACAATAATCTGCATAACTAATCATATACTAAATAGTTGCAAGTCAAATTTATGTATGAGATAACCACGATGATTGTCTATAAAATAATGACAGTCTCAAGTTCGAAGCAGTAGTGGATGGTGAGATATGGAGCCTGAAAGTCAAAAGTTCAAAACATTGTTACCCTTTTACTTGTCAGTGTGTATTTGTTAGGGGTCGAGCTCCCGCTTCTGCACGGGGGGAATCTCCAGCTGTCCCTGCTGCAGTCTCCCATCCATCTCCGGCCACAGTGGACTCTGCTCAGCATACACGTCGGTCCCAGCATCTCGCCCAGTCTAACATTGTACAGAGGATTGCTGCAGCCTCTCCGGGTTCTGCTGTTGTGGCCAGTGCTGGTTAGCGACGAGCAGACGTCTTTGGGACAAAGTCCTTGCTTTCCTCTTCTGAGCATGCCCAGGGTAAGATCTCTCATTGCAGATCAGGGTCACATGCTCAGGTACTGCAGCAGCTCCTATTGGTCCGCAAGGAAGGTCCTGAAACCACTTGTGTTCTGGAGCAGTTTCCTATTGGTCCTTATCTGGCAGGCACTGTAGCTGCTACTATAAAAGGGTGGCATGGTCGTGCCGTCTTGCACTAGTATCAATTACATTATGCGCTTTGCGCCAGTGTGATCTTGCATGCATGTGTTAGGGCTTGGCTGAATAAGCCCCTAGATTACCGGCACCTCCGGTGAGGAGATTGTATGCACGTGTTTAGGGCTTGGCTGAAATAAGCCCCTAGAATACCGGCTTCTCCGGTGAGGAGATTGTCTGTTTGCGTTGCTGATTGCGTTTACTACGGACTGCTGTCCGCACAGCAGTTGTCTGTACATTCCTGTGGAGTTAACAGGACACAGTCCATATCTCTGCGTCTCTACCTTAGCGACACTGTGATGTAACAGTGTTTGCTTATACCGCCGTTTAGGGCCACAGTGTTTAAAGTTGCTACTCTGTGAAGTAACAGAGTTAACCTTACCGCCCTCTTACCAGCAGCAGGCTCAGCCTGCACGGTGGACCCCGGGCTGCGAACGCACTTATTATTTATATTATTTTGTGCGTTCCGCCAGCCCTAACAATATTGATAAGTACACAACCTCTCACCACTTAAGAACACATAAAGCCAAGTTCGATTTTATTTTATTTTTGGTTTTTCCCAAAACATATTTTTCATTTTTTTTAACACCACGTGTTTATTTCGAACAATAATATTACTATTCACACCTTGCTTTTTAAGTTGCAACATGTGACTTGTAAGTCCTGATGCAGGTGATATGGCACATCCCGTTCATATGATCCTTTTGACCACTTGTGTTTTTGAATGCTTTGTCCATTTATATCTACCTATGCTGACTGTATATTTATCATGGTTTGTCCTGATGAAGAAGTTATATGCATCAAAACGCGTTGACAAATAAAACCACTTGAAATTGAATTGGCATCCTTCATTTTTTTTCCATGGCAGCACAGAATAACCCATGTACTTCAGGGCAAAAATTAAAGTGGAAAGTTACAATTGTATTTTCATAAGTCTAAGCCCATGGATCCATGATGTAGACCATAATACATATTAAATATGGGTATAGATATATAGTATGCTAGCTTGGCCCATGCAAAATTTTCGCACATTGGTCGTAAGGGGCGCAGGCAATTTCAGAAAAAGCAAGCTGGTCAAATGTAAATGTATTTCATGAGATAATGAACACAGACAGGTATTTATATATGTAGATTTGTAATACAATAAATTGGTTTGATAAGTAGAGGCCAAAAAATGTCTTCCGGTTGAGGGGCCACCTGCAGGTCATTGTTCCTTTCAGCAGGTTTATGAAAATGAATGTTTAAACTGTATTTAGTGATAAAATCGTGAATGTGTGGTTTGTTTGGCTCTTTTCTTGCTGAAGGGGGCAAGTTTAACTTTCAAATGGTGTATCATTTGTGTGTGTGGGGCGAAGTAATCAGCAAAAAAGCAGTGCATGTTTACAAATGTGTTTGCATATGTGACTCACCATTTGTGTGTGTGGGGTGAAGTAATCACCGAAAAAGCATTGCATGTTAACAAATGTGTTTTCATTTGTGACTCACCTGCAATGAAGTGTGCAATCCTCCAATGTGCCTGAAATAGGCTGGGCAAGCAGTTCGGCAAGCTGGAAAGACCCCAAGGCAAATGTTTGGATTTGTTTGTGATGTCTGTAAGCAGCTTTGTGGTAGTGTGCTTTGGGGTACTTGTTGTGAATGGACTTGAAATGAGTTCTGAGCAGAGGCTCCCTCTGGTGGTTACAAGCGGTACTGGACTGTCCAGTGAAGATTGTGAGGAGTGGGAATCAGGTGTTACTGACTGGTCTTATATAAGGGAGTCGCCTTCCCATCAGGGTTGCCGGTGATCAATTGTTCTGGTCTCACTCCATGATTCCTGTTTCCCTTGTAGCCTGCTGTGTCGTGTCTGCATCTCCTGCTAACAGATAAGACATTTTCTTCTTTTTGTTTTTGTGCTTTATTTTTGCATTTTGTCCTGCACTTCTGTGGGGGCCTTCAGGGTCCCCTCCGGGGGCTTTTGCCCTCTCAGTTTAGTTCAGCCACTGATGTTTGTACTTTTGCTTTTTCCAGTTTCTTCAGTGGCTGCTGTTTTGACTTTGTTACACCAGAGAACTAATTTAGGTGGTAGAGGTCGTGTGATCTCAGGTGTTTTTGAAATTAGTAGAGTTGGTGCTTTGCAGGGTTTTTTGGGATTGCAGTAAGTACCCTTCCTATCCTTTTCTATTTAGTTAGTTTGGGCCCCAACGTTTGCTCATACTATTTTCTGTCTGTGTCAGTATTTCTTCTTGTCTAACAGCCATTACATGTTTGGGGGCTTTCTATGTTCTTTGGGGATCTGCTCCGGGGCAGATAGCTTTCCTATTTCTATCTTTAGGTGTAGTTAGTTTCTCAGGCTGTGACGAGGGATCTAGGACCAACGTAGGAACGCTCCACGACTGCCTCTAGTTGTGGTGGTTAGTCAGGGTACTGCAATCTCATAGATTCCAACTGCTCTGGTGTATTGCCTTTTTTACCTGCACTCCTCAGTTACTGAAACATAACAGTATCACCGGCCTAAAATTTAAAGTTGTATGGTACTCACAGAAGGGAAAAATATTGTGAAAGAAAAAACGGTTGTCAGAGTTGTCAGAGATATTTTTCTGTTTGTTGCATTTTTTTTTTTCCCTCTGTAACTCTGGGTGCTGGGGAGGATTTTTTCTCTCAATGGAGTTTGCACAGTTGTCTGGCCATGTGGATCAGCTTGCCACTGAGGTTCAGAGTATTGCTGCATATCTTGCTAGGTTGCCTGTTGTGGAACCTAGGATTCCCATGCCAGATTTGTTTTTGGGGGATCGAGCTAAGTTTCAGAATTTCAAAAATAATTGTAAATTGTTTTTTGCCTTAAAATCTAAGTCCTCAGGGAACGCAGCGCAGCAGGTTCAAATTGTCATCTCTCTCCTGCGCGGCGATCCTCAGGATTGGGCTTTTTCCCTGACACCTGGGGATCCTGTTTTGAGTGATGTTGATGCATTTTTTCAGGCTTTGGGGTTATTGTACGATGAGCCTAATGTCACTGATCAAGCTGAAAAAGCCTTATTGGCATTAAATCAGGGGCTTGATGACGCTGAGTTATACTGTCAGAGATTTCGTAGGTGGGCAGTCCTGACCAAGTGGGATGACGACGCTTTGGCGGCCCTTTTTCGGAAGGGTCTGTCAGATAATGTAAAGGATGTTATGGTGGGATTCCCTGTCCCCTCTGGTCTCAATGATTCTATGTCATTAGCGATTCAAATTGACAGACGTTTGCATGAGCGGAGAAGTATGCGTGGAATAGTGTTGCCTTGTGAACCTGCTTCTGAATCCATGCAGTGTGATAGAGTGGTGTCTGGGGCACAGCGTCATGAGTTTCGAAAGCGCAATGGGTTATGTTTCTACTGTGGTAATGCCTCTCATGCTATTTCAGTCTGCCCTAAGCGGGGAAGACGTTTTGCACGCTCAGTTGTCTTGGGTAGTGTTCAGACTAAGTTTTTATTAACTGTCACTCTGATATGCTCTCTGTCCTCATTTTCTGCTCAGGCTTTCGTTGATTCTGGAGCAGCTATTAACCTGATGGATTATGATTTTGCTAAACGTTGTGGGTTTCCCTTGATACCCCTACAGAAGTCTATTCCCCTACTGGGGATCGATTCTACCCCTTTGGCTGAGAATAAACCTCAGTTCTCTACTCAGGTGATAATGAGGGTTGAACCTGATCATCAGGAGTGCTGCAAATTTTTGGTTCTGTATAATCTGCATGATATTATCGTACTGGGTTTCCCTTGGTTGCAGTCTCATAATCCTGTTTTGGATTGGAAAACTGTGTCTGTAACCAGTTGGGGCTGCCAATGTGTTAATACCAAACTCCTGTTTTTTCTGCCTCCCCCCAGGCTCAGGATGTTCCTGACTTTTTGATTGATTTTTCTGATGTGTTTAGCGAAAGTAAATCTGCATCCTTGCCTCCCCATAGGAGCTATGACTGCGCTATTGAATTAGTGCCTGGTAGTAAATTCCCTAAAGGTCGCCTTTTTAACTTGTCTGTACCTGAACATGACGCTATGCGGTCTTATATCAAGGAGTCATTGGAGAAGGGTCATATCAGACCATCCTCTTCACCCTTAGGTGCCGGTTTTTTCTTTGTGGCCAAAAAGGATGGTTCATTAAGGCCGTGTATTGATTATCGTCTTTTGAACAATATTACTGTGAAATATCAATATCCGTTACCCTTGATTTCTGACCTGTTTTCCAGGGTGAAAAATGCTACTTGGTTTACCAAGCTTGACCTCAGGGGGGCATATAACCTTATTCGCATTAAGCACGGGGATGAATGGAAGACGGCATTTAATACCCCTGAGGGGCATTTTGAGTACCTTGTGATGCCCTTTGGGCTCACTAATGCTCCTTCTGTCTTCCAGTCCTTCATGAATGACATTTTCAGGGATTTTGTGGATAAATTTCTGATTGTTTATTTGGATGATATCTTGATTTTTTCCAATGACTGGGACTCTCATGTGAAACATGTTCGAACTGTATTCCAGATTTTGAGAGAGAATGCTCTGTATGTGAAGGGATCAAATGTCTTTTTGGCGTACAGAGGATCTCATTTTTGGGATTCATTTTGTCCCCATCTGTTATTGAAATGGACCCGGTCAAGGTTCAGGCCATCTGTGATTGGGTCCAACCTACTTCATTAAAGGCTCTTCAAAGATTTTTGGGTTTTGCCAATTTTTATCGTAAATTTATTGGTAATTTCTCGGTTATTGTTAAACCTTTAACTGATTTGACCAAAAAGGGTTCTGATGTGGTGAATTGGCCTCCTGAGGCAGTCTCTGCATTTCAGGAACTTAAGCAGAGATTCACTTCTGCTCCTGTTCTACGGCAGCCTGATGTTTCTCTACCATTTCAGGTGGAGGTTGATGCCTCTGAAATTGGGGCAGGTGCCGTTTTGTCCCAAAGAGATCCAGAGACCTCTAAAAGTAACCCTTGTGCCTTTTTCTCTCGAAAATTTTCTCCTACTGAACGTAATTATGACGTGGGTAATCGGGAGTTATTGGCCATGAAGTGGGCTTTTGAAGAGTGGAGACATTGGCTGGAGGGAGTCAAACATCAGGTGGTGGTCCTTACGGACCATAAGAATCTGGTTTATCTGGAATCTGCCAAGCGACTTAATCCTAGACAGGCCAGGTGGGCCTTGTTTTTCACACGTTTTAATTTTGTGGTTTCATTTCTTCCTGGCACTAAGAATGTTAAGGCGGATGCCCTCTCGAGGAGTTTCCTGGCGGACTCTCCTGAGTTATCTGATCCTTCTGTTATTTTGAAAGAGGGTATAGTTCTTTCCGCCATCTCGCCCAATTTGAGACTGGCTCTGGAGGGGTGTCAGGAGGATAAGCCCGAGCGCTGCCCTGTTGGGAAATTGTTTGTCCCGGACCAGTGGAAAAAGAGTGTGATGTCTGAGATTCATTGTTCCGCGCTGGCCGGTCATCCCGGAATTTTTGGTACCAGAGACTTGGTTAGTCGGTCCTTTTGGTGGCCTACCTTGTCTCGTGATGTCAGGGAATTTGTGCAGTCCTGCAGGACTTGCTCTCGCCCAAGCCTTGCTCTCGCTCTAGTGGTTTGTTGATGCCATTGCCTGTGCCCAAGAGACCATGGACCCATATCTCTATGGATTTAATTTCCGACCTCCCTGTTTCTCAGAGAATGACCGTCATCTGGGTGATTTGTGATAGGTTTTCCAAGATGATACATCTTGTGCCATTACCTAAGTTGCCTTCCTCCTCTGAATGGTGCCTTTGTTCCTTCAGCACGTGGTTCGTTTACACGGCATTCCTGAGAACATTGTGTCTGACAGAGGAGTCCAGTTTGTTTCAAGATTTTGGAGGACCTTTTGTTCTAAACTTGGTGTTCAATTGTCTTTCTCCTCGGCGTTTCATCCTCAGACCAATGGACAAACTGAGAGAACAAACCAGACATTGGAGACTTATCTAAGATGCTTTGTGTCTGCTGATCAGGATGACTGGGTCTCTTTTTTGCCTTTGGCTGAGTTTGCTCTTAGTAATAGGGCTAGCTCTGCCACTTTGATGTCTCCATTTTTCTGTAATTCTGGGTTTCACCCTCGATTTTCTTCAGGACAGACGGAGGCTTCTGTCTGTCCAGGTGTTGACTCTGTTGTGGAGCGTATGCAACAGATTTGGGACCAGGTAGTGGAGAGGTTGTCCCTCTCTCAGGAGAGGGCCCAGCGGTTTGCTAACCGGCATAGGACTGATGGTCCTCGGTTTAAAGTGGGGGACTTGGTCTGGCTGTCCTCAAAAAATATTCCTATGAGAGTGGCATCTCCTAAATTTAAGCCTAGGTTCATTGGACCTTATAAGATCATGGAGATTCTTAATCCTGTTTCTTTTCGTTTGCTTCTTCCAGGGACATTTAAGATCCATAACGTGTTCCACAAGTCCTTGTTGAAGAGGTTTGCTGAGCCAGTGGTTCCTACTACTGTGCCTCCTGACCCTGTTTTGGTTGAGGGCAATCTGGAGTATGTGGTTGAGAAAATATTGAATTCTCGTTTTTCTAGACGGAAACTCCAGTATTTGGTTAAGTGGAGAGGTTATGGTCAGGAAGACAATTCTTGGGTGTTTGCTTCGGACATCCATGCTAGGAGACTCATCCGTGCGTATCATAGAACTCATCCTGACCGACCTGGTTGCTCAAGTGAGGGTTCGGTGACCCCTCCTCTAGGGGGGGTACTGTTGTGAATGGACTTGAAATGAGTTCTGAGCAGAGGCTCCCTCTGGTGGTTACAAGCGGGACTGGACTGTCCAGTGAAGATTGTGAGGAGTGGGAATCAGGTGTTACTGACTGGTCTTATATAAGGGAGTCGCCTTCCCATCAGGGTTGCCGGTGATCAATTGTTCTGGTCTCACTCCATGATTCCTGTTTCCCTTGTAGCCTGCTGTGTCGTGTCTGCATCTCCTGCTAACAGATAAGACATTTTCTTCTTTTTGTTTTTGTGCTTTATTTTTGCATTTTGTCCTGCACTTCTGTGGGGGCCTTCAGGGTCCCCTCCGGGGGCTTTTGCCCTGTCAGTTTAGTTCAGCCACTGATGTTTGTACTTTTGCTTTTTCCAGTTTTTTCAGTGGCTGCTGTTTTGATTTTGTTACACCAGAGAACTAATTTAGGTGGTAGAGGTCGTGTGATCTCAGGTGTTTTTGAAATTAGTAGAGTTGGTGCTTTGCAGGGTTTTTTGGGATTGCAGTAAGTACCCTTCCTATCCTTTTCTATTTAGTTAGTTTGGGCCCCAACGTTTGCTCATACTATTTTCTGTCTGTGTCAGTATTTCTTCTTGTCTAACAGCCATTACATGTTTGGGGGCTTTCTATGTTCTTTGGGGATCTGCTCCGGGGCAGATAGCTTTCCTATTTCTATCTTTAGGTGTAGTTAGTTTCTCAGGCTGTACCAGGCGTCTAGGACCAACGTAGGAACGCTCCACGGCTGCCTCTAGTTGTGGTGGTTAGTCAGGGTACTGCAATATCATAGATTCCAACTGCTCTGGTGTATTGCCTTTTTTACCTGCACTCCTCAGTTACCGAAACATAACAGGTCTGTGGTGCCACCTGCAGGTCATTTTTCCTTACTGCAGGTTTATGAAAATTAATGTTTAAACTGTATTTTGTGATCAAATCGTGGATGTGTGGTTTGCTTGGCTATTTTCTTGCTGAAGGGGGCAAGTTTACCTTTCAAATGTGTATCATTTGTGTGTGTGGGTGCAGTATGAATGGAGATACAATGCAAACACTGAAAAACAGTGTTTAGAAATAATAGAATAGATTGCGATATAATATATTATTCAGGGCAAAAGTAAAGTGCAAGTGCAAAAGCCAAAATGATGATTTCATACAGAGTATGGTCTAATCCCCTGGGTACACAATATAGACAAAGAGATCTGTGAAAATGAATCAAAATCATTGATTCAGACCTGTGTTTATGTAAGATAGTGACCTCCCGCTACCCTAAGGAAGCAACTTGCGAAATGCGCATTGAGGTGCATGGTAGGGGTGTGGCCTTTGTGGTCGGGTGGCAAAATGGAAGCCTTTTCTTATGAAGAAAAATATCTAAGCCTGGCTATATTTTACCAAACCTTACATCAAGTCGGCTTTTAAATGTATTATGGTGCTATGAGACAAAGATTGAATTTTTTGGTCATAACTGCAAAAGGTATGTTTGATGCAAAATCAACACTTTCCATCACCAAAAAAACACAATACCTACAATGAAGTAAGGTGGATGCAGCATTATGGTTTACAGCTGTATCTTTGCAGCTGTCTTTGGGGGTTTAAGTCAAGGTGGAAGAAATTATGGACAGTTACAATATCAATCACTTTTGCATGAAAACCTTCAGGCATCTACAAAAAAGCTGAAAATAAAGACGAATTTCATCTGTCAATACGACAGTGACCCCAAGCATACCTCCAAGTCAACAGAAGAATGGCTTCTCCAAATGAAGAGGAAAGTTTTAGAATGGCCAAGTCAGAGTTCAAACCTGAGTCCAATTGAAAATTTGTTGGTTGGCATGAAGAAAGCTGTACATAGGAGATGACTTCGCAATCTGGCAGATTTATAATGCTTTTGCATAGAAGAGTGGGCAAAATTGCCAATTCTATATGTGACATGCTGATAGACTCTTAACCAAAAATGCTGAATATTATCATAAATTCAAAGCGTATTTCAACAAAGTATTAGATTAAGGCAGTGCATATTTATGCAAAGACATTATTTTCATTATTTTCATGCACAAGAAATGAAAAGGATGGCACTCACCGTCCTGTAAAATCCATGATTTATTCAGATATTAAAATCTATAGCTGGGGAGCAATGTGTGGGATACCTACCTGTCCTAGATTTTATCGGACGGTGAGTGCCATCCTTTTCATTTCTTGTGCATGGACTTTGGCAATGTTTTTTCTGGATTGAGCAACTATATGTCCGGGCATATCAGCCAAAAGCGTTTGTGATCCCTTTGTGGGGTTAGGTAGTGCAGTGGTGCAGCGGTGCGAATTATTTGCCTTCTTCGTATAGACTTTCAAAGACATTATTTTAGTTTCTATATTTTTCCTTTTGCAGTAAAAAAAGTCAGTTTTTTTATTGAATTGAACAGATTATGTGTGACATTAAAGGTGGAAAAAGTTCTGAAATTATTATTCTTGGTATGATTTTAATGCATGACAAAAAACTGGCAGTTTAACAGGGGTGTGTTGACTTTCTGTATCCACTGTACAATGTACTGTTCCTGTGAAGCGTTTCTTGCTTAAGTTACTCAAAATGAACTTTTCCACTACTTGAGAGGCGCTGGTACTTCATTTTCATTTTCAAAACAACAAACTTGTTTCCGCACCAAAAAAAGTGATAATTTTTGGACAGCCATTATTTTTAGATTTTGCAAACAGTACATATTTTGCTGATCCTAAAATAATAGGGACAATTTTGCATGGTTTGTTGAGAAAACAGTCACTTTCTCAGTTCGGCCTGGTGAGGTTTTTTCAATACACAAATGTCACTTCCTCTTTCTTTAGATGTAAAATGGATTCTATACATATTGGGATTTACTATGAAAAAGAACTGAATTGTTTGAAACACATAAGGTTCATCAAGAATATTTTTTACAATATTTTTCAAGGCTGTTTTTAATCTTTTAACATGGAATAATAAAGATTTTGATTTTAATCATTACCTGTTGACATGATGCTGGATACACCCAACACTTGCATCTTCACCTGCTGCTGACAAAGCTGCCATCTCTGCACCTCCCTAAGACAATGTCCACGAACTGCAATTCAACTAGGTGAGCTGGATTTCTACCTTGTTTCTGCATAGACCGGAAGCAGTCTTCAACCTACCTGAGTGAGTGGTGGTGCAGAGATCCAAATGCTCACTGCTCTTCTACAGTCATCAACGTTATCACTCTCATGTGGATGCTGATACTGTTGAAATTGTTGTGCATCGATGCTGCCTATTGACCACTGGAGTCCGCAGCAAGTGAAAAATCAAGAGGCTGAGAAACAGGTGAGCTTCTGAAGAACAGACATGAGACAACCCCTTTAAGCAATATTTTTCATCCACTGCTAAGATTTTCAGATTCTCATTTAATAATTTAAAATGTAAAATTATTAATAAGCCTCTCTCAAATTTCTGCATTTGCAAAAGCAATTACTTTTCTGATTTGTGATTAATCCGGGGGAGGATTACATAGAATTGCTCCGAGAATTCTGTTTGCATTTATTCAAAATCAATTAGCCAGAATCCTTGTCTTATTGGAATTTCTGTTCTGGCTTTGAGTCTTGTTGTCTGTTGTGAATGTATTAAACTAAAAATAAGTTACAATCATAAATCCCACAAGGCATGCATAGAAAATGGGTTACATAGGATCAATTATATTAAATATAAATAAATCAAATTTAGCAGATAACATGGCACCTTTTCTGGGGCATCTGTGGGCTACTATTTTAAGGCAGGGGGTCTATTTATCGATGGCCCCTTACCAGACTGAGAATACCCCCCCAGCTGTCTGCTTTAGCTTGGCTGGTTGTCAAAAATAGGGGGACCCCATGAAGTTTTTTTAATTATTTATTTAAAAATTAAAAAACAGTGTGTGGATCCTCCTAATCTTGATAACCAGTCATAATAAAGCTGACAGATGAGGGTGCAGCCCGCAGCTATCAGATTGGCCTGTGCTGGTTATCAAAAATAGAAGAGACCCCACTTCATTTATTTATTTTTATTTATTTGTAGCACAGGCGCCGGCTGATGAATACTCCCATTAGTGGTGCCTACTCTTGTTGTTATGAGTGACAGCAGGCATAGCCTGATGGGAGTACTACTCTCTCATCAGGCAACACCTCTGACTGGCAGTAAACTTTTTACCGCCGATCACAGTTTCTGGCTCATGCTGTCATCTCGCAGCATAGGAATCGCAGCTCTCTGACCGGCAGTAATAATCTTTCCGCCAATCATAGCATTCAGTGTTTCTCGCACAGTCATGAAAGCGTGGGAAACACCCGCTGTTTGGAGTGCCAAACTCGAACAGTAGCAATGACTTCCTGGAGAAGTCTGTGTTCGGGGTCTGTGCCCAAACACTAGGTGCTCGGTACAGATCCTGAACTTTAATGTTCGGGTTCACCCATCTCTAGTGACAGGTTAGGCCACTAATTTAAACAGATTATCTGACCAGGGTTTTGCTCACCAAAAAGATTTGGATCTAGATTCCAGGAATTTGTCACTTATTGGTAAAGCTAAGCAAATTTGTTTGCATGGAATTTAATTCTCCTGAATTCTATAAAAATTTGTATTCTTCAGAATATGGATATTTTGGCAATTTTCTTTCTGTGCATTTAGCAAATATCATTGCCTTTTTGCTGAATAGTAGAGTGTTGGTAAAAGTTAAAAAGATAAATAAAAATACTCACTGCTCACCTGCCTTGCCACCCACATTGAGTGCCATCTGGCCCTCCAATGCTCTACTTTTTAGCTTTATCCATCATATGCATCCTCTTCGACTTACTTGTCTAAATGCTGGGGCTTCTGGCTGATTAGGTCTCTGACATCACTGCTCGCTGTACTGTTCTGGTGCATGTCTTCACATCATGACATGTTAGGGTAGCACAGTGGCCTTGCAGCGCTGGAGTCCTGGGTTCGAATCCCACCAAGGACAACATCTGTAAGGAGTTTGTATGTTCTCCCGTGTTTGCGTGGGTTTCCTCCGGGTTCTCCGGTTTCCTCCCACTCTCCAATTAACATACTGATAGGGAATCTAGATTGTGAGCCCCATTGGGGACAGCGACGATAATGTGTGTAAACTGTAAAGCACTGCGGAATATTTTAGCGCTATATAAAAAATAAAGATTATAACAATAAAGATTATGTGTCACCTGAGGTATGGCGAGGCATAGTGACGTCAGAGGCCTAGTTATCTAGAAACCCCAGTATAACGCTCGTAGAGCTAAGCAGGTGAAAGAGGATACACGTGAAGAGGGAAGTTGAAACATTAGGCACTGTGGACCTGAAAGTATGCTGGGGGGGAGGCAGACAGCGGTGAGTATTTTTTTTTTCCTTGTTGCCCATCGACAGGCCCAAAACATCACTGCTCTAGAGGAGATCACACTGTTGGTGGTGCCAACCTTGTGGAGACTTACAGAAAACGTTTGAACTCTGTCATTAACAACAAAGGACATATAACAAAATATTGAGATGAACTTTTGTTAATGACCAAATACTTATTTTCCACTATAATTTGCAAAATAAATCTTGCCAAATCAGACAAGGTGATTTTCTGGATTTGTTTTCTTATTTTGACTCTCATAGTTGTGGTCTACCTATGATGTCACTTACAGGCCTCTCTCATCTTTTTAAGTGGGAGAACTTGCACAATTGGTGGCTGACTAAATACTTTTTCCCCACTGTATGTGCAGCAGATAAAACAGTTATTTTATCAAAACTACATCAAGAAGACCAATAAATGACACATCGATTTAATCAGTGTCTCAGTTCATACATGATACTGCTTTCAGATGAGGTGCAAAAACTTGGCGACAGATTCCCTTTAAGAAAGCTACTTGAGTTAGTGCTTAATGGGGTGAACATTCTGGATCATTTGTACCTGCCAGGATACCACTGAAGTGAGGGTTTTTCTGTGTCCTAATAAGACGTAGAGAACCTACCGCATGTCTGTGGCTGCCCTTTCTATTTCAGAAAACAATAGGAAGCCACAGACAGGTGATTTCACTACATATAGATAATTAATAGTGATGTGCGAGCTGCTCGATACTCCATAGAGCATTTGGGCGCTCAAGTGCTCGGGTCCCTGTAATGAGCTCAATTGAATCTGAGCTGCTCTGCACTGAAGCCTGGTATTCCCCTGCTGGGATTGCAGGGACTCATCCTCATCTACATCAACCAGTCATATGTACACAGCCCCCTTCAGAGGCTCTGCCACAGCAGCACAGAGGATGTCAGGAGAGCCAAGTACAGCAGCACAGAGGATGCCAAGAGAACCCGCCACAGCAGCACAGAGGATATCAGGAGAGCCAGTCCACAGGCTGCAGAGGCTCTCCTTACATCCTCTGTGCTGCTGTGGCTCTCTCTCCTGACATCCTTTGTGCTCTTGTGGCTGAATCTCCTAACATCCTTTGTGTTGCTGTGGCTAGCTCTCCTGACATCCTTTGTGCTGCTGGGGCTTTCTCTCCTGACATCTTTATTACGAGAGCATGTCTCTCTCCTGCTTAGCCGTCAAATACAGGTCTCCCGGAAAAATAGTCAATTCCTTTAATGACTTACATTATGCTCGGTACGCAAGTTGAGCAGGTCTGAGTGTCCGACCTGCTCGTTTCGAGTACCGAGCACCTGAGCAGTTTACTGCTTGATCATTATTATTACTTAATAAAATGCCCAGAAAACTCCCTAATGCCAAGGTAAAGGAAATTATTTTCACTTTCTAGCAAAAGTTGGGTCAGAACTTCTGCATTGTTGGATCTGGACATACACACCCGAGTCACCAAATGCTCCATGGCCCCCATTACTGTGAAAGTGTGAATTCTCATGTGTTATCCAGAGAACTTGGACTCAATCAGCGCTGCCATATCCTTTACTAAGCAGTTACCAACCTCAAATGGTACAGAAAATGAAGCGGGAGTGCTAGTTTAGTGCAAAGCATGAGATCTCATGATGACATGCAACATCTCACTCTTTCATAGTGAGAGGGGTCAGGGCCGGCATTAGGGGCAGGCAGACCAGGTAGCTGCCTAGGGCCCTCGCTCCCCCAGCGGCCCTCCCAGGTAGCGGCACATCACACAGCTGCTATGACCAGCGCCAACTCCTCCCCCCGCCGCATTGACCTATACTTTCATCTGCAGGTACAGTTCAAAGCAATGATGGAGGAGAGAGTGTCAGCTGACACTCCCTCTCCCATCATTCCCCTCTGCCTCTGACACTGTGGGTGCGCGATGACGTCATCGTGCACTCACTGTGTGCCGGGCAGTGCAGGCGGAGCCAGGAGACAGCCGGAAGCAGCGCAGGTATGAGGAGAGGTGAGGAGTGTGTGTGTCCTTTTTTTTAACATCAGTGAGTATTGGACTGTGGGGCCATTCTCGGGGGTGGGAGAGGGGAGATGTGGGCTGTGCTAAATACTATGTTGGCTACTGGGCTGTGCTATTTACTATGTGGGCTACTGGGCTGTGATATATACTATGTTGGCTACTGAGCTGTGCTATATACTATGTGGGCTACTGGGCTGTGCTATATACTATGTGGGCTACTGAGCTGTGATATATACTATGTGGGCTACTGGGCTGTGCTATATATTATGTGGGCTACTGGGCTGTGTTATATACTATGTGGGCTACTGAGCTGTGCTACATACTATCATACTATGCGGGCTACTGGGCTGTGTTATATACTATGTGGGCTACTGAGCTGTGCTATATACTATGTGGGCTACTGGGCTGTGCTATATACTATGTGGGCTACTGAGCTGTGCTATATACTATGTGGGTTACTGGGCTGTGCTATATATTATGTGGGCTACTGGGCTGTGTTCTATACTATGTGGAGGCTACTGGGCTGTGTTATATACTATGTGTTAGGTCTGGCGGAACGCACAAAATAAATATAAATAATAGGTGCGTTCGCATCCCGGGGTCCACCGTGCAGGCAGAGCCTGCTGCTAGTAAGATGGCGGTATAAGCGAACTCTGTTACTTCACAGAGTCGCAGACATAGATGCTGTAGCACTATATGGCAGTATAAGCGAACTCTGTTACACCACAGAGTCGCTGAGGTAGAGACGCAGAAATAGAGACTGTGTCGTGTTAGCACCACAGGGATACACAGATAACTGCTGTGCGGATAGCAGTCCGTGATCATGCATTCAGCAACGCAAACAAGCAACTCCTCACCGGGGAAGCCAGTATTCTAGGGGCTTATTTCAGCCAGGCCCTGAACACGTGCATACAAATCTCCTCACCGGAGGTGCCGGTATTCTAGGGGCTTATTTCAGCCGAGAGCTAACCACATGTGTGCATGATCACACTGGCGCAAAGCACATAATGCAATTGACACTAGCGCATGGCCGCAGGGCCATGCAACCCTTTTATAGCAGCAACCACAGGACCTGCCAGAAAAGGACCAATGAGAAACTGTTCCAGAACACATGTAGTTTCAGGACCTTCCAGGCGGACCAATCGGAGCTGCTGCAGTACCTGAGCATGTGACCCCTGATCTCCAATGAGAGATCTTACCCTGGGCATGCTCAGAAGGGGAAACGCAGGACTTAGTCCTAAAGACGTCTGCTCGCTGCTGACCAGTACTGGCTACAATAGCAGAACCTGGAGAGGCAGCAGTAATCCTCTGCACATTGTTAGACTGGGCGAGACGCTGGGACCGACGTCTCTGCTGAGCAGAGTCCACTGCGGCCGGAGACGGATGGGAGACCGCAGCAGGGATGGTTCGAGATTCCCCTTGTGCAGAAGCGGGAACTCGACCCCTAACACTATGTGGGCTACTGGGCTGTGTTATACACTATGTGGGCTACTGAGCTGTGCTATATATTATGTGGGCTACTCGGCTGTGTTATATACTATGTGGGCTACTGAGCTGTGCTATATACTATGTGGGCTACTTGGCTGTGCTATATACTATGTAGGCTACTGGGCTGTGTTATATGCTATGTGAGCTACTGGGCAGTGTTATATACTATGTGGGCTACTGAGCTGTGCTATATACTATGTGGGTTACTGAGCTGTGCTATATACTATGTGGGCTACTGGGCTGTGTTATATACTATGTGGGCTACTGAACTGTGCTATATACTATGTGGGCTACTGGGCTGTGATATATACTATGTGGGTTACTGAGCTGTGCTATATACTATGTGGGCTACTGGGCTGTGCTATGTATTATGTGGGCTACTGAGCTGTGTTCTATACTATGTGGGCTACTGAGCTGTACTATATACTATGTGGGGGGCTACTGGGCTGTGTTATATACTATGTGGGCTACTGGGCTGTGTTATATGCTATGGGCTACTGGGCTGTGCTATATACTAATGGGGCTACTGATCTGTGCTATACACTATGTGGTCTACTTAGCTGTGCTATATACTATGTGGGCTACTGGGCTGTGTTATACACTATGTGGGCTACTGGGCTGTGCTATATATTTTGTGGGCTACTCGGCTGTGTTATATACTATGTGGGCTACTGAGCTGTGCTATATACTATGTGGGCTACTTGGCTGTACTATATACTATGTAGGCTACTGGGCTGTGTTATATACTATGTAGGCTGTGCTATAAACTATGTGGGCTACTGGGCTGTGTTATATACTATGTTGGCAGTGTTATTTACTATCTGGCTGTGTTATATACTATTGGGGGTACATTATATTCTATAGGGGAGGCTGTGATATATACTGTGGGGGTACATTATACATTATATTCTATTGGGAGGCTGTGTTAAATACTATGGGGGTACATTATATTCTATGGGGAGGTTGTGGTATATACTATGGGGGCTACATAATATTATATGGGAAGGTGGGCTGCGTTATTATTCTATGGGGGGCTGTATTATATTTTATGAGGGAGGATTGCATCATACTCTTTGATGGGGCTACATTATAATCTATGGGGGGCTGTATCATATTTATTATATTCTATGAGGGGTGATTGCATCATACTCTACGAGGGAGCTACATTATACTATATGAGGGGGCTACATTGTATTCTATGGGGCTGCATTATATTCTATGGGGCGCTAGATTATATTATATGGGGGCTTCATTATACTTTATAAGGGGGCTGCATTATATTCTATGGGGGAGTTACATTATACTCTGTGGGGTGGCTGCATTATACTCTGGGGTGGCTGCATTATACTCTAGGGTGGTTGCATTATACTCTGTGGGGTGGCTGCATTATGCTCTATGGGGTGGCTGCATAATACTATATGTGAGCTGCATTATACTGTATTGAGCACTATGGGGAATACATTATACTATATGAAGAACTATGGGGTACATTATACTATGGGAAGTTAATTGTACTACATGGATGACTATGGCGGTGCATTATACTATATGGAGCAATATGAGGTGTTTATTATAGTATTATACTATAAGGAGGACTGAGTGTATTTTAATATATGGAAGACTATGAGGAGTGTATTATACTATATGGAAGACTGAGTGTATTTTAATATGTGGAGGGCTATGAGGAGTGTATTATACTATATGGAAGACTGAGTGTATTTTAATATGTGGAGGGCTATGAGGAGTGTATTATACTATATGAGGACTATTGGAAGTGTATAATACTATATGGAGGACTGAGTAGTGTATTTTAATATATGGAGGACTGTAGGGAGTGTTTTATACTATATGGAGGACTATAGGGAGTGTATTATACTATATATGGAGGACTATGGGGAGTGTATTATACTATATGGAGGACTATGGGGCATATTATATTATATGGAGGACTATGGGGTGTATTATATACTAAACAAGCAAAATGCTGCATATTCATCGAGTGATTGGATTGTTTATGCCGGAACAAAAATCATTGTTCTCAGCAGCACATCACCCGGTGTAAACTGTAGATGTGCTGCTGAGAACATGATACTGTATGGGGATCTATTAGTGATCCATTAGTGATTGTTCTGTCCCCAACATTCCTTCTCAGACGGTGGAAAGAGGCCGGGAAACAAGTGTTTGAATGATTTCAATATTGTCGATCACACTCATTTAGCATCCTGAACTCAGCGCATGTAAATACAACCGAAATGCTTCTGTGTGATGAGCAATATGTTAGCATTTGGGTCCCGATTTTAAACTTTGCCTAGGGCCCCACTTTGCCTAAAACCGGCCCTGAGAGGGGTCTTGGATGGTTGTGAGATCCCTTTCTGCATCACAGATTCACAGAACTCAGAAGTTCAGATCTGAATTTTGTTAGAAAGTCGGGTCCTTTTACTTGGCATAAGGAAGTGCTCTGCATTTTTGCTAATAATTTATACTTAGTAAAATGTCTCTGGTGACAGAAATGCACTGATAACAAGGTTGGGTCAGGGTGGGGCCAACATTATGCCCCATATGCACCTTTTCCTACATCCTTGGTGAGTACTGTTGTACACAGCTTGAATGAGTCATACTGTGCATGGATTTGTTATTAATAAGCTTTAATATGTGGGCAATACCAGCTTCTGCCAAGCAGATACTTATCTATTTTTTGTGCAATTTTAGCCCTTCCTTGTACTGTATAATGCATCCCAAATGACCCCTGTATTACACAAGCACAAATACAGCAATAAAGTCACACAGACAAATATATTGCCCAAAAAGGGAGGACACTTACTTATATAATAAGGTAGTGTATAAGTGTATATTATATAATGTACAGGAGGTATGTAATAAGGCACAACAGAGAAAATCTTGAGTGAGAAACACATCTGAGTGACCAAACCAGGCTTGCCACAGACCCACCACTTAAGATTTAACCTGTGAAACTACACTTTACACAATGATGAAAACAGAAAAATTGACCAGCACATCCCAACTAGTGTGAACAGGTGCCAGCTAACACTATGATTCTAAGAAAAATCAAAGCTGAACTCTGGATTGTTTATAATGGTAAATCTAGAAAGATGGAACTGCATTACTGCCATAGAAAATAAGTAACTGCTATATTATGTACATACAGAAATTTTGAAAAACTGGAACTGCAATATTGCTATAGGAAAATTTACAGTATAAAGAAGGTACTTTACAAGCCATTATAAGCTGTTTGCACAACCTTGGGCCACGAGCCAGAAATCCTGCTACAGGTGTTCCATTGCCCTCACACCACTGCTGTCAAAGGCTAAAATGGTGCAGAATAAGACCCTTTCACACTTCCTGATATTTCCAGTACCGGAAAAAAACGGCACCGGAGATATCAGTGTCCGTGTGTGTACTACATGCGGCACACGTGTGGCAACCGTGACCTCCCGTGTGCAGCATCAGTACCACATGGACACATGGAAGGCAGCCGGGGAAGTAGTGCTACTGTAAGCTGCTGTCCCCCAGCGGCTGGTGCTGAAGTCGTCAGTCATCATTTTCCCTTCTCTGCCTGAGAGCAGAGGAGAACGATGAGCGGTATATTAACATCATTCTCCTCTGCTCGCAGGCAGAGCAGTGAGAATGACAGCCGGCTTCAGCACCAGCCGCAGGGGGATAGGGCTTCTGACTTCACGACTGTTTAGTCCATTAGGGAGCTCTCTAACTTCACGACATCAAGCTCATGTACTCTTTTTAACCCACTAAAATATGCATAGAAGATCAATCTTATATTTATTTTTGTATGTGCAGAAATAAGTATTTGCTTGTAGAGCACACATTTGCGGTCGGTAGATTCCCATAATTAATTTGCTTAATATTAAATTAGCCATTGTGCCCTCACTGGTATTAAATTAGCCACTGTACCTCCCCTTCTTAGTATGAAATTAAATTAGCCTCTGCCCCTCCTTTATTATTCATTTAGCCACTGAGATCCCTCCCCATAATGTTATGTAGCTAAGGTGTACCCTTAATATTAAATTAGCCACTGTCCTCCCTTTAATATTATTTAGCTAATATGCACCCTTAATATCAAATTAGTCACTGTGACCTCCCTCAAAAATAGAATTATCCATCGGATCTTCTTGTGCAGCTTTGTCTTCTAACAGCTTTGGTCTCTCTCTACTGGCCGGGGACCTACTGAATGGATCTGACGGCACAATGACATAATTTAACCGCCTGTGTCGTATCAAAGAAGCCCAAGTGGAATAACTGGAGGGACAAAAAGCACAATAATGTCTTATCCGGTAAATCATAAGGTATTTAGAGAGCAATGTGCGCTCACCTGGCAGGGTTGTGACAGTCACACTTCCTCTAAAGAGCTCACAAAGGCTGCTACAGAATCACCAAAAGGATGAGATGCAGATGATGAGGAACGTGATGGTTGAAAAGCCACACCGCCAAATGTCCAACACATGATCAAGAGACTAAATAAAGTATGAATGCAGCTTCTTAAGTCAACGCGTTTCAAAATGTTCAAACCCCTTCATCAGGACAAAACTATAATGATCATTGTGGTTTTGTCCTGATGAAGAGGTTTGAACACCATGAAACGCGTTGACGAAACGCAGAGCGGATTTTCAACCACCACATTCCTCATCATCTGCATGTAAAAGAAGTTGACGGCTGAGTGGGGAGGCAGACACCTTGGTAAGGACTTTTGAAGGTCACCCCACTGACTTGGTCAACTGCATCTAAGTAAGGACATTGATGCAATGAAATGTATAATGTTGCAAAAAGCTAATGTAACACTAATGTGGGAGATTTAACAATTAGGGGGTACAAAAAACTGGAAGCAGGTTACATTCCCCTGGGGAATGCCGCTGAATGCCAATGATGGCCAGACCAATAGGTAGTGTCAGTGACTGACATTATGATATTATTGCGTAATTGTGCCCCCCAGGGTGGTGTAAGGTAGTGCCATAGGCAGTTGCCTACCTGAGTCTAGCCTTTGTCCTGGCTCCAGGCAATCCTATTCAGTATAATACAATATCTTCCCTGATCTTGTTCCAGATACATATCATATAATCGTTCCTTGATTTTTCAGCCTGATATAAAACACAATATATATTTGCATATATATATATTATGTTGATGTTTTCTGTTATAAACAATGATGTTGCAGTAATTTAGTTCAGCCACTAGAGGTCACCTTTGAGTAACAGGGAGAAAACTCTGGAAGCAGTAAGTTGAAAGACTGAGATTTCCTGGGGATATGGAGAAAAGGAGCCCTGTCTGACAGTCTCAGAAGAATCCAGAAACTGAAGTAATCCAAATTGGACAAGTGTGATCCAGAGGAAGCGGCTCCTGTGAGTAAACTGAGAAGTGTGACCGGTCACCGACTGTTTAGTTAGGGAGAGTTAGATAGTAATCAGCATTTTCAAGAACATTCCTGTTTCTAAGATTGCATATGGACTGATAGAGACTGTGTGAATTCCTGTATATCAAGATTCTAGCTGTGAAATATTACTGGGACTGATTGGAATCTTCATCTGCATTGGTATCAGAGGACTTGGTGACCTAGAAAGCTGATTGAATTCAATGGCTGGTCGTCAGGTTAACAAGTCCAGTTGTTTACTGTGGAGTATATTCTGTCAGAGCATCCGCTCTGATCGCTCACAAATAAGACAGTGCACTGTATACATGTTGTATTGGTTTAAGTGATTTGTTGTGTAAATAAAATTATATATTAAGGGGAAAACAGGGTACCTGTAATCTATTGTAATTAAGGCGGGAGGCGGGTGTAAGATTGTATACCTGAGAGGACCATGTGCCACAGTCGCGGTTGAACCTCGTATAGGCCCGATACCGGATAAGGGAGGGAGTAGCATAGCCTTGGGGTAGTCTTTCTCCTGTCCGTGAAGCTGGCATTTGGGATCTCTCAGGCTGCATAATTTGTATTGTGTGGTTTGTGGCTGTTGTGGCCAATATTTTGTTGGGAGATAGAATCCTTTTATCCTTTGCACAAGTTATAAAGAAACGTTGGTTTAATATCATATTGTGCTCTGACTCGTTCATAGCAGCGCCGTATTCCGTTCTCGAACAATGACCGGCATACCTGTCGTTACATACGAGTATATATACAGACATAGGATTTGTATGTGAGTATACTTCTAGCATACGCCACTTCATATGGCTATTTTCAACTTTTTATGTCTCAACAATTACTAATGTTTCCACTTGAATCCACAATCCATCACATTTGCTCCAGAATTCCTTCCTTGATATATTCCCGCTGGCATTATGATACATGGTTATCTTTCTCCCACCTCAAGCCCTGCCATTAACGAGTATATGTTCTAAACAGCCTCATAAATATATATTGAATTTTATTTTCTGACACCCAGCACTTATTTTTCTCCTGCTGTTGGGGGTCTGTTATAGGGGGTCATGTGCCAACATTTGTTAGAAGTTATTTTTTTTTCTTCTGTACAATTAATTAGTTCATAAATCAATGTCCGCTCTCAGTGTAGATTACCCGGGGATAGAATTCAGTGGATGGGGCTAAGATTTGCTGAGCTGTTCCTGCATTTACCTGTGTGAAAAATGAATCATTGGTCTGGCCGTCCTGTGAGGGCTTCTGGCCTTATCCTTGTTTAACCCAACCGTGCAACATGTGCTCTCTAAACTGACACAGGACACATATGAAAGGCCAGTACTGAATTCCTGTGTGTTTGCAGGGTTCCTTACCATACCAGCTGAAAATGGCAAATGGGGTAAGCATGGAGGGCTTTCATTTCGGCAGTGACAAGTTTGGAGAGGTCGTATATTGCAACCAATCCACTGGTGGATTTTTCGACATTGGGTCACCTCCCACCTCTAATACCTACTGCACCACTTTCTGAGAGCAGAATACAGATGTCATGGCATTGGAAACTACATTACTATGGGGGAGACATCAACTATTTCAGTTACTTTTTTGGTAATTGAAGTTTAATGTATGAACATAAGGGCTCAAAATATATCTACTTAATAAGCTGTACCTCTTCATACTGTTCTGCCCTCGGAGAAAAAATTTATATTATACTTTTATGACACAAAAAATTATATTTATCAAATATTATTCATAATAAAAATATGTAATGTCCATATCAAAGAGGCAGAAAATGAAAGCGCTTGTCCAGTGGATAAAGCTCAGTGGTTAGCAATGTTGTTTTGTAGCGCTGGGGTCTTAGATTCATATCTGCCAAGAAAAACAGGAGTTTATATGTTCTCCCCATGTTTGTGTGGGTTTCCTCCAGGTACTACTGTTTCCTCACACACTCCAAAGACATTCTGATAGGGAATTTATATTGTGAGTCCCTATGGGGAGAGTGATGATAATGATAATGTCTGTAGGGTACTGTGAAATAACGGCATTATATAAGTAAAATAAATATTTTAGAGGCTTAGAACAGTAATAAATAAGTTCTACTCGTTCTTGACAATCCTCCTCAACTCCTCTTCCAACAATGTTCAGTCCACCCTGGTCTCTACTCCGTGGGCCTGTTATGAAACACTGGAAATTTCAAGAATTGCTCACTCGCTGCATCAGTGACCCAACATAGTCAGTGATTAGCTCAGCATTTCATGATATTTGAGGGAAAAAAACTAATTTAAAATAGTGAATACTTTAATGAATATGCATAAAAAAATAGAAAACTTGAAAAAGTATAAATAAAATATTCACACATGGAGATGAGAAGAGTATACAGATGTAAGGGGGTGAATGGATGTGTACTATGTTATCATTGTAGGGCCTTTGATATCTGCCTTTGTATAAGGCCTCTTTCACACATCCGTTTTTTGCCGTCAGGCGCGATCCGGCTCTTTTTCAAAAAAACGGATCAGTTTTTTTAAACCGCCGGATGCATTTTTTGTCATTGACTATCATTAGCACAGGATCGTGCCGGATGTCATTGCGTTGCGTCCGTTTTTTTTCCGGATCCGGCGGAAATGTACATTCCGGCGGCCGGACAAAATGGACACTGCAGTGTTTTTTTTTCTGCCGCACCCGTCGAATAGCGCCTGAGTGGCGCATCCGGCGGGCGCAAACAATACAAGTCTATGGTGCAGGATCAGTCTTTTGTGCAATCCGGCAAAAGACTGATCCGGATTCTGGAAACCAAGGTGTCTCTCTCTCTCTTCTCCTCAGTCCGGACATGCATACCTGCATTTTCCGGGTTCAAAAATTCAGGACGGATCCGGCAGAAAACCTGGTCTGTTGCATCAGTTTTTTCACAATCAGCGCCGGATCCGTCCTTTCTGGTTTTGGACGGATTGTGCCTCACGGCACAAAACAAATGTGTGAAAGAGGCCTAAGTGTGTGCATGCGCTGTGTATACATACAGTATGTCTGTATGTATGTGCTCTATGTATGCATGTATGTGCCGTGTGTGTACATGTGTGTATTTTTGTCTTTAACACTTTTTGCAATTCCATAGTGAAAAAGTTGCTCGTTTAATACAATTTACGATAAAATTCCTGATGTATATAAAATCACTCCTGATGGGGACTTAGACCACATGGGTGACAAATTTTGTGACTTTTTAAAAAGTCGAAAATAGAAAAAGTCCCAATAATTGTTTAGACCAATATGTCATAGGGTCACCCATAAAGTATATAGATATCAACAAAAATATCTCACCCAAAATTATTGGTTGGATATGAGTGAAAACTTCATTTAATGATAAAATATAGTTTTTTTATTAAAATATATTAAAAAAGATTACATAAAATAAAAAAATATTTAGACTTGAGAGTCCTCAGTGGTTGATACCTTTTAATGGCTAACTGAAAAGATGGTAACAAATTGCAAGCTTTCGAGACTACTCAGGTCTCTTCATCAGGCATAGACTAATACAACATCTCGAAAGCTTGCAATTTGTTACCATCTTTTCAGTTAGCCATTAAAAGGTATCAACCACTGAGGACTCTCAAGTCTAAATATTTTTCTATCTACTGGCTAACACGGTACGAAGATACACATCTTTCCTATATACATAAAATAAGGTACCTCAATCACGAGGTACACAAGACAAGATCAACATATACCCATATGCACATAAACAAATCAATCAGTAACAACAGAAATAGGCTAGTATCTCCTAATTATTCAGTAGCTATCATAGATATGCATTTGAGAGCAAAGAGTTAGCCTATATTATATATGTATTTGCCAAGATTGTGAATCGGAGGAAAGATCATATGGTTCTTGTGAGGCAGGAACAGCCACTATCTTGGATATGGCCTGCTCCAGCCGCCATGTTGTCTGAATTCACAGATTCACAGCAGCTAACTGCTGTAATTCCCTATGGCCTCTGGGCATATTCGATACAATAGGGTATGTCTCCACTGCGAACGAAAAGGTCTATTAATATGCTGAGTAGATTCGACTCAAGACAGGATTTACTGCTCAATGTGAATAGCCAGGCCTGTTAGTATGCTAAGTAGGCCAGGCCAAACAGTACTTCAAAGCTGGGGGCTTCAATTAGATTATACCTGACAGCTAGACACAGAAAACACATCTATTGTGTCTCCCAGCCATGACGGCTCCGTTCTAGGATTATGAATTATGAGCACATCTTTCTAGGTACAAACGCATAAAAAAATATCTGCGTGATCCTGCGGACCTCGGGCATCTGATGGTGCAACTCCCGAGTCGGTGATGGCTCGGGGGTCTGAGATATAGAGATTGAAGGTAAATCGTTGGCACAACCGCTGGTGAGAGATGGTGGTGCCCGAGAAGGATCCCAATCCGTAAGACAGTAAATGTAATCTCGGCACACACCAGTGGTAATATAGTAATATCATATTACCAGACATATCATATTGAGACAAGCGGGGGAATACCGCGTCGCAGCCGCTTCGTCCTGCCTACACACCACGGACTACTCATTCACAGTATATGAGTTTATGATATTCTATGGTTTAACCTCTCAGCACCTGGTCTCTTGTACTAATTTTTTCTGTACACTGAAGAAGGTCGTGCCTGACCGAAACGTTTGTGTACGGTGCATGTTTTTTCATTAAACTATCATTACTATATTACCACTGGTGTGTGCCGAGATTACATTTACTGAGATATAGAGATTGGCACTCCAAAGAGACCCAATCGGGCCAGGTTTGATCTCCACGCGACAGGCAAAGCATACTGCATCCGCTGGTACCTCTCGTGTCCTGATCCGATCGTCCTGGAGAAAGTTAACCCCTTTATTAGGTATTGGGAATAAATTCTGCAGGGGGCTAAGGGTGGAGATTATCATCCCACCCTCGGACACCGAGGGGAGGGACCTAGCAGGTTTAAGAACTGTGAGCTATGGGCAGACTGGATCCATTCTCACAGCAGCAAGACAATGACGAACTAAGGACCAAGGGACAGATCTGCCAAGGGAACAGCGGTACACGTTTTGGGGGACTGTCCAGCACCTAAGACTTTCACCTGTGGATCGCAGAGCTCCCTGCCTCCACATGCCCCTACAAACCAGTAATATTGACCTCTAGCTAATACCTCTAAGCCTTGCACCATTATTGTTGTATTTTACTCTGACTGCAAATCCACTGTAATTCCGATGTATAGCTACTGTATATTTCTGTAATTATCCAGTGCGCCCTTAAGGCAATTAAACCATAAAATTAATTTTGGGCTAATGCTTTTACTCTGATCACGAATCTTAGAATACCCAGTGGGTAACCGGACACCCTCCCCGGCGGCCATTTGCTCTAGGTGCAGTTCCCTTACTGACCTGAGAGACAACGGGGGCGCCGGAGAGCTATGCCTGTGGAGTTACGTCACATTGGTGACGTGGAAGGACGGGGGTTGTCCTTCACAGTCCTGTCCTGTGTCCCTCACTCTGATGCGCATTTCATGTCACTTTCTCTGGGCGCTTTCTTAATATACTTCCATAAAAAACTTTATTCTATCATTAAATGCAGTTTTCACTCTATATATCCAACCAATAATTTTTGGTTGAGATAATTTTGTTAATATCTATGGTTAGTACCTTGTAGCTCCGCCTTTTGTAAGTATCACAGCTTGCAAATGCTTCTTATAGCCAGCCAAGAGTCTTAAAATTCTTTTTGAGGGATTTTCATCCATTCTTCTTTGGAAAATTCTTCCAGTTCTGTGAGATTCCTGGGTCGTCTGGCATGCACTGCTATTTTGAGGTCTAACCACAGCTTTTCAATGATGTTCATTTCAGGGGTCTGTTAGGGTCATTGTAAAACCTTCAGCTTTTACCTTTTGAGGTAGTCTATTGTGGATTTTGATGTGTGTTTAGGATCATTATCCATTTGTAGAAGCCGTTTGTAGAAGCCATCCTCTTTTCAACTTCAGCTTTTTTATAGATGATATTATGTTTGTGTAAGGGAGGGCCCGGACTGTAGTCGTGACCTGGATTACAGTAACATCCATGTACAGCCCTTCCCCTACATGAAACGGTGTTCTTCTTCTGGATACCTGCATCTCAAGATTCCATTCCTCCTGGGCACCTCCCAGGCATCGACGGTCCCTCAGTACTGAATTCATCAATCACTACATTTGGTGGCCCCCGGTGAAGCATCCGGCCCGTCTGTACCGAACTCGTCGATGCTCCAGCTCCCCTCAGTTCCTTGGTCCAGCCAACTTCTGCCCTAAAAGCATTGACCCAGGCGGTAAGATGCCACATCTTTCCTCTCTGTTTAGGCCCACTGCGAGACTATGCAGCGGCTGTGTGTAACGTGACTTGCTGTCCGTAAACTTTGCGTGGCTGCCGGTTGTCCGGGCCTAAGCCTTTGTGGACACTTGGGCACGCTGGCCCCTTCTGAGCTAACTTCCTATAAACTCCTGTCTTACTATCCGGCAGCCCCCTCCTACACTTAACCCTATGTGAAATTACCTAGCAGCTATACTTAACAAGGCCCACTAGTATGACCCCACCTAGTGGCCTGCAACAGTACTACACTTACCCAGATATAGAGACTATGAAGGAAACCAGGTTCCTCACATGTCACCAATGTGACATAACTACACAGTCACAGCTCTCCGGCACCCCTTTGTCTCTCAGGTCAGTAACTGCACCTAGAGCAAATGGCCACCGGGGAGGGTGTCCTGTTACCCACTGGGTATTCTAAGATTCGTGATCAGAGTAAAAGCATCAGCCCAAAATTAATTTTATGGTTTAATTGCCTTAAGGGCGCAGTAGATAATTACATAAATATACAGTAAGCTATACAACGGAATTACAGTGGATTTGCAGTCAGAGTAAAATATTACAATAAGGTACAAGGCTTAGAGGTATTAGCTAGAGGTCAATGTTACCAGGCTGTAGGTTGCATGTGGACGCCGGGAGCTCTGCAATCCACAGGTAAGAATCTTAGTTGCCGGACAGTCCCCAAAACGTGTGCCGCTGCTCCCTTGGCAGATCTGTCCCCTGTTCCTTCTTAGTTCATCATCGTCTGGTTCTTCTGTGTGAATAGAGAGAGTCTGCCATCTGCTCACAGTTCTTAAACCTGCTAGGTCCCTCCCCTCTGTGTCAGAGGGTGGGCTAATAATCTCAACCTTTAGCTCCCTGTCAACTTTCTCCAGGATGATCGGATCAGGACATGAGAGGTACCAGCGAATGTAGTTTGTTTTGCCTGTCGCATGGAGATCAAACATGGCCCGATTGGCCCTCCACCACGACCCAATCTCTATATCTCAGGTCCCCGAGCCATCACCGACTCGGGAGTCGCACTGTCAGATGCCTGAGGTCCGCAGGATCACGCAGATATTTTTTATGAGTCTGTACCTCGAAAGATGTGCTCATAATTCATAATCCTAGAATGGAGTCGTAGTGGCTGGGAGAGACAATGGATGTGTTTTCTGTGTCTAGCTGACAGGTATAATTTAATTGAAGCCCCCAGGCATCTCCAGGCCCCATGCTGGTGTGGCTCCGTACTAAAGCTTTGAAGTCTTGTTTTGGGCCTGATCTACTTAGCATACTAAAGACCTTGTTATTCACAGTGGAGACTAAACCCTGTTGTCTTCAATATGCCTACAGGCCATGGGGTTAGGAGCAGTTAGCTATCTGTGGCTCTGTGAACAGACAAAATGGCAGCTGGGACAGGTCAGCTCAGACATGAGGCGAGCATTAGGTCCCATATCTAAGATGGTGGCTGTTCCTTCATCACACCTCCCTGGTTTAGAGGGGGGTATCACATTCCTGTGTTCCTTCATGCGCCCTTCCGCACCCTCTCCTTACCGGGACAACCCATCAGCGTTACCATTGTCCCTACCTCTTTTGTGGCGAATGGTGAAGTTTTACTGCTGAAGAGCGAAGCTCCATCGTAGCAACCTCCCATTCGTCCCAGAGACCAGTGTGTAACCAGCTGAGGGGTTGTGGTCTGTTTCCACGGTGAATTGGAGTCCGTACAAGTATGGCTGCAGATGCTGCAGGGCCCACACAATTGCCAGACATTCCTTCTCCATCGTGGAATAGGCCACTTCCCTCGGCAGGAGCTTCTGGCTCAGGTACAAAACGGGGTGTTCATGGCCCATAGTGTCGACCTGACTGAGCACAGTACCAAGGCCGAAGTCGCTGGCATCGGTCTGCACTAAGAAAGGCCGATTGAAGTCGGCTGCCTGTAGTACAGGAGAGCTAGAAAGGGCGGTCTTGAGCGCCTGGAAAGCTGTCTCGCAGGCGACTGTCCAGTCGACTGCGATGGGCAGCCTTTTCTTGGTGATGTCCGTCAGGGGCTTGGCCAGGGCACTATAGTGTGGGACAAACCTCCTATAGTACCCAGCAGTCCCCAAGAAGGACATCACCTGCTTCTTGGTCCTGGGGGTGGGCCAGGATGTGATGGCATCCATATTTCCGGGCTCTGGCTTCAGAGCTCCTCCACCTACCCGGTGTCCCAGGTAGTGGACCTCACTCATACCCAGCTGGCATTTTTCCGGCTTAATGGTCAAGCCTGCTCGCTGGATCCGCCCAAGCACCTGCGCCAGGTGCTCTAGGTGATCCTCCCAGGTGGGACTGAAGATAGTAATGTCATCCAGGTACGCGGTCGCATACCCTTCCAGTCCCTCGAGCAGCGTTTTGACCATCCGCTGAAAAGTGGCAGGGGCATTCTTCATGCCGAAGGGCATCACCGTGGACTCATACAGTCCGAATGGGGTGATAAAGGCAGAGTGTTCCCGTGCCCCAGGTGTCAGGGGAATCTGCTAATACCCCCGCTCAGATCCATGATGGTCAGCTGGTCGAGCAGGTCATTGATGCACGGCATTGGGTACGCATCGGTGACCGTCACAGCGTTGAGCCACCGGTAGTCCACGCAGAACCGTGTAGTTCGGTCCTTTTTAGGGACGAGGACTACAGGCGAAGCTCACACGCTGTTGGACGCTTGGATCACCCCCAGCTTCAGCATCTCGTCTATCTCTTGCTATCATTTGCTGCTGCACCTCAAGAGAGACCCGATATGCTGAGCGCTTGATCAGGGGGTGATTGCCAGTGTCCACGTCATGGACGGCTGTCTCAGTCCTTCCGGGGCAGGCTGCTGAACAGCTCCCGAAAGGGGTGTAGGGTGACCCCCAGCTGGGAACGTTGGCCCTCCGAGAGCTGGTGGCCAACTCCCAAATCCTCGATGGATCCACCCGCCTTGGCTTGGGTGAGCAGATCCATGAGGGTTTCTGCCTCTACTTCCTCGGGAAGGTTGCACACTGGGTGGGCACAAGCCTCCCGCTCATGATGGGCCTTCATCATGTTCACATGGAAGACCTTCCTCCTTCCACAGGCGTGGTCCAGGGTGACCAGGTAGGCGATGGCGTTGAGCTGCTGGTGCACAAGGTATGGACCCTCCCAGGCCGCCTGAAGCTTGTTTTGAGGTACAGGGACCAGTACCCATACCTTTTGACCCACCTGGTAGATCCGCTCACAAGCATTCTGGTCGTACCACCGCTTCTGGTCAGCCTGGGCTTGGGCCATATTGTCATGCACCAGCCGTGTCAAGGCCATCATTCGGTCCCGGAAGCGTACAACATACTCAATGACCGACACTCCAGGGGTGGCCAAATCCCCATCCCATGCTTCCTTCACTAGAGCAAGGGGCCCCCGTACATGTCGCCCGTACAGGAGCTCAAAGGGAATCCAAGAAAGAAAAATAGGAAGCTCAATCGCCATAAAAGTACAAAATTTTATTAAAGATATTTAAAATGCATATACGGATATAAGAATCCAGAAAAATGGGGACACAATATACAGAAAAAATGGCCAAAAGGCAGGTACAAACAATATGAAGATATTCCAATAGCACATATATCTGTGTTTTCACATTTAGAAGCTATGTAAGCTAATTGGCAGTAAAAGTGCCAGATGGGTTGAAGATGCTGCTGGACGTATATTCATGACTACATATATCATATGAAGACATCTCTCAGACAGATATATATATGTGCATTAAACAAAAGAGTCATCAATTTTGCCCCCCATTAATGATGCTAGCATTATAGATTCCAATGTGCAAATGCAGAGTCTGCAGCGAGTGCTATATAGTATGCAAAAATTGCATTCAAATGCACAGAGCGATGTAAAACATATACAGCAAATAAAGCTGCTAATGGGAGACCATACCTGTCAGTAGCCTGGGCACCCCTGACGCGCGTTTCGCGTTAGCTTGTTCACAAGGGAGCGTCATATAGATCTGCTCTTTGTTGCAAATATATATAGGAGGCTCGGTGTGTTTAATTGAAGTACTTCCGCTGACTCACTGCCCGACGTCAGCATGGACTGGCGTCACCTGACACCCAAGTCCAACCCTCTGCTCCACGCGTCAGAGCAGGGGAGAGCACGGGTGCCAGTCAAGATGCGTTGCCATGGCGACCGTCGGAGCAGGAAGCTAGGTGAAGCATGCTTGGCCTGTTGCTATAATCATGCAGAGTAATTGCAGATTGCACACTGGTGGATATCGCGCTACCATCCAAAAAGCTATATTTAGTGCTTAACACACTTGAATAGATACTAGAATCAATAATTTAGCGCATGGTGCATGTATCCATGCTACTGCATGTAATTACAGGCATCATAAGGCTGGAAAAACACATAGCACTGCATATATATATATATATATATATATATGTATCCCATTAATAAAAAATAAACAATATGCAGTGTATATCATAAAAACAGGAAGAAAATTAAAACATGTAGATCCAAAATAGTGAGATACATAGATATCAATGAAGCAAAGAAGAACCAAAAAATTGATGAAAAAATATGAAAAAAGCATATATATAAAAGGAATATATATAAAAATCTTATGAAAATATATATAATTATATAAGGAAATTATGTGAAAATATGACAAAAAATGTAAGTGTATATATATTAAGTGGTTATATGACAAGATGACACAGAAAAAAATGACCTAATAGTAACTATTGTGTATATTAATAAATGATGAATAGAATAAACGACCCAACAGGGTGTAAATTATATATATATGCGCATTGCATACGCATAATAGTGCAATATCAGAAATACATACAAAAAACATGTATAATAGTGATTAATAAAACCAATGATCCCATTAGGTGTAATTGCTAAAGTGAATATCAATAATTATTAGGATAAGTGACCTCACGGGGTATGAATTATATATGTGTGCACATTACATACATATAAATAATAAATAATGAAAATAAAAATAATAATAAAGTAAAAAAATAAAAATCAAATAGTAAAAAAGAAAATAGAAAATAATAAATATAAAAATAAAATATAATAAATCAAATACAGATGAATATATTCAAATTATTCTTCTTTCTTTTCATGCTTCTCGTGATATCAATCATAATTGATGCCATAGACGTCAAGGCAGAGTCGCCATCTCAGATCTTCTCTCAAGGGATCCACGGAGCCCAAATAAACGAAACATCAACAGGTATATATCAATCTAAAATAATGTATAAGAACATATATTAAAAACAAATCCAAAAAACAAAGAACAAAAAACTACAAGAATGGGGCATTTATTGTGATGTACATGACTTTTTGCTGTACTTAGTTTACAGTTTTTCCTTTTTTTGTCAGATGGATACTAAGGCTAAAGACGAGGATTGGTTATCATGCCTAGATACTGTATTTAATGGGGGCACTATGCAGATTGACACTACTGAGAATGGGCAGAAAGCAGTGTTAAAAAGTTCCATAAAAACCGCCCTCAAGAAAAGAGCCCGCACATGGTGGAACAAAGCCTCCTTAGAAAATTACCTTGCTAAAGGGTTAATCCCTAGAGGCCTGCGGTTACACATTATGCCATCCTTTCCAATTGAAGACAGCACCTTTAAGGTTAGGTGGGAGGAGGCTTGTAATACATGTTCGAAATCACTGATGGAATTACTTATTGGCAATAATAAGAAAAGCCTGGACAAGGTGGATTTGGAAATAGAAAATATGCGTCTTAAACTCCAACAAAATTTATCAGTTGCAGAAATGGAGATACTTAATAAAGATATAGATTCTCAGTCATTAATATGGGAGAAGGAGATCAAAGAAACAAAGGCAAAAAAATTCCAAAGGGATCTGATGGATTTCAAAAATGGCACCGTATATAGGTGGCAATCACCCGCCACAAATGGATATGCTAGTACTAGATCTGCATCCCTCTCATTGCTTTCATCCAAAGAGGATGAGGACAATCAGCAGCGAGGTTATAATTTACGCAGGAACTTTGGAAGGAGGAATGATACCCCTAGGAGACATAATAGACGCTTTAATGCGCCGAGTAATCCGAAACTACAGGTGATTAATCTCTCTAAGATTGAATTGACCACATCTCAGATTGAGGTACTTAAATTGGGTCTGTCATTCTCACCAACCGCCCCTTTTGATTCCTTTGCAGCGGTAAAGGACTTACATCTATTTGCGTGCAAATTATTCTTAAAGAAATTACACGAGAAATCTAGCACAGAAGAGCAGTGGACGGAGCAGGAATTGCAAGCAATAGCTAACCTAGAGGAACTTCAGGAGGAACAGGAGGACGATATTGTGGTAGGTAAATTTTATCCACCGGCCCCTAAGAAATTTCCACCGATGTATTTTTACCCTAACATTGAAATTTTTGTAAAATTAGTAACGCAGGGCTTTGAGAATATCGCAGGCAAGATTAGGCATGATAATCTCACTAGGGAGCAGAGAACGGCGCTCAGGGATTTGAAGAAACTTAAGGGAGTAACAATAAAACCTGCTGATAAAGGGGGAAATGTGGTGATTTGGCCGCATGAGGCATATGAAAAAGAGGCTTTTCGTCAATTGAAGGACATTAGATGTTATCAGAAGCTAACCTTCAATCCCACTCATAAATTTCAGCGAGAATTGCAAAATATCCTTGATGAGGCCTTTTTGGGGGGTATTATTACAAAGGATCTACAGAAGTATTTGATCCCGGAATATCCAAAAATGGCGTGCATCTATTTCACCCCTAAAATACACAAGGATGCGGATAACCCGCCTGGACGTCCGATCGTTTCAGGAAACGGTAATCTCTGTGAGACAATCAGTCAATATCTTGATTTCTACCTTAAACCCCTGGTAAATACCTTGCCATCATATGTTAAAGATACAGGGGATGTCCTGAAAAAAATAGAAGGAATACCGCTAGATGATGACATGTGGCTGGTCACAATGGACGTTGAATCATTGTATACTTCAATTCAGCATAAAAATGGCCTTGTAGCGGTTGAGAAATTCCTGCGTCAATCTAACTACGATTCTGGATTCATCAATTTTCTCCTGAAGCTCCTTAAATTTGCCCTGGAGCATAACTTCTTTACCTTTAAGGGGAATATCTACCTCCAAAAGCAGGGCACAGCAATGGGGGCAGCGTACGCATCATCTTACGCTAATCTCTTTTTAGGTGAATGGGAGCAATCCATCTTTTTTAATAACCCAATAGCTTACATTGAGGAGCCCTAATGTGGGCCCGCTATATTGATGATGTTCTGCTTATCTGGCAGGGTAATGAACAGGATCTTCTTGCCTTTGTCGACATTCTGAATGATAACAAATTGAACATCAAATTGACCTGCAAATATAGTCAATCTAACATAGACTTTTTGGACATATTAATATCAAAAGGTAATTGTGGTATTCTGGAAACAGATGTTTTCAGAAAAGAAACGGCGGTAAATTCTATATTACATGCAAAATCATCACACCCATTGCCACTGGTGAACGGCATACCAACAGGCCAATTTTTGCGGGCCAGAAGGATATGTTCCACGGAGCACAACTTTATTGAGCAGGCGCAGCTTCTATCTGACAGATTTGAAGAAAGGGGTTATTCGAAAAGAAGTGTCAAAAAAGGTTATAATAGAGCCAGAAGGGCGAATAGGAATCAACTGTTGCAGCCCAGAGAAAAGGTTAATAAAGAATCTAAGGTGAGATTCATTTCCACCTACAACCATCAATGGATGAAAATGAGGGACGTATTAAATCAGTACTGGCCTATCCTTCGAATGGACCACACTACTGCGAAACATACCACGCTGCAACCGTCTATTACTTATAGGCGTTCGCCTAACCTAAAGGATATATTGGTTCATAGCCATTATGCTGAGCCGCAGGTGAATAAATCTTTTGGATCCAATGGCCCTAAATGGGGATTCTACCCCTGTGGGAAATGCATAGCCTGCCCGAACATGGTACGAGCTTTAGATTTCCTGTCAAGTGATGGTAAGAGGAGATTCAATATCACACAGCACATCACTTGTGACACCGTAGGTGCCCATGCCCTAAAATTTACGTTGGGCTTACCTCCAGGCCTTTAAAAATTAGAGTTCGGGAGCACTATCATGATATTTTGAAAGCCTTGGATGATGACGATTGGACCTCCATGAAACCGATACCCAGGCATTTCAAAAGATGTCATGATTGTGATGCTACGCTTTTGAAGGTCACGGGCATTGACAGGGTGCATATTGATTTGAGGGAGGGAACTGGAGAAAAACACTAGCTCAAATGGAGGCCCGCTGGATCTCTAAGATACAATCAGTACAGCCAGCGGGTCTAAACGAAATTCTGAGCTATGCCCCATTCTTGTAGTTTTTTGTTCTTTGTTTTTTGGATTTGTTTTTAATATATGTTCTTATACATTATTTTAGATTGATATATACCTGTTGATGTTTCGTTTCTTTGGGCTCGGTGGATCCCTTGAGAGAAGATCTGAGATGGCGACTCTGCCTTGACGTCTATGGCATCAATTATGATTGATATCACGAGAAGCATGAAAAGAAAGAAGAATAATTTGAATATATTAATCTGTATTTGATTTATTATATTTTATTTTTATATTTATTATTTTCTATTTTCTTTTTTACTATTTGATTTTTATTTTTTTACTTTATTATTATTTTTATTTTTATTTTCATTATTTATTATTTATATGTATGTAATGTGCACACATATATAATTCATAACCCCGTGAGGTCACTTATCCTAATAATTATTGATATTCACTTTAGCGATTACACCTAATGGGATCATTGGTTTTATTAATCACTATTATACATGTTTTTTGTATGTATTTCTGATATTGCACTATTATGCGTATGCAATGCGCATATATATATAATTTACACCCTGTTGGGTCGTTTATTCTATTCATCATTTATTAATATACACAATAGTTACTATTAGGTCATTTTTTCTGTGTCATCTTGTCATATAACCACTTAATATATATACACTTACATTTTTTGTCATATTTTCACATAATTTCCTTATATAATTATATATATTTTCATAAGATTTTTATATATATTCCTTTTTATATATGCTTTTTTCATATTTTTTCATCAATTTTTTGGTTCTTCTTTGCTTCATTGATATCTATGTATCTCACTATTTTGGGTCTACATGTTTTAATTTTCTTCCTGTTTTTATGATATACACTGCATATTGTTTATTTTTTATTTATGGGATACATATATATATATGCAGTGCTATGTGTTTTTCCAGCCTTATGATGCCTGTAATTACATGCAGTAGCATGGATACATGCACCATGCGCTAAATTATTGATTCTAGTATCTATTCAAGTGTGTTAAGCACTAAATATAGCTTTTTGGATGGTAGCGCGATATCCACCAGTGTGCAATCTGCAATTACTCTGCATGATTATAGCAACAGGCCAAGCATGCTTCACCTAGCTTCCTGCTCCGACGGTCGCCATGGCAACGCGTCTTCACTGGCACCCGTACTCTCCCCTGCTCTGACGCGTGGAGCAGAGGGTTGGGCTTGGGTGTCAGGTGACGCCAGTCCATGCTGACGTCGGGCAGTGAGTCAGCGGAAGTACTTCAATTAAACACACCGAGCCTCCTATATATATTTGCAACAAAGAGCAGATCTATATGACGCTCCCTTGTGAACAAGCTAACGCGAAACGCGCGTCAGGGGTGCCCAGGCTACTGACAGGTATGGTCTCCCATTAGCAGCTTTATTTGCTGTATATGTTTTACATCGCTCTGTGCATTTGAATGCAATTTTTGCATACTATATAGCACTCGCTGCAGACTCTGCATTTGCACATTGGAATCTATAATGCTAGCATCATTAATGGGGGGCAAAATTGATGACTCTTTTGTTTAATGCACATATATATATCTGTCTGAGAGATGTCTTCATATGATATATGTAGTCATGAATATACGTCCAGCAGCATCTTCAACCCATCTGGCACTTTTTACTGCCAATTAGCTTACATAGCTTCTAAATGTGAAAACACAGATATATGTGCTATTGGAATATCTTCATATTGTTTGTACCTGCCTTTTGGCCATTTTTTCTGTATATTGTGTCCCCATTTTTCTGGATTCTTATATCCGTATATGCATTTTAAATATCTTTAATAAAATTTTGTACTTTTATGGCGATTGAGCTTCCTATTTTTCTTTCTTGGATTTGCTGATGTTTTGGAAGTGCTAGGAATTCTAGGCAATACATTTATTGTGATGTACAGGAGCTCAAAGGGGTAGAACCCCGTTGAGGCCTGTGGGACCTCCAGGTAGGCAAACGCAGGTGTGGGAGATACCGCTCCCAGTCTCTCCTGTGGGAGTCGACCAACATCTTCAGCATCTGCTTTAAGGTGCCATTGAACGCTCACACAGGCCATTGGTCTGTGGGTGATATGGGCTGGCTACCAGATGTTGCACCCGTACCTGCTTACAGAGAGACTCCATCAGCTGCGACATGAACTGGGTCCCTCGGTCGGTGAGCATTTCCTGGGGAAACCCCACTCTGGAGAAAATCTTCAGTAAGGCAGTGGCCACTTTGTCGGCCCGAATAGATGACAAAGCTACCGCCTCCAGATACCGGGTGGCATAGTCCACTACCGTTTGTATGAAGCATTTCCCGGAGCAGCTGGGAGTGGACAGAGGTCCAATGATATCCACAGCCACCCTCGAGAAGGCTCTTCGATGATGGGCAGAGTTACCAGTGGGGCTTTGGGGCACCTCCCAGCCTTCCCCACCCTTCGTGGCAGGATTGGGCTTACCCCCTCTCCAGGTGTTGCTGGCAGGCTTCTTCAGCTCAGGTGTCTCACGAACGGCAGTAGGCAGTCACCTCAGTCCTCATTCCAGGCCAGTAGAAATGCTGAGCTAGCCTGGCCCTGGTTTTAGCAATCCCTAGGTGTCCGGCCATGGGAATCTCGTGTGCAATCCGCAACAATTCCACCCTGAACAGATAATGTACCACTAACTGTCGGTCCCTGGGCCACGCCTCCGGTGAACCCTGCTGGACCGTTACCCGATACAGCTGTCCCTGGTCCCAGACCACTCGCTCGCGGTCGGACTCCAGGGGAGGCTGTGCCAACAGCTCCTTCAGAGTTTTCAGGCTAGCGTCAGCTTCCAATGCTGCCTGAAATCCCTGACTTGATGTGGCAAGAATTGATGAAACTGCCACATCCTCTGTTAGTTCCCTGGGATCTGTCTCCTGGCCGCTGTCTGACTCGGCAGCCACTTGGTCGGAGAGGGGAAACCGTCGGACCTCCGTGAGGCTCCTTGGGCTTCGGTGCTCCCACTCCTGGTAACAGCGGACACGACCGCTGAGATCACGGGTAGCATCGGCTTCCCCTCAGCCCTGACCAAGTCGTCGGGTCAGGCAGACTTCCCTGGCCTCCTGACATCCTGGATGTGGGGAACTCCTGCCCTGGGATCTTACCTGGTGGCTCCTCTCCCGGGATGCCCCCTTCCCACATGGCCTGTTACTCTTTCTGCAGAGGCCCTAGACTCAGCAGGCTGGATTCCCTTAGGGGCCCTACACTGCCCATAGCAGCCCCTCCCTCCACCTCTGAGCTCTCCTCCACAGTCTCCTCACCTGTCCTCACTGTGAGCTCTGTGTGTGTGGTATCAGTGCATGGCTTACCATCAGGTTTCACTCCTTCCTCCACTGTTGGAGGCACATTCAACACCTTAACATTAACATTCACAGTAGAGTCATGACATTCTTGGGGAGATGAAGTTGGGGGTTCAGTGGCCACATACTGGGACACTAGCCGCCCCAAATCGGACCCAAGCAACACATTGGCAGGAATATTTGGCTTTACTCCCACCTCCCGCATCCCCCTCCCGGCGCCCCAGTCCAAATACACCTTGGCGACGGGCAGCGCTGGTTTAACGCCTCCAATTCTGTAAACGGAAAGGGTTTTCCCCGGGCACCAAGTCTTGAGGGGTCACCACCTCAGGACGTACCAGGGTTTGTTCAGCGCCTGTGTCCCGCAGTCCATGACCGCGATCGGCCGATGGTGATGGGCTTGGTAATTATACAGGGACCTCCACCATCCCCTCCCACACACAGAACAGTGGACGGTTTCTGGGACAGGGATGGGGCCTTATGGTGCTGGGGACATGCAGCCTTAAAGTGTCCCGGCTGGTTTGCAATGACAACGCCTGGGTTCTGTTCCTGGCCTGGAGAGGGCTGCAGGGGGGTACACCCCTTGCACTCTGGGGCTGGATATGGGTCCGGGGCAGTGATTGGGCTAACCCCCTCTCCAGGTGGTTGCTGGCAGGCTTCTTCAGCTCAGGCGCCCTGTTGTTGGCATACTCGTCTGCCAGGGGTGGCTGTAGCAGAAGCCCCCTTTGGTTTCCGGTCCACGGAGGAACTGCTGGAGGTCCTCTGAGCAGTTCCACAAGAACTGCTCCATGACTGACAGTTCCTGGACCTCCTGGCGGGTGGTGAGCTCTAGACCCGAGGTCAAAGTGCTCTGCAGCTCTCAGCAGGGCCCGCATGTGGTCGGTCCAGGTGTCCTTTGAGCCCCGCTGCAGGCTCCTGAACTTCCTGCGGTACAACTCCGGGTGAGGTTGTAGTGCTGGATCAGGGCCCGCTTGATGCTGTTGTAGTCCTGCTCCTCCCCGGCAGGTAAGTCCCCCAAAACTTCCAGGGACTTACCCATCAAATGGGGGTCAGGTACCTTGCCCACTGATCCAGGGCCAGATGGTGTTGGAGCAGGTTCTCTCAAAGGCCAGCAGAAAGGAATCCAGGTCTTCATCCTTTTCAAGCAAGGGAAAGTCCTCCGCCCGGACCTTGGAAGCCTTGGTCTCCGGTGGGGCTGGAGAGTCCAGCGGAAGCCTGTGCTGAGCCATCTCCAGTCGGTGCCGGCGCTCCGCAGCTTCACGGCGTTCTGCAGCCTGCAGCACACGTTCTGTATGCTCATGCTCTGCTGCTTTATCGGCCGCCACCAGGAGTCTGTCATGGGCGGCGTCATTACCAGCCTGGAGCTGTGCCATAGTTGCGTGGAAAAGGGCCTCCTGTTATGTTTCGGTAGCTGAGGAGGACAGGAACAACAGCAGGGCAGCAGAACACCTGAGATGTTGGTAACTGATGGGTTGCAGATTCCTAAACTAACGACACAACTAGAGGTAGCCGTGGAGCGTCCCTACGTTGATCCTAGACGCCTCGTCACAGCCTGAGAGATAACTACACCTAAAGGCAGAAAGATGAAAGCTATCTGCCCCAGAGCAGATCCCCAAAGAAAATAGGAAGCCCCCAAACATATAATGGCGGTTAGACAAGATGAAAACACAAACACTAGCAGAAAATAGATTGAGCAAACGCTGGGGCCACAAGCTGACTAAATAGGATAGGAAAAGAGAGATTACTTTCTGCAACCAGAAAACCCTACAAAATCCAACAATTCTGATTACAAAAATACTGAGATCACACGATCTCGCCACCCGCTAAATCAGATCTCAGTGTGAACAAAACCAAGCTGCAGCCGCTGAAAAAACAGGAAAAAGCAAATGAGAAAATAACAGTGGCTGCAGATAAACTGTGAGGAGCTCGGGCCCCAGGAGGGGACCTGGCTGACCTCCACAAAGTGCAGAAAAACAATGCAAAAAGCAAGCACAAAAAGAAAAAGCAAAAATATCTTATCTGAAAGCAGGAGATGCAGGCAAGACTCCAGCAAACTTCCAAATGAACCAGGAACCACAATTGAGACAAAAACAATTGATCACCGGCAACCATCAGGGAGGGAACCTCCCTTATATCAGACCAGTCATTGAACCCAGATTGCCATTCCTCGCTGAAAGGGTTTTGTACTGTCTGTAACCACCAGAGGGAGCCTCTGCTCAGAAACCATCTCTAGCACATTCATAACAGTACCTCCCCCTTGAGGAGGGGTCACCGAACCCTGACTTGTGCAACCAGGCCGATCAGGATGAGCTCGGTGATAGGCACGGATCAGTCTCCTAGCATGGATGTCCGAAGCAAACACCCAAGAATTGTCCTCCTGACCATAACCTCTCCACTTAACCAAATACTGGAGTTTCTGTCTAGAAAAATGAGAATCCAATATTTTCTCAACCACATACTCCAGATTGCCCTCAACCAAACCAGGGTCAGGAGGCGCAGCCATAGGAACCACTGGCTCGACAAACCCTCTTCAATAAGGACTTGTGGAACACGTTATGGATCTTAAATGTCCCTGGAAGAAGCAAACGGAAGGAAACAGGATTAAGAATCTCCATGATCTTATAAGGTCCAATGAACCTGGGCTTAAACTTTGAGATGCAACCCTCATAGGGGTATTTTTTGAGGACAACCAAACCAAGTCCCCCCCCCTTTAAACCGAGGTCCATCATCCTATGCCGGTTGGCAAACCCTTGGGGCCCTTCTCCTGAGAGAGAGAGAGACAACCCCTCACTACCTGGTCCCAAAATCTGCTGCATTCGCTCCACAACAGAGTCAACACCTGGACAGACAGAAGCCTCCGCCTGTCCAAAGAAAATCGAGGGTGAAAACCCAAAATTGCAGAAAAATGGAGACATCAAGGTGGCAGAGCTAGCCCTATTATTAAGAGCAAACTCAGCCAAAGGCAAAAAAGAGACCCAGTCATCTTGATCAGCAGACACAAAACATCTCAAATAAGTCTCCAAGGTCTGTTTGTTCTCTCGTTTGTCCATTGGTCTGAGGGTGAAAAGCCGAGGAGAAAGATAATTGAACACCAAGTTTAGAACAAAATGTCCTTCAAAATCTGGAAACAAACTGGACTCCTCTGTCAACACAATGTTCTCAGAATGCCATGTAACCCGAACCACGTGCTGAAGGAACAAAGGCACCAATTCGGAGGAGGAAGGTAACTTAGGTAATGGCACAAGATGTATCATCTTGGAAAACCTATCACAGATTACCCAGATACGTCATTCTCTGGAAACAGGGAGGTCGGAAATAAATCCAAGAGAATAGGTCCATGGCCTCTTGGGCAAAGGTAATGGCATTAACAAACCACTAGAGTGAGAGCAGGCTTGGAGCGAGAGCAAGTCCCCCACAGGACTGCACAAATTCCCTGACGTCACGAGACAAAGTAGGCCACCAAAAGGACCGACTCACCATGTCTCTGGTACCAAAAATCCCGGGATGACCAGCCAATCTCAGACATACACACTCTTCTTCCACTGGCTGGGACAAACAATTTCCCAATAGGGCAGCGCTCAGGTTTATCCTCCTGACACCCTTCCAGGCCAGTCTCAAATTGGGCGAGATGGCGGAAAGAACTACACCCTCTTTCAAAATAACAGTAGGATCAGATAACTCAGGAGAGTCCGCAAAGAAACTCCTCGAGAGCATCCGTCTTACACATTCTTAGTGCCAGGAAGAAAAGAAACCACAAAATTAAAACGTGTGAAAAACAAGGCCCACCTGGCCTGTCTACGATTAGTTGCTTGGCTGATTCGAGATAAACCAGATTCTTATGGTCCGTGAGGACCAACCACCTGATGTTTGGCTCCTTCCAGGCAATGTCTCCACTCTTCAAAGGCCCACTTCATGCCAATAACTCAACTCCCGATTACCCAGTCATAATTACGTTCAGTTGGAGAAAATTTTTCGAGAGAAAAAGGCACAAGGTTACTTTTAGAGTCTCTGGATCTCTTTGGGACAAAACGGCACCTGCCCCAATATCAGAGGCATCAACCTCCACCTGAAACGGTAGAGAAACATCAAGCTGCCGTAGAACAGGGCAGAAGTGATCTCTGCTTAAGTTCCTGAAACGCAGAGACTGCCTCAGGGGGCCAATTCACCACATCAGAACCCTTTTTGTCAAATCAGTCAAGGGTTTAACAATCCGGGAGAAATTACCAATAAATTTACGATAAAAATTGGCAAAACCCAAAAATCTCTGAAGAGCCTTTAATGAAGTAGGTTGGACCCAATCACAGATGGCCTGAACCTTGACCGGGTCCATTTCAATAACAGATGGGGACAAAATGAATCCCAAATGAGATCCTCTGTACGCCAAAAAGACACTTTGATCCTTCACATACAGTGCATTCTCTCTCAAAATCTGGAACACAGTCCCGAACATGTTTCACATGAGAGTCCCAGTCATTGGAAAAAATCAAGATATCATCCAAATAAACAATCAGAAATTATCCACAAAATCCCTGAAAATATCATTTCATGAAGGATTGGAAGACGAAGAGCATTAGTGAGCCCAAAAGGCATCACTAGGTACTCAAAATGCCCCTCTGGGTGTTAAAACGCCGTCTTCCATTACATCCCAGTGCTTAATGCAATAAGGTTAAAACGCCCCCCTAGGTCAAGCTTGGTAAACCCAACTGGCACTTTTCACCCTGGAAAACAGGTCGGAAATCAAGGGTAACGGATATTGATACTTCACAGTGATCTTATTCAACTTACAGATGATAATCAATACACAGCCTCAATGAACCATCCTTTTTGGCCACAAAGAAAAAACGGCACCCAAGGGGGAAGAGGATGGTCTGATATGACCCTTCTCCAATGACTCCTTGATATAAGATCGCATAGCATCGTGTTCAGGTACAGACAAGTTAAAAAAGGCGACCTTTAGGAAATTTACCACCAGGCACTAATTCAATAGCGCAATCATAGCTCCTGTGAGGGGCAAAGATGCAGATTTACTTTCACTAAATACATCCGAAAAATCAGTCAAAAAGTCAGGAACATCCTGAGACTTGGGAGAGGCAGAAAAAACAGGAGTGTCGGCATTAACACATTGGCAGCCCCAACTGGGCACAGACACAGATTTCCAATCCAAAACAGGATTTATGAGACTGTAACCAAGGGAAACCTAGTACAATAAAAGTCATGCAGATTATACAGCACCAGAAAATTTTCAACTCTCTTGATGATCTGGTTCAACCCTCTTTATCACCTGAGTAGAAAACTGGGGTTTATTCTCCGCCAAAGGGGTAGAATCAATGCCCTAGTAGGGGAATAGACTTCCGCAGGGGTATCATGGGAAACCCACAACGTTTGGCAAAGTCAAAATCCATCAGGTTAATAGCTGCTCCTGAATCACAAAAGCCTGAGCAGAAAATGTGGACAGGGAGCAAATCAGGGTAACAGTCAACAGAAATTTAGTTTGAACACTACCCAAGACAACTGAGCGTGCAAAACGTCTTCCCCGCTTAGGGCAGACTGAAATAGCATGAGAGGCATCACCACAGTAGAAACATAACCCATTGCGCTTTCGAAACTCATGACCTGTGCCCCAGAAGTCAATCTATCACACTGCATGGGCTCAGAAGCTGGCTCACAGGCAACACTATCTCATGCATACCTCTGCGCTCACGCAAACGTCTGTCAATTTGAATAGCCAATGACATAGAATCATTGAGACCAGAGGGAGCAGGGAATCCCACCATATCATCCTTTACATTCTCTGACAGCCCCTTCTGAAAAAGGGCTGTCAAAGCATCATCATATCCATTTGGTCAGGACATGCCACTTCGGAATTTCTGACAGTACAACTCAGCATCTTCAAGACCCTGATTTAATGCCAGCAAGGTTTTTTCAGCTTGATTCAGTGACATTAGGTTCATCGTACAATAACCCCTGAGCCAGAAAAAATGCATCAATATCATTCAAAACAGGATCCCCAGGTGTCAGTGAAAAAGCCCAATCCTGAGGATCGCCGCGCAGGAGAGAGATTACAATTTGAACCTGCTTGCTGCGTTTACCTGAGGACTTAGGCTTAAGGCAAAAAACAACTTACAGTTATTTTGAAATTCAGAAATTTAGCCTGATCCCCAAAACAATCTGGCATGGGAATCCTAGGTTCCCAAACCGGCAACCTGGCAAGATAGGTACAATAAATCCGAACCTCATGGCAAGCTGATCACACGGCCAGACAACTGTGCAAACTCCATTGAAAGAAAAAAAAATCCTCCTCAGCACCCAGAGAAAAAGAGGGAAAAAATGCAACAGACAGAAAAAAAAAAAATCTCTGACAACTCTGACAACTTTTTTCTTTCCACACTATTTCTCCCTTCTGTGAGTACCATATAATGTTTCAGTTATGGCCGGGGATACTGTTATGTTTCGGTTAGCTGAGGAGAGACAGGAACACAGCAGGGCAGCAGAACACCTGAGATGTTAGTAACTGATGGGTTGCAGATTCCTAAACTAACGACACAACTAAGGTAAGCCGTGGAGCATTCCTACTTGATCCTAGACGCCTCGTCCACAGCTGAGAGATAACTACACCTAAAGGCAGAAAGATGAAAGCTATCTGCCCCAGAAGCAGATCCCCAAAGAAAATAGGAAGCCCCCAAACATATAATGGCGGTTAGACAAGATGAAAACACAAAACATAGGCAGAAAATAGATTGAGCAAACGCTGGGGCCACAAGCTGACTAAATATGATAGGAAAGGAGAGATTACTTTCTGCAACCCAGAAACCCTACAAAAATCCAACAATTCTGATTACAAAAATACTGAGATCTCACGATCTTGCCACCCACCTAAATCAGATCTCAGTGTGAACAAAACCAAGCTGCAGCCGCTGAAAAAACAGAAAAGCAAATGAGCAAATAACAGTGGCTGCAGATAAACTGTGAGGAGCTCAGGCCCAGGAGGGGACCTGGCTGACCTCCACCAAAAGTGCAGAAAACAATGCAAAAAGCAAGCACAAAAAGAAAGCAAAAAATATCTTATCTGAAAGCAGGAGATGCAGGCAAGACTCCAGCAAACTTCCAAATGAACCAGAACCACAATTGAGACAAAAACAATTGATCACCGGCAACCATCATGGGAGGGAACCTCCCTTATATCAGACCAGTCATTGAACCCAGATTGCCATTCCTCGCTGAAAGTTCAGTACTGTCTGTAACCACCAGTGGAGCCTCTGCTCAGAAACCATCTCTAGCCATTCATAACAGCCTCCCATCTGGACAGGCTGGGATGGGCAGGGGTGGACAGTCCACTGCGGGACCTGAGCACGGGGTCTGGCTCCTGGGGAGCCCCTGGCCTGAGCTCCCCCTCGCCTTCATCGGTATCATCCTCCACATAGACCATAGCATTGGCCTCCCCTTTGCCTTACTCCTGGTGCCTTCCGCCATCTTGGGAACCTCGGGTTACTGACACAGCTGCACCCCTGACCTTGCACACAACTTATTATATTTACACTCTCACCGTCTATGTGCTGGGCTGACCTTAAGACCTCAGCAGTGAAAGTTAACACTGGTAGTCTTTATGTCTGGGAGTAGGGTTCCCACGCACACTATTTCTCTGATCCCACCGCTGCCACCAATGTGAAGGAAACCCGGTTCCTCCCACGTCACCAATGTGACGTACTACACAGTCACAGCTCTCCACGCCCCCTTTGTCTCTCAGATCAGTAAGGGAACTGCACCTAGAGCAAATGGCCAACGGGGAGGGTTCCTGTTACCCACTGGGTATTCTAAATTCTTGATCAGAATAAAAGCATCAGCCCAAATTTAATTTTATGGTTTAATTGCCTTAAGGGCGCACTAATAATTACAGAAATATACAGTAAGCTATACAACGAATTACAGTGGATATTGCAGTCAGAGTAAAATATTACAAAAAGAAAAAGGGCTAAAGGTATTAGCTAGAGGTCAATGTTACCAGGCTGTAGGTTGCATGTGGACGCCGGGAGCACAGCAATCCACAAGGTAAGAATCTTTGTTGCCAGACAGTCCCCCAAAACGTGTGCCGCTTCTCCCTTGGCAGATCTGTCCCTGTTCCTTCTTAGTTCATCATCGTCTGGTTCTTCTGTGTAAATAGAGAGAGTCTGCCATCCGCTCACAGTTCTTAAACCTGCTAGGTCCCTCCCCTTGTGTCAGAGGGTGGGCTAATATCTCCACCTTTAGCTCCCTGCAGAATTATTCCCAATATCTAAGAAAGGGGTTAACTTTCTCCAGGACGATCAGATCAGGACACGAGAGGTACCAGCGAATGCAGCTTGTTTTGCCTGTCGCGTGGAGAATCAAACATGGCCCTATTGCCCTCCACCTGACCCAATCTCTATATCTCAGGTCCCCAAGCCATCACCGAACTCGGGAGTCGCACTGTAGGATGCCCGAGGTCCGCAGGATCACGTGGATATTTTTTATGCGTCTGTACCTCGAAAGATATGCTCATAATTCAAATTCAGAATTGGGGTCGTAGTGGCTGGAGAGACAATGGATGTGTTTTCTTGTGTCTAGCTGACAGGTATAATCTAATTGAAGCCACCAGGCATCTCCAGGCCCCATGCTGGCGTGACTCCGTACTAAAGCTTTGAAGTCTGTTTTGGGCCTGATCTACTTAGCAACTAATGACTTGTTATCACGGTTTGGGGACTAAACCCTGTTTCCAATATGCCACAGCCATGGGGTTAGGACAGTTAGCTGCCTTGGCTCTGTGAACAGACAAAATGGCAGCTGGGACAGGTCAGCTCGACATGAGGCGACATTAGGCCCCATATCTAAATGGTGGCTTTCCTTCTCACAAAAGACTATATGCTAAAGTGCCCTCCTCTAATGTCCCAACAGGATGCACTTAACTTTCCCTAAGTTAAACTATTTTTAAAAACAGCAATTTTAATGTATGCAGAGAAAAACCAAACATGGGCAAAAGAAAAGTAACAATGGTAACATGGCCGCAAAAAACCCCCATTAAAAACAAAGAAAACATGACACAAATATTATTGTATGGCAGAAATGGCCGTGATGTTTATTAGGGTTAAATAAATTAATCAATAAATACTTCAAAAAAATAAACCCATTTTAATTATTAAACTCCAACCATAACCAATCCATCCTTTCATTTTTTTGGGGGTTTTCCCAAAATGACCCACGACAATAAATAATAGGAGGCGGAGGACCTTTTTCACAGACACACAGGACCAACGGCGACAGCAGGGCTATTTTATCCATAAAACAGCCCCCCAAAACCTTCTTAAAAAATTTCAAAAACACAAAAAATTGCGCCAAAAGCCAGAAAAAAACGGTTTCAGCCTGCTCGGGACACCCCAAACACTTACCGAAGTACCACTTTTGCATTACAAATACCAATATTTAACCCAATATTCAGGGATTATGAAAGCCATGAGCCCCCCCCCTTTTAAATTATGGGCTTTGTATGTAGGGGGGGCAAAACATATCAGAATTGCAGAAACCATTACTATTACATTAGAAACATAATATTATGTAGAAAAAATACCCCAAAAGCTTTATATTTTATTACGACTATTTAATGATAAAACATAAGCATATTTAAAAGGGGTGGGCGAACAGGAATCTCCTTCACCCCTAAAATTTCCCCCTTTTCCTTAAACTGTCACCTCGACCAACGCATAGTCAAAGACAAAAACCGACAGTCATTTGGCTTAACGTAAGCGCATCGTACCCCAAAACCGCAGTCCTGTGTAGAAGAAAACATCTGCCCTCAGTCTCCAGGGGTTAAAAAAACATTTTTTCATTCTACGATGGACAGCATTCAAAGCGATGAGCCCCCCTTCCCCTTTGAGGGAGAATGTATCTCTGTCATGCGGCTGCTGGTAATAAATGCTTTCTGTTGCTGCAGCCACTTTTTGGCCCCATAGTCCACTTCCTTTAGTTTCACCCCATTCTTGCTTGAGCAGGGAGAGCGCAACGCCGCACAATATATACAAACTAATAAACTTCTTTATGACCCAACTGTTTACATTCCCCCCCCCCCATCCTTTGAGGAAGTGGAGATCCTCTGCTCATAGCCCGCAGAACAGTCCCCCAATTATACAGGCAACAGCCCATGTTCTCCATGAGCATACAATTTAAATTTTTCACAAAAGCATTGAGCAGCTCCATTCCCATCCGGCTTTCCCGCCCGTGCCCTGTAGACTACCCTGCAGCCGGGAGGTGTCGTGTCCACCTGTCCCACCAAAGACAGGAGAGGGCAGAAAACCCCGGGGTTCATTGACCCGGGGGAACAGGGCCGATGCTCCGCTCCAGGCCCGCATAAACTCAAGGTGAACCCCCCGCATCATGCGGCTGCCTGGGGGTTTGGAAGGCCCTCGCTGAGTGATATGCTCATGGCCCCGGGAAAATGGCCTTGATGACAGTAAGCCCAGCCTCCAGGGTATGGTGTCGAGACACCGACCACTTATAGGGTGAGGTCAGGCAGCCTCTCACAGCGCAGCTGAGGTGCACCACTTGGGACGCAGAAACGTAGGGCGGCCGTCCCCCGGAAAGCTGGATCATTCCGCGGGGGACCCAGCCGCAGTCGTTTGATTGAGCTCCGCTGTTCTTGTTCCCCGCAACGATTCCTCCGGCGGACCCCCGTTCCCGGGCTCCCTGAACTAACACAAAGTTCCCGGGGACAGGAATTCCTTTCTGATATCGGCCCCTTGGTCCGCATGGTTTTTGCTCCAAAGAATTTGGATAATGGCTTTTGCTGTTGTCCCCCTGCAGAGAGTCGGGCTCGGCTCCACACTCAAGGCTCCCGTCCCCCGGACATTGTAGACTCCCGGCACCGCCAAATTTGCCTGAAGAACCTCTGGCGCTGGTAAGTGGGTGCTCTGGGGATTTCTCCTACGTTTTGGGGGGCTGGGGGTTTTTTCGGCTTCCATTTGTTGCCAAACTCTTTTCATGCGGCCTAGGCGACGCCCGCTGCAAAATTGGATTTTCTCTGGTCCCCCCCTTACCCGGTGAACCCCCTCAAGCTGCTCCCCCCCCTTTTTGTTGTCGTGGAAGAGGGGCGAGGTTCCTCTCTTCATCCGCACCCACCCGGGGGATGGCTATTGGCAGGCAGTTTTGGCGCCAGGAAATAACTGCAACGCCCACCGAAGGACTCGGTTTATTGTTTGTTGTTTGCTTCTCCATCTCCGCCATTCACACCGCAGCCAATTTGTCACAATAAAGGGTCAAATAACTTTTCACACACATAGGCCAAGTCTGACTCACAATCAAATCCGGTGTTATCACAAAATCGGTAGTAGACAACCATGATATACTCACAAAATTCTTCTCCATTTACAGCCCCACCGCTCGTTCTCCCGTCTTCTCCAGGGGCACAGCTTTGGCACACTCATTTCAGCAGATTATCCACATAGCAAGGCAACAGCATCCTGCCAAACTTCATCTTTCTCCACTCTTTGCTGACAGCGTGCCCTTGCTTCACGTGTCGGCATCTTGTCCGACTAACGCAATTAGGATTGCCCGGACTGTACTCGTGACGTAGAGAGATTATACGTAACAATCCATGTCCAGCCCTTCCCCTACATGAAACAGTTTCGTCCCTCTGGCTTACCCTGCATCTCCAGATTCCATTTTTCCTGTTCACCTCCAGGCATCAACACTCCCTCTCCTTGAACCCTCAGAATGAAGACACTGTTAGAATAACTTGAACACATTCTTTACTTAACTGTTCACACATTACCCCCCACAGTTGGCACAACAGTGTTACATTCGTTTCCTTTTTCTCACCTTTGCACCCCAGCTCCTCCCAGCCTGACGTCGCCATAAGTGACACTCCCTTCAGCCTGAACCTCACCATAATGACTCGTTCCTTCAGCTTGCTTCGCCGTCAGTACTGAATACATCAATCGCTACATTGGGTGCCCCCGTAAAGCATCTGGCCCATCTATACGAACTTGATCGAAGCTCCACTTCCCCTCTTTCTTGGTCCAGCCAACTTCTGCCCTAAAAGCATTGCCCAGATGGTAAAATGCCACATCTTTCCTCAAGGTTAGTCCTACTGTGGACCTATGCAGCGGCCGAGGTAACTGTGGGTTGCTGTCCTTAAACGTTGAGCATGCTTGCCGGTATCCGGGCTAAGCCCTTATGGACACATGGGCACACGGCCCCTTCTGAGCAAACTTCTTACAAACCCCATCTACTATCCGGCACCCCCTCCAACACTTAACCCCTAGGTGAAACAATCTAACAATATACTTAAAAAGGCCCACACGAGTATGCCCCCACCTAGTGGCCACAAAGTAACTACACTACCCAGATATAGTAGACTATATGCTAAAGTTTCCCTCCTCTAATTTCGCCAACAGGAGCACTTAACTTTCCCGAACTATACATACGTAAAGAACATCACGTAAATAATGCTATACAGAGAAACCCAAAACATAGCAAAACATATGTACACAATGGTAACACGATGAATGTGACAGTACCATTTACATTAGCATAGTACATAAATTATTAGCAAATCCACCAAACATTTATAACTTATACAACAACTATGTACATGATAAAAACATTAAGCACACTTATAATGGGTGGGCGAAACAGGAACCTCCTTCACCCCCGTACACTTGCATCAAGAATTTGTTGATTATCTCATAGTAATCCCATTCTTCCGTCTGCACATGAGTTTGTTCCCCATTTATCCCATTGACTGCTAACACTACCCCAAAGCATGATTGATCTACTCCCATGCTTAATAGTTTAGCCTAGATGTTTCTTTTCTTGAAACTCTGTGCCCCTTTTTCTCCACACATAAACTTTGATCATTGTGAACCAAAGAGTTCAATTTTATCCTCATCAGTTCATAGGACTTTTTCAAAATGAATCGCTTTTTTTATATATACTCTTTTGCATACTTCTGATGCTGAAGTTTATGGTGAGGATGCAGGGCGCGGTTTCTTCAGATACGTCTTCCATGAAGGCCATATTTGTTGTGAACATTTTGAGATGACTACGAGGCTGAGGCTCCCTCCTGGGGGTTGCTGAGGATATTGAAACCAATGTTGAATACACAAAATCCCCACACCTGCAAATACCGAGTGGTGGTCAGGTGTAATGACGCCTGATATAAAGTAAGCTGGTCCTCCCATGATCCTCAGCCGGGTAAATCATTTGTGCTTCTCTGGTCTAGAATTCACTTGCTTTCCTGCTGTCTCTGCTTGCTTCAGATAATCTCTTTCATTTATTTTACTGTGGTTTGAAATCTTTCTTTTGCTGCATTCTTTGGGGGGTATGCACGGGTCCCCTTTGGGGGGCCTTTGGCTGTCTCCGTTCGTTTTTTGGTATTTTTCATTTGCTCAGTATCTTGTGATATCTTCCTGCTGTATCTACGTGTCCACACCAGAGATCTGATATAGGTGATCGAACCCTTGGTCTCAGTGTTTTTTGGATTCAAACGTGTTTGGAGTATTTCCTAGTTGTCTGTGCAGACAGTGTTCTTTCCTGGTGCTGTCCTATCTGGACGGTGTTGGCCCCAATTTGCGTCAAGATAGGTTTCTGTCTGTTTACGTGTTTTCAATCTTGTCTAGCCGCCATTGTAGTTGGGCTTTTTCCTACTCTTTTGGGTCTACTGCAGGGCATAACTTGCCTTTTAACATCTTCAGGGATAAGCTAGTCACTCTGGCTGGCCAAGGCGTCCTAGACAACCGTAGGTACGCTCCACTGCTGCTTCTAGTTGTGCGTTAGTTTAGGGACCTGCACCTATGTAGTTTCCAACCTCTCTGGTGTCAGGCTGCCTATGCGGTTTTTGCTCCTCCTCCTCTGCTAAACCAAAACATAACAGAATACCAACCCGGCCAAACTGAATTCTATGGTACTCATAGAAAGGAAAAAAAAACTGAAAGATACTTATCTGTAAGCAAGCAGAGACAGCAGAAAGCAAGCTGAATCCCAACTAGACCCGAGCACAATTGATTACAGCGAGGATCTTGAGTCCCCAACCTCACTAATCATGCCAGTCATTACTACCTGACCACCACTCGTTATTTGCAGGTTTGGGCTCTTGCATTCAACATTGTTTCAATACCTTCAGCAACCCCCAGAGGGAGCTCACTCCGAAGTCGTCTCCAAAAAGTTTCACAACACATCTTTGTGGCAGGAGGTGTTCTGAACAATAAAACTATGTACCCACAATACCAGAGTCTGTTTAAATCTTTCTGAAAACTTTATGCATCAAGTCTGGGGTTCTGATTTGCCTCCTAGAATCCTACGAGCAGCTCTCACAAAAAATTGTGGGCTGAATTTTCTTTTTTTTCTGATTTTCTAGACCTTATCTTGATCTCCACTGTTCCCGTTAACTGCCATTACTCAATATAAATTTCACTGAGAAAGACAACTTGAAAACTCATTGCGATCATCTCATAGCCTTCTCCAGCTTTGTGCCTCCACAATGAAATTGCAGCTGCTTAGAAGAACCATGGCTGCTGTTTTTGCACCAGGTAAAGGAGCTGTGGTTTTTAATAAAGCTGAGAACTTTGCATCACCTGCTAATTCTGCTATTATGCCGTTCCCTAAAGGACGGTGCATGCTCCTCGCCAAGTTGATTATTCTCTCCTGAACAAGTCAGCGTGAGAAGTATATGCTAATTTCATACTTTTGAATCTTTCCTTCTATGAAGAAGCTGTGACATTTGATCTCCAATGTGACCCCCTTCCTGACATGCTCTTCTTAGTAGACACGTGGTCAGTCTCAATTACGCTCTTTTCCGTTCCTCTATGTATAAATATGATTTGGTGAACCACCCCCTTTTTTTCCCCCAAAAAAAGGGCCCCCTTTTTTGTTATTTTTTCCCCTTCCCATTCTGTTAGTTTTTGTGAATTCTAATAGGAAAGGTAGAGAAACTTAGTAAAAAAAAACATTTGAAAATCTGATAAACGCAGATGGAAATCATTCATAAAACTCAATCCGTTTTTCCTCATATTTTTAAAAAACTGTCATCAAAATTTTGCCTCGAAAAATCGTTCAATGGAATATTTTTTTTTTTTTAAGCAATTTGTGAATAAGCTTCATATATTCTGCAACCACAAATTGGACATGAATGGATAATTATTTTGTTCATTAAATCAGCTGTTTCTATTCTCATGAGACGATATAACAAACACTGACTGGTGAACTCCCTGAAGACAGGAACATATGGGATGTAAAGCACCTGTCAAATGCAGCCATTGATTTTCTGAGTTTACCGATTAGGAAGGAAATTTGAAGCATTTTAGAAAATAAATCTCATCAAGACATTATTAATTAAATACAACATTAGCACAGACTCCACATTGCTAACTACAAAAGGAGAGACCAAATGCAGATAGGAACTTTTCCATAGTTTTGGGAAAGCCCACTGTTCGCCTGATCAGCACGTTACTTGTGCATCAAATTTACTCTGTAAACGTTTTTATTTTATTTTTATTGAAAAGTGAAGCAACAAAACAGAAATGCTCAGTAACAAATGTTCATTACATCAAAGGGCTGGCAGATCCCACTGAAGAAGGATTTTTACCACAAGAATGGACAAGCAATTAATACAAAGTGAAATGCAGTCCTCCTGGAAATTATAATTATAACAAATTATACTCAAAAAGTGGAAAATGTATAATGAAAGATTATTCAGAAATCTCCACTTACACACTCTAAGCAAAATAAGTGATAGTTCCTAATCCTTAAAGAATGCCAAATGGAAAGTGCTATAACCAAATATTTAGCTTTATAGGGATTAAGAAAATATATCAATTATGCACCCTAAGAACTAAAGTAACCACCTAAACATAGTCACAATGAAGGCAACCCTGAATATTAAATTAGCAGACCCTGACTTTTCACTGAGGACCTGGGGGACGTATGAAAAACAATTAAAGGAATCTGTCACCCCCATGGGACGTATATGAACTATTAATATGGACAATACAGGTAAAGAAATATTTTACCGCGCGGCCACGGTGATTGCGCTTCAGTGACCTCCGCATATGCGCGACAATAAGGGTCACTCCCACTTACTTCTTGCACAGTCATCACTAAGTTCGGCATGGTTCCTAAGATGACTTATGTAGCAGTGGTGGAAGCTGATGGATGCTCCCCTGGAACTCAAGGATTAAGGATATTTAATTCCCATGTATGTGGATAAAAGGTATTATACCCACTGTATAAGCAGTTAGTTTGGGACAGGGTAATATAGTGCCCCGCCCAGTTTTGTGAGGGAACTGATGTTAGTGGCAAGTGCAGGAATGAGGCGGCAACTGAGTAACACAGCAGGCTAAGACGCAGACATGCGTGAGCCTAAAACTCGGGCAGAGGATTGCCGCAAATACCCTTCGTGTGATTCCTGTCTTAGGCCTGGGGCAACCTCAGATGACTTGGGGGGTCAAGTACACTCACTTGTGATGACGCAGACTATATGGGGCGGAAGGTATTGCAATCTGATAAACAGATAGAGGTGAGGAAGATTCCCTAAGGGCTTAGAAAGCCAGTAGAGGGGCTTGCCACCTATACAGAAAACAAGGGATGACTTGTAATCCGTACCTGTAGATAGTTATCACCCAATGGTCCTTAAATCCTTTCACCTGCTGTAAATAACGTGTACAGACTGACATCTCAAAAAAAGTTTGTTTTTATTAACCATATTCTCCGATTAATTGCTGCTCTGTTCCAGAAGAAGGACCTGAGTCAGAAGAGACCTGCAGTCAAGAAGTAATTGGAAAGACACCCATAATTAGCAGCACACCAGGACTGGAAGACACACTTTGGATATGTAGGATTCCAAACGAGTGGGGAACCGAAGCTCCACCCTAAATACCTCGCTTGGCATCTTACATGGCGTAGTATCGGATGCGACACCTCACACAAAGAAAGGAGCAGGAAGATATAGTTTATGGCAACAGATGGAAGAGCGCCGAATACATGCAGCCCAAGATGGCGACCCTAAGCAAGGATTCCAAGATAGAGATTGTGGAAATTTCAAGAGAAGATCGCCATCGAGGCGTGCATCTGCGCCCGAGAGTGCAGAAAGATAGTTCAGCCAACACGATTGATGGCCCGATGGAGGCCCAGTGATCGGGGAGTCAATCTGAATAGAGATACATTGCAGAAAGGTTGGCACAATGTGAGGCAATGGCCCGCTGTGTGAGGGAATGCGGCCTAGGAGGGGGCATGGGCTGAAGGTGGAGCCATTGAGAGTGAAGTGTTACACGGTGGATGGGTCAGAAGTTATCACCCTGGAAGGTGAGTCAACGCCCAGGAAATGGGGCAATCAAGAAGGCGCTTTAGCGCCATTTTACCTGCTACAAGCAGATGAATGCATAAAGGAGGCGCACCAGAAATGGCACACACCCGTTAGGAACCTGAAGCGGGTTGTACAAGTACAGAAGAAGTGGATGAGGAGGAGGTGGTAGAATAGTCAACCCCAGGGCCAACATGAACCGGACCTCTCATGAGCCTTTGCAAATGCTGCTCCAGTGGACGACCGATGCTGAAGCCTGGATGTGGGCCTCCTGGCCCATGAATTATGGATCAGTCTGAGCTGGAAGCCAGGGTGAGACTCCCTCGGCTGTGAGAAAGCTACACCAAGAGATGACGGTGGCATGCCCTGGGATGAAGATATTTGTACCACCGCCATGGTCGTCACAATAGCCACCTCCATGGAGGAGACGGTCGAAACCACAGCCTGCGAGCAAACCATGATGTGTAACCGGTCATTGAGAAAAATCCAAACCTAAGTTGGGGTGCATATAATGCTATATTATGGAGATTCCCCAAGTTGAGGTCAGTTCCAAGTTGAAAGTGGGTAAGTGAGCATGCTCCACTAGAGCCTGCAAGAGGAGTGCAAAATGTAATGAAATATTCCTGGCGGCGGTGGGGCTGGAAGCTCTCATGACAGGCTGCGGGAGTCTGTAGAGGAATACCATACTTGAGGACAAGTAGTGGAATTCAACATACAGAAAGGGTACGTCTTAATGGAGTGGAGTGGACGCCGACGAGGACTATGTAAACCAGGCCACTGGTGAAGTGAAGGTATCTGCCCTCCAATTCCATACCTGTACCCTGGGGGAAGTGGTGCACTTTGTAAAGTGCGAGTTCGCAGCAAGGATAACGTTTGGCGGTGTGCAGTCCTCCACAAGGAAGGACACCCTGAAAGGACCGGGAGGTCTTCGCCTAGAGAGACTAGCACGAGGCCAAACGATGGAGGCTGTAAGAGTTTGCAGAATGGGCTAGGGAGGTCCCAAATGGGTTTCTGTCGCATCACGGGACAAGTGGGCTGCGGAGTGCAACTGATGCTGAAGAAGATCCCGCCCTGCCAGTTCCCAGATCACCTTGGAAATGAAGAAGCCACCATTCTCCCACCTCTTGGAGACTGCTTTTTATAGAGGAGATGAGACGACAAACACCTTTATACAGGTGGGATGCTATATAAAGGTTTGAGAAGCTGCCTCTAAGGACTGATGGAGAGTTTTGTTTTCGCGCAACGGTAGTCTATGGGCGCTGCTCCATCCTGAATGAGACATTCACTCCAGTTATATTTACCAGAAAAAATAGGAGACGTTTTCTTTTCCTCAGCCAAAAAGGCACAGAACTGTTTGATTTGTATTGCTTTTGTTCGCCTGTTGCAGCGTTTTCGCTGGAATACGGATATTGCGCTCCTAAAGTTATACGAGATTTCTCCCCACAGGTACTGAACCATTCTGGAAGTGTTGCAAAACGGGAGACTAATGCTGTGTTGGCCTGTGGCCCCTATTTGTAAAATGGACATGGCCACTTTGTTCTGGGGTCCAACCAAAAAGGACCCGTAATCATATAAGGGTTCATGAATATGAACTGTCACATTTGCTGGTATGGCCCTTACCGAAAGGGCCAGATCTAAGAAGGATTGTCAGATAAACTTACAGTCTGTTGTTTATAAAAGTTAATGGTGTTTATAATGCCCCGTCCTGTGCACTTACTTTAGTATAAGGTCTGATCAATGGTCGAGGACGACCATGACTAAAGTGTGGGGAATGTAACAGCATAGGAGCTCATGGATTGCTCCCGGACAAACAAGGGTTAAGTGTATTGATTCCCATATATGTGATTTAAAAGTATTATGCCCACTGGGCTTCAGTTAGTTGGAGACAGGTTAACTGCTGTCCCGCCCAGTTGGTGGGGGACTGAGTGTTAGTGGCAAGTGATGAGTGACAGTCAGTCTGTGGGAGGCACATTGAGTAACGCAACCAGTGCCCATACACCATCACACATCCTCCATCCCATGGTCCAGAGCCCATATACCCATCACACATCCTCATTCCATAGTCCAGTGCCCATATACCCATCACATATCCTCCATCCCATAGTCCAATGCCCAAACACCCATCATACATATCCACCATCCCATAGTCCCTTGCTCATATACCCATCATACATATCCTCCATCCCATAGTCCCTTGCCCATATACCCATCATACATATCCTCCATCTCATAGTCCAGTGCCCATATGCCCATCATACATATCCTCCATCCCATAGTCCCTTGCCCATATACCCATCAAACATATCCTCCATCCCATAGTCACTTGTCCATATACCCATCATACATATCCTCCATCCCATAGTCCCTTGCCCATATACTCATCACACATATCCTCCATTCCATAGTCCCATGCCCATATACCCATCATACATATCCTCCATTCCATAGTTCCTTGCCCATATACCAATCATACATATCCTCCATCCCATAGTCCCGTGCCCATATACCCATCACACATATCCTCCATCCCATAGTCCCATGTACCCATCACACATATCCTCCATCCTATAGATCCATGCCCATATACCCATCATACTGTCACGGGTGTGTCGCCACGAAGATCGTCGCGATTACACAACCTGACTTCTCGCAGCTGAGTTTTTGGTGCTTGGTGTTTTTCGGCAGTGAGGGAGTTAATTCTCTCTCTCTCTGTGCTAGACGAGGCCCAGCCTCGCCCAGCAGCAGTTAATGTTGCAGTAATGAGATTCCTTCAAATACCTGCCGGTCTGCTAGGAATGTGTTCGGTGAAAGCATTCATGCAGACCAGCAGAGCGGATCGTGGTATTGTGAAGTCTGAAGTGAAGAGTACCTGGTGTGGTTTTTTTCCCCTCCTCACTTTATCATTTATCTCCGTACCCGTTGGTGTTCCCTCTGTTTTGGAGTGAGTTTTGTATGCAAGGTGGATTTTAGTTTACCCCTTGTACTGTCTCGTTCGTCTATTACTGTGTTTAGGCTTATATCTTCCAGTCCCCTGTGGTTGTGATCGGGGTCCTTCTCAGGACTAGATTACTGAGGGTCAGGGATTTGCAGGAGATAGGGTTACGCTGGCGGCCTGGACTTCTGTACCATCAACAGTACCTCCAGGTAGAGGGATTAGTCAGGGCCCCTGCTTAGGGTCAGCATAGGACCCTGACCTCCTGTATGCAGTGACAGCGTGACACATACATCCTCCATCCCATAGTCCCGTGCCCATATACCTATCATACATACCCTCCATACCATAGTCCCGTGCCCATATACCCATCATACATATCCTTCATTCCAGAGTCCCGTGTCCATATACCCATCATACATATCCTCCATCCCATAGTCCCATGCCCATATACCCATCACACATATCCTCCATCCCATAGTTCCTTACCCATATACCCATCATACACATCCTCCATCCCATAGTCCCGTGGCCATATACCCATCATACATATCCTCTATCCCATAGTCCCTTGCCCATATACCCATCATACATATTCTCCATCCCACAGTCCTGTGCCCATATACCCATCACACATATCCTCCATCCCATAGTCCCATGTACCCATCACACATATCCTCCATCCTATAGATCCATGCCCATATACCCATCATACATCCTCCATCCCATAGTTCCTTACCCATATACCCATCATACACATCCTCCATCCCATAGTCCCGTGGCCATATACCCATCATACATCCTCCATTCCATAGTCCCGTGCCCATATACCCATCATACATACCCTCCATACCATAGTCCCGTGCCCATATACCCATCATACATATCCTTCATCCCAGAGTCCCGTGTCCATATACCCATCATACATATCCTCCATCCCAAAGTCCAGTGCCCATATACACATCACACATCCTCCATCCCATAGTCCCGTGCCCATATACCCATCACATAGTCCCGAGCTGGGTGGCGTTGAGCAGGGAGTTCCTGGAGATGTGCTGTTATGTAACCTGGCAGTGTGGCTCTGTGTGTGGCTCTGTGTGCGGCTCTGTGTGCGGATCTGTGTGCGGCCACTGATGATGCGATTTTCTACGCCAGTAACAATAGAGCCCGGCAGTAATGGAGGAGGGGGTGATTCATTTCTGTCATGTGCTCTCTGCTCCTTTCTGGGGGCAGACAATGGTTGGGAGCTTATGTTCCTGGGGATGCTAGATTTCTCCCACCTGGTCAGTGTCTGCTGAGGTGTTGTGGAGTGGGAAAACTGTTAATCATAGCAACCAATCACAGCTCAGCTTCTTTTAAACAGCTCTGGTGAAATGAAAGATCCTTAGTGATTGGGTGGGGCTATGTGGAGTGGGCGTGGCTGACACACACACATACATGCATTCATTTTTATATATAGACTAGAAATAGGCCCGATGCTATTGCATCGGGAGTGCGGTGAAATGAACATCTGTGTATCCTTAGTGGTGCTAACACCGCCGGGAGATCGACAATACCGCTAACAGCTGATAGATCAGCAACCCGGCAGCGGGCGACCAATCACATCAGCTGCTAGCGGTATTCAAATCTGGTGCCAATACCGCTAGCAGCTGATTGGTCGCCAGCCTTGGCGGGGGATTCAAATCCCGCACAGCACCGCTCATTGGCTGAGCTGCCGGCAGCTGAGTCAATGAGCGGCGTGATATTCAAATCCCCCGCCAAAGCTGCGTGGCACCGCTCAGCCAATGAGTGGTGCCACGCAGCTTTGGCGGGGGGTTGGAATCCTGCGCCGCTCATTGGCTCTGCCGGCGGCAGCTCAGCCAATGAGCGGTACCGCGTGGCTTTGAGAGGCGCGGGATTCAAATCCCCCGCCGAAGCCATGCGGCATCGCTCATTGGCGGCTCAGTCAATGAGTGGCTCGGGATTCAAATTCTCCGCCCCGCCAGCTGAGCAAATGAGCGGTGCCGCACGGGATTTGAATCCCCCGCCAAAGCCGCGCAGCCAGGGGCGGCTCAGAAAAACAGAACCTCTTGGCAGAAAACGCAGATGCTTTTTTGATGCATTTTTCATGCGGATTTGTATGCGTTTTTGTAAGCTAAATAAAGATATGTTATTTAACAAAAAAAAGGTTTGTAATGCCATTTCTTGTCCAACCTCCTCTTTTACATTTGTCCAACCCATGCTCCATTACGCACACAGATAGACAGATAGATAGATAGATAATAGATAGACAGATAGATAGATAATATATAGATAGATAGATAATAGACAGATAGATAGAAGATAGATAATAGATAATAGATAGATAGATAGATAGATAGATAGATAGATAGATAGATAGATAGATAGATAGATAGATAGAAAATAGATAGATATTACATAGAGAATAGATAGAATGGTACATAAATAGTTAAACATACACGCGAGCACACACACACACACAAAATCTTCACGCAATAGCGTTAATTTAAAAAAAATGGGGAAAAAAATGGCGTGGGCTCCCGCTCAATTTTCTGTGCCAGAGAGGGAAAGCCGACGGCTCAGGCCAATATTTCTAGCCTGGGAAGGGTTAATACCCATGGAGCTTCCCAGGCTATGAATATCAGCTGAAATTCATAGCCTAGGAAGGGGCCATGGATATTGGCGCACCCCCCTGGCTAAAAATACCAGCACCCAGCCACCCTCTCTTCCCACTCACCTGTAGCGGTGGGATATGGGGTAGTAAGGGGTTAAATCACCTTGCTATTCTAAGGTGACATTAAGCCCGGTTAATACTGAAGAGGTGTCAATAAGACGCCTATCCATTATTAATCTTATATTAATAAAGGGTTAAAAAAAACACACGCATAAGAATAAAGTATTTTAATGAAATAAAACACAACACGGTTTTCATATCTTTATTATACGCTCAGATCCAAGCGACGTCCCTAGTTCTCCTGTAATAAAAAGTAATAAAACAACCGTATACTCCCTGTCCGACTCAGTCCAATTAATAACGAATGTCCCACGACGGTCTCCCTTATAGAACAGTGACATCAGGTGATGCCACTGCTCTGTAGGGCCTCCCAGTGATGCACTGACAGGAGACAATGGCTTCTGCAGTGCATCACTGAGGTTACCTGAGTTCATGGTCTCACTTTATGGCAATGCTGCGTGGGAATTTTCTCACCCAGCATTACCAGTGAGAGAATGAATGGAAGTGACGTCATTCTTTCCCAGCGTCTGAGCGATACACACAGCGGAGGGGGTGCATTGCTGGTGACACTGTTGGGGATTTATTCAAAATTGAAGGCATACCGAACCAGCATGGCTACCACAGCATCTTGCAGCGGCATGCTATTGTCTCGACCACGCACCACAATTGTGGGTTTCCAGGGCAATGGGGTACTCAGAGCCGAGCCCGTAGAAGTCTATGGGATTGTCACAGGTAGCGGTGGCTCGGTCTGTGGCCCTGGCGGTCAGGCGTATGTTGGGGGTATATTTACAGGGGATATATATATACAGTTCGTGACGCCACCTGTAGTCTCTGGTAATTTGTACCAGCGCCGCTGTAGATCTCTGAGGGGATGGTGAGGCAGCTAGATGTCGGGTCCCCTACAGGTGGGACTCTTCCCTCAGGTCGGTAGTTAAAGCAGGGTTGTGCAGGCATGCAAGTAAATAACTCAGTCTCACACGGTCAGCGTCTTTCCATACCTTTACTTGTAAGATGGTAAGGCAGGTCCCAGGGAGGCTGATCCAAGGAGAATGTATTTCGAGATTGCAGCTGGACAAGTTAGGGGCCTCCTTTACTTTCACAACGATGATGAGTACAACCAGCATGAAGCGTAGTTCCCTCTATAACTCCAGCTATTCCAAAGCTGTACTGCCCAGTCAGTTTTGTGGTCGGAGCCTTCCTGTGTGAGAGCTGAATTCCTATCTTGTCCTGCAGAGACTCAAGGTCCTCACTCCCCCTGACCCCAGTTACGTACCGACTATTTAGGGGCTGCTTTCCGCGACCTAAGGTCCGATAAGCCTCTGGTTTTCTTACCACTAAGCTTGAAACTATAGTGATCCTTCGGTCCCCAGTGACCGGTAACAATGTGCAGGACTTCTCCAATCCAAAAGCACTTTTAAATATTCCTTCCACTGTGCCTTTCGCCTTGTCCACGCTTGTAGCATAAACACTCACACTTGCAAAAAGTCATATAATCACTCCCTTCTTTTCCTTCCTTCAGAGTTAGTTGCCAGACTCTCAGTAATCTTCTAGGCAGGAGCACGTCTCTGAACCTTCACTGTCCTTGAGACAGGAGACTGAAGTATTTCTGTACTAAACTCTTCCTTCTTTATCAATGTCTTCAGTGAGGTACAGCTCTGACCAGGCTGAGGTGATCTATATCTCGCCCTTACTGGCCTCCACTTGCTGAACTGCTGATAGAACCAAGCTGGACTGCTTCCTCCCTCCAAGTCCCAGCTAGACTCCACACGTCTGCTCTGTCCGAAGACAGGAAACTGACTCCTAAATCACTCAACGAATCTACACTGACCACTCCCTACGAGTCACTACACTACCCTAAGGGTGTGTCTAGTGTATGTTGAGTGAATGGGTATAGAGCATTAAACTGCTATCTCTCCACACATTCTCCAGGGTACTGCGTGTGCCTTCACACCAGGGCTACACATTCCCCCATGGTAAAAGACAGCACTCCCGGGCTGTAAAATACAAAGAGACAGTTTTGTTTATGCATTAAACATCAACATTAAACATTAATTCGTCCCATCCGGGAGGTAAGGATGTCTTGAACGTTGCAAACAAAACATTATATATAGAAATGTACAAATATTAAATAACATTTTCATATAAATAGACAATATGCTTGTGAAGGACCCGCACCAAACCTTCAACGTGGGTCCTGGGTGGGCTGCAGGACATCCGAATGCAGACCTCACTCAGTGCCACACCACACGGGTTTTGTATTCAGAGGTAGTTGTGGTGGTTTTATGTAAAACCAAGATAATGCACTAGGTGCAACTATATACAGATAAGTTCTGGGCTGGCACAGTCCTCAGCCTCTGAGTCCATTGTAAAACAAAGACACATTATATCAAATCACATTATAATAAAGTGCAAAAACTTTTTATCTGATTACCCAGCCGGGCATTCTACTTTTGGCAATATATATAAACACTATATACTCATTTAACTTGTGCAAAACATTTTCACTTTTATAAAACTTATGTACATCTTCTTAGTTGCGGTAAACCCTGTCTGGGTCCTACCGTTCTTCACATTTCTTGGTTAACTTTGATTACACTTTCCATCCCGGGGGCTGGAACAATGCGATGGTCCCTAGATCCCATTACTAACAAGTCGTGTGCTGCTATTAGGGTCTGGGTCGCCACAGTTCTCGTGCGAACCTCTAGGGGCGCAACGGGTACTTTCTCCTTGCGAGACACCGATTGCGTTTCAATTTGCGTTACAGTTAGCGATATCGATCGTGTCATAGATTGCGATGGAAACTGGGTCGCAAGTTGCGATGCAGAAGGATGACTAGATGACGAAGAGTTGTAGACATTGCTTCCATTTGCGAGGAGCCTGCAGGGGGCGATGCTGGGGCACGGCCGGATGCTGTTTGAGCTGGAGACGGGGACGCTGCGGTAGTGGTGACGTTACCTGCGTCGGGGACGGGGTCACGGACGATGGCGACGTTAAGGGCATACCATCCCTTCATTCCCCAGTGTCGTGTATATGTGACAATGTCTCCATTAACTAAGTCCCTCCCGGGATGGCCTTGCGGTAGGTGGGATTCTACGTCGCGTCTACTGACAAAGACCCCTGGGTAGAGGCCCGGTTCTCTGATGAAGCCCCAGCCCTTCCGGATCTGGAACTCTGTCACACACCCCTGCCGCCGCGGTTCCCTCAGAGTACCTTTTTCTCGACGGACACTCTCCTTGTCCGCGATCAGCTCTGCATGTTGCCGCTGTCGGTTGCGCTGAGCTTCCCGCTCTTCCTCCTGCTGGCGCTGTTGTTTCTCCTCACGACGCTGCCACTCACATTCCCACTGGGCGGTATAGGCGACGTCATCCAGGCGCGCCATCTCGTCCCAGTCCACGTCTGGTAAGGACGGACAGGACCCCTCCGGTGTCGGGGATCGATCATCTGCTGCGGCCTCCTGGCCGGGCGGGCGTTCCGGAACTGGCGGTACCTCCTCAACCTCCTTCGCCTCCACCGCTTCACCGGTGGGATCAGGATCGGTACTTTCGGGGGCAGCCTCCGGTTGCTCCTTTGCCTTGGGCAGCAGAAGTTTCGGTAACTCCAGACATAGGGGGTCATCGAAGGGAGAGATCACCGCGTCCCACAGCCGCCGCTGCTCCAGGGTACGCCGGCGTCTCTCTATCTCCTCAAATCCAGGTTGTGGCAAAATCATCTTTCTTAGTCGTGCATTTTCTTCTTTGACTTCCAGCAATGCTTGCTGCAGGTGCAGGACCACGGATGACTCCGGTTCTAGTGGCAGCTTGGCTGGGGCACGGGGCCTGCCTTCCTCCGCTTCCCTGCTCGGCTGCACACGTCCTGCTTCCATGATGTTCCAGAGCGTTCTTTCATCTTCCTCCAGAGACGTCCGGTCTCTTCCGTGGAGGCGGGGTTTGCGTCTCCTCCTCTTTGCAGGAAAGGTGAAGAGGAGGCGGACCTCCTTTGCTGTAGGGCAGGATCGCATATTGTAATAGCACTTTGAGAGGGCAGGCATTTTCTTCGCGCCACAGAGGGGTACACGCCCACGAAGGTACGCCCACCTTCTACTTCCAGCGCCTGAGGGCGCGAATATGGCGACAAAGATGGCGATTTTTGGCGCCAAAAGTGCAAACAGTCCTTTTCACAAAAACAACTCCATAGGCACACAGGGCTCGCAATTTTGCGAGTTTCGCATCCTGTTCGTGACGCCAAATTTTGTCTCGACCACGCACCACAATTGTGGGTTTCCAGGGCAATGGGGTACTCAGAGCCGAGCCCGTAGAAGTCTATGGGATTGTCACAGGTAGCGGTGGCTCGGTCTGTGGCCCTGGCGGTCAGGCGTATGTTGGGGGGTATATTTACAGGGGATATATATATACAGTTTGTGACGCCACCTGTAGTCTCTGGTAATTTGTACCAGCGCCGCTGTAGATCTCTGAGGGGATGGTGAGGCAGCTAGATGTCGGGTCCCCTACAGGTGGGACTCTTCCCTCAGGTCGGTAGTTAAAGCAGGGTTGTGCAGGCATGCAAGTAAATAACTCAGTCTCACACGGTCAGCGTCTTTCCATACCTATACTTGTAAGATGGTAAGGCAGGTCCCAGGGAGGCTGATCCAAGGAGAATGTATTTCGAGATTGCAGCTGGACAAGTTAGGGGCCTCCTTTACTTTCACAACGATGATGAGTACAACCAGCATGAAGCGTAGTTCCCTCTATAACTCCAGCTATTCCAAAGCTGTACTGCCCAGTCAGTTTTGTGGTCGGAGCCTTCCTGTGAGAGAGCTGAATTCCTATCTTGTCCTGCAGAGACTCAAGGTCCTCACTCCCCCTGACCCCAGTTACGTACCGACTATTTAGGGGCTGCTTTCCGCGACCTAAGGTCCGATAAGCCTCTGGTTTTCTTACCACTAAGCTTGAAACTATAGTGATCCTTCGGTCCCCAGTGACCGGTAACAATGTGCAGGACTTCTCCAATCCAAAAGCACTTTTAAATATTCCTTCCACTGTGCCTTTCGCCTTGTCCACGCTTGTAGCATAAACACTCACACTTGCAAAAAGTCATATAATCACTCCCTTCTTTTCCTTCCTTCAGAGTTAGTTGCCAGACTCTCAGTAATCTTCTAGGCAGGAGCACGTCTCTGAACCTTCACTGTCCTTGAGACAGGAGACTGAAGTATTTCTGTACTAAACTCTTCCTTCTTTATCAATGTCTTCAGTGAGGTACAGCTCTGACCAGGCTGAGGTGATCTATATCTCGCCCTTACTGGCCTCCACTTGCTGAACTGCTGATAGAACCAAGCTGGACTGCTTCCTCCCTCCAAGTCCCAGCTAGACTCCACACGTCTGCTCTGTCCGAAGACAGGAAACTGACTCCTAAATCACTCAACGAATCTACACTGACCACTCCCTACGAGTCACTACACTACCCTAAGGGTGTGTCTAGTGTATGTTGAGTGAATGGGTATAGAGCATTAAACTGCTATCTCTCCACACATTCTCCAGGGTACTGCGTGTGCCTTCACACCAGGGCTACACACTATTCCATCCGGTTTGCGTTTAGTTGGACCATCATTTATTTTTCAACAGGACAATGACCCCAAACACACCTCCAGGCTGTGTAAGGGCTATTTGACCAAGAAGGAGAGTGTTGGGGTGCTACGCAAAATGTGGCTACTTTGAAGAACCTAGAATATAAGACATATTTTCAGTTGTTTCACACTTTTTTGTAAAGTGTAATGTATAATTCCACATGTGTTACTTCATAGTTTTGATGCCTTCAGTGTGATTCTACAATTTTCATAGTCATGAAAATACAGAAAAATCTTTGAATGAGAAGGTGTGTCCAAACTTTTGGTCTGTACTGTATGTATGTTCTGTTTAGTTATGCGTTGTATGTTATGTGCTGTCTGTTATATGTATGTTATGTATGTTATGTGTTGTATGTTATATGTATGTTATGTGTTATATGTATGTTCTGTATGTTATGTGTTATACGTTATATGTATGTTCTGTATGTTATGTGTTATATGTATGTTATATGCATGTTATGTGTTGTATGTTATATGCATGTTATGTGTTATATGTTATATGTATGTGTTGTATGTTATTGTGTTGTATGTTATATGTATGGTCTGTGTTATATGTATGTTCTGTATGTTATGTGTTGTATGTTATGTGTTGTATATTTTATATGTATGTTCTGTGTGATATGTATGTTATGTGTTATATGTTGTATGTTCTGTATGTTGTGTATGTAATGTATGTTTTTTTTATATTCAACACATTAGCCGGATGATGGGACTACTACTGTCCCGTCATTGGCTAATGTGTCAGTCACTGTCAGTGTAGCAGGCATAGCCGGATGGGACTTGTAGTCCCATCGGACGATGCCTGCATACACACACACAGGCAGTAGAGCCCCGCACATACTCAGATCACGCACACACACACCTGCAGACCCCCACACACATACCAAAGCAAGGCGGCACTGCTCAGCCAATGGCGGGGGATTTGAATCCCGCGCTGCTCATTGGCTGAGCCGGTGGGTGGCTCAGCCAATGATGGGTGCCGGCGCTGCTTTGGCGGGGGATTTGAATCCCACGCCGCTCATTGGCTGAGCCGGCGGGCGGCTCATCCAATGAGCAGTGCACGCGCGGCTTTCGCTGGGGATTTGAATCCCGCACGGCACCGCTCATTGGCTCAGCCAATGAGTGGTTCACGCGCGGCTTTGGCGGGAGATATGAATCCCGGCTGCCATATCGGAATACCCATAACTTGGGTGTTCCAATATGGCGGTCAACGTACTTCCGGTCGCGGTGCATTGTGGAAGCGACACAAGCTCCGGAAGTGTGTGACAGAATTTTTTGGTAATTATATATTAGATATGTGTGGTCAGTACAAAAGACTGGCGCATGACTTACTCCTTCCAAAGACCATAGTAAGGACCAGAGGGCACTCATTACGGGTGGAAGAAAGGTGATTCGGCAGCTAAATAGGAAAGGGTTCTTTACAGTTAGAGCAGTCAGACTGTGGAATGACGAGTCCACAAGAGGTAGTAATGGCCGACACTATAATAGCTATTAAAAAAGGGCTGGATGATTTCCTCAGTACACATAACATTGTGGGTACAGATAATTTAGTGACAATATGTGTAATTGGTGGAGAAAGGATGAACTTACGTAGTGAAAAAAATTTTCACTACGTATTACATTTTCCTGGGATGGCAGCCATGCACAAAGTGGACAGGTGAGCTGAAAAAGACTTTGTCATTTATTTAAAGGATGAACTTGATGAACCTAGGTTTTTTTTAATCTATGTAACTATGTAACTGTACTGAAATCACTTGTTTGTTCTGCAGCACTGGTATCTACCACTATATGGTCACTGTATGGCTGTACTATCAGTTCTGGTTTTTGCATAGAGATATATTTTCAGTATGTAACCTCTCGCAATATAGCAAAGATTGTTGCGAATTTCTGATATATCACTTCTGCAGGCCTCCGCACCTCTGCTATTAGAGCTTAAATATGTGCTTTGGTAGGGAGAGCACAGACTTAATTATGCAGCACTTTTGGATCAGAGGTTATCTTCATTCTGAATACCAAAGTGCAGAAGATGGAGTGAATTGAGATAACTGATGTGAGACCAATTGCTGTAAATCAGTGGGGTATTCAGGATCGGTAGGATTTATGAGCCCTCTCGACCCCCCCTCCAGCCTGAAGAGTAGAGCCTTTCTTTTGTTCTTTGGGAGTGGGGCCATGGTCTCCAGACATAGAAGAACGCTTTAGGGTATGTGCACACGTTGCGGATTTGCCTGCAGAATTTTCCGCACAGAATCTGCACCTCTTGGCAGAAAACGCAGGTAAAAATCTGTGCGTTTTTCATGCGTTTTTGATGCGGATTTGTATGCGTTTTTGTAAGCTAAATAAACATGTTATTTAACAACAAAAAAAAAGATTTGTGTTGTCATTTCTTGTCCAACCTCCTCTTTTACATTTGTCCAACCCACACTCCATTACACACAGATAGATAGATAGATAGATAGATAATAGATAGATAGATAGATAGATAGTAGATAGATAGACAGTCAGATAGACAGATAGATAGACAGATATGGGATAGTAGATAGATAGATAGATAGATAGATAGATAGATAGATAGATAGATAGATATAGAAGGAAAAAACGTTGTGGATCCGCAATAAATCTGCAACGTGTGCACACATCCTTACTGTACTTGTCCGAGAAGATTGCTCCCATGCACTGAAGGAAGTATAGTGCAGCACACAGGCAATCTGGTCATATTTCTCAAGCTGAGCTGTGAGGTATGTTCTGAATTGCTAGTCGACACCACCATTAATGCAGGCTCGCTGGCATGGTCGCTCTGTAGATATAAAGCTAGTGCGCTGGGTACAGGAATTGGCCCTCTCTGAGTCAAGGCAGACAAGGAAGGTTTCAGAGGAACCTTTTCCCCATAAAGTTAGTCAAAAGCTAAGTGTGACAGCTGCCAAATATACAACTTTCTCTCATGCCTAGCGGACACATTAGCATCTTTAATCTACTGTACATTTACTCACAGATTATCTCCTCTGATCTAAACTCTGCAAAAATAAAAGTGATGATCAGCCAGATATTCCATTGTAATAAATAAGATCCGTAAAAATCTAGTTCACAAAATGCCACTGTATAGTGACCATGGCGGGTAGCCATAGCCAAGCAGCTGCTTCACAACGCCCTGCACTTTACAGGAAAATCATGGCCCAGTCCCAATTTGCTGTCCAGTGTGGGTGCATCACACCCACTTGTAAGCCGCAGGCCTTCGCTGCCTCAAGGTCAACATCTTATGGAGCCGCCGCACACAAACTTAGGGGACACCAAGTTCATTTCAACAAACAGAAGTTTACTAGACAGTTCAAGTTCATCAGATTGTAACATGTAGGATAGTGGTAAAACCGCAAAGTATTTAAATCAATGTAATGGTTTGTATGTGACAGTGATGCTGCATCTCTAATATACTGCATACATGGGTAAGTGCTGTTCATGACTGATATAGTATTGTCCATCAAGAAGTATCAAAGGTACCAGAGATATTTCTCAATTAGCTCCTTTATCTTTCAAAATATGCAGGGAAAAAAGAAGCGATGTTTCGGTCACAAATGTGGTGCCCCTGGGGGTCCAGTCGCGACAGAGGTACTGCATCTCAGCCAGAGATGTGGTATCCCAACTTTCAGGTAAGATGGAGACACTACACCTGGCACTGGCAACACTGCATCCCTCACACACACTAGCTGAGTTCAGCTAACAAGTCTACAGATAACAAATGGTGTTAGATGGTGGGTGGAGTTTGTGGATCAGAGCAGGAGTTAGAGGGAAGTTAGAGGACAGTCTCCCCTTCGGGGAGGAAGGAGACGGACGTGTTTTAGACAGCTCTCCCATAGGGGAGAGGGGAAGAGATACAACCGCGTAGCAGGCTCCAGTCCTGAGAAGCTGCTCAGAGAGAAAGAGAGAAAGAAGGAAGGTTCCCTGGAAGGGAAAGGGATTCTCAGAGGCACGGTTGAGCAAGAGGCTACCCGTGGGGCTCGTTTCAGGACTGGCGGACGCCAGCTAGGAGAATCCAGGTTGCAGAAGGGACTCGGCCCCTAGCCTAGTGGAGAACTTTATGACTCAGCTAGCAAGCAGACAGCTGTGGTAACTTTAGGGATCACAGCCACTACCGCAAGTATCTTCTCCAGGAAGGAACGCTATATAGGATCAAGGAAACGCAGAGAGAGAACGTTATCCGACAGGATCCGCAGCTTTTAGACTGGGACACTGCTTAGCGAGTTGCTGGAAAGGAAGAAAGGAGTGGGAATCAGCACAGGGACACGGCCAGGGAAGGCATATACTGATAGGGAGCTTTGGACTAGTGTTCTCCTTCCACCTGGGAGTTGGCTGGACTCCTCACCTGGAGGACGTGGCACCAAGTGGGCATCTGTACTGCACGCACCTGAACCGTGAGTAAAGCCTTGGAAACTGCAACTGTCTCCTCAAGTTCTTCCTGCGACGCACACTCCACTCTGCTACATCTTCCAGCACCATCATGTTCTGCTTCATATCTCTACCCTGAGACAACAAGCTCTGCCTGTGGAGAGCTTTTCCAACTCTGCTGCATCACACCATCAGTCTCAGAGGATCTGCATTGCAGCGCTGGTCATCTCTGACCAGAAACCACAGGTGGTGTCACGAATACCTTATCACAAACTCTATCATCCTCTGTAAATATTCCCCTTTTATTCTACGCCCAGGGCCATGAACCGGGTCACTGCGGCCGTGACACATCCCTTTAATACACCGGCCCGGTACCGAGTATCCCACTGCCCTGGTGGGCGATCCACAAATGTCCTTTGTCAAGCCATAAATTAAAAAATACAATTTGTGTCCGAAACGTAACTTTTTTTTGCAGTATAGGTTTTGAATGATAAAGAAGAAAATTGAGGAATATCTCTGGTTCCTTGGATACCTCTTGCTGGATTTATTGGCAATGTGGTGGTGAGTTGCTGCAAGAGCCAAGGGATGATAGGGAACTTTCTATTAGAGTGGTAGACTGTCGGGGGATGAAATCAAACAATTGATTTAAGACAAAAGAAGTCACAGCTCTAAGTCTTGACTCTTCAAAATTACAATATTCAATCAATTAAAATTTTTAAAATGTTTTAATATATACAATTTCACAAAATCCATTCTGTTATCTCACGGTCATGATTCCTCCACTCAGTGTCTGGGACTCAGTGACGGACAGCTCTATCATCCTATCCTGTGTTGGGGCGTGCTAAGCTGTTGGTGCTTTGATTGACTGCTCGCAGACCTATCTGAGACTGGGAGGTGCAGAGATTTCTCCAGTTGCTCCCTGTTCTTAGCAATATGCCTGCTATTTAGGTGAGCTGTCTGGCTCAGATCACTGCCAGTCAAAAGCTTATGCTCTCTGGTGTGTTTGCATGATCCCTGTGCTGTGACTGCTGATCTTCTGCTGCTGACATTTGAACCTTGTTCTGACTATCCGTTTATTATTGTCCCTTTGCTTATCCGCTGTTTCTCTGGTATTGTGACCCTTGACGGTGTGTAAAGGTAAGTAGAGGGCACTGGAGAAAGTTTTATTAAAAAAAGATTAAGTTTTATGAAAAGGTATTGCTGCAATTTTGCTTCTCCATACTAACGTGTTTCCCAGTAGCTTTATGAGAAAAGCCCCTTTAAAATACAAAATATTAAATTTATCTATCGATATTCTGCCATTGTGACCAACATATGTATTTCAAACTAAATCATTTTCAAAACTGAAACAAATATATTTTTTGTATTATTTTCATGAACTGTGATTGAACTTTAGTAAGCAAAACTATTTCCCCAGTTCCCTCATCCCTAAAACTTGTACATTGCTAGATCTATTTTAAGATAATGAATTTTGTACTTTACTGCAAAACATCATTACAAGGTTATCACATATTTGGCCCAGTTCCGCCAACAGAAATAGTTTAGAAAATGTTATTTTTTTAGGGGCCATTTATCATTCTGCTTGGAAATTAGTTTTGTTTTAAGGCTTTTATTTGAGAATCAGAAATGGTGTTTTCTTCTTTTTCGGCAAAAATCTACAGACATTTCTTCTCCAGGTAACATACACTGATCGAGGGAACCACAAATCTCTTTAGATCGAGGTTTTGAAGAGAGCAAGTTGTGGACCTCTAGGAAGATTATTTACTTGATGTGCAGAGCTGAGCAGATAATTATGTCCATCTCTGCGGATTTTATTTTCTTCTTTACTCTCTAGCTGCCATTCTTGTGGTTGGTTATTGAATTACTCCAGAAATCAAAGATCGCTCCCATATGATTTCTGAAGCCATGTGACTGATCACTAATTAAAGGAGTTGTCCAGTCACAACCAATAAGTCTGCAGGGTTTCTTCTCCCAACACTTTGGTCCTCCAACACCTGTCACCATCTGCTGTATTATAAATATATTAGGACACTTTCTTAGCAAGATACCCAATGTGAAAGATTACATGTCTTATATAGTTTTATATAAGAAAATAACAACTGTGAGTTAGGGAGTACATCCATTGTCTCCATGATTTATTACACTTCATAATGATCCAGGCTGATGATTCATAACCTTATTACTAGTGAAATTTTTTGAGATACTTGAATTCACAAAACAGCTTAGTGTACAGTATAAACGTTCTATAATTCTTGCCCAGCAATATGTCCTAATCAGGATTTGTTGACTGCTTTGCTTTGTGCTGCACCAGTTCTCTGGAATGCGCTTCCTCAGACAATCTGGTTGCCTCCCAATTGTACAATTTTATTCATGCCCCAAAAAACACATCTCTTTAGGCTGGCCTATCACATTAACTCTCTAATCTAACTATCCTCAGTCCTCACTTCCTACTCTTTCCCCAAAATCTGCATTGTATTTAGAAATATACAAATATTGGCAATTTTTTTTATTATTTACCCTATTTATTATAAAGATGGATCTGCCATACAATACAAGCCGTTTTTACGTTTTGTGCCATTATGCTACTTTCTTGCGATCAGAGCCCTCACTCCACTTGTGTGAATCGGTGAACTTTGTGTTGTTCTCTAACTCTGCAATGTTTGATATTTTTTATACATGTATCCTCTGATCTCTAAAGTGCTGTGGAATATGTTGGCACAATATAAATAAATATTTTTTATTATGTGCTATAGAAGCCAAATTGTCTGCTAGAAACTCCTATGTCGGCCATTATGGTGCTTCGTTGAAACCCAGCATGTGAGTAATAAAAAAGCAAGTGAAAAAGAAAAATTGAAAAAATTAAACAATAAAAGAATTTAAACCACCCTGTCACGATTCCACCTATCGGAGTGTCTGGAAGCATTCAATGACAATTCAGACATCCAATCTAGGACAGGGGTGTGCTGAACTGTTAGTATTGTGATGTGCAACTCAGCCGTCCAATCGGAGCCTGTAGTGTGCTGAGCTGTCAGTGTCTTGAGTGACAGTTCACCCATCCAATGTTGGCCGGGGGTGCCTGGTCTTCCTCCATGTGTCTGGTATTCGAGTGATTACCTGGCTATTTAGCTGGCTCTCTAGCTCCAAATTAGCGCCAATTGTAGCTTAGCTCAAATTGTGTGCGCTCACTGTGTTCCTGCATTTGATCTTTGTTTCCTGACCTTAGACATTGCCTTTGACAATCCGTTTGCCTTGGCATTTTGTCTTGATCCACTATCTTCCCAGAATTCTGACCTCAGACTGTGACCTGACTACTTCTTTGCCTTATCTCTTTGTTAATAATGAGTCCTCTTGGTATCTGACCCTGGATCTCTTGACTACCTAGCCTCAAGGCTTGTCCATGAGTAGTGACTAGCGTCACACACACCATCTTTTCTCCCAGTAAAAATAGTGCTATTACAAAAGGATTATGATGCCTCCAAATTGTTCACAAACACAGTTGGATGCCCCCACATAATTTGACTCCAATCTCACAGTATGACGCCCCCACAGTTCCCCCAACAAAATATGATGCTGCTGTAAGGGAGGGCCCGGACTGTAGTCGTGACCTGGATTACTGTAACATCCATGTCCAGCCATTCCCCTACATGAAACGGTGTTCTTTCCTCTGGCGTACCTGCATCTCTAGATTCCACTCCTCCTGGGCACCTCCCAGGCATTGACGTTCCCTCTTCCTTGAGACCCCCAGTAATGGAGACACAGTCCAGCATAACTTGAACACATTCTTATCTTAACTCTTCACATGTTACATCCACAGTTGGCACAAACAGGTGTTACATTCGTTTCCTTTTCTCTCCCTGCCTTGCTGTCACTTCTGTGCAGTACAGACCCAGACCAGACTGTCCTAGACTGCTCCCCAGTTCCCTCCAGGCCTGACCTCGCCATAATGACACTTCCTTCAGCCTGCTTCGCCTCAGAACTGAATTCATCAATCACTACGTTTGGTGGCCCCCTGTGAAGCATCCGGCCCATCTGTACCAAACTCGTCGAAGCTCCAGCTCCCTTCAGTTCCTTGGTCCAGCCAACGTCTGCCCTAAAAGCATTGGCCCAGGCAGTAAGATGCCACATCTTTCTTCTCTGTAAGGGTCCACTGCGAGACTATGCAGCGGCCATGGGTAACGAGGGTTGCTGTCCTTAAACGTTGCGCGGCTGCCGGTTGTCCGGGCCTAAGCCTTTGTGGACACTTGGGCACGCTGGCCCAGTCTGAGCTAATTTCCTAAGAACCTCTTACTACTACCCGAAAGCCCCTCCTACGCTTAACCCTATGTAAAACTACCTAGCAGCTATACTTAACAAGGCCCACTAGTATGACCCCACCTAGTGGCCCGCAACAGTACTACACTTACCCAGATATAGAGACTATATGCTAATACCCTCCTTTAATGTCCCGACAGGATGCACTTAACTTTCCCTAAGCTATACATATGTAAAGAACTTCACATAATTTAATATTATACAGAGAAACACAAAACATAGGCAAAACATATGTACATAATGGTAACACATCATGAATGTGGCAGTACCATTACTATTAGCAGTAGTACATAACATTATGTAGCAATACCACCAAATGTTTATAACCACACGATGACTATTTACATACGAAAACATTAGGTACACTTAAGGGGTGGGGCGAAACAGGAATACTCCTTCACCCCCTTACACTGCCACAGTGCGCTCTCACACATTTTGATGCTGCCTCAGTACCCACAATACTGTACTTCCCACAGTGACCCCAACATATTATAATTTTCTACCAAATCCGAATAGCAGAGTATGATGTCCCTAAAGTGCCCCACACACAGTATGATGCCCCTACAGTCATCCCACCCACAGTATGAGGCCCCCATACAGTCTGAAGACCCAAAAGCCACCCCACATAATATCATGGTCCCATGGTCCTCGCATATAGTATAAATGCCATCCCAAACACAGTATCATAGCCTCAAACCCCCTACACACAGTATGATGGCTGCCACACATAGTATGATAGCCCACAAAACTCACCACACACAATATGGTACCCTTCACACAGTATGATGGCCCACATAACCCCCCCATACAGTAAGATGCCCTCACAACGAAACACACAGTATAATTGCCCTGACATACAGTATCATGGCCACACAACCACCGACAGTATGATGGCCCTCACATAGTATTACTCCCCAGAGCCACCCACAAACATGATGGCCTCCACATCACCTCTACCGAGAACAATGAAGCATAACATATTTCCAATATAAATCATTGGGTTTCTCTTTATGATCACTCTCCACTTTATGAATTAGATGAGTGTTTTGTTCAGATTAAACCACTTGATTTAATAGGAATTTCTTAATAGTGTTTCCAATTTAAAAAAAACAGATGCAGTTCTCAAAACCTGACTACCTCTAATAGTAAATGGCATCTCGTTCACTTGGGTGTGATAACATAATAGCTTAAAAAAAAAAAGAGAAAGAAACCCAGTCGGCTTATCATCAGTCTTCTGAATCTTTTTTCATCTCATTTTGGTCCATGTGTCTGTTTTTACTATCCAGAATCTGTGTATCACAAATTTTTCTCATGAGTAAAACAAAATGATGGAGTTTTCCCTACTCTTAGCAAACAGTTTGTGAAAAAATGTACAGCAAATGGATACAACAGAAATGGCACTTTTGTGCTATATGTTTTTTTGTGGATTAACTCACTTGAATAGGCAAGTCTGGTCTGGTCCCACAGCCCCTCCACCCAGAATTTGATAGTCTCCAAACAGTATGATGGCCCCCACAAATTATGATAGACCAACAGCCTGTCTCAGAGCATGATGGCTCCCACCCAATATGATACCCCCACAGTTTCCACACACAGTATGATAAGGGCCTCTTCCACACAATACGATACCACCTCATCCCTCCACACACAGTATGATAGGGGCCTCTCACACACACTATTAAGACTTCCACACACAGAATGATTGTCCAAAATACAATGTGATAGCCACCCACCCATAGCATAAAGGCCACATAGCCTCCACACACAGTATGATAGTCCAAAATACAATGATGGCCCACACAACCCTCATGAAGAGTATGAAGGCTCCTACATCCTCCACACAATATGATGGCCCCCACACAGTATGATAGCCAAGACAGCCTGTCTCACAGCATGATATATCCCATAGTCCTCCACATAGTATGATGAGCCCCAGAGCCCTCCACTCAATATCTTGGAACCCACAGTCCACCCAGCCAGAGTATAATGGTCTTCACACAATATCATGGCACTCACAGCCCTCCACACACTATAATGGCAGCCAAAGCCACCACATAGTATGAGCAGCACAATAGCCTCCATTCTCAGACAGTATGATGGCTCCCACACAATATGATACCCCCACACACACTGTTTGATGGGGCCTTTTGCACACAGTATAAAGGCTCCAACACACAATAGCATGGCACCCACATGTAATGTGATGGCCTCCACAGCAACCCACACATAGTATGATAGCCCCATAGCTCCCACACACAGTATAATAACCTCCACAGCCTGTCACACAGTATCATGACCTCACAGGTCTCCACTAGCATGTTGCCCAAACAGCCCCCCACACAGTGAAGGTCCCCACACAGAGTATAATGGTCCTCAGAATCCCACAAGTACGATGCTCCCCAACACAGACTACGCTGGTCCCCCACAGTACTTTACAAAGACTATGATGCCCCTACATATTCACCCCACAAGTACTGAAAGCATTACAAAATTAAAAACTACTCGCCTGCCAACATTATCCGAATGTGCTACTACATTCTGTGCAGCATGTAGACTGAGGATCAAAATAAGCTGAATAGTGGAACAGAGAAGCCCTGCTCCATCACTGTTTCCAACCATATCTTCATCCTGAGGATGTTGATACCGTTGACATCACTGGATAGAAGCGACAAGTGGGATTTTACTTAAACTTGTTGTTAATAAAATCTGTGATCGCCTCATACTGGAGGCATTATGATTGATTCTTCTAACATAAGCCAGTCTAGACTAACAATGAGCATAATGTAATGCAATCAACAACATAAAATTACAACTAACATAAATTGTTATTAAGCTAAATAAATGTCCAACGCAATGACACAAACACACATAGCATCATAACCTAATCATAAAGTAATGACACTGAGACATCCTTGAGACATAGCCTGTAATGAAATAGTTGATAAACACGAGAAGGCCATTACATCTATTTCTGATGTATGAACTTGTGGTCTGGTTAAATTGTCTTTGGTGTATATAACACTCAGAACTCCCTCCATAATACACTTGTCCTCCTCCGCGTAGAGCCCTATAATTTTCCTGTACGCCCCGTCACCCGAGATCATCGCTGCTTTCTACAGGACACTAGAGAGCGTTTAGACATTTTTTGTTTTGTTAACAGGAAAATTACTCTTCTCGGACAGACATCGTATTGAAGAAACGACAGTCATTATGCGTGGAGGCTCAGGGCTCCCTGTAATAACTGCATGCCATTTTTATATTATGTAAAATTGCAAAGGGAGCATATATTAGTGTCAGTCTGTCAAAAGAGGTTTCATTTTAGATTGGCTGTTCTGCTCACTAAATACCGTTCATTTTGCTTTCATATCATTTCACGCTTGCTGACATCCCATCCTTGATGCTGACGCTTTGTCCTGCTGGCGTCTATAATTGATAAAGCAGCCATAAGGACTTGGAAGAAATCACAATGTTTGCTCTTCTCCTGCATATTCAATGATTGTATGCTTTTGTTTTTGCTATTTTCTCTCTGCATTCATTCCATTGCCAGCAGCTTTGATTCACATCAGACGGTTTATTTTCTGATTTTGCCACAGTTCATACACATCCTGTGAAAATGCCTTGTGAACAGCATATTTTACAGTAGGTCACCCAAGTACAGACTATGCTCAGTCGGAGTATCAGGCTCATACACTGCATTGTTTAATGTGCGTCTATTGTTTCATTTCTTCTAAAGATCCAAAATTCTGTGCTGGTTAATTTCATAATTTATCTTTAGGAGAACCAGAGCAGCATTTTTCTGATAGAGATCTACAAATTTCCTTCATTCATTGATGCAGCTTTAGTGTTAAAAACAGGGTAGTGGAGTCTGAGTCGTGGAGTCAGTCGGTGGCCATTTTGGTGGAGTCAGAATAAAATGGATGGATTTAAACTCCTAAAATATAGAATAAATTGGTTCCGTAGTTCAGTATATGTTGAATATATTTTTCATAAAAATTTGGGAAAGTTATGAAATGTCCTATAAATGTCTGTTCTATTCCTGATCTAAGGATCTCGGCTTTTGGTTGAGATGAATCTGTGCTGCACTTTATGTACATGCTCAGTAGTGAGCCAGTGCTGCACTTTATGTACATGCTCAGTAGTGAGCCAGTGCTGCACTTTATGTACATGCTCAGTAGTGAGCCAGTGCTGCACTTTATGTACATGCTCAGTAGTGAACCAGTGCTGCACTTTATGTACATGCTCAGTAGTGAGCCAGTGCTGCACTTGATGTACAT
>JARQOD010000009.1:122931280-122976458 GCA_033576555.1 Oophaga sylvatica | reverse complement strand
TTTTCTGTCCAGGTAGATTGGGCCCCAACGTTTGCTCATACTATTTTCTGTCTGTGTCTGTATTTCCTCTTGTCTAACCGCCATTACGTGTTTGGGGGCTTCCTATGTTCTTTGGGGATCTGCTCCGGGGCAGATAGCTTTCCTCTTTCTATCTTTAGGTGTAGTTAACCTCTCAGGCTGTGATGAGGCGTCTAGGACCAACGTAGGAATGCTCCACGGCTGCCTTTAGTTGTGGTGGTTAGTCAGGGTACTGCAATCACAGATTCCAACCTCTCTGGTGTATTGCAGTTTTTGCCTGCTCTCCTCAGCTACCAAATCATAACAGTATCACCGGCCCAAACTGAAAATTATATGGTACTCAACAGAAGGGAAAAATAGTAAAAGGAAAAAGAAAAAAGGAAGTTGTCAGAAATTTTTTTTTTTCTGTTTGTTGCATTTTTTCCCTCTTTTTCTCTGGGTGCTGAGGAGGATTTTTTTTTCTCTCAATGGAGTTTGCACAGTTGTCTGGCCGTGTGGATCAGCTTGCCACTGAAGTTCGGAGTATTGCTACCTATCGTGCTAGGTTGCCGGTTGTGGAACCTAGGATCCCCATGCCAGATTTATTTTTGGGGGATCGAGCTAAATTTCTGAATTTCAAAAATAACTGTAAGTTGTTTTTTGCCTTAAAACCTAAGTCCTCAGGGAACGCAGCACAGCAGGTTCAAATTGTCATCTCTCTCCTGCACGGCGATCCTCAGGATTGGGCTTTTTCCCTGACACCTGGGGACCCTGTTTTGAGTAATGTTGATGCATTTTTTCTGGCTCTGGGGTTATTGTACGATGAAACTAATGTAACTGATCAAGCTGAAAAAACCTTGTTGGCATTAAATCAGGGGCTTGAGGACGCTGAGTTGTACTGTCAGAAATTCCGAAAGTGGGCAGTCCTGACCAAATGGAATGATGATGCTTTGGCAGCCCTTTTTCGGAAGGGTCTGTCAGAGAATGTAAAAGATGTTATGGTGGGTTTCCCTGCTGCCTCTGGTCTCAATCATAGAATCATAGAATGTAGAGTTGGAAGGGACCTCCTGGGCCTTCTGGTCCAACCCCCTGCTCAAAGCAGGATTCTCTAAATCATCCCAGACAGATGTCTATCCAGCCTCTGTTTGAAGACTTCCATTGAAGGAGAACTCACCACCTCTTGTGGCAGCCTGTTCCACTCATTGATCACCCTAACTGTCAAAAAGTTTTTTCTAATATCTAATCTGTGTCTCCTCCCATTCAGTTTCATCCCATTGCTTCTAGTCTTTCCTTGTGCAAATGAGAATAAAGATGATCCTTCTACAATGTGACAGCCCTTGAGATATTTGTAGACAGCTATTAAGTCTCCTCTCAGTCTTCTTTTTTGCAAGCTAAACATTCCAAATCCTGCAACCGTTCCTCATAGGACATGGTTTGCAGACCGGTCACCATTCTGGTGGCTCTTCTCTGAACTTGCTCCAGTTTGTTGATGTCTTTTTTAAAATGTGGTGCCCAAAACTGGACACAGTATTCCAGATGAGGTCTGACCAAAGATGAGTAGAGGGCAATAATGACCTCACGTGATCTAGACTGTATGCTTCTGTTGATACATCCTAGAATTGCATTTGCCTTTTTTGCTGCTGCATCACACTGTTGACTCATGTTAAGTCTGTGATCAATTAGTATACCCAAGTCTTTTTCACATGTGCTGTTACTTAGCCCTATTCCTCCCATTTTGTATATGCTTTTTTCATTTTTATTGCCCAGATGTAGTACTTTGCATTTTTCCCTGTTAAAATCCATTCTGTTAGTTGCTGCCCACTGCTCCAGTTTATGTATATCTTTTTGAATCCTCTCTCTCTTCTCTAGTATTAGCTACCCCTCCTAGCTTTGTGTCATCAGCAAATTTGATCAGTTTACCCTCAATTCCTTCATCTAAATCATTAATAAAGATGTTGAACAATACAGGGCCCAAAACAGAGCCTTGTGGTACCCCACTTGAGACATTCTTCCAACTGGATGTGCAGCCATTTACAACCACTCTTTGGGTCCGATCACTAAGCCAGTTATGAATCCACCTAACAGTTGCCTTGTCCATTCCATACTTAGTCATTTTTTCAATAAGGATTGTGTGAGATACTTTGTCAAATGCTTTGCTGAAGTCAAGATATACTATATCTACAGCATTTCCCTGATCCACCCAGTCAGTGATTCTGTCATAGAAGGAAATTAAGTTAGTCTGACATGACTTATTAGTTACAAACCCATGCTGACTCTGTTTAATCACTTCATTCTTATCCAGGTACTTGCATACATGTTCTTTAATAATTTGTTCAAAGATCTTTCCTGGTATAGAAGTCAGACTCACCGGCCTGTAGTTCCCTGGGTCCACCTTCTTCCCCTTTTTGAAGATAGGAACAACATTTGCTCTTCTCCAGTCTTCTGGGACTTCTCCTGTTCTCCAAGAATTTTCAAAGATTATGGACAGTGGTTCAAGAATTTCTTCTGCTATCTCCTTCAGTACCCTGGGGTGTAATTCATCTGGACCTGGAGACTTGAATTCATTTATGTTAGCTAAGTGTTTCCTCACTGTCTTTCTGTTTATAGATATCCTGGATTCTTCTATTCCTTTAATAGGACAGTGAAGATCAGTTGATGTTACATTTCCTTTCTGAGAGAAAACAGATGCAAAATAGGAATTTAAAAGTTCAGCCTTCTCAACATCCTGACTTACCATTTCATCATTTTCATCCTGTAAAAATCCTATAGCATCTTTGACTTTTCTTTTACTTTTGACGTATCCCCAAAATCCTTTTTTGTTGCTTTTGACGTCACTTGCAAGCCTTAATTCATTGTCAGCTTTAGATAATCTGATTTGTGCCCTGCAGGTTCTGCAGACGGCATTATATTCTTCTTTAGATATGCCTCCCTCTTTCCATTTGATAAACATTTCTTTCTTCCTTTTTAGCATGTGTTTAAGTTCTATGTTCATCCATCCTGGTTTCCTTAAATGCTTCCCATTCTTCCTCTTTTCGGAATTGTTAACGATTGTGCTTTGAGAATCTCATTTTTCAAGATTTTCCATCCTTCCTGGACATTTTTGTCCTTAAGGATATCCAGCCATTGGATCCCTCCAATTCTCTTTCTGAGTTCCTTAAAATCTGCCTTTCTGAAATCTAACCTTGACGTCTGAGTCTTCACAGGTCTTCCTCCTCTTGTTATCCAAAATTCTAAAATAGCATGGTCACTACCTCCTAGAGTCCCAGCCACTCTTACCTCCTCCACCATTTCCTCCCTGTTTATGAGGATTAGATCCAAGGTAGCAGATCCCCTTGTTTTCTCCATTACCTTTTGGAAGATAAAGTTGTCAGCAAGAGAGGATAAGAATTTCCTGGACCTGTTAGTTTTGCCTGAGGAGATTCCCAACAAATGTCTGGATAGTTGAAATCTCCCATGACCACTATGTCATATTTTTTGGAGAACTTGGCCATTTGATGCATAAAGAGTTCATCCATATCTTCAGATTGCACAGGCGGCCTGTAGTAAATGCCTACAATGGTGTCCTTTCCATTGTTCTGTCCTTGTATTCTTACCCAAACAGTTTCCACAGAACTCCCAGTCTCTGAAGCGTCAATCTCTGTGCAGATATACGCTTTTCTAACATACAATGCAACACCTCCTCCTCGTTTATCAAGTCTGTTTCTTGCAAATAAGTTGTATCTTCTAGCCTTGTATTCCAATCATGTGTATCGTCCCACCAAGTCTCAGTGATTCCAATGACATCATATTTCTTCTCCTGCGTTAGTAGTCCAGTTCTCCTTGTTTGTTGCCCATGCTTTGTGCATTCGTATAGAAACACTTTAGTTTGTGATTGGTTTCTCTTCCTTCAATATTTTTATTATGTAGATTTTTTTGTCTTTGTTCTTCCCCTTCACTTCTAATAGCAGAAATCTCAATAGTATTTGTCAAGTGTATGGCTTTTGCTGGCGTTTTGCTTCCTTCCCACATTGTTCTAGTTTAAAGCTCTCCTGATGAGTGTAGCAAGGCGACTTCCAAATACATGTTTTCCAGTCTTCGTAAGGTGCACCCCATCTCTAGCAAGTAGTCCATCGTATCAGGTAATTCACTCCGTGATCCAGAAATCCAAATCCTTGCTGACGGCACCATCGACATAGCCAGTTGTTCACCTGCAGAATCTTTTCCACCTCCTTGTTCCATGGACATCCACTGGAAGAAGATGGAAGGAGAAGAGCCACCTGCGCTCCAGTTCTTTCACTTTCTTACCTAGTTTTCAAGTCACTGCAGATGGTTTCAGGTCGTTTCTGCGGGTCATTGTCCCCACATGTATTAGCAGGAATGGGTAGTCATCTGTAGGTCTGAAGAGTCCTGATATCCTGTCAGACATTAATTTTTGCACCTGAAGACGGCAATTCGTATTGAGTAAATCGTCTCAGATAGCGGCCTCTGTTCACTACAAATCCTGACACACCTGTTTGCTTCTGTCACACATTTTCTTCTCAGGACTGAGGTACAAGGTTTTTGTTGGAGCAGTTTACTGATGATTTTCATATTTGTAAGACTGTATGGTGGGTTTCCTCTCGATCCCCTGCTCTCGGAATGTTCATTCCTACTGTGGTGCATTCGATTTCTCCTTTGAACATGAAGAGATAATTCTGCTCTGTCTAAGACTCTTCACCTTCCTTAATGGTTTTCAAGGGTAGATAACCTCTCTTCCAATTTGCAACATTTTCCTCCAACAGGGACACAAGCTGCATTTGTGCATGTGAAGTTTGGCTTTTCCATGGTAAGTCTGTGACATGAAGCAGAAATGAGCACCACATAGCCTTGGCCTCTTCCTGTTGTTATTGTTAGATACAACACTACTGTGGTGACGCCTCTCATGCTATTTCAGTCTGCCCTAAGCGGGGAAGACGTTTTGCACGCTCAGTTGTCTTGGGTAGTGTTCAGACTAAATTTCTGTTGACTGTTACCCTGATTTGCTCCCTGTCCACATTTTCTGCTCAGGCTTTTGTTGATTCGGGAGCAGCTATTAACTGATGGATTTTGATTTTGCTAAACGTTGTGGGTTTCCCTTGATACCCCTACGGAAGTCTATTCCCCTACTGGGGATTGATTCTACCCTTTGGCTGAGAATAAACCCCAGTTCTCTACTCAGGTGATAATGAGGGTTGAACCTGATCATCAGGAGAGTTGCAAATTTTTGGTGCTGTATAATCTGCATGACATTATTGTACTGGGTTTCCCTTGGTTACAGTCTCATAATCCTGTTTTGGATTGGAAATCTGTGTCTGTGACCAGTTGGGGCTGCCAATGTGTTAATGCCAACACTCCTGTTTTTTCTGCCTCTCCCCAGGCTCAGGATGTTCCTGACTTTTTGACTGATTTTTCTGATGTGTTTAGCGAAAGTAAATCTGCATCCTTGCCCCCCCATAGGAGCTATGACTGCGCTATTGAATTAGTGCCTGGTAGTAAATTCCCTAAAGGTCGCCTTTTTAACTTGTCTGTACCTGAACATGACGCTATGCGGTCTTATATCAAGGAGTCATTGGAGAAGGGTCATATCAGACCATCCTCTTCACCTTGGGTGCCGGTTTTTTCTTTGTGGCCAAAAAGGATGTTCATTAAGGCCGTGTATTGATTATCGTCTCTTGAACAATATCACTGTGAAATATCAATATCCGTTACCCTTGATTTCTGACCTGTTTTCCAGGGTGAAAAGTGCTACTTGGTTTACCAAGCTTGACCTCAGGGGGCGTATAACCTTATTCGCATTAAGCACGGGGATGAATGGAAGACGGCGTTTAATACCCCAGAGGGGCATTTTGAGTACCTAGTGATGCCCTTTGGGCTCACTAATGCTCCTTCCGTCTTCCAGTCCTTCATGAATGACATTTTCAGGGATTTTGTGGATAAATTTCTGATTGTTTATTTGGATGATATCTTGATTTTTTCCAATGACTGGGACTCTCATGTGAAACATGTTCGGACTGTGTTCCAGATTTTGAGAGAGAATGCTCTGTATGTGAAGGGATCAAAGTGTCTTTTTGGCGTACAGAGGATCTCATTTCTGGGATTCATTTTGTCTCCGTCTGTTATTGAAATGGACCCGGTCAAGGTTCAGGCCATCTGTGATTGGGTCCAACCTACTTCATTAAAGGCTCTTCAGAGATTCTTGGGTTTTGCCAATTTTTATCGTAAATTTATTGGTAATTTCTCTGTTATTGTTAAACCATTGACTGATTTGACCAAAAAGGGTTCTGATGTGGTGAATTGGCCTCCTGAGGCAGTCTCTGCGTTTCAGGAACTTAAGCAGAGATTCACTTCTGCTCCTGTTCTACGGCAGCCTGATGTTTCTCTGCCATTTCAGGTGGAGGTTGATGCCTCTGAAATTGGGGCAGGTGCCGTTTTGTCCCAAAGAGATCCAGAGACCTCTAAAAGTAACCCTTGTGCCTTTTTCTCTCGAAAATTTTCTCCAACTGAACGTAATTATGACGTGGGTAATCGGGAGTTATTGGCCATGAAGTGGGCTTTTGAAGAGTGGAGAATGGCTGGAGGGAGCCAAACATCAGGTGGTGGTCCTCACGGACCATAAGAATCTGGTTTATCTGGAATCAGCCAAGCGACTTAATCCTAGACAGGCCAGGTGGGCCTTGTTTTTCACACGTTTTAATTTTGTGGTTTCCTTTCTTCCTGGCACTAAGAATGTTAAGGCGGATGCCCTCTCGAGGAGTTTCCTTGCGGACTCTCCTGAGTTATCTGATCCTGCTGTTATTTTGAAAGAGGGTGTAGTTCTTTCCGCCATCTCGCCCAATTTGAGACTGGCTCTGGAAGGGTGTCAGGAGGATAAACCCGAGCGCTGCCCTATTGGGAAATTGTTTGTCCCAGACCGGTGGAAAAAGAGTGTGATGTCTGAGATTCATTGTTCCGCGTTGGCCGGTCATCCCGGAATTTTTGGTACCAGAGACTTGGTTAGTCGGTCCTTTGGTGGCCTACTTTGTCTCGTGACGTCAGGGAATTTGTGCAGTCCTGCGGGACTTGCTCTCGCTCCAAGCCTTGCTCTCGCTCTAGTGGTTTGTTGATGCCATTGCCTGTGCCCAAGAGACCATGGACCCATATCTCTATGGATTTCATTTCCGACCTGCCTGTTTCTCAGAGAATGACCGTTATCTGGGTGATTTGTGATAGGTTTTCCAAAATGATACATCTTGTGCCATTACCTAAGTTGCCTTCCTCCTCCGAATTGGTGCCTTTGTTCCTTCAGCACGTGGTTCGGTTACATGGCATTCCTGAGAACATTGTGTCTGACAGAGGAGTCCAGTTTGTTTCCAGATTTTGGAGGACTTTTTGTTCTAAACTTGGTGTTCAATTGTCTTTCTCCTCGGCTTTTCAACCTCAGACCAATGGACAAACTGAGAGAACAAACCAGACATTGGAGACTTATCTGAGATGCTTTGTGTCTGCTGATCAAGATGACTGAGTCTCTTTTTTGCCTTTGGCTGAGTTTGCTCTTAATAATAGGGCTAGCTCTGCCACTTTGATGTCTCCATTTTTCTGCAATTTTGGGTTTCACCCTCGATTTTCTTCGGGACAGACGGAGGCTTCTGTCTGTCCAGGTGTTGACTCTGTTGTGGAGCGTATGCAGCAGATTTGGGACCAGGTAGTGGAGAGGTTGTCCCTCTCTCAGGAGAGGGCCCAGCGGTTTGCCAACCGGCATAGGACTGATGGTCCTCGGTTTGAAGTGGGGGACTTGGTCTGGTTGTCCTCAAGAAATATCCCTATGAGAGTTGCATCTCCTAAGTTTAAGCCTAGGTTCATTGGACCTTATAAGATCTTGGAGATTCTTAATCCTGTTTCCTTTCGTTTACTTCTTCCAGGGACATTTAAGATCCATAACGTGTTCCACAAGTCCTTATTGAAGAGATTTGTCGATCCAGTGGTTCCTATGGCTGCGCCTCCTGACCCTGTTTTGGTTGAGGGCAATCTGGAGTATGTGGTTGAGAAAATATTGAATTCTCGTTTTTCTAGACGGAAACTCCAGTATTTGGTTAAGTGGAGAGGTTATGGTCAGGAGGACAATTCTTGGGTGTTTGCTTCGGACATCCATGCTAGGAGACTGATCCGTGCGTATCACAGAGCTCATCCTGACCGACCTGGTTGCCCAAATGAGGGTTCGGTGACCCCTCCTCAAGGGGGGGTACTGTTGTGAATATGTTAGAAATTAATTCTGAGCAGAAGCTCCCTCTGGTGGTTACAAACAGTACTGAACCATTCAATGAGGATTGGCAATCAGGAGTTACAGACTGGTCTTATATAAGGGAGGTTCCCTCCCATCATGGTTGCCGGTGATCAATTGTTCTTGTCTCAACTGTGGTTCCTGGTTCACTTGGAAGCTTGCTGAGTCTTGCCTGCATCTTCTGCTATCAGATAAGATATTTTCTGGTTTTATTTTTGTGCTTGCTTTTTGCATTTTTCCCTGCACTTCTGTGGAGGTCAGCCAGGTCCCCTCCGGGGGCTTGTGCTCCTCTCAGTTTATCTGAGCCACTGTTATTTGTTCATTTGCCTTTTCCAGTTTTTTTCAGTGGTTGCGGCTTAGTTTTGTGACACCAGAGAACTAATTTAGGTGGTAGAGGTCGTGTGATCTCAGGTGTTTTTGCAATTAGTAGAGTTGGTATTTTTTAGGGTTTTTTGGATTGCAGTGAGTGTCCTTCCTATCCTTTTCTGTCCAGGTAGATTGGACCCCAACGTTTGCTCATACTATTTCTGTCTGTGTCTGTATTTCCTCTTGTCTAACCGCCATTACATGTTTGGGGGCTTCCTATGTTCTTTGGGGATCTGCTCCGGGGCAGATAGCTTTCCTCTTTCTATCTGTAGGTGTAGTTAACCTCTCAGGCTGTGACGAGGCGTCTAGGACCAACGTAGGAACGCTCCACGGCTGCCTTTAGTTGTGGTGGTTAGTCAGGGTACTGCAATCCAGTAGATTCCAACCTCTCTGGTGTATTGCCGTTTTTGCCTGCTCTCCTCAGCTACCAAATCATAACACGTGTGTGTATGAGGTGTACGGAGCGGAGCCGTGTGTGTGCGAGGTGTACGGAGCGGAGCCGTGTGTGTACGAGGTGGATAGAGCGGAGCCGTGTGTGTACGAGGTGTACGGAGCGGAGCCGTGTGTGTACGAGGTGTACAGAAAGGAGCCGTGTGTGTGCGAGGTGTACGGAGCGGAGCCGTGTGTGTAGAAGGTGGACGGAGCGGAGCCGTGTGTGTGTGCGAGGTGTACGAAGCGGAGCTGTGTGTGTACGAGGTGTACAGAGCGGAGCCGTGTGTGTACGAGGTGTACGTAGCGGAGCCGTATGTGTACGAGGTGTATGGAGCGTAGCCGTGTGTGTACAGAGCGGAGCCATGTGTGTACGAGGTGTACGGAGTGGAGCCGTGTGTGTACGAAGTGTACGAAGCGGAGCCGTGTGTGTACGAAGTGTACGAAGTGTACGGAGCGGAACCGTGTGTGTACGAAGTGTATGGAGCGGAGCCGTGTGTGTAACGAAGTGTACGGAGCGGAGCCGTGTGTGTACGAGGTGGATGTAGCAGTGCTGTGTGTGTACGGGGCGTACGAAATGGAGCCCTGTTTGTATGAAGTGTACGGAGCTGAGCCGCTCAGCTCCGTACACACAGGGCTCCGTGCTTGAGCCGTGTGTGTACGGAGCGGAGCAGAGCCATGTGTGTACGGGGTGTACGGAGTGGAACCGTGTGTGTATGGAGCGGAGCCGCGTGTGTACGGAGCGGTACCGCATGTGTATGAGGTGTATGGTGCAAAGCCGCATGTGTACAAGGTTTATGGAGTGAAGCCATGTGTTTGCAAGGTTTACTTTAACAAACTTTAACAAATATAAAAATCGATGTTTCAAACATATTCCTATTTAAAAGTGTATGTATTTCACATGTGCGTCACGTTGGGCTAGTAAGAGTAAACCAGATTTATTTGTACTGATTTTCAAATGGGGGGGGCGCTGTTTTGCTGTTCGCCTCAGGCAGCAGAGAGACTAGGTTCACCCCTGGCATTACTTTACATTTATCAACATTAAACCTCATTTGTCAAGTGTTTGCCCATTCAGACATCTTGTTCTGTCCAGCCATATAATTGCTTTCTAGAAAGTCTAGTCATTGTTTTTATGTCTCCAATTGTTATAGACATTGTAATTTTTGAATGTATTGGTCTTTCATACATTTTATGTTGTAACAGGCGCCACCTGCTGGCTGTTTGATGCATAGATTCTAGTTTAATTTGTAATGTCTTGTGGGAAGTTCCAAGAGCATTGTGGGATTGTTCCTGTTGCATCATGGTCTTGTTTATCACACTGTGAAGAGGAACAGCAGCCATTATTCTCCATGTGTCTTAGGAGAAACTACATCACTCGTGTTCTTCATGTTTCTTAAACAGCCTGCTCTAAGCATAGTCGGTAAGCACTATCTAGGTGTTATAATCCTGTGTTTATCAGTACGCTTGTTGTACTAAGTAGGTAATAATCAGTTTGTGTATTCTGTATATTGTAAACTATTTGTGTTTCATGCTCTGTGCAGTTATATATTCTGAAATGCTCTTATTATTGCATTCTATAGTTTTACCCTTTCCTGTCACATCTGCAATCAATAAAAGAAGGTTACAATTTTACAGCCTCTTTTTCTTAAAGAAGACAGGGGGTTTAGCTACATGTCTCATCGCACACCCTGCTAACGTGCATGAGGACAGAATACATCTTATTCAAATTGTTTTGCAATATTGTAAAGTCAGGATCAGATTTTAAAATCCTACATAGTTTGGTGTAAAGACTGATACTTTACTCTCAATCCCATTGGTCATTAATAAAGAGGTTAAAAATATCGGTCCTGGCACAGATCCCTGCGGTGCCCCACTGCTGACTATATCCCATTTAGAGAACGTACCATTTAAGATGACTCTTTTTTGTCCTGTCATTTAGCCAATTGATTACCCATCTGCATATAGTAGTCCCTGCTTATGGAGCTTCAGTATAAGGCTTTTATGTGGTACAGTATCAAATACCTTTGCAAAGTCCAGACAAATCACATCAGCCGCATTACCAACATTCAGATATGCACTCACCTCCTCATAGAAACCCAACATGTTAGTTAGACACAAATTATTCTTCATGAATCCATGCTGGTTGGCAGTTATTATATTATTTTCTGCAATATATTTCTGCAGATCATCTCTTATAATGCCCTCAATAACTTTGCACACTACTGATGTCAGGCTTAGCGGACGGTAGTTGCCTGGATCCACCTTCTTATCTTTCTTAAAAATCGGTCCCACATCAGCCATCCTCCAATCCTGTGGCACCATCCTTGTTACAAGAGAATCTAAGAATATGATATACAAGTACATCTCACAAAATTAGAATATCATCAAAAAGTTAATTTATTTCAGTTCTTCAATACAAAAAGTGAAACTCATATACAGTATTATATAGAGTCATTACCAAGAGAGTGATCTATTTCTAGTGTTTATTTCTGTTTCTGTTAATGTTGATGATTATGGCTTACAGCCAATGAAAACCCAAAAGCCACTATCTCAGTAAATTAGAATACTTTATAACACCAGCTTGAAAAAATTATTTTAAAATCCAAAATGTAGGCCTACTGAAATGTATGTTCAGTAAATGCACTTAATACTTGGTTGGGGCTCCTTTTGCACCAATTACTGCATCAATGCAAAGTAGCATGGAGGCGATCAGCCTGTGGCACTGCTGAGGTGTTATGGAAGCCCAGGTTGCTTTGATAGCAGCCTTCAGCTCGTCTGCATTGTTGGGTCTGACTGTTTTTGATTGGCCAGCAAACTTGCCTGACCTTAATCCTATAGAGAATCTATGGGGTATTGTCAAGAGGAAGATGAGAGACACAAGACCCAACAATGCAGATGAGCTGAAGGCTGCTCTCAAAGCAACCTGGGCTTCAATAACACCTCAGCAGTGCCACAGGCTGATCGTCTCCATGCCACGCCGCATTGATGTAGTAATTGATGCCAAAGGAGCCCCGACCAAGTATTGAGTGCATTTACTGAACATACATTTCAGGAGGCCAACATTTTGGATTTTATAATAATGTTTTCAAGCTGGTGTTATAAAGTATTCTAATTTACTGAGATAATGACTTTTGGGTTTTCATTGGCTGTAAGCCATAATCATCAACATTAACAGAAATAAACATTTGAAATAGATCATTATGTTTGTAATGACTCTATCTAATATAGCAGGGACACGTTACTGCCCGGCAGCTGCGGGAGCCGGCTGCTGTGGCTGATACTGTGCGCGCTTATAAGAGAAATGAATATTCACTGCCAGTCCCAGTGAATATTAATTTCTCTTTAGCAGCAGGCACAAGAGTTAGCCACAGCAGCCGGGTTTAGCCTCCTGTGACCTGCTGCTCTGCCTCTCCCCCTCCCCCGCCATCTTTAGGGACAATGACTCGAGTAGCAGTGGTCTTAGTAACATAGTTACCAACGCCGAAAGCAGACATTTGTCCGTCCAGTTCAGCCTATATACCGTTAAAATAAATGCCCAGATCTACGTCCTTCTAAAGAACCTAATAACTGTAAGATACAATGTTGTTAAGCTCCAGGAAGACATCCAGGCCTCTCTTGAATCCCTCGACAGAGTTCGCTATTACCAGCTCCTCAGGCAAGGAATTCGAGATTCTCACTGCCCTAACAGTAAAGAATCTTCTTCTATGTTGGTGGAAAAATCTTCTCTCCTCCAGATGCAGAGAATGCCCCCTTGTGACCGTCACCTTCCTTGGTATAAACAGATCCTCGGAGAGATATTTGTATTGTCCCCTTATATACTTATACATGGTTATTAGATCGTCCCTCAGTCGTCTTTTTTCTAGACTAAATAATCCTAATGTTGCTAATCTCTCTGAGTATTGAAGTTCCCCCATCCCCTTTATTAATTTTGTTGCACTCCTTTTTACTCGGCCTTGTTGTTGAGAAATCTTATATTCTTTCCTTATGCTAATGATTTCTTCGAAGTTCCGAGGTGTACAGTGCCTTGTCTCCTGTCTTCATTATAAAATTCACCCCCATGCACGTCAGTTCTGGCATCGGAATCTCGCTCATGTGCCCTGCACTCCCTCCACACAACGTACCCTTTCCTCCCTTCTATGGCACTGCATTTAGAGATCTTCTGCACAGGCGCCGGCCAGTCACTGTGACCTCTGAAGTGAGCGATGATAAGATGCTCTCCTCACTTCCTCCCTGCATAGTTGAAAGATGCCCAAGTGAGGTAGTCATGGGAGAGCTTCGGTCCGCACTCGCTTTGGCATCCTATAGACAAGGTGTGCCTCAGTCCCGTGTGCTGCTAAGTATGTGGTGCTTTCCACTTACTTATGGCCTGCAGACCTCTTCTGACTCCAGTAATCCTTATTCTGGAACCAGGGCAGCAATTATTCCAGGAGTCGCATTGTTCATAAAAAGCAAACTTTTACTTTGTGAATGGCAGTCTGTACAGTATTTACAAGCAAATGCAAAGGATTAGGCCCAACGGATTATCATCTTTCCCACAGGTTCTGGATACAACTTCAGCTTCGGTTCTCTGTATAGGTGGCATATCCATCTTACTGGTTTTCCTAGCCCTAGGGAATCTTCGTCACTGCTAGCAGTATATCCAGATTGCAATACCTTCCTTCCCATGTAGTCTACATTCATCTTTCCCTATAGCTTCACGAGCTGAGTGTGAGTCTGGCCCTCAATATCCATCTTGAGATTGCCCCAGGCCAAGAGACGGAATCACACGGAAGGGTATGTGCGACAATCCTATGCCCCGAGTATTAGGCTCACACTGTCCCTAGCAGCCTTAGACCTGTTGCGTTACTCAATGCTGCCCTCACACAGACTGACTGTCACTTCCTTCACTTGCCACTAACACTCAGTCCCCCCCCAAACTGGGCCGGGCACAGCAGTTAACCCTGTCTCAACTAACTGAAGCCCCAGTGGGCATAATACCTTTATCACATATATGGGAATCAAATACACTTAACCCTTGATTGTCAGGGAGCAATCCATGAGCTCCCAATACTGTTACATTCCCCCACACTTTAGTCATGGTCGTCCTTGACCATGTCAGACCTTAAAACAAAAGTAAGTGCACAGACGGGGCATTATAAACACCATTAACTTTTATAAACAACAGACTGTAAGTTTATCTTGACATATCCTTCTTAGATCTGGCCCTTCTCGGTAAGGGCCCCAAAACAGCAAATGTGACAGTTCATATTCATGAACCCTTATAGTGATACCGGTCCTTTTTGTTAGGACCCCAGAACAAAGTGTCCATGTCCATTTTACCAATAGGGCCCAAAGGCCAACACAGCATTAGTCTCCCGTTGCAACACATTCCAGAATGGTTCAGTACCTGTTGGGGAGGATCTCGATAACCTTCTAGGAGCGCCAATATCCGCTATTCCAGCCGAAAAAGCTGCAACAGGCGCAACAAAAGCTAAAACCACAACTCAAACAGTTCTGTGCCTTTTTTGGCCCTGAGGGAAAAGAACAGTCCCTCCAATTTTTCTGTTAAATCATAACTGGAGTCCTGAACAGTCCTCATTCAGGATGGAGCAGCCGCCCCATAGAAATACGCTGCGAAGAAAACAAAACTTCTCCATCAGTCCTAGAGCAGCTTCCTCAAACCTTTATATAGCATCCACACCCTGAATAAAGGTGTTTGCTCCGTCTCATCTCCTCTATAAAAGCAGTCCAAGAGGTGGGAGATGGTGGCCTTCTTCATTTCCAAGGTTGATCTGGGAACTGGGCAGGGCCGGGATCTTCTTCTGCATCAGTTGCACTCCCGCAGCCCACTTGTCCCGTGATGCGACCAGAAACCCATTTGGGACCTCCCTAGCCCATTTCTGACAAACCTCTTCAGCCTCCATCTTTTGAGCCTCGTGTTAGGCTCTCAAGGCGAAGACCTCCCGGTCCCTTTCCAGGGTGTCCTTCCATGTGTAGGGATGCACCACCGCCACAACGTATCATTCCTGCCGACACTCGCACTTTACAAAGTGCACCACTTCCCCAGGGTACAGGCTATGGAATTGGGAGGGCAGATACCTTCACTTCACCGTGGCCTGGTTTACATAGTCCTCGTCGCCAGTCCACTCCATCTCCATTAAGACGTACCCTTTCTGTATGTTGAATTCCACAACTTGTCCTCAAGTATGGTATTCCTCTACAGACTCCCGCCGCCTGTCATGAGAGCCTTCCAGCCACCGCCGCAGGAATATATCATTCCATTTTCACTCCTCTTGCAGGCTCATAGGTGGAGCATGCTCACTTACCCACTTCAACTTGGAACTGACCTACAACTTGTGGATTCTCCATAATATAGCATTATATGCCACCCCAACTTATGTATGGAGTTTTCTCCATGACCGGTTACACCTCAGGTTTGCTCGCAGCTGTGGATTCGACCGTCTCCTCCATGGAGGCTGGCTCTGTGAACGACCATGGCGGGGTACACTATTTCTTCATCCCAGGGCATGCCACCGTCATACTCTCTGGTGTAGCTTTCTCCTCAGCCGAGGGAGTCTCACCCCCTGGCATCCAGCTCCAGCACATGATCCATAATTCATGGGCCAGGAGGCCCACATCCAGCTTCAGCATCGTCGTCCACTGGAGCAGCATTTGCAAAGGCTCATGAGAGGCTCCTGCTTCATGTTGGCCCCTGGGGTTGACTATTTCTACCACCTCCTCCTCATCCACTTCTTCTGTACCTCTGTACAACCCGCTCAGGTCCTAACGGTTGTGTGCCATTCTCAGGGAGAGCCTCCTGCTATGCATCTCACCTCTCGCTTGTCGCAGGTAAAATGGCGCTAAGCGCCTTCTGATGCCCCATTTCCTGGGCGTCTGACTCCACCTCTTCCAGGGTGAACTTCTGACCCATCCACCGTGTAACACTTCACTCTCAATGGCTCCACCTTCAGCCATGCCCCCTCCTGGCGCATTCCCTCACACAGCGGGCCATGCCTCACATTGTGCCACACCTTCCTCTGCAATGTACCTCCTATTCCAGATTGACCTCCGATCACTGGGCCCATCCTTCGGGCCATCAATCGTGTTGGCTGAACATCTTTTTGCACTCTCGGGCGCAGTGCACGCCCACGATAGGCGTTTCTTCTCTTAATTTCCACAATCACTATCTTGGAATCCATGCTTCGGGTCGCCATCTTGGGCTGCATGTATTCCGGCGCTCTTCCATCTGCGCCATAAACTATATCTTCCCTGCTTTCTTTGTGTGAGGTAGTCGCATCCCGACTACTACGCCAAATGTAAGATGCCCAAGCGAGGTATTCGTGGGTGAGCTTCGGTCCCCACTCTTTCTGGCATCCTACATACAAAGTGTGTCTCAGTCCTGGTGTGCTGCTAATTATGTGGTGCTTTCCACTTACTTCTTGCCTGCAGGTCTCTTCTGACTCCAGGAATCCTTCTTCTGGAACCAGAGCAGCAATTAATCAAGGAGACATATGGTTAATAAAAAACAAACTTTTTTAGTGAATGTCAGTCTGTACAGTATTTACAAGCAGATGCAAAGGATAAGGCCCAATGGGTTGATAACTTTCCTACAGGTACCGGATACAACTTCATCCCTGGTTTACTGTATAGGTGGCAAGCCCCTCTTACTGGCTTTCCTAGCCCTAGGGAATCTTCCTCACCTCTATCAGTATATCCAGATTGCAATACCTTCCGCCCCATATAGTCTGAGTCCATCACAAGATGAGTGTACCTCTGACCCCCCAAGTCCATCTCGAGGTTGCCCCAGGCCATAAGACAGAATCACACAGAAGGGTATTTGCGGCAATCCTCTGCCCCGAGTATTAGGCTCACGCTGTCCCTAGCAGTCTTAGACCTGCTGTGTTACTCAGTGCCGCCTTCAATTCCTGCACTTGCCACTAACACTCAGTTCCCCCTCACAAACTGGGCCGGGCACTATAGTTAACCCTGTCCCAACTAACTGCATCTCCAGTGGGTATAATACCTTTATCACATACATGGGAATTAAATACCCTTAATCCTTGAGTTCCAGGGAGCAATCCATCAGCTCCCACCACTGCTACATAGTCATCTCTAGGAACCATGCGAACATAGTGATGACTATGCAAGGAAGAAGTGGGGAGAGCACCTTATTGTCGCGCATGCCGGAGGTCACTGAAGCGCAAATCACCGTGGCCTGCGCGGTAAAATATTTCTATTACCTGTATGTCCATATTAATAGGTCATATACGTCCCAGGGGGTGACAGATTCCCTTTAAATTGTTTTTCAATACAGTCCCCCAAGGTCCTCAGTGAAAAGACAGGGGTCTGCTAATTTAATATCTCAGGGTTGCCCTCTCATTGTGACTATGTTAGAGGTTACTTTATTATCATAGGGAGCATAAATGATATTTTACTAATCTATAAAGCCTAATATTTGGTTCTAGTAACTTTCCATTTGGCCATTCTTTAAGGATTAGAACTATCAATATTTTGCTTAGAGGGTGTAAGTGGAGATTTCTGAATAATCTTTCTTATACATTTTCCACTTTATGAGTATAATTTGTTATAATTATATTTTCCAGGAGACTGCCATTTCACTATGTATTAATTGCTTGTCCATTCTTGTGGTAAAAATCCTTCCTTCATAGGGATCTGCCAGCCCTTTGATGTAATGAACATTTGTTACTGAGCATTTCTTTTTTGTTTATTAAATTTTCAATAAAAATAACATAAAAAAGTTTACAGTGTAAATTTGAGGCACAAGTAACGTGCTGATCAGGCGAACAGTGGCGCTTTCCCAAAATATGGAAAAAGTTCCCTAACCTGCATTTGTCTCTCCTTTTGTAGTTAGCAATGTGGAGTCTGTGCTAATGCTTGTAATTAATTAATAATGTCTTGATGAGATTTATTTTCCTAAATGCATCAAAATTCCTTCCTAATCGGTAAAACTCAGAAATCAATGGCTGCATTTGACCAGGTGCTTAATCCCAATATTGATCCTGTCTTCTGGGAGTTCACCAAGTCTGTGTCTGCTTTTCATCAGTCTCAATGAGAATAGAACAGCTGAATTAAGAACAAAATAATTAACCAGTCATGTTCCAATTTTTGTTGCAGAATATATGAAGCCTTATTCACAAATTGCTTAAAAAAAAAAATTCCATTGCAGATTTTCGAGGCAAAATTTAGATGACAGTTTTTTAAAATATGAGAAAAACGGATTGAGATTTATGAATGATTTCCATCAGCGTTTCCTCAGATTTTCAACTGGTTTTTTTTACTAAGTTTCTCTACCTTCTCCTATCTATCATTCCACAAAAACATACAGAATGAGAAAGGCTTCTGAAGTCACATATTTATACATAAGAGGACACAGGAAAAGAGCAGTAAATAGAGACTGACCACTTGTCTACTCAGAAGAGCATGTACAGGACAGGGGGTCACATTGGAGATCAAATGACACAGTTCTCATAAGGAAAAGTTCAAAATGTATGAAAATAAGCATATACTTCTCACGCTGACTTGTTCAGAGAAGAAGAATCAACTTGGCGAGGAGCATGCACCGTCCTTTAGGTGAACGGCATAATAGCAGAATTAGCCAGGTGATGCAAATTTCTCAGCTTTATAAAAACACAGCCTCCTTTACCCTTGTGCCAAAAAACAGCAGCCATTGGTTCTTCTAAGCAGCTGCAATTTTCATTGTGGAGGTCCACAAAGCAGGAGAAGGCTATGAGAAGATCGCAAAGTGTTTTCAAGTTGTCCTTTCCTCAGTTTGAAATTTAATTGAGAAATGGCAGTTAACGGGAACAGTGGAGATCAAGATAAGGTCTAGAAAATCAAGAAAAAAAGAAAATCAAGCAAAATTTTAGTGAGAGCTGCTCGTAGGATTTCTAGAGAGGCAAATCAGAACCCAGCTTGACTGCAAAAGTCTTCAGAAAGATTTAACAGACTCTGGAATTGTGGTACATTGTTTTATTGTTCAGAACCACCTGCACAAATATGTGTTGTGAACATTTTGGAGACGACTTCGGAGCTGAGGCTCCCTCTGGTGGTTGCTGAAGGTATTGAACCAATGTTGAATGCCAAGAGCCCAACACCTGCAAATAACGAGTGGGGGTCAGGTAGTAATGACTGGCCTGATATAAGTGAGCTGGACTCCAATGATCCTCGCTGGTAATCAATTGTGCTTCCTGGTCTAGGTTGGAATTCAGCTTGCTTTCCTGCTGTCTCCTGCTTGCTTTCAGATAAGTATCTTTCAGTTTTTTTTTCCTTTCTATTGAGTACCATAGAATTTTCAGTTTGGCCGGTAATTCTGTTATGTTTTGGTAGCAGAGGAGGCAGGAGCAAAAACCGCATAGGCAGCCTGACACCAGAGAGGTTGGAAACTAATAGGTTGCAGACCCCTAAACTAACCGCACAACTAGAAGCAGCCGTGGAGCGTACCTACGGTTGTCCTAGACGCCTTGGCACAGCCAGAGAGATAGCTATCCCTGAAGATGTAAAAAGGAAAGCTTACTGCCCCTGAGTAGACCCCAAAAGAGTAGGAAGCCCCCAAACATACAATGGCGGCTAGACAAGATGAAAACACGAACACAGACAGAAAATAGATTGAGCAAACTCTGGGGCCCAAAACCGTCCAGATAGGACAGCACAGGAAAGAACACTGTCTGCAACCCAGAAAAACCCTAGGAAAAACTCCAACACTTCTGAATCCAAAAACACTGAGACCACAGGGTCTCGATCACCTATATCAGATCTCTGGTGTGGACACGTAGCTACCCAGCAGAAAGATATCACAAGAACTGAGCAAATGAAAAAATACAAAAACGAACGGAGACCAGCCAAAGCCCCCCAAAGGGGACCCGGCTGAATACAAAAAGCAATGCAGCAAAAAGCAAGGAATTCAAACCACAGTAAAAAAAAAACTGAAAGAGACTTATCTGAAAGCAAGCAGGAGACAGCAGGAAAGCAAGCTGAATTCTAGACCAGGAAGCACAATTGATTACCGGCGAGGATCATGGGAGTCCAGCTTACTTATATCAGGCCAGTCATTACCACCTGACCACCACTCGTTATTTGCAGGTGTGGGGCTCTTGGTATTCAACATTGGTTCAATACCCTCAGCAACCACCAGAGGGAGCCTCAGCTCCGAAGTCATCTCCAAAATGTTCACAACAAATATGGCCTTCATGGAAGAGTCATCAGAAGAAAACCTCGCCTGCATCCTCACCATAAAATTCAGCATCAGAAGTATGCAAAAGAGTATATAAAAAAAAGCCTGATTCATTTTGGAAACAAGTCCTATGAACTGATGAGGTTAAAATAGAACTCTTTGGTCACAATGATCAAAGTTATGTGTGGAGAAAAAAGGGCACAGAGTTTCAAGAAAAGAACATCTAGCAAACTATTAAGCATGGGAGTAGATCAATCATGCTTTGGGGTAGTGTTGCAGTCAATGGAAATGGGAACAACTCATGAGCAGAAGGAAGAATGGATACTATGAAATATCAACAAATTCTTGATGCAAGTGTAAGGGGGTGAAGGAGTATTCCTGTTTCGCCCCACCCTTAAGTGTGCTTAATGTTTTATCATGTAAATAGTTGTTGTATAAGTATAAATGTTTGGTGGAATTGCTACATAATATTATGTACTACTGCTAATAGTAATGGTACTGTCACATTCATGTGTTACCATTGTGTACATATGTTTTGCCTATGTTTTGTGTTTCTCTGTATAGCATTATATTACGTGATGTTCTTTACGTATGTATAGCTTAGGGAAAGTTAAGTGCATCCTGTTGGGACATTAGAGGAGGGAACTTTAGCATATAGTCTCTATATCTGGGTAAGTGTAGTACTTTTGTGGGCCACTAGGTGGGGGCATACTAGTGTGCCTTTTTAAGTATATCTGTTAGATAGTTTCACATAGGGTTAAGTGTTGGAGGGGGTGCCGGATAGTAAGATGGGAGTTTGTAAGAAGTTAGCTCAGAAGGGGCCAGTGTGCCCAAGTGTCCATAAGGGCTTAGGCCCGGACTACCGGCAGCCATGCAACGTTTAAGGACAGCAACCCACGTTACCCACGGCCGCTGCATAGTCTCACAGTAGGCCTAAACAGTGAGGAAAGATGTGGCATTTTACCATCTGGGCCAATGCTTTTAGGGCAGAAGTTGGCTGGACCAAGGAACTGAGGGGAGCTGGAGCTTCGACAAGTTCGGTATAGATGGGCCAGATGCTTTACCGGGGGCCACCAAATGTAGCGATTGATGAATTCAGTACTGAGGCGAAGCAGGCTGAAGGAAGTGTCATTATGGTGAGGTCAGGCTGAAGGAAGTGTCATTATGGCGACGTCAGGCCTGGAAGGAGCTGGGGAGCAAAGGTGAGAAAAAGGAAACGAATGTAACACCTGTTGTGCCAACTGTGGGTGTAATGTGTGAACAGTTAAGTAAAGAATGTGTTCAAGTTATTCTGAACTGTGTCTCCATTCCTGAGGGTCTCAAGGAAGAGGGATTGTTGATGCCTGGGAGGTGACCAGGAAAAATGGAATCTGGAGATGCAGGTAAGCCAGAGGGAAGAACACCGTTTCATGTAGGGGAAGGGCTGGACATGGATGTTACTGTAATCCACGTCACGATTACAGTCCGGGCAATCCCTTACACTTGGCGTAGTCGGCAAGATGCCGACACCGTGCAGCAAGGGCACGCTGTCAGCAAAGAGCTGGAGAAAGATGAAGTTTGGCAGGATGCTGTTGCCTTGCTATGTGGATAATCTGCTGAAAAAGATGAGTGTGCAACTGCTGTGCCCCTGGAAGATGACCGGGAGAAAGAGCCAGTGGCTGCTGTAACTGGAGAAGAATTTGTGAGTATAACACTGGACTTGTCTACTACCGATTTTGTGATAACACCGGATTTGACTGCTGAGTCAGACTTGGCCTATGTGGTGAAAAAGTTTGACCCCTTTATAGTGACAAAATGGCTGCGGTGTGAATGGCAGGAGATGGAGAAGCAAACAACAACAATAACCGTGTCCTTCGTGGGCGTTGCAGTTATGTCCTGGCGCCAAAACCTGCCTGCCAATATGCCCAGGTCCGCCCCTGGTGGGTGCGGATGAAGAGGAGGAAACCTCGCCCTCTTCCACTGACCAACAACAGAGGGGAGCAGCTTGAGGCGGTCTCACCTGGTAATGGGTGGGACCCAGAAGAAAACTCCAAGTGCAGCTGCGGCGGCCTAGGCCGCATGGAAAAGAGATGGCAACAAATGGAAGCCGAAACAACCCAGCCCACCAGACAGTAGGAAGAAATCGCAGAGCACCCCACTTACCAGCGCCCAGAGAGTTCATCAGCGCAAAGTTGGCGGCTGCCAGAGTCTACAATGTCCCGAGGACTGGAGCCCTTGAGTGTGGAGCCGACGCCTCGACGTCCTCTGCAGCGGGAACAATCAGCGAAGCCATTATCCCAAAGTTCTTTGGAGCCAGAACACCATGCGGAGCCAACGGCCCGATATCAGAAGGAGGAATCCTGTCACCCGGAACCTTTGTTGTTAGTTCAGCGGAGACCGGAACTGGCGTCCGCCCTGGAGGAATCGTTGCCGGAAACCAAGAACGAGCCGGAGCTCAATCTACCAGCCGACTGCGCAGGCGTCCCCGCGGAATGATCCAGCGTTCCCGGGACGGCCGTGGCCTACGTTTCTGCGTCCCAGCGAGTGAGTGCACCTCAGCCTGCCGCTGTGAGAGCTGCTGCCTGACCCCTACCCCTGATAAGTGGTCGGTGTCTCGACACCATACCCTGGAGGCTGGGCTTACTGTCATCAAGGCCATGTCCCTGGGGCCATGAGCATCCATCACTCAGCAGAGGGCCCTTCCCCAACCCCCAGGCAGGCCGCATGGAGTGCGGGGGGTTCACCTTGAGTTATATGCGGGCCTGGAGCAGGAGCAATCGGCCCCTGTTCCCCCGGTCAATGAACAACCGGGTTCTGCCCCTCTCCTGTCATGGTGGCGACAGGTGGACACGACACCTGCGGCTGCAGGGTAGTCTACAGGAGCACGGGCATGGAGCCGGATGTGGAATGGAGCTGCACAGGATGCGTTCTGTTGAAAATTAAGCTTGTATGCTCGATGGAGAAACATGGCGCTTGTTGCACTGTACTAATTGGAGGGACTGTTCTGCGTCCCTATGAGCAAGAGGATCTCCATCTTCCCTCCAAAGGATGGGGGGTAATGTAAACAGATTGGGTCATAAAGAACACGTCAGTTGAGTTTGTATATATTGTGCTGCGCCTGTTGCGCTCTCCCTGCTCAATGGCAAGAATGGTGTGAAACTAAAGGTCCGTGGACTATGGGACCAAACGTGGCTGCAGCAACAGACTGCATTTATTTACCAGGCAGCCCGCATTGACAGCATGAGTACATACTCCCCTCAAAGGAAGGGGGAGCTCATCGCTTTGAACTGCTGTCTCATCGTTGAGAAATGTAAATATGTTTTTTTAACCCCTGGAGGACTGAGAGACAGGAATGTTACTTCTACACCAAGGACTGCGGTGTGTACTGATGCGGCTTACGTTAAGCCAAATGACTGTCGGTTTTTGTCTTTGTACTATGCGTTGGTCGAGGATGACCAAGTTTAAGGAAAGGGGGAGTGTAAGGGGTGAAGGAGTATTCCTGTTTCGCCCCACCCCTTAAGTATGCTTAATGTTTTATCATGTAAATAGTCGTAATATAAATATAAACGTTTGGTGGTATTGCTACATAATATTATGTACTACTGCTAATAGTAATGGTACTGCCACATTCATGATATGTTAGCCCCCCCCTACATACAAAGACTATAATAAAGGGGGGGACTCATGGCTGCATAATCCCTGAATATTGCATGAAATATTTGGTATTTGTAATGTCAATGTGGTACTTCAGGTAAGCTGTGGGGTGTCCACGAGCAGGCTGAAACCGTTTTTTTCTGGCTTTTGGCGCCTAAATTTATGTGTTTTTGATTGGTTTAAGAAGGTTTTGGCGGGCTGTTTTATGGATATAAATAGCCCTGCTGTCGCTCGTTGGTTCCTGTTGTCGTCTGTGAAGAAAAGAAGATCCATCCCGCCCTCCCCCTTATTATTATATTTGTCGTGATGTTCATTTGTGGGAAAATCGCCCAAGTGATGGATGGATTGGTTATGGTTGGAAGTTTAATAATTTATATGGATTTATTTATTGAAGTATTTATTGATTAATTTATGTAACCCTAAATAAACATCACGGCCATTTCTGCCATACAATAAAATATTTGTGTCATGTTTTCTTTGTATGAATGGGTTTTGTGCGGCCATGTTACCATTGTGTACATATCTTTTGCCCATGTTTTGTGTTTCTCTGCATAACATTAAATTATGTGATGTTTTTAAACATATGTATAGCTTAGGGAAAGTTAAGTGCATCCTGTTGGGACATTAGAGGAGGGCACTTTAGCATATAGTCTCTGTGATGAAGGAACAGCCACCATCTTAGATATGGGGCCTAATGCTCGCCTCATGTCTGAGCTGACCTGTCCAGCTGCCATTTTGTCTGTTCACAGAGCCACAGGCAGCTAACTGCTCCTAACCCCCATGGCCTGTAGGCATATTGAAGACAACAGGGTTTAGTCTCCACCGTGAATAACAAGGTCTTTAGTATGCTAAGTAGATCAGGCCCAAAACAGGACTTCAAAGCTTTAGTACGGAGTCACGCCAGCATGGGGCCTGGAGATGCCTGGTGGCTTCAATTAGATTATACCTGTCAGCTAGACACAGAAAACACATCCATTGTCTCTCCCAGCCACTACGACCCCAATTCTAGAATTATGAATTATGAGCATATCTTTCGAGGTACAGACTCATAAAAAATATCCACGTGATCCTGCGGACCTCGGGCATCCTACAGTGCGACTCCCGAGTCGGTGATGGCTTGGGGACCTGAGATATAGAGATTGGGTCACGGTGGAGGGCAATCGGGCCATGTTTGATCTCCACGCGACAGGCAAAACAAGCTGCATTCGCTGGTACCTCTCGTGTCCTGATCTGATCGTCCTGGAGAAAGTTAACCCCTTTCTTAGATATTGGGAATAAATTCTGCAGGGAGCTAAAGGTGGAGATTATTAGCCCACCCTCTGACACCAAGGGGAGGGACCTAGCAGGTTTAAGAACTGTGAGCGGATGGCAGACTCTCTCTATTTACACAGAAGAACCAGACGATGATGAACTAAGAAGGAACAGGGGACAGATCTGCCAAGGGAGAAGCGGCACACGTTTTGGGGACTGTCTGGCAACAAAGATTCTTACCTGTGGATTGCAGAGCTCCCGGCGTCCACATGCAACCTACAGCCTGGTAACATTGACCTCTAGCTAATACCTTTAAGCCTTTTATCTTTTTGTAATATTTTACTCTGACTGCAAATCCACTGTAATTCCGTTGTATAGCTTACTGTATATTTCTGTAATTATCTAGTGCGCCCTTAAGGCAATTAAACCATAAAATTAAATTTGGGCTGATGCTTTTACTCTGATCAAGAATCTTAGAATACCCAGTGGGTAACAGGACACCCTCCCCGTTGGCCATTTGCTCTAGGTGCAGTTCCCTTACTGATCTGAGAGACAAAGGGGGCGCTGGAGAGCTGTGACTGTGTAGTTACGTCACATTGGTGACGTGGGAGGAACCGGGTTTCCTTCACATTGGTGGCAGCGGTGGGATCAGAGAAATAGTGTGCGTGGGAACCCTACTCCCAGACATTAAAGACTACCAGTGGTAACTTTCACTGCTGAGGTCTTAAGGTCAGCCCAGCACTAGACGGTGAGAGTGTAAATATAATAAGTTGTGTGCAAGGTCAGGGGTGCAGCTGTGTCAGTAACCAGAGGTTCCCAAGATGGCGGAAGGCACCAGGAGTAAGGCAAAGGGGGAGGCCAATGCTATGGTCTATGTGGAGGATGATACCGATGAAGGCGAGGGGGAGCTCAGCCAGGGCTCCCCAAGGAGCCAGACCCCCGTGCTCAGTCCCGCAGTGGACTGTCCACCCCCTGCCCATCCCAGCCTGTCCAGATGGGAGGCTGTTATGAATGTGCTAGAGATGGTTTCTGAGCAGAGGCTCCCACTGGTGGTTACAGACAGTACTGAACCTTTCAGCGAGGAATGGCAATCTGGGTTCACTGACTGGTCTGATATAAGGGAGGTTCCCTCCCATGATGGTTGCCGGTGATCAATTGTTTTTGTCTCAATTGTGGTTCCTGGTTCATTTGGAAGTTTGCTGGAGTCTTGCCTGCATCTCCTGCTTTCAGATAAGATATTTTTTGCTTTTCTTTTTGTGCTTGCTTTTTGCATTGTTTTCTGCACTTTTGTGGAGGTCAGCCAGGTCCCCTCCTGGGGCCTGAGCTCCTCACAGTTTATCTGCAGCCACTGTTATTTGCTCATTTGCTTTTTCCTGTTTTTTCAGCGGCTGCAGCTTGGTTTTGTTCACACTGAGATCTGATTTAGCGGGTGGCAAGATCGTGAGATCTCAGTATTTTTGTAATCGAATTGTTGGATTTTTGTAGGGTTTTCTGGGTTGCAGAAAGTAATCTCTCCTTTCCTATCATATTTAGTCAGCTTGTGGCCCCAGCGTTTGCTCAATCTATTTTCTGCCTATGTTTGTGTTTTCATCTTGTCTAACCGCCATTATATGTTTGGGGGCTTCCTATTTTCTTTGGGGATCTGCTCTGGGGCAGATAGCTTTCATCTTTCTGCCTTTAGGTGTAGTTATCTCTCAGGCTGTGACGAGGCGTCTAGGATCAACGTAGGAATGCTCCACGGCTACCTCTAGTTGTGTCGTTAGTTTAGGAATCTGCAACCCATCAGTTACTAACATCTCAGGTGTTCTGCTGCCCTGCTGTTGTTCCTGTCCTCCTCAGCTACCGAAACATAACAGTATCACCGGCCATAACTGAAAATTATATGGTACTCACAGAAGGGAGAAATAGTGTGGAAAGAAAAAAGTTGTCAGAGTTGTCAGAGATTTTTTTTTTTTCTGTCTGTTGCATTTTTTCCCTCTTTTTCTCTGGGTGCTGAGGAGGATTTTTTTTTCTTTCAATGGAGTTTGCACAGTTGTCTGGCCGTGTGGATCAGCTTGCCACTGAGGTTCGGAGTATTGCTACCTATCTTGCCAGGTTGCCGGTTGTGGAACCTAGGATTCCCATGCCAGATTTGTTTTTGGGGGATCAGGCTAAATTTCTGAATTTCAAAAATAACTGTAAGTTGTTTTTTGCCTTAAAGCCTAAGTCCTCAGGTAACGCAGCACAGCAGGTTCAAATTGTAATCTCTCTCCTGCGCGGCGATCCTCAGGATTGGGCTTTTTCCCTGACACCTGGGGATCCTGTTTTGAATGATATTGATGCATTTTTTCTGGCTCTGGGGTTATTGTACGATGAACCTAATGTCACTGATCAAGCTGAAAAAACCTTGCTGGCATTAAATCAGGGTCTTGAAGATGCTGAGTTGTACTGTCAGAAATTCCGAAAGTGGGCAGTCCTGACCAAATGGAATGATGATGCTTTGACAGCCCTTTTTCAGAAGGGGCTGTCAGAGAATGTAAAGGATGATATGGTGGGATTCCCTGCTCCCTCTGGTCTCAATGATTCTATGTCATTGGCTATTCAAATTGACAGACGTTTGCGTGAGCGCAGAGGTATGCATGAGATAGTGTTGCCTTGTGAGCCAGCTTCTGAGCCCATGCAGTGTGATAGAGTGACTTCTGGGGCACAGCGTCATGAGTTTCGAAAGCGCAATGGGTTATGTTTCTACTGTGGTGATGCCTCTCATGCTATTTCAGTCTGCCCTAAGCGGGGAAGACGTTTTGCACGCTCAGTTGTCTTGGGTAGTGTTCAAACTAAATTTCTGTTGACTGTTACCCTGATTTGCTCCCTGTCCACATTTTCTGCTCAGGCTTTTGTTGATTCAGGAGCAGCTATTAACCTGATGGATTTTGACTTTGCCAAACGTTGTGGGTTTCCCATGATACCCCTGCGGAAGTCTATTCCCCTACTGGGCATTGATTCTACCCCTTTGGCGGAGAATAAACCCCAGTTTTCTACTCAGGTGATAAAGAGGGTTGAACCAGATCATCAAGAGAGTTGCAAATTTCTGGTGCTGTATAATCTGCATGACATTATTGTACTAGGTTTCCCTTGGTTACAGTCTCATAATCCTGTTTTGGATTGGAAATCTGTGTCTGTGACCAGTTGGGGCTGCCAATGTGTTAATGCCGACACTCCTGTTTTTTCTGCCTCTCCCAAGTCTCAGGATGTTCCTGACTTTTTGACTGATTTTTCGGATGTATTTAGTGAAAGTAAATCTGCATCTTTGCCCCCTCACAGGAGCTATGATTGCGCTATTGAATTAGTGCCTGGTGGTAAATTTCCTAAAGGTCGCCTTTTTAACTTGTCTGTACCTGAACACGATGCTATGCGATCTTATATCAAGGAGTCATTGGAGAAGGGTCATATCAGACCATCCTCTTCACCCTTGGGTGCCGTTTTTTTCTTTGTGGCCAAAAAGGATGGTTCATTGAGGCTGTGTATTGATTATCATCTGTAAGTTGAATAAGATCACTGTGAAGTATCAATATCCGTTACCCTTGATTTCCGACCTGTTTTCCAGGGTGAAAAGTGCCAGTTGGTTTACCAAGCTTGACCTCAGGGGGGCGTATAACCTTATTCGCATTAAGCACTGGGATGAATGGAAGACGGCGTTTAACACCCCAGAGGGGCATTTTGAGTACCTAGTGATGCCCTTTGGGCTCACTAATGCTCCTTCCGTCTTCCAATCCTTCATGAATGATATTTTCAGGGATTTTGTGGATAAATTTCTGATTGTTTATTTGGATGATATCTTGATTTTTTCCAATGACTGGGACTCTCATGTGAAACATGTTCGGACTGTGTTCCAGATTTTGAGAGAGAATGCACTGTATGTGAAGGGATCAAAGTGTCTTTTTGGCGTACAGAAGGTCTCATTTCTGGGATTCATTTTGTCTCCGTCTGTTATTGAAATGGACCCGGTCAAGGTTCAGGCCATCTGTGATTGGGTCCAACCTACTTCATTAAAGGCTCTTCAGAGATTTTTGGGTTTTGCCAATTTTTATCGTAAATTTATTGGTAATTTCTCCGGTATTGTTAAACCATTGACTGATTTGACCAAAAAGGGTTCTGATGTGGTGAATTGGCCTCCTGAGGCAGTCTCTGCGTTTCAGGAACTTAAGCAGAGATTCACTTCTGCTCCTGTTCTACGGCAGCCTGATGTTTCTCTACCGTTTCAGGTGGAGGTTGATGCCTCTGAAATTGGGGCAGGTGCCGTTTTGTCCCAAAGAGATCCAGAGACCTCTAAGAGTAACCCTTGTGCCTTTTTCTCTCGAAAATTTTCTCCAACTGAACGTAATTATGACGTGGGTAATCGGGAGTTATTGGCCATGAAGTGGGCCTTTGAAGAGTGGAGACATTGGCTGGAAGGAGCCAAACATCAGGTGGTGGTCCTCACGGACCATAAGAATCTGGTTTATCTCGAATCAGCCAAGCGACTTAATCCTAGACAGGCCAGGTGGGCCTTGTTTTTCACACGTTTTAATTTTGTGGTTTCTTTTCTTCCTGGCACTAAGAATGTTAAGCGGATGCCCTCTCGAGGAGTTTCTTTGCGGACTCTCCTGAGTTATCTGATCCTACTGTTATTTTGAAAGAGGGTGTAGTTCTTTCCGCCATCTCGCCCAATTTGAGACTGGCCTTGGAAGGGTGTCAGGAGGATAAACCTGAGCGCTGCCCTATTGGGAAATTGTTTGTCCCAGACCAGTGGAAGAAGAGTGTGATGTCTGAGATTCATTGTTCGCGTTGGCTGTCATCCCGGGATTTTTGGTACCAGAGACTTGGTGAGTCGGTCCTTTTGGTGGCCTACTTTGTCTCGTGACGTCAGGGAATTTGTGCAGTCCTGTGGGACTTGCTCTCGCTCCAAGCCTTGCTCTCGCTCTAGTGGTTTGTTAATGCCATTACCTGTGCCCAAGAGGCCATGGACCTATATCTCTATGGATTTTATTTCCGACCTCCCTGTTTCTCAGAGAATGACCGTTATCTGGGTAATCTGTGATAGGTTTTCCAAGATGATACATCTTGTGCCATTACCTAAGTTACCTTCCTCCTCCGAATTGGTGCCTTTGTTCCTTCAGCACGTGGTTCGGTTACATGGCATTCCGGAGAACATTGTGTCTGAAGAGGAGTCCAGTTTGTTTCCAGATTTTGGAGGACATTTTGTTCTAAACTTGGTGTTCAATTATCTTTCTCCTCTGCTTTTCATCCTCAGACCAATGGACAAACCGAGAGAACAAACCAGACCTTGGAGACTTATTTGAGATGTTTTGTGTCTGCTGATCAAGATGACTGGGTCTCTTTTTTGCCTTTGGCTGAGTTTGCTCTTAATAATAGGGCTAGCTCTGCCACCTTGATGTCTCCATTTTTCTGCAATTTTGGGTTTCACCCTCGATTTTCTTCGGGACAGGCGGAGGCTTCTGTCTGTCCGGTGTTGACTCTGTTGTGGAGCGAATGCAGCAGATTTGGGACCAGGTAGTGGAGAGGTTGTCTCTCTCTCAGGAGAAGGCCCAACGGTTTGCCAACCGGCATAGGACTGATGGTCCTCGGTTTAAAGTGGGGGACTTGGTTTGGTTGTCCTCAAGAAATATCCCTATGAGGGTTGCATCTCCAAAGTTTAAGCCCAGGTTCATTGGACCTTATAAGATCATGGAGATTCTTAATCCTGTTTCCTTCCGTTTGCTTCTTCCAGGGACATTTAAGATCCATAACGTGTTCCACAAGTCCTTATTGAAGAGGTTTGTCGAGCCAGTGGTTCCTATGGCTGCGCCTCCTGACCCTGTTTTGGTTGAGGGCAATCTGGAGTATGTGGTTGAGAAAATATTGGATTCTCGTTTTTCTAGACAGAAACTCCAGTATTTGGTTAAGTGGAGAGGTTATGGTCAGGAGGACAATTCTTGGGTGTTTGCTTCGGACATCCATGCTAGGAGACTGATCCGTGCCTATCACCGAGCTCATCCTGATCGGCCTGGTTGCACAAGTGAGGGTTCGGTGACCCCTCCTCAAGGGGGGGTACTGTTATGAATGTGCTAGAGATGGTTTCTGAGCAGAGGCTCCCTCTGGTGGTTACAGACAGTACTGAACCTTTCAGCGAGGAATGGCAATCTGGGTTCACTGACTGGTCTGATATAAGGGAGGTTCCCTCCCATGATGGTTGCCGGTGATCAATTGTTCTTGTCTCAATTGTGGTTCCTGGTTCATTTGGAAGTTTGCTGGAGTCTTGCCTGCATCTCCTGCTTTCAGATAAGATATTTTTTGCTTTTCTTTTTGTGCTTGCTTTTTGCATTGTTTTCTGCACTTTTGTGGAGGTCAGCCAGGTCCCCTCCTGGGGCCTGAGCTCCTCACAGTTTATCTGCAGCCACTGTTATTTGCTCATTTGCTTTTTCCTGTTTTTTCAGCGGCTGCAGCTTGGTTTTGTTCACACTGAGATCTGATTTAGCGGGTGGCGAGATCGTGTGATCTCAGTATTTTTGTAATCAGAATTGTTGGATTTTTGTAGGGTTTTCTGGGTTGCAGAAAGTAATCTCTCCTTTCCTATCCTATTTAGTCAGCTTGTGGCCCCAGCGTTTGCTCAATCTATTTTCTGCCTATGTTTGTGTTTTCATCTTGTCTAACCGCCATTATATGTTTGGGGGCTTCCTATTTTCTTTGGGGATCTGCTCCGGGGCAGATAGCTTTCATCTTTCTGCCTTTAGGTGTAGTTATCTCTCAGGCTGTGACGAGGCGTCTAGGATCAACGTAGGGACGCTCCACGGCTACCTCTAGTTGTGTCGTTAGTTTAGGAATCTGCAACCCATCAGTTACCAACATCTCAGGTGTTCTGCTGCCCTGCTGTTGTTCCTGTCCTCCTCAGCTACCGAAACATAACAGGAGGCCCTTTTCCACGCAACTATGGCACAGCTCCAGGCTGGTAATGACGCCGCCCATGACAGACTCCTGGTGGCGGCCGATAAAGCAGCAGAGCATGAGCATACAGAACGTGTGCTGCAGGCTGCAGAACGCCGTGAAGCTGCGGAGCGCCGGCACCGACTGGAGATGGCTCAGCACAGGCTTCCGCTGGACTCTCCAGCCCCACCGGAGACCAAGGCTTCCAAGGTCCGGGCGGAGGACTTTCCCTTGCTTGAAAAGGATGAAGACCTGGATTCCTTTCTGCTGGCCTTTGAGAGAACCTGCCTCCAACACCATCTGGCCCTGGATCAGTGGGCAAGGTACCTGACCCCCATTTGATGGGTAAGTCCCTGGAAGTTTTGGGGGACTTACCTGCCGGGGAGGAGCAGGACTACAACAGCATCAAGCGGGCCCTGATCCAGCACTACAACCTCACCCCGGAGTTGTACCGCAGGAAGTTCAGGAGCCTGCAGCGGGGCTCAAAGGACACCTGGACCGACCACATGCGGGCCCTGCTGAGAGCTGCAGAGCACTTGACCTCGGGTCTAGAGCTCACCACCCGCCAGGAGGTCCAGGAACTGTCAGTCATGGAGCAGTTCTTGTGGAACTGCTCAGAGGACCTCCAGCAGTTCCTCCGTGACCGGAAACCAAAGGGGGCTTCTGCTACAGCCACCCTGGCAGACGAGTATGCCAACAACAGGGCGCCTGAGCTGAAGAAGCCTGCCAGCAACACCTGGAGAGGGGGTAAGCCCAATCCTGCCCCGGACCCATATCCAGCCCCCAGAGTGCAAGGGGTGTACCCCCCTGCAGCCCTCTCCAGGCCAGGAACAGAACCCAGGCGTTGTCATTGCAACCAGCCGGGACACTTTAAGGCTGCATGTCCCCAGCACCATAAGGCCCCATCCCTGTCCCAGAAACCGTCCACTGTTCTGTGTGTGGGAGGGGATGGTGGGAGGTCCCTGTATAATTACCAACCCATCACCATCGGCCGCTCAGCGGTCATGGGACTGCGGGACACAGGCGCTGAACAAACCCTGGTACGTCCTGAGGTGGTGACCCCTCAAGACTTGGTGCCCGGGAAAACCCTTTCCGTTTACAGAATTGGAGGCGTTAAACCAGCGCTGCCCGTCGCCAAGGTGTATTTGGACTGGGGCGCCGGGAGGGGGATGCGGGAGGTGGGAGTAAAGCCAAATATTCCTGCCAATGTGTTGCTTGGGTCCGATTTGGGGCGGCTAGTGTCCCAGTATGTGGCCACTGAACCCCCAACTTCATCTCCCCAAGAATGTCATGACTCTACTGTGAATGTTAATGTTAAGGTGTTGAATGTGCCTCCAACAGTGGAGGAAGGAGTGAAACCTGATGGTAAGCCATGCACTGATACCACACACACAGAGCTCACAGTGAGGACAGGTGAGGAGACTGTGGAGGAGAGCTCAGAGGTGGAGGGAGGGGCTGCTATGGGCAGTGTAGGGCCCCTAAGGGAATCCAGCCTGCTGAGTCTAGGGCCTCTGCAGAAAGAGTAACAGGCCATGTGGGAAGGGGGCATCCCGGGAGAGGAGCCACCAGGTAAGATCCCAGGGCAGGAGTTCCCCACATCCAGGATGTCAGGAGGCCAGGGAAGTCTGCCTGACCCGACGACTTGGTCAGGGGCTGAGGGGAAGCCGATGCTACCCGTGATCTCAGCGGTCGTGTCCGCTGTTACCAGGAGTGGGAGCACCGAAGCCCAAGGAGCCTCACGGAGGTCCGACGGTTTCCCCCTCCCGACCAAGTGGCTGCCGAGTCAGACAGCGGCCAGGAGACAGATCCCAGGGAACTAACAGAGGATGTGGCAGTTTCATCAATTCTTGCCACATCAAGTCAGGGATTTCAGGCAGCATTGGAAGCTGACGCTAGCCTGAAAACTCTGAAGGAGCTGTTGGCACAGCCTCCCCTGGAGTCCGACCGCGAGCGAGTGGTCTGGGACCAGGGACAGCTGTATCGGGTAACGGTCCAGCAGGGTTCACCGGAGGCGTGGCCCAGGGACCGACAGTTAGTGGTACATTATCTGTTCAGGGTGGAATTGTTGCGGATTGCACACGAGATTCCCATGGCCGGACACCTAGGGATTGCTAAAACCAGGGCCAGGCTAGCTCAGCATTTCTACTGGCCTGGAATGAGGACTGAGGTGACTGCCTACTGCCGTTCGTGAGACACCTGAGCTGAAGAAGCCTGCCAGCAACACCTGGAGAGGGGGTAAGCCCAATCCTGCCACGAAGGGTGGGGAAGGCTGGGAGGTGCCCCAAAGCCCCACTGGTAACTCTGCCCATCATCGAAGAGCCTTTCTCGAGGGTGGCTGTGGATATCATTGGACCTCTGTCCACTCCCAGCTGCTCCGGGAAATGCTTCATACAAACGGTAGTGGACTATGCCACCCGGTATCTGGAGGCGGTAGCTTTGTCATCTATTCGGGCCGACAAAGTGGCCACTGCCTTACTGAAGATTTTCTCCAGAGTGGGGTTTCCCCAGGAAATGCTCACCGACCGAGGGACCCAGTTCATGTCGCAGCTGATGGAGTCTCTCTGTAAGCAGGTACGGGTGCAACATCTGGTAGCCAGCCCATATCACCCACAGACCAATGGCCTGTGTGAGCGTTCAATGGCACCTTAAAGCAGATGCTGAAGATGTTGGTCGACTCCCACAGGAGAGACTGGGAGCGGTATCTCCCACACCTGCTGTTTGCCTACCTGGAGGTCCCACAGGCCTCAACGGGGTTCTACCCCTTTGAGCTCCTGTACATCACAATAAATGTATTGCCTAGAATTCCTAGCACTTCCAAAACATCAGCAAATCCAAGAAAGAAAAATAGGAAGCTCAATCGCCATAAAAGTACAAAATTTTATTAAAGATATTTAAAATGCATATACGGATATAAGAATCCAGAAAAATGGGGACACAATATACAGAAAAAATGGCCAAAAGGCAGGTACAAACAATATGAAGATATTCCAATAGCACATATATCTGTGTTTTCACATTTAGAAGCTATGTAAGCTAATTGGCAGTAAAAGTGCCAGATGGGTTGAAGATGCTGCTGGACGTATATTCATGACTACATATATCATATGAAGACATCTCTCAGACAGATATATATATGTGCATTAAACAAAAGAGTCATCAATTTTGCCCCCCATTAATGATGCTAGCATTATAGATTCCAATGTGCAAATGCAGAGTCTGCAGCGAGTGCTATATAGTATGCAAAAATTGCATTCAAATGCACAGAGCGATGTAAAACATATACAGCAAATAAAGCTGCTAATGGGAGACCATACCTGTCAGTAGCCTGGGCACCCCTGACGCGCGTTTCGCGTTAGCTTGTTCACAAGGGAGCGTCATATAGATCTGCTCTTTGTTGCAAATATATATAGGAGGCTCGGTGTGTTTAATTGAAGTACTTCCGCTGACTCACTGCCCGACGTCAGCATGGACTGGCGTCACCTGACACCCAAGCCCAACCCTCTGCTCCACGCGTCAGAGCAGGGGAGAGTACGGGTGCCAGTGAAGACGCGTTGCCATGGCGACCGTCGGAGCAGGAAGCTAGGTGAAGCATGCTTGGCCTGTTGCTATAATCATGCAGAGTAATTGCAGATTGCACACTGGTGGATATCGCGCTACCATCCAAAAAGCTATATTTAGTGCTTAACACACTTGAATAGATACTAGAATCAATAATTTAGCGCATGGTGCATGTATCCATGCTACTGCATGTAATTACAGGCATCATAAGGCTGGAAAAACACATAGCACTGCATATATATATATGTATCCCATAAATAAAAAATAAACAATATGCAGTGTATATCATAAAAACAGGAAGAAAATTAAAACATGTAGATCCAAAATAGTGAGATACATAGATATCAATGAAGCAAAGAAGAACCAAAAAATTGATGAAAAAATATGAAAAAAGCATATATATAAAAGGAATATATATAAAAATCTTATGAAAATATATATAATTATATAAGGAAATTATGTGAAAATATGACAAAAAATGTAAGTGTATATATATTAAGTGGTTATATGACAAGATGACACAGAAAAAATGACCTAATAGTAACTATTGTGTATATTAATAAATGATGAATAGAATAAACGACCCAACAGGGTGTAAATTATATATATATGCGCATTGCATACGCATAATAGTGCAATATCAGAAATACATACAAAAAACATGTATAATAGTGATTAATAAAACCAATGATCCCATTAGGTGTAATCGCTAAAGTGAATATCAATAATTATTAGGATAAGTGACCTCACGGGGTATGAATTATATATGTGTGCACATTACATACATATAAATAATAAATAATGAAAATAAAAATAAAAATAATAATAAAGTAAAAAAATAAAAATCAAATAGTAAAAAAGAAAATAGAAAATAATAAATATAAAAATAAAATATAATAAATCAAATACAGATTAATATATTCAAATTATTCTTCTTTCTTTTCATGCTTCTCGTGATATCAATCATAATTGATGCCATAGACGTCAAGGCAGAGTCGCCATCTCAGATCTTCTCTCAAGGGATCCACCGAGCCCAAAGAAACGAAACATCAACAGGTATATATCAATCTAAAATAATGTATAAGAACATATATTAAAAACAAATCCAAAAAACAAAGAACAAAAAACTACAAGAATGGGGCATAGCTCAGAATTTCGTTTAGACCCGCTGGCTGTACTGATTGTATCTTAGAGATCCAGCGGGCCTCCATTTGAGCTAGTGTTTTTCTCCAGTTCCCTCCCCTCAAATCAATATGCACCCTGTCAATGCCCGTGACCTTCAAAAGCGTAGCATCACAATCATGACATCTTTTGAAATGCCTGGGTATCGGTTTCATGGAGGTCCAATCGTCATCATCCAAGGCTTTCAAAATATCATGATAGTGCTCCCGAACTCTAATTTTTAAAGGCCTGGAGGTAAGCCCAACGTAAATTTTAGGGCATGGGCACCTACGGTGTCACAAGTGATGTGCTGTGTGATATTGAATCTCCTCTTACCATCACTTGACAGGAAATCTAAAGCTCGTACCATGTTCGGGCAGGCTATGCATTTCCCACAGGGGTAGAATCCCCATTTAGGGCCATTGGATCCAAAAGATTTATTCACCTGCGGCTCAGCATAATGGCTTGAACCAATATATCCTTTAGGTTAGGCGAACGCCTATAAGTAATAGACGGTTGCAGCGTGGTATGTTTCGCAGTAGTGTGGTCCATTCGAAGGATAGGCCAGTACTGATTTAATACGTCCCTCATTTTCATCCATTGATGGTTGTAGGTGGAAATGAATCTCACCTTAGATTCTTTATTAACCTTTTCTCTGGGCTGCAACAGTTGATTCCTATTCGCCCTTCTGGCTCTATTATAACCTTTTTTGACACTTCTTTTCGAATAACCCCTTTCTTCAAATCTGTCAGATAGAAGCTGCGCCTGCTCAATAAAGTTGTGCTCCGTGGAACATATCCTTCTGGCCCGCAAAAATTGGCCTGTTGGTATGCCGTTCACCAGTGGCAATGGGTGTGATGATTTTGCATGTAATATAGAATTTACCGCCGTTTCTTTTCTGAAAACATCTGTTTCCAGAATACCACAATTACCTTTTGATATTAATATGTCCAAAAAGTCTATGTTAGATTGACTATATTTGCAGGTCAATTTGATGTTCAATTTGTTATCATTCAGAATGTCGACAAAGGCAAGAAGATCCTGTTCATTACCCTGCCAGATAAGCAGAACATCATCAATATAGCGGGCCCACATTAGGGCTCCCTCAATGTAAGCTATTGGGTTATTAAAAAAGATGGATTGCTCCCATTCACCTAAAAAGAGATTAGCGTAAGATGATGCGTACGCTGCCCCCATTGCTGTGCCCTGCTTTTGGAGGTAGATATTCCCCTTAAAGGTAAAGAAGTTATGCTCCAGGGCAAATTTAAGGAGCTTCAGGAGAAAATTGATGAATCCAGAATCGTAGTTAGATTGACGCAGGAATTTCTCAACCGCTACAAGGCCATTTTTATGCTGAATTGAAGTATACAATGATTCAACGTCCATTGTGACCAGCCACATGTCATCATCTAGCGGTATTCCTTCTATTTTTTTCAGGACATCCCCTGTATCTTTAACATATGATGGCAAGGTATTTACCAGGGGTTTAAGGTAGAAATCAAGATATTGACTGATTGTCTCACAGAGATTACCGTTTCCTGAAACGATCGGACGTCCAGGCGGGTTATCCGCATCCTTGTGTATTTTAGGGGTGAAATAGATGCACGCCATTTTTGGATATTCCGGGATCAAATACTTCTGTAGATCCTTTGTAATAATACCCCCCAAAAAGGCCTCATCAAGGATATTTTGCAATTCTCGCTGAAATTTATGAGTGGGATTGAAGGTTAGCTTCTGATAACATCTAATGTCCTTCAATTGACGAAAAGCCTCTTTTTCATATGCCTCATGCGGCCAAATCACCACATTTCCCCCTTTATCAGCAGGTTTTATTGTTACTCCCTTAAGTTTCTTCAAATCCCTGAGCGCCGTTCTCTGCTCCCTAGTGAGATTATCATGCCTAATCTTGCCTGCGATATTCTCAAAGCCCTGCGTTACTAATTTTACAAAAATTTCAATGTTAGGGTAAAAATACATCGGTGGAAATTTCTTAGGGGCCGGTGGATAAAATTTACCTACCACAATATCGTCCTCCTGTTCCTCCTGAAGTTCCTCTAGGTTAGCTATTGCTTGCAATTCCTGCTCCGTCCACTGCTCTTCTGTGCTAGATTTCTCGTGTAATTTCTTTAAGAATAATTTGCGCGCAAATAGATGTAAGTCCTTTACCGCTGCAAAGGAATCAAAAGGGGCGGTTGGTGAGAATGACAGACCCAATTTAAGTACCTCAATCTGAGATGTGGTCAATTCAATCTTAGAGAGATTAATCACCTGTAGTTTCGGATTACTCGGCGCATTAAAGCGTCTATTATGTCTCCTAGGGGTATCATTCCTCCTTCCAAAGTTCCTGCGTAAATTATAACCTCGCTGCTGATTGTCCTCATCCTCTTTGGATGAAAGCAATGAGAGGGATGCAGATCTAGTACTAGCATATCCATTTGTGGCGGGTGATTGCCACCTATATACGGTGCCATTTTTGAAATCCATCAGATCCCTTTGGAATTTTTTTGCCTTTGTTTCTTTGATCTCCTTCTCCCATATTAATGACTGAGAATCTATATCTTTATTAAGTATCTCCATTTCTGCAACTGATAAATTTTGTTGGAGTTTAAGACGCATATTTTCTATTTCCAAATCCACCTTGTCCAGGCTTTTCTTATTATTGCCAATAAGTAATTCCATCAGTGATTTCGAACATGTATTACAAGCCTCCTCCCACCTAACCTTAAAGGTGCTGTCTTCAATTGGAAAGGATGGCATAATGTGTAACCGCAGGCCTCTAGGGATTAACCCTTTAGCAAGGTAATTTTCTAAGGAGGCTTTGTTCCACCATGTGCGGGCTCTTTTCTTGAGGGCGGTTTTTATGGAACTTTTTAACACTGCTTTCTGCCCATTCTCAGTAGTGTCAATCTGCATAGTGCCCCCATTAAATACAGTATCTAGGCATGATAACCAATCCTCGTCTTTAGCCTTAGTATCCATCTGACAAAAAAAGGAAAAACTGTAAACTAAGTACAGCAAAAAGTCATGTACATCACAATAAATGCCCCATTCTTGTAGTTTTTTGTTCTTTGTTTTTTGGATTTGTTTTTAATATATGTTCTTATACATTATTTTAGATTGATATATACCTGTTGATGTTTCGTTTATTTGGGCTCCGTGGATCCCTTGAGAGAAGATCTGAGATGGCGACTCTGCCTTGACGTCTATGGCATCAATTATATTGATATCACGAGAAGCATGAAAAGAAAGAAGAATAATTTGAATATATTCATCTGTATTTGATTTATTATATTTTATTTTTATATTTATTATTTTCTATTTTCTTTTTTACTATTTGATTTTTATTTTTTTACTTTATTATTATTTTTATTTTCATTATTTATTATTTATATGTATGTAATGTGCACACATATATAATTCATACCCCGTGAGGTCACTTATCCTAATAATTATTGATATTCACTTTAGCAATTACACCTAATGGGATCATTGGTTTTATTAATCACTATTATACATGTTTTTTGTATGTATTTCTGATATTGCACTATTATGCGTATGCAATGCGCATATATATATAATTTACACCCTGTTGGGTCGTTTATTCTATTCATCATTTATTAATATACACAATAGTTACTATTAGGTCATTTTTTCTGTGTCATCTTGTCATATAACCACTTAATATATATACACTTACATTTTTTGTCATATTTTCACATAATTTCCTTATATAATTATATATATTTTCATAAGATTTTTATATATATTCCTTTTATATATATGCTTTTTTCATATTTTTTCATCAATTTTTTGGTTCTTCTTTGCTTCATTGATATCTATGTATCTCACTATTTTGGATCTACATGTTTTAATTTTCTTCCTGTTTTTATGATATACACTGCATATTGTTTATTTTTTATTAATGGGATACATATATATATATATATATATATATATGCAGTGCTATGTGTTTTTCCAGCCTTATGATGCCTGTAATTACATGCAGTAGCATGGATACATGCACCATGCGCTAAATTATTGATTCTAGTATCTATTCAAGTGTGTTAAGCACTAAATATAGCTTTTTGGATGGTAGCGCGATATCCACCAGTGTGCAATCTGCAATTACTCTGCATGATTATAGCAACAGGCCAAGCATGCTTCACCTAGCTTCCTGCTCCGACGGTCGCCATGGCAACGCATCTTCGACTGGCACCCGTGCTCTCCCCTGCTCTGACGCGTGGAGCAGAGGGTTGGACTTGGGTGTCAGGTGACGCCAGTCCATGCTGACGTCGGGCAGTGAGTCAGCGGAAGTACTTCAATTAAACACACCGAGCCTCCTATATATATTTGCAACAAAGAGCAGATCTATATGACGCTCCCTTGTGAACAAGCTAACGCGAAACGCGCGTCAGGGGTGCCCAGGCTACTGACAGGTATGGTCTCCCATTAGCAGCTTTATTTGCTGTATATGTTTTACATCGCTCTGTGCATTTGAATGCAATTTTTGCATACTATATAGCACTCGCTGCAGACTCTGCATTTGCACATTGGAATCTATAATGCTAGCATCATTAATGGGGGGCAAAATTGATGACTCTTTTGTTTAATGCACATATATATATCTGTCTGAGAGATGTCTTCATATGATATATGTAGTCATGAATATACGTCCAGCAGCATCTTCAACCCATCTGGCACTTTTACTGCCAATTAGCTTACATAGCTTCTAAATGTGAAAACACAGATATATGTGCTATTGGAATATCTTCATATTGTTTGTACCTGCCTTTTGGCCATTTTTTCTGTATATTGTGTCCCCATTTTTCTGGATTCTTATATCCGTATATGCATTTTAAATATCTTTAATAAAATTTTGTACTTTTATGGCGATTGAGCTTCCTATTTTTCTTTCTTGGATTCCCTTTGAGCTCCTGTACGGGCGACATGTACGGGGGCCCCTTGCTCTAGTGAAGGAAGCATGGGATGGGGATTTGGCCACCCTGGAGTGTCGGTCATTGAGTATGTTGTACGCTTCCGGGACCGAATGATGGCCTTGACACGGCTGGTGCATGACAATATGGCCCAAGCCCAGGCTGACCAGAAGCGGTGGTACGACCAGAATGCTTGTGAGCGGATCTACCAGGTGGGTCAAAAGGTATGGGTACTGGTCCCTGTACCTCAAAACAAGCTTCAGGCGGCCTGGGAGGGTCCATACCTTGTGCACCAGCAGCTCAACGCCATCGCCTACCTGGTCACCCTGGACCACGCCTGTGGAAGGAGGAAGGTCTTCCATGTGAACATGATGAAGGCCCATCATGAGCGGGAGGCTTGTGCCCACCCAGTGTGCAACCTTCCCGAGGAAGTAGAGGCAGAAACCCTCATGGATCTGCTCACCCAAGCCAAGGCGGGTGGATCCATCGAGGATTTGGGAGTTGGCCACCAGTCTCGGAGGGCCAACGTTCCCAGCTGGGGGTCACCCTACACCCCTTTCGGGAGCTGTTCAGCAGCCTGCCCCGGAAGGACTGAGACAGCCGTCCATGACGTGGACACTGGCAATCACCCCCTGATCAAGCGCTCAGCATATCGGGTCTCTCTTGAGGTGCAGCAGCAAATGATAGCAAGAGATAGACGAGATGCTGAAGCTGGGGGTGATCCAAGCGTCCAACAGCGTGTGAGCTTCGCCTGTAGTCCTCGTCCCTAAAAAGGACCGAACTACACGGTTCTGCGTGGACTACCGGTGGCTCAACGCTGTGACGGTCACCGATGCGTACCCAATGCCGTGCATCAATGACCTGCTCGACCAGCTGACCATCATGGATCTGAGCGGGGGTATTAGCAGATTCCCCTGACACCTGGGGCACGGGAACACTCTGCCTTTATCACCCCATTCGGACTGTATGAGTCCACGGTGATGCCCTTCGGCATGAAGAATGCCCCTGCCACTTTTCAGCGGATGGTCAAAACGCTGCTCGAGGGACTGGAAGGGTATGCGACCGCGTACCTGGATGACATTACTATCTTCAGTCCCACCTGGGAGGATCACCTAGAGCACCTGGCGCAGGTGCTTGGGCGGATCCAGCGAGCAGGCTTGACCATTAAGCCGGAAAAATGCCAGCTGGGTATGAGTGAGGTCCACTACCTGGGACACCGGGTAGGTGGAGGAGCTCTGAAGCCAGAGCCCGGAAATATGGATGCCATCACATCCTGGCCCACCCCCAGGACCAAGAAGCAGGTGATGTCCTTCTTGGGGACTGCTGGGTACTATAGGAGGTTTGTCCCACACTATAGTGCCCTGGCCAAGCCCCTGACGGACATCACCAAGAAAAGGCTGCCCATCGCAGTCGACTGGACAGTCGCCTGCGAGACAGCTTTCCAGGCGCTCAAGACCGCCCTTTCTAGCTCTCCTGTACTACAGGCAGCCGACTTCAATCGGCCTTTCTTAGTGCAGACCGATGCCAGCGACTTCGGCCTTGGTACTGTGCTCAGTCAGGTCGACACTATGGGCCATGAACACCCCGTTTTGTACCTGAGCCAGAAGCTCCTGCCGAGGGAAGTGGCCTATTCCACGATGGAGAAGGAATGTCTGGCAATTGTGTGGGCCCTGCAGCATCTGCAGCCATACTTGTACGGACTCCAATTCACCGTGGAAACAGACCACAACCCCCTCAGCTGGTTACACACGGTCTCTGGGACGAATGGGAGGTTGCTACGATGGAGCTTCGCTCTCAGCAGTAAAACTTCACCATTCGCCACAAAAGAGGTAGGGACAATGGTAACGCTGATGGGTTGTCCCGGTAAGGAGAGGGTGCGGAAGGGCGCATGAAGGAACACAGGAATGTGATACCCCCCTCTAAACCAGGGAGGTGTGATGAAGGAACAGCCACCATCTTAGATATGGGACCTAATGCTCGCCTCATGTCTGAGCTGACCTGTCCCAGCTGCCATTTTGTCTGTTCACAGAGCCACAGATAGCTAACTGCTCCTAACCCCATGGCCTGTAGGCATATTGAAGACAACAGGGTTTAGTCTCCACTGTGAATAACAAGGTCTTTAGTATGCTAAGTAGATCAGGCCCAAAACAAGACTTCAAAGCTTTAGTACGGAGCCACACCAGCATGGGGCCTGGAGATGCCTGGGGCTTCAATTAAATTATACCTGTCAGCTAGACACAGAAAACACATCCATTGTCTCTCCCAGCCACTACGACTCCATTCTAGGATTATGAATTATGAGCACATCTTTCGAGGTACAGACTCATAAAAAATATCTGCGTGATCCTGCGGACCTCAGGCATCTGACAGTGCGACTCCCGAGTCGGTGATGGCTCGGGGACCTGAGATATAGAGATTGGGTCGTGGTGGAGGGCCAATCGGGCCATGTTTGATCTCCATGCGACAGGCAAAACAAACTACATTCGCTGGTACCTCTCATGTCCTGATCCGATCATCCTGGAGAAAGTTGACAGGGAGCTAAAGGTTGAGATTATTAGCCCACCCTCTGACACAGAGGGGAGGGACCTAGCAGGTTTAAGAACTGTGAGCAGATGGCAGACTCTCTCTATTCACACAGAAGAACCAGACGATGATGAACTAAGAAGGAACAGGGGACAGATCTGCCAAGGGAGCAGCGGCACACGTTTTGGGGACTGTCCGGCAACTAAGATTCTTACCTGTGGATTGCAGAGCTCCCGGCGTCCACATGCAACCTACAGCCTGGTAACATTGACCTCTAGCTAATACCTCTAAGCCTTGTACCTTATTGTAATATTTTACTCTGACTGCAAATCCACTGTAATTCCGTTGTATAGCTTACTGTATATTTATGTAATTATCTACTGCGCCCTTAAGGCAATTAAACCATAAAATTAATTTTGGGCTGATGCTTTTACTCTGATCACGAATCTTAGAATACCCAGTGGGTAACAGGACACCCTCCCCGGTGGCCATTTGCTCTAGGTGCAGTTACTGACCTGAGAGACAAAGGGGTGCCGGAGAGCTGTGACTGTGTAGTTATGTCACATTGGTGACATGTGAGGAACCTGGTTTCCTTCATAGTCTCTATATCTGGGTAAGTGTAGTACTGTTGCAGGCCACTAGGTGGGGTCATACTAGTGGGCCTTGTTAAGTATAGCTGCTAGGTAATTTCACATAGGGTTAAGTGTAGGAGGGGGCTGCCGGATAGTAAGACAGGAGTTTATAGGAAGTTAGCTCAGAAGGGGCCAGCGTGCCCAAGTGTCCACAAAGGCTTAGGCCCGGACAACCGGCAGCCACGCAAAGTTTACGGACAGCAAGTCACGTTACACACAGCCGCTGCATAGTCTCGCAGTGGGCCTAAACAGAGAGGAAAGATGTGGCATCTTACCGCCTGGGTCAATGCTTTTAGGGCAGAAGTTGGCTGGACCAAGGAACTGAGGGGAG
>JARQOD010000009.1:122903533-122931180 GCA_033576555.1 Oophaga sylvatica | reverse complement strand
GGAGCAATATGGAGTGAAGTATGGAGCTTGTTGAGAAATATTATTCTTTATGGTGAAAATAGTAAATTTATATGTCTAATCTGAAGCAAACCTGTTTGTTGCTGCATTATGACTCCAGACAGGAGCACGGACATTGAAACCTGCAGTGGGTACAGAAAGTATTCAGACCCCTTTAAATTGTTCACTCTTTGTTTCATTGCAGCCATTTGGTAAAGTCAAAAAAGTTCATTTTCCCTTATTAACCCCTTCATGACCCAGCCTATTTTGACCTAAATGACCTGGCCATTTTTTGCAATTCTGACCAGTGTCCCTTTATGAGGTAATAACTCAGGAACGCTTCAACGGATCCTAGCGATTCTGAGACTGTTTTTTCGTGACATATTGGGCTTCATGTTAGTGGTAAATTTAGGTCGATAATTTTTGCGTTTATTTGTGAAAAAAATGGAACTTTGGCCAAAATTTTGAAAATTTCGCAATTTTCAAATTTTGAATTTTTATTCTGTTAAACCAGAGAGTTATGTGACACAAAATAGTTAATAAATAACATTTCCCACATGTCTACTTTACATCAGCACAATTTTGGGAACAACATTTTTTTTTGTTAGGAAGTTATAAGGGTTAAAAGTTGACCAGCTATTTCTCATTTTTACAGCAAAATTTACAAAACCATTTTTTTTAGGGACCACCTCACATTTGAAGTCACTTTGAGGGGTCTATATGGCAGAAAATACCCAAAAGTGACACCATTATAAAAACTGCACCCCTCTAGCTACTCAAAACTACATTCAAGAAGATTATTAACCCTTCAGGTGCTTCACAGGAACTAAAGCAACGTGGAAGGAAAAAATGGACATTTAAATTTTTCCAACAAAATTTTTCTTTTAGCATCAATTTTTTCATTTTTGCATGGGCATCAGGATAAATTGGACCCTAAAATTTGTTGGGCAATTTCTCCTGAGTATACAGATACCTCATATGTGGTCATAAACCACTGTTTGGGCGCACGGCAGGGCTCAGAAGGGAAGGAGTGCCATTTGACTTTTTGAATGGAAAATATGCTGGAATATTTAGCGGTTGCCATGTCGCATTTGGAGAGTCCCTGTGTGCCTAAACATTGGAGCTCCCCACAAGTGACCCCATTTTGGAAACTAGACGCCCTAAGGAACTTATCTAGATGCAGAGTGAGCACTTTGAACCCCCAAGTGCTTCACAAATTGATCCGTAAAAAAAAGAAAGTACTTTTTTTTTCACAAAAATTTTCTTTTAGCCTCAGTTTTTTCATTTTCACATGGGCAACAGTATAAATTGGATCCTAAAATTTGTTGGGCAATTTCTCCTGAGTACACCGATACCTCATATGTGGTCATAAACCACTGTTTGGGCGCACGGCAGGGCTCAGAAGGGAAGGAGCGCCATTTGACTTTTTGAATGGAAAATATGCTGGAATATTTAGCGGATGCCATGTCGCATTTGGAGAGTCCCTGTGTGCCTAAACATTGGAGCTCCCCCACAAGTGACCCCATTTTGGAAACTAGACCCCCCAAGGAACTTATCTAGATGCAGAGTGAGCACTTTGAACCCCCAAGTGCTTCACAAATTGATCCGTAAAAAAAAGAAAGTACTTTTTTTTTCACAAAAATGTTCTTTTAGCCTCAGTTTTTTCATTTTCACATGGGCAACAGTATAAATTGGATCCTAAAATTTGTTGGGCAATTTCTCCTGAGTACACAGATACCTCATATGTGGTCATAAACCACTGTTTGGGTGCACGGCAGGGCTCAGAAGGGAAGGAGCGCCATTTGACTTTTTGAATGGAAAATTAGCTCCAGTCGTTAGCGGACACCATGTCATGTTTGGAGAGCCCCTGTATGCCTAAACTTTGGAGCTCCCCACAAGTGACCCCATTTTGGAAACTAGACCCCCTAAGAAACTTATGCAGATGCACAGTGAGCACTTTGAACCCCAGGTGCTTCACAAAACTTTATAACGCAGAGCCGTGAAAATAAAAAATCATTTTTTTTTCTCAAAAAATTATTATTTAGCCCCATATTTTTTTTTTTCACAATGGTTACAGGAGAAATTGGACCCCAAAAGTTGTTGTCTAATTTGTCCTAAGTACGCTAGTACCTCACATGTGGGGGAGAACCACTGTTTGGGCACACGTCAGGGCTTGTAAGGGATGTAGTGACGCTTTGAAATGCCGACTTGATGGAATGGTCTGCGGGCGGGCAGAGCCCCTGATGTGCCTAAACAGTAGAAACCCCCACAAGTGACCACATTTTGTAAACTAGACACCTCAAGGAACTTAGCTAGATGTGTGGTGAGCACCTTGAACCCCCACGTGCTTCACAGAAGTTTGTAATGCAGAGCCGTGAAAATAAAAAATCATTTTTTTCCTCAAAAACTGATTTTTTTAACCCGCAATTTTTTATTTTCACAAGGGTAACAGGAGAAATTGGACCACAAAAGTTGTTGTACAGTTTGTCCTGAGTACACTGGTACCCCATATGTGGGGGGGAACCACTGTTTTGGCGCATAGGAGAGCACAGAAGGGAAGGAGCGCTATTTTGGAATGCAGACTTGATGGAATGTTCTGTGGGCGTCATGTTGCCTTTGCAGAGCCCCTGATGTGCCTAAACAGTAGAAACCCCCACAAGTGACCCCATTTTGGAAACTAGACCCCCCAAGGAGCTTATCTAGATGTGTAGTGAGCACTTTGAACCCCAAGGGCTACACAGAAGTTTATAACGCCGGGCCATGAAAATAAAAAAATCATATTTTTTCCACAAACATGATCTTTTAGTCCCAATTTTTTTATTTTCCCAAGGGTAACAGGAGAAATTAGACCTCAAAAGTTGTTGTCCAATTTGTCCTGAGTACGCTGATATCCCATATGTGGGAGAAAACTACTGTATGGGCACACTTCGGGGCTCGGAAGGGAAGTAGTGACGTTTTGAATTGCCGACTTGATGGAATGGTCTGCGGGCGTCATGTTACGTTTGCAGAGTCCCTGATGTGCCTAAACAGTATAAACTCCCCACAAGTGACCCCATTTTGGAAACTAGACCCCGCAAGGAACTTATCTAGATGTGTGGTGAGCACTTTGAACCCCAAGTTCTTCACAGAAGTTTATAACGCAGAGCCGTGAAAATATAAAATCATTTTTTTTCCACAAAAATAACTTTTTTAGTCCCCAATTTTTTTTCCCAACAGTAACAGGAGAAATTAGACCCCCAAAGTTGTTGTGCAATTTTTCCCGAGTACGCTGATACCCCATATGTGGGGGTAAACCACTGTTTGGGCACACGTCGGGGCTTGGAATAAAGGGAGCACTGTTTGACTTTTTGAACGCAAAATTTGCAGGAATCAATGGTGGCGCCATGTCGCGTATGGAGATCCCCTGATGTACCTAAATAGTGGAAACCCCTCAATTCTAACTCCAACCCTAACCCCAACACACCCCTAACCCCAACCCTAACCCCTACACACCCCTAACCCTAATACAAACCCTAACCATAACCCTAACCCCAACACACCCTAACCCTAATCCCAACTTTAACCATAAACCTAACCACAAGCCTAACCCTAATCCCAACCCTAACCCCAAAACACCCCTAACGCTTATCCCAACCCTAACCTTAATCCCAACCTTAAACCTAATTCCAACCCTAACCCTAATTCCAACCCTAACCCTAGTTCTAACCCTTACCCTAGTTCTAACCCTTACCCTAGTTCTAACCCTAACCCTAGTTCTAACCCTAAGGCTGGGTTCATATTGCGTTTTACCAGCCCGTTCAACACGTAGCGTTGACGGGCTGGTAACGGTATAGCATAACGCGATCGCGTTATGCTATACCCGCTAGTGCAGAGGAATCAGCGATGATTCATCTGTGCTAGCGGTGATGGAGCCCAGACGCTGCAGCCTGCGTCCAAGGCTCCGTCACTGAATGACGACACGTCGCGAACGCATTCCGCTTCATGGCATGCGTTGCGATGCGCACACAAATGGGGTGAATGGCAGCGTTAACGGACTGCGTTACACCATCTAACGGACTGCCATAATGCAATATGAACCCAGCCTGACCCTAAGGCCCCGTGCACACGTTGCGGATTCACTTGCGGATTTTTCTAAAATCCGCAGGTAAAACTACCTGCCTTTTACCTGCGTATTTAGCGCGGATTTGCTGCGGTTTTTCTCTGCGGTTTTACGCCTATAATGGAATATGTGTAAAATCGCTGCGGAATCCGCACAAAGAATTGACATGCTGCGGATTTAAAACCGCAGCAAATCCGCGCTGAAAAATCTGCAGCATGTGCACAGCGTTTTTTTTTTACCATTTATTTGCATTGTACTGTACATGGTTTCTGGATCTGCTGTGGATCCGCAGCGCCAAATCCGCTGCGGATCCGCAGCAAAATCCGCTGCTGATCCGCAGCAAAATCCGCTGCGGATTAGCAGCGAAATCCGCTGCGGATCAGCAGCGAAATCAGCTGCGGATCAGCAGCGAAATCAGCTGCGAATCAGCAGCGAAATCAGCTGCGGATCAGCAGCGAAATCCGCTGCTGATCCGCAGCTAATTTCGCTGCTGATCCGCAGCTGATTTCGCTGCTGATTTCGCTGCTGATTTCGCTGCTGATTCGCAGCGAAATCAGCAGCGGATCAGCAGCGAAATCAGCTGCGGATCAGCAGCGAAATCAGCTGCGGATCAGCAGCGAAATCCGCTGCGGATCAGCAGCGAAATCCGCTGCGGATCAGCAGCGAAATCCGCTGCGGATCAGCAGCGAAATCAGCTGCGGATCAGCAGAGAAATCAGCTGCGGATCAGCAGAGAAATCAGCTGCGGATCCGCAGCAAAATCCGCAACGTGTGCACAGGGCCTAATAGGAAAAAAAAAAAAAATCTTTATTATTTTTCCCTACCTATGACAGGGGGGGTTCACTTACTTTTTTTTATTTTGATCACTGTGACAGTTTATCACAGTGATCAAAATAAATTTTTTGACTATGCAGGGCGCACTGCGCATGCGCCGCCGGGGGCGCACTGGCATCCCCCCATTTTCCAAGATGGCGGCCCCATGAAGAATCCCGGCAGCCCCGGGGAAGGACCCAGGGACATCGGTGGACCGGGAGAGGTGATAGGGGGTCGGAAGGAGGGGGGGGGACGGGAAGGTGGGGGCAGCGGAGGCCAGGCCGAGGGGAGCTTTAGTGACGGCGGTCCGACCGCTGCCATTTTTCGGGGCGGCGGCCGTCGCCGCCGTGAATCCGTGTGGGGGGGTCAGGGCTGGGGTGTCCAGCCATGGCGATGCTATTGCGCACGGCCATGGCTGGTTTGTAATATTTCACCAGTTATTTTGGGTGAAATATTACAGATTGCTCTGATTGGCTTTTTCCCTTTTTAACACCAACAGAGTGATCTGGCCACGGGGGGGGTTAACCAACCCCCCTGTGGTGAAGCCCAAAGGGTCCGTGCCGGCGGTCGGGACCTTTCAGTGACCCGATCACCCGACCCGCAGGGACGCGATCCTTTCAGACGCCACATAGGCTCATGGTCGGATTGGCACGATTTCATACGCCCGGGGCGTCAGGGTGGGGAAGGGGGTTAATTACACCTGCCTCCAACTTGATGAAAAAAACAAAAAATGTAGAATTTTTTTGCAAATTTTTAAAAAAAAAAAAAAACTGAAATATCACATGGTCATAAGTATTCAGCCCTTTTGCTCAGACACTCATATTTACGTCACATGCGTCCATTTCCTTGTAACCCTCCTTGAGATGGTTCTACTCCTTCATTGGAGTCCAGCTTTGTTTAAATAAAGTGAAGGATTTGTTTTTTTAAAAAAGGCTCACAGTCATAGAAAACAAAAAACAAGAAAAAAATATCCTAAAAAAAACAAAATAAAAAAATATTGAAAAACATGCATAAGTTTAATAAAAAAAAAAAGGGGATTTGGAAACATAATTTTTGATCAAAAAAATGAAAGCCATCCCGCCCCAAAGGAAATTTTTTAAAAAAAAAACCCCCCCCAAAAAGGAAAAGGGGAAAAGGGGGGCCCCCAAAAAGGAACAATCTTTTCAAAAGCTTCGGGATTTTATTTAAGAAAAATATAAACGGTTTGCTGAATTTTACTTTTTTTTTTTAAACCTAATTTTTATTTCGAGCACCAAAAGGCAAAACTGATAGATCCCTTCCCTTTTCTAGGGGTTTTTATTAAAATTTCACCCTTTACAACATTATTGACACGCCCCCCCTTGGGGCTCACAATCAATTCCTATCTTTATGTTTTTGGGTTTTTGGGGGGAAAGGAACCAGGAGCCCGGGGGAAAGACAAAACAAACACAGGGAACATTCAAACCCTTGCAGATACACCATGGTGGGATTAATTTGAAAGAAATTTAAAAAAGGGGTAATTGCATCTGACAATCCCAGCTCTTCTTTTCCGAAATGGGGGGTTTTTTTTTGGGGGGGAAACTGCTCTTTTTTTCTAGGTAATGTTTTTTTTTTGTTTTCCCCCCCAAAAGGGGTTTTCACACCTTTTAAAATTTTTTTCGTACTGGGGTAAATACAACGTTCTCCATTGTTTCTTCACTTCCTCTCCCCCCCCCCAAAAAAGGGATTGTATCCTATTAACTGCAAAAAAATTTTACCAAAAAAAAAATATTTTTATTATTCACAAAATATTAAAACCACAAAAAAAAAAAAAAGGGAAAGAGGCCTAAAAGGGGGGATTCTTGGGGGGCTGTTCAAGGGGGTAAAAAAAGTCAAAAATTGCAATCTTTTTCATGAATATAGCACCATCAAATGTAACCCCCCTTTAAAATTTTTGGGGGGGGGCTACGTATAATGCCATAAAAGGAAAAACAATGTCATATATTCCTTTTTGGGGACACGTTTTTTAAATTTTCCAAAAAAGCTAAAAAATTTTACAAATAACAAAAACAGGGAAAATATCAAAAAATGTTGACAATGGGCCTAATTAATGGGGCAATAAAAAAAGGGGAAAATAATAAATACAAGCATGGCGAAAATCCTTCAAGAAATGCACAGTAAAAAGACCTTTTGGTAAAAAATAAAAAATACCTTAAAGTGCCCCGGCCGGGGAAAGAACGGGGGCCCAAAAACATGGGGGCAAATAATGCTATTAGTGGAGGGGGTTTACCCATTCAGCTGCTTTCAAAGGGCACCCCGGGGAAACCCCTTTTTTGGGAAAACACCTGGGGTTTTCATACCCCGCATAAACCATGGCAGGGTTTAACAAAATAAACAGGATTTTTTAACAAAAACGAAAAAACAAAAAAATAAAGTATGGGGCAAATCCTTATTTTGGGCGGATTCACCACCAAAACCATATGTCTTCCTTCTACCGGAGCCTTTTTGGGGGTTTTTTCCCCCCCAAAAAACACCAAGGAAAAAAATACAGTACTGACATTAGGGGATGGCACACTTTTGGGGTTTTTGGTGGGGGTCCCAGGGGGTTTGGGGCCCCGGGAGATCCCAGCTTTTTTCCAAAGGGGGTTTTAAAAATACCTGTATCCTAGGAAAACAAAACCCCTGGCCCCATCGCGTAAAATTCAGCGCGGAAACACACATTTTTTTTCCCCGCACTGTCAATTCTTTGGGGGGATTCTCGGTTTTTAAAACACCTTTTCCCTTTAAAAAGGGGAAATCCCAGGTGTAAAAATCAGGGCAAATCCCAAAAAAAACCCAGAAAATTCACAGAAAAATCCCAATGAACCCGGGGAAAACGAAATTTTTTTTCCGTGGTTCGCATTTACTGGGGAAAAATCCGAACAGAAATCCGAACATTGCACATACACTTAAGTCCCCAACCCAACCCCGGGGGGGGAAATTAAAGATTAGGCCCTCCCCAATCTCTTACACTACTAAAAAAAAAACCCCCAAACCCTTGTAATGGGGGGTTAAACCCCCTCAGCACAACATGCGGAAAAGAAACGTATGGTTTCACTTCAGGAAAAAAAAAACCAAAATTGACAAATATACCCCTTCACATACAGCGCCAGTGACCCGTCACATAACAAAAGCAATCAATGCCAAAACGTGAGATAATGAAATAATGAAATAAAAATGAACTAAGTATAGCAGGGAAAAGTAGCATGGGGTTTAAGAAAAAATTTCGAAGATGGGAAATACTGAACCCACATAATGCCCCGGGTTTTTTTCACCCTTTGCTTTTCGAGGGGAAAAAAAGTTTAAATTTAAATGGGGTTATTTTTAAAAAATGGATACCCAAACACATTTCTATGTCAGATTATTTCCTAACTTACAGCTGATTCTTGGGCAACCAGCACAACCATGCATGTTTTAAACAACCACTAAAAATTTCAAAAAATCAGGGAAGTACAAGGGTCAAAAAAAAAAAGGAACACTTTTAAAAAAAAGAATAAAACTCCCCAAAAAAAAACAAAATTCTGTGAAAAAAAAAATGTTTATTAGGAAGCAACACTGATTTACAATCAAAATTTTTTATGCGTTTGCAAATGGAAAAAAACAACAGATGGAAAGTTGGCAAAATTTTCCCTGACGTTTTGGGGGTTTTCAAGTAGCTTACCCGCGGGGAGCAACAAAATTACCTATTCCCCCCAACCATAAAAAGACCCAAACCCCCTTTCGCCGCCACAAAAACCCCAGAGCCCCCAAAATTTTTGGGGAAACTAATGGCCCAGCACCTTTTTTTTAAAAACACAAACATTTTAAAAAAAAAACCAATTGAAAAAAAGCTTTAAAATACTTTAACTTTGAGGGGGGTCCTTGAAGCCACAAGATCTTGGTGAATTTAAAACCCCCCAAATTTTTTTTGAACAAACCCATCATCTTGCTCCCGCCCTTTTTCCCCCCCCAGGCTCAGGAGCACCAAACACAACCGATAGTTGCTCACCCCCCCCTCGGGGACCGCCCCCCTCCGCCGGAACCCCCCCCACATTTTTACCAATCCCCATCAAATAACTTTAACGGGGGACCCATCCAAGTCCCCAAAACCCAAAATTTTTTCCCAAACCCCTTAAAAACTTCCCCCACCCCGAAAACCCCCACAAGAGGGGCCCTTTAACCCTAAAAGGCCCGAACCCCCCCAAAAACCCCCAAATGCATGGGGCCTTTTTTATCCCCCCCTGGGCCCCCGGGGCCCAAATACAAAAACCCCCCCCCTTTAGGGGACCCCGCCCCCAAACCCCCAAAAAACCCCCCCGCCCTTTTCCAAGATCAAAAGCCGCACGACACCCCCCCCTTCCAAAAAAAAGACAAACCCCCATCACTTTTATCCGGCCCCCTTTTTTTTTTCCCAAGGACCTCACCCACCCACGCCTCGGGAAAAAATTTGGGGCCAAAAAAATAGTATATAAAACCACAAATGCAAGCAACCCTCTTAACCTTTTTTCCCAAAATTCCCGGAAAAAAAAAACCCCGCCAGATCACCCCCCCCCAACAGGGAAAAACTAAAATTCAGGAGGGGGTCCATAAAAACCCAAAAACCATTTTTTTCCCTTTTAAAAACCCTTCTCCATTCCATTCCTCAAAACTGACCCCCCGCCCCAAAAAGCCAGCTCCTGTGGAAACCCGTTGTCAAAATTCTTTCCTGAGGGCAGCTCGCAACGCTCCCCGAAAAAAAAGGGGAAGGGCCAAAAATCCACCAAAAAGGGGCCCATCCCTAAAGAGAAAACAACTAAAATCAAAATATGGATACCCAAGCATAATCTCCCCCCCCCCGGGTCGCCTCCCTCCCCCTTTTTTGCGAAACTGAGGCCTATGTAACCCGATACCCGCCTGACTTCCAACCCCCAGACTTGAAGGGACGCCGGGACTAAAAACCCCCCCCCGCTGCCTCCGTCGCTGCCCCATTAGAAAAAAAAAGAGAACAAAACAGAGTCACCAGGCCCAATGTTGAAAGATTTTTAAAAAATGCACCAAACGAAAAACCCAGAAAAACTACCACCAATCCGCAGCCCAAACCCAAAAAACCGCCCAGGCTACCAAAAATCCCGAAAGGCTGAAAAACAAAACCGGCACATTGAAACCCTGCACACTACACAAAAAACAACGCCGACCCTTTTTCCACCATCTGTCTTAGACCTTCGCAGCCAAAACTCAACACCCCCGGAAGTCAAAAAAACAACCCCCCCCAATAACCCCCCCCCCAAACGGGGTTTTCTCGGCGAAACCACCACCCCCCCCAAGGGGCCCCCAAAAAAGGGAATAAAAAAAACAAAACGAAAAAAACCTACCCCCAAAATTGGGGGAAAACGTCGCTCTAACGCGGGGCCCAACGGGTTTAAAAAACAAAAAAATTTTGGGGGCCCAAATTTAAAACCCCCACTTTTTTACAAAAAACCCTTTGCTCCCGCTTAACCAAAACTCTTTGTAAAATCCTGAATCCCGATAAACAAAAACCCCCAAGGATAAAAACCCGGAAAACCCCCCGGATCCCCGAAAAACCCCAAACCCCCTCGCCCCTGTCCCAACCGGGGCAAAAAAATTCGCCCCATCGGCCCGATGCCAAACCCTGAACCGGGGGGTGAAAACCCCCCCCCACATCCCCAAAACCCCTTGAAAACCCTCCCAAAATTTTGGGGGCTACAAAAACCTGATCAACGACCCTGCACCCAAAAGCCACCTTCCATAGGCCCTTTCCGGGCACGGGTTTTAAAAACCCCTACCCTGTTTTCTGTGGCGCCAAAACCCAAAACGTCCCACGGAACGAGAAAAGAAAGCAATTTTGTTCTTCACCCAAAACATGAGTCGCTGTAACATGAAACATTCAAGGACAAAAAAACCCCAAAAACCCAAATTTCCCAAAACTCGAAAACCCCGGGGGGGGGGGTCGGTAAGACCCATTTAAAAACCCCATACCCCCCAAAATTAAAGCAATTAAACGCACCCTTGATTACAAAATCACCCCCCACAAAAATTTCGGGGCCCCCAGGATCGGGACTCCAACAATGTTAAATTTGTACCAAACCCACCCCACCCATTCCCGGGGGCCAAAATTTTGCGCACCACTGCCCTTGAAATAACCCAAAAAACCAACCCCCAGCCGCATCATAAACAATCCAAAAATCATTTTCAACAAACCCTTTTTCCTTTCCCCAAGGGGCGGCCATTTACCCCCCCCAAAAAAAATTTTCCCAAACTGCAATCCGCCCTAAAAACCCCACCCAAACCCAAAAAAAAGATGGGGGCCGAACACCGAAGTAAGCTTGCCAGCCTTTCGGAAAAAAATCCCCCCATTTGCACACCCCACAAGCAAATTTTTGCTTCCCTAACAATGACTGAAGACACGCAAAGACAATTTTTTTAAAACGCACCTCTGACCCCCCCCCGCTTCAAACCCCAAAGCTGTCCTCAGGAACCTGAACCCCCTTTAAAAAAGGTGTCAAAAAACGATCCCAGAAAAAAACAAAACACGAAATTTGGGCCCTCCTTTTGTCGGGGGCCCCAAAGGGACTCCCCAAAACCCCTCGCCCCCACTGAACTGCTTTTAAAATCCTAGAACCCGCTATGAACCCCGCGGGGCCCCCACCCAAGAAGTCACCCAAAAAAAAGGATAACCCAATCCCCAAAAACCCCAAAATCTCGACAACCCTTCAAAAAAAAACTGAAAACTTCAAAATACCCAAGATAAGGAACCCCCATGGGTTTAAACACCTGTCAACAAAAAACACAATCCCAATAGCAAAACCCCCCAGTTTAAAGGGGGCACCGGCAACAAGCGAAACGCAGACTCAATTTTTTCTTTTGGCCCAAAAAGGGGGGGCCCGACCGCACTTTTCCCCCCCACGACGCCTCATCAACGAGAAGTAAAAAAAACAAACAAATCCCCAGGGTAAAAGGCCACATTTACGACCTGCCCCCCCGGGGATGACCCCCTTTTTGGGGGAAATCGAAACTTTTTTGGTTCCCTTTTTGGAACGACTCCCAAAGGGAACAAAACCCAAAACTGAAAAAGGGGGGGGGGTAAAGGCCAGCCATTCCCACCCACAAACTTTTTTGCCGTTTTTCCGAAACAACCGGGTGTAAAAAACCCGCGCAGATTTTCCCCTTTTAAAAAGCGGAAAATCAAATGGGGGGGGGGGGGAAAACAAAACCGTCCTTAAAAAAAAAAAGTACAAAAAAGGCCGGGTTTTTTTTTCCCTTTTCCCCCCCCTATTTTTAAAAAAGGGGGGAACCTTTGCGTTTCACTGGGGTCCCCCCCCTTTTGTCCAATTTAAAATTTTCCCAAAGCAAAACGGAAAATCCCAATTCCCTTCCAAAGCGCCCCTTTAAACCCCTTCTTTAAATCCTCCCAAGGGGCCCTTAAAAACATACTATACCTCCCCCCCCCAGGGCAAAAGCACGCACACACCTTTTCCTTTCTCGCCCAAAAAACCGGCCGCCGGGCCCCGCCAACTCCCCCCAGGGCCCCGGTAGCCCCCCACCTGCGACCCCCCCAAAGCACCAAGGGAGGCCACCCAAACCCCCTTTTAAAAGACAACAAGTTCCGCACCCCACCAACATGTCCCTAACGCCCCCAGTCACTTCCCCCCACTCCCGCAAAACCCCCACTGCCCTGATAATCACCAACCTGACCCCCCCCAAAACTGTGAGAAGACAAAATTGGGGGACGGACGCCAGACAAAGAGGTTTACTCACCGGCTGCGAGGGGTTGGGCCCTCCAGCCGAAAACCTGGATCCTTGGATGCCTCCACCTGTCCTGGCCGGCGACGGCGACTCCATGGCCTGCTGCTGATGATTAGGACCCCCTCAAAACGACTGGCGTAGGGGCCCGAACTCCGAGAGGAGCCCCCGCCGAGTCCCAAAGACTCCGCTACCTGGTCGCCACGTCCCTAGCCCCGTCGCACCAAGGGCCTGCGCAGTGAGGCCCCCCGTGATCCCTCAATGATACCCGGATGACATCCCCCGCCACCATGTCTGGGGGCAGTGGTCCCGGCCCTGCTCCTGCAGGGCCCGCTGTTCACCTAAATATGGGGCTAGGCATCGGATACCGGCGGAGAGCAGGCCACCCAGCGGAACCCCACTCTGGCGCCCCCCGAAAACCTGGCCCTCACTGCCTGTGAGGGGGACTGCACCGGGCCCCGCCGCCGACAGGCCGCTCCCTGCATTAAATATCGTGGCCTGCCGGATGAGGCAGCCGCACCGCACCCACCCGCTACAGTAGCCTGCCACGGACCTGCGCCCCACTGTCCCGTGGGGGATGGAGTCACTGGCCCTGCCGGTACGCAGACCCTGCGCCACCGGCGATCGCTTCTTTTCCTGCAGGGGAGGCAGGCCGCACAGCAGCGACCCCGCTGCCGCGGCCCCCCCAGGCCCTGGACGCCTGGCCCAGCCAGGGCCGGGCTCCGCCCCCCCCCTGGTGCGAGCCGGGGGCCTGGACAACCGCCGCAGGGCCCCGCCGAGCAAGCGGATCCTCCCAGCCGGGGCCTGCAGACCGGGAACTATTGGGCCCGGCCTGGGGGTCCCTAGAGGGGCTCCACGCCGACGCAGGCCCTGGGAGCTGCATCTGGGGATAGCCCTCAGGGGGTCTCACCCGTCTTGACCGCCGCTCCCTAACCGGAGATGGGGCCGACGCCTGGAGGTCCCAGGAGGAAACTTGCAACCTGCGCCTCCAACCAGCCGGAGGCTGCGATAAGGCGTCTCCCTTAGCACTCCAAGCCTCTCCCATCAGACATGTAAACTTTTTTAGCCAAAGGCGGGAAACTGACCGAGGCCGTTACCCACCTCCCTATATAGACCCCTTAATCTAAATACTCCTCCCCCCAACTAACCCTTCCAACCCCCCCGTCATGTTGGCCTCCGCCCACGCCTCCAAGGAGGAGGGGGGGAGGCTTTGCTCCGTCCATTTCTAGACACACTCAATAAAGGAGTGGTTCTGCAGGTGGGGACCACAGACCACATCTCAGTACCATGCTTTCTGGCTGATGTTTTGGTCACTTTTGAATGTTGGTTGTGCTTTCACACTCGTGGTAGCATGAGACGGACTCTGCAACCCACACAAGTGGCTCAGGTAGTGCAGCTCATCCAGGATGGCACATCAATGCGAGCTGTGGCAAGAAGGTTTGCTGTGTCTGTCAGTGTAGTGTCCAGAGGCTGAAGGCGCTACCAGGAGACAGGCCAGTACACCAGAAAATGTGGAGGGGGCCTTGGAGGGCAACAACCCAGCAGCAGGACCGCTACCTCTGCCTTTGTGCAAGGAGGAACAGGAAGAGCACTGTTATGTTTAGGTAGCTGAGGAGAAAAAACAAAAACGGCAATACACCAGAGAGGCTAGAACCTATTGGATTGCAGTAACCTGAACTAACCACACAACTAGAGGTAGCCGTGGAGCGTTCCTACGTTGATCCTAGACGCCTCATCACAGCCTGAGAGATAACTACACCTAAAGGCAGAACGAGGAAAGCTATCTGCCCCGGAGCAGATCCCCAAACAAAATAGGAAGCCCCCAAACATGTAATGGCGGTTAGACAAGAAGAAGCACGGACACAGACAGAAAATAGAATGAGCAAACGCTGGGGCCCAATCTGTCTAGACAGAAAAGTACAGGAAAGGATTCTTACTGCAATCCAAAAAACACCCTAAAAAATACCAACTCTTCTGATTGCAAAAACACCTGAGATCACACGATCTCACCACCTAAATCAGAACTCTGGTGTAACAAAACTAAGCCGCAGCCACTGAAAAAACAGGAAAAAAAAATGAACAAATAACAGTGGCTACAGATAAACTGAGAGGAGCACAGGCCCCAGAAGGGGACCTGGCTGACCTCCACAAAAGTGCAGAGAACTATGCAAAAAACAAGCACAAAAATAAAAGCAGAAAATTCTTATCTGAAAGCAGAAGATGCAGGCAAGACTCAGCAAACTTCCAAATGAACCAGGAACCACAACTGAGACAAGAACAATTGATCACCGGCAACCATCATGGGAGGGAACACCCCTTATATCAGACCAGTCAGCGATCCCAGATTGCCATTCCTCGCTGAAAGGTTCAGTACTGTCTGTAACCACCAGAGGGAGCCTCTGCTCAGAAACCCTCTCTAGCAATTCATAACAGAGCACTGCCAGAGCCCTGCAAAATGACCTCCAGCAGGCCACAAATGTGCATGTGTCAGCACAAACGGTTAGAAACCGACTCCATGAGGATGGTCTGAGTGCCCAACGTCCACAGATGGGGTTTGTGCTCACAGCCCAACACCGTGCAGGATGCTTGGCATTTGCCACAGAACACCAGGACTGGCAAATTCGCCACTGTGCTCTTCACAGATGAAAGCAAGTTCACACTGAGCACTTGTGACAGCTGTGCAAAGTCTGGAGATGTCGTGGAGAGTGATCTGCTGCCTGCAGCATCCTTCAGCATGACAGGTTTGGTAGTGGGTCAGTAATGGTGTCGGGTGGCATTTCTTTCAAAGGCCACACAGCCCTCCATGTGCTCACCAGAGGTAGCCTGACTGCCATTAAGTACCAAGATGAGATCCTCAGTCCCGTTGTGGTGCTGTTGGCCCTGAGTTCCTCCTAATGCAGGACAATGCCAGACCTCATGTGGCTGGAGTGTGTCAGCAGTTCCTGCAAGATGAAGGAATTGAAGCTACGGACTGGCTCACCCGTTCCCCAGACCTGAATCCGATTGAGCACATCTAGGACATCATGTCTTGCTCCATCCACCAACGTCACGTTACACCACAGACTGTCCAGGAGTTGGCAGATGCTTTAGTCCAGGTCTGGAAGGAGATCCCTCAGGAGACCATCAGCCGCCTCATCAGGAGCATGCCCAGGTATTGTAGGGAGGTCTGTTATGATTTGGTAGCTGAGGAGAGCAGGCAAAAAAGGCAATACACCAGAGAGGTTGGAATCTACTGGATTGCAGTACCCTGACTAACCACCACAACTAAAGGCAGCCGTGGAGCGTAACCTACGTTGGTCCTAGACGCCTCGTCACAGCATGAGAAGCTAACTACACCTAAAGATAGAAAGAGGAAAACTATCTGTCCCGGAGCAGATCCCCAAAGAACATAGGAAGCCCCCAAACATGTAATGGCGGTTAGACAAGAGGAAATACAGACACAGACAGAAAATAGTATGAGCAAACGTTGGGGCCCAATCTTCCTAGAAAGAAAAGGATAGGAAGGACACTTACTGCAATCCAAAAAACACTAAAAAAATACCAACTCACTAATTGCAAAAACACCTGAGATCACACGACCTCTACCACCTAAATTAGTTCTCTGGTGTAACAAAACTAAGCAGCAACCACTGAAAAAACTGGAAAAGGCAAATGAACAAATTTCAGTGGATCAGATAAACTGAGAGGAGCACAAGCCCCGGAGGGGACCTGGCTGACCTCCACAGAAGTGCAGGACAAAATGCAAAAAGCAAGCACAAAAATAAAAGCAGAAAATATTATCTGTTAGCAGAAGATGCAGGCAAGACACAGCAAGCTTCCAAGTGAACCAGGAACCAAAGTTGAGACAAGAACAATTGATCACTGGCAACCCTGATGGGAGGGAACCTCCCTTATATAAGACCAGTCTGTAACACCTGATTGCCAATCTTCACAATCTTCATTGAATAGTTCAGTACTGTTTGTAACCACCAGAGGGAGCTTCTGCTCAGAATTCATTTCTAACACATTCACAACAGTACCCCCCCCTTGAGGAGGGGTCACCGAACCCTCATTTGGGCAACCAGGTCGGTTAGGATGAGCTCTGTGATACGCACGGATCAGTCTCCTAGCATGGATGTCCGAAGCAAACACCCAAGAATTGTCCTCCTGACCATAACCTCTCCACTTAACCAAATACTGGAGTTTCCGTCTAGAAAAACGAGAATCCAATATTTTCTCAACCACATACTCCAGATTGCCCTCAACCAAAACAGGGTCAGGAGGCGCAGCCATAGGAACCACTGGCTCGACAAACCTCTTCAATAAGGACTTGTGGAACACGTTATGGATCTTAAATGTCCCTGGAAGAAGTAAACGAAAGGAAACAGGATTAAGAATCTCCATGATCTTATAAGGTCCAATGAACCTAGGCTTAAACTTAGGAGATGCAACTCTCATAGGGATATTTCTTGAGGACAACCAGACCAAGTCCCCCACTTCAAACCGAGGACCATCAGTCCTATGCAGGTTGGCAAACCGCTGGGCCCTCTCCTGAGAGAGGGACAACCTCTCCACTACCTGGTCCCAAATCTGCTGCATACGCTCCACAATAGAGTCAACACCTGGACAGACAGAAGCCTCCGTCTGTCCCGAAGAAAATCGAGGGTGAAACTCAAAATTGCAGAAAAATGGAGACATCAAAGTGGCAGAGCTTGCCCCATTATTAAGAGCAAACTCAGCCAAAGGCAAAAAAAGACCCAGTCATCCTGATCAGCAGACACAAAGCATCTCAGATAAGTCTCCAATGTCTGGTTTGTTCTCTCAGTTTGTCCATTGGTCTGAGGATGAAAAGCCGAGGAGAAAGACAATTGAACACCAAGTTTAGAACAAAAAGTCCTCCAAAATCTGGAAACAAACTGGACTCCTCTGTCAGACACAATGTTCTCAGGAATGCCGTGTAACCGAACCACGTGCTGAAGGAACAAAGGCACCAATTCGGAGGAGGAAGGCAACTTAGGTAATGGCACAAGATGTATCATTTTGGAAAACCTATCACAAATCACCCAGATAACGGTCATTCTCTGAGAAGCAGGGAGGTCGGAAATTAAATCCATAGAGATATGGGTCCATGGTCTCTTGGGCACAGGCAATGGCATCAACAAACCACTAGAGCGAGAGCAAGGCTTGGAGCGAGAGCAAGTCCCGCAGGACTGCACAAATTCCCTGACGTCACGAGACAAAGTAGGCCACCAAAAGGACCGACTAACCAAGTCTCTGGTACCAAAAATTCCGGGATGACCGGCCAACGCGGAACAATGAATCTCAGACATCATACTCTTTTTCCACTGGTCTGGGACAAACAATTTCCCAATAGGGCAGCGCTCGGGTTTATCCTCCTGACACCCTTCCAGAGCCAGTCTCAAATTGGGCGAAATGGCGGAAAGAACTACACCCTCTTTCAAAATAACAGCAGGATCAGATAACTCAGGAGAGTCCGCAAGGAAACTCCTCGATAGGGCATCCGCCTTAACATTCTTAGTGCCAGGAAGAAAGGAAACCACAAAATTAAAACGTGTGAAAAACAAGGCCCACCTGGCCTGTCTAGGATTAAGTCGCTTGGCTGATTCCAGATAAACCAGATTCTTATAGTCCGTGAGGACCACCACCTGATGTTTGGCTCCCTCCAGCCAATGTCTCCACTCTTCAAAAGCCCACTTCATGGCCAATAACTCCCGATTACCCACGTCATAATTACGTTCAGTTGGAGAAAATTTTCGAGAGAAAAAAGCACAAGGGTTACTTTTAGAGGTCTCAGGATCTCTTTGGGACAAAACGGCACCTGCCCCAATTTCAGAGGCATCAACCTCCACCTGAAATGGCAAAGAAACATCAGGCTGCCGTAGAACAGGAGCAGAAGTGAATCTCTGTTTAAGTTACTGAAACGCAGAGACTGCCTCAGGAGGCCAATTCACCACATCAGAACCCTTTTTGGTCAAATCAGTCAATGGTTTAACAATAACAGAGAAATTACCAATAAATTTACGATAAAAATTGGCAAAACCCAAGAATCTCTGAAGAGCCTTTAATGAAGTAGGTTGGACCCAATCACAGATGGCCTGAACCTTGACCGGGTCCATTTCAATAACAGATGGAGACAAAATGAATCCCAGAAATGAGATCCTCTGTACGCCAAAAAGACACTTTGATCCCTTCACATACAGAGCATTCTCTCTCAAAATCTGGAACACAGTCCGAACATGTTTCACATGAGAGTCCCAGTCATTGGAAAAAATCAAGATATCCAAATAAACAATCAGAAATTTATCCACAAAATCCCTGAAAATGTCATTCATGAAGGACTGGAAGACGGAAGGAGCATTAGTGAGCCAAAGGGCATCACTAGGTGCTCAAAATGCCCCTCTGGGGTATTAAACGCCGTCTTCCATTCATCCTCGTGCTTAATGCGAATAAGGTTATACGCCCCCCTGAGGTCAAGCTTGGTAAACCAAGTAGCACTTTTCACCCTGGAAAACAGGTCAGAAATCAAGGGTAACGGATATTGATATTTCACAGTGATATTGTTCAAGAGACGATAATCAATACACGGCCTTAATGAACCATCCTTTTTGGCCACAAAGAAAAAACCGGCACCCAAGGGTGAAGAGGATGGTCTGATATGACCCTTCTCCAATGACTCCTTGATATAAGACCGCATAGCGTCATGTTCAGGTACAGACAAGTTAAAAAGGCGACCTTTAGGGAATTTACTACCAGGCACTAATTCAATAGCGCAGTCATAGCTCCTATGGGGGGCAAGGATGCAGATTTACTTTCGCTAAACACATCAGACAAATCTGTCAAAAAGTCAGGAACATCCTGAGCCTGGGGAGAGTCAGAAAAAACAGGAGTGTTGGCATTAACACATTGGCAGCCCCAACTGGTTACAGACACAGATTTCCAATCCAAAACAGGATTATGAGACTGTAACCAAGGGAAACCTAGTACAATAATGTCATGCAGATTATACAGCACCAAAAATTTGCAACTCTCCTGATGATCAGGTTCAACCCTCATTATCACCTGAGTAGAGAACTGGGATTTATTCTCAGCCAAAGGGGTAGAATCAATCCCCAGTAGGGGAATAGACTTCCGTAGGGGTATCAAGGGAAACCCACAACGTTTAGCAAAATCAAAATCCATCAGGTTAATAGCTGCTCCCGAATCAACAAAAGCCGGAGCAGAAAATGTGGACAGGGAGCAAATCAGGGTAACAGTCAACAGAAATTTAGTCTGAACACTACCCAAGACAACTGAGCGTGCAAAACGTCTTCCCCGCTTAGGGCAGACTGAAATAGCATGAGAGGCATCACCACAGTAGAAACATAACCCATTGCGTTTTCGAAACTCATGACGCTGTGCCCCAGAAGCCACTCTATCACACTGCATGGGTTCAGAAGCTGGTTCACAAGGCAACACTATTCCACGCATACCTCTACGCTCACGCAAACATCTGTCAATTTGAATTGCCAATGACATAGAATCATTGAGACCAGAGGGAGCAGGGAAACCCACCATAACATCTTTTACATTCTCTGACAGACCCTTCCGAAAAAGGGCTGCCAAAGCATCATCATTCCATTTGGTCAGGCTGCCCACCTTCGGAATCTCTGACAATACAACTCAGCGTCCTCAAGCCCCTGATTTAATGCCAACAAGGCTTTTTCAGCTTGATCAGTGACATTAGGTTCATCGTACAATAACCCCAGAGCCAGAAAAAATGCATCAACATTACTCAAAACAGGATCCCCAGGTGTCAGGGAAAAAGCCCAATCCTGAGGATCGCCGCGCAGGAGAGAGATGACAATTTGAACCTGCTGTGCTGCGTTCCCTGAGGACTTAGTTTTAAGGCAAAAAACAACTTACAGTTATTTTTGAAATTCAGAAATTTAGCTCGATCCCCTAAAAACAAATCTGGCATGGGGATCCTAGGTTCCACAACTGGCAACCCTGCAAGATAGGTAGCAATACTCCGAACTTCTGTGGCAAGCTGATCCACACGGCCAGACAACTGTGCAAACTCCATTGAGAGAAAAAAAAATCCTCAGCACCCAGAGAAAAAGATGGAAAGAAAAAAAAAATATCTCTGGCAACTCTGACAACTTTTTTTTTTTTTTTACACTATCTTTCCCTTCTGTGAGTACCATATAATTTTCAGTTTGGCCGGTGATACTGTTATGATTTGGTAGCTGAGGAGAGCAGGCAAAAAAGGCAATACACCAGAGAGGTTGGAATCTACTGGATTGCAGTACCCTGACTAACCACCACAACTAAAGGCAGCCGTGGAGCATACCTACGTTGGTCCTAGACGCCTCATCACAGCCTGAGAAGCTAACTACACCTAAAGATAGAAAGAGGAAAACTATCTGCCCCGGAGCAGATCCCCAAAGAACATAGGAAGCCCCCAAACATGTAATGGCGGTTAGACAAGAGGAAATACAGACACAGACAGAAAATAGTATGAGCAAACGTTGGGGCCCAATCTTCCTAGAAAGAAAAGGATAGGAAGGACACTTACTGCAATCCAAAAAACACTAAAAAAATACCAACTCACTAATTGCAAAAACACCTGAGATCACACGACCTCTACCACCTAAATTAGTTCTCCAGTGTAACAAAACTAAGCAGCAACCACTGAAAAAACTGGAAAAGGCAAATGAACAAATAACAGTGGCTCAGATAAACTGAGAGGAGCACAAGTCCCCGGAGGGGACCTGGCTGACCTCCACAGAAGTGCAGGACAAAATGCAAAAAGCAAGCACAAAAATAAAAGCAGAAAATATCTTATCTGTTAGCAGAAGATGCAGGCAAGACACAGCAAGCTTCCAAGTGAACCAGGAACCAAAGTTGAGACAAGAACAATTGATCACCGGCAACCCTGATGGGAGGGAACCTCCCTTATATAAGACCAGTCTGTAACACCTGATTGCCAATCTTCACAATCTTCCATTTGAATATTTCATCAGTACTGTTTGTAACCACCAGAGGGAGCTTCTGCTCAGAATTCATTTCTAATACATTCACAACAGAGGTCATACAGGCACAGGGAGGTCATACAGGCACGTGGAGGCCACAAACACTACTGAGCATCATTTTGACTTGTTTTAAGGACATTACATTCCACTTTAATTTTGTGGGTGACTCCAAATCCAGGCCTCCATTGGTTAATAAATTTGATTTCCATTGATGATTTTTGTGTGATTTTGTTGTCAGCACATTTAACTTTGTACAGAACAAAGTATTCAATGAGAATATTTAATTCATTCAGATCTAGGATGTGTTATTTCAGTGTTCCCCTTATTTTTTTGAGCAGTGCATATTCAAGAGGCAATTGTCATGGTCCTAAGTAGCACTAGTCTGAACGTGTATGGGGAAATACAAAACCAAATAGACAGAGCCAAACTGAAACACAGTCACACAACCCAATCTCAGGGAACTACACAAAGGCAAGAAAGTAATATAAAGAGATTTAGGGGAAAAAGAAAGGGTTAACCAAACACTGCTCTCAATAACTTTGGAAATAACCAGAACGTGTCCACCTCTCCTAAACCTGTATAGAGAAAACTATTGCTGGCATTACCTAAACTGTGGAGTCAGCCTAAGGCCTCATACTCACTGGCGCCGAAAACGGATGATAATCAGAGGAAAAAAAATGGATGCAAATCTGACCAATGTTAGTCAATGGGTGAATTCTCATTTGTGATTTTTTTCTCATCAGATATTGTTGTGAGAAAAAAATCGCAGCATGCTGCGATTTGATGCGATTTTGGGATGAAAATCGCCAATGCAAGTCAATGGGTGCGATTAAAAAACGAACAGCACTCGCACCATGCACGTGCTGTCCGATTTATATGCACCAGTCTCCTTTGAAAAGCCGGTAATTCATCCCCGGCTACTGTAAAATCACACTGACAGCTCACAAAACAGTAGATACATACACATAGAATACATATATATATATATATATATACATGTCATTGTAACACATACATATATATATATATTTATAGTTCATACACTTCTACATAGTATAATAGCCGCTAATTCAATTGCCGGCTTTTGTGAAATCACAGAAGCCGACATGAAATGATACATTTTTTCCACACAGTTAACCATGTCATTTCCTGTATTTTGATATATGGTTTGAACTTACAATTACATGAGTGTATTTGTACAAAATTTCAGACATGTAGGGGCTAATTAAAGGTGTAAATTCGTTGAAAAAAAATGCGTGGGCTCCCGCTGTATTTTCTCCACCAGACAGACAAAGCCAGCGAGTGGGGGCAGATAATAATAGCCTAGGGAGGGTACATTTTTTTTGTGCCCCCCCTGGCTACTAACATCTGCCCCCAGACACCCCAAAAAGGGCAAATCTATAATTAGATTCTCCCTTTCTGGCACTTTGCCCTGTAGCGGTGGCGAATGGGTTAATAAGGGGTTAATGTCACCTTGCTATTGAAAGGTGACCTTAAGCCATGTTAATAATTGAGAGCTGTCAATTAGACAACTATCAATTATTAATCCTATTGTATGATAGAAAAATCAAACACACACAGTTTAATAAAAAATAAGTTTAATGAAATAATCACACATTTTTGACCATATTTTATTTTCCTGCTAAAACCATTTCCTGTAATAAAAATAAAATAAAAAAGCAAAATTATTCTTACCAATCCGATGTACAGTCAGGTCCCACGGTGTAATCCATCAGAAAGGGTTAACAGGTTACAGCTTGCAGAGAGCTAAATGCTGTCTCCGAGCTGTATTCCCATGAATGAATAACTTCCTCTCCCAGCGAAAGGAGAGGAAGAGATTCATGAATGGAGCTTAATTGATTTATTGCCACTTTCACTTGAGTGACCTGACCTAACGTGAAAGTGGGATACAATCAATTAAGCTTCATTCATTAATCACATCCTCTCCTGTCGGCAGGAGATAAGCTCATTCATTCAGGAGCTATCAGATGAGCACGCAGGATTACTTGCGCTGCTTATCTGATTGCTAGTTAACCCTTTGTGAAGGATTACATCGTGGGACGTGACAGATCGCCAGATAGGTAAGAATAATGTTGTTTTATTATTTTATATTTATTTTAGAAGAACAAGGGCTTCGAACGGATTAAGAGTTAAATAAAAGATGGTCAAAAATATGTGTTTTGATTTCATTAAAATTATTTATTCTTAAAGTGTGTTTGTGTTTTTTTATTTACTTCAATAGGATTAATAATTGATAGTTGTCTAATTGACAGCTCTCAATTATTAACATGGCTTAAGGTCACCTTTCAATAGCAAGGTGACATTAACCCCTTATTAACCCATTCGCCACCGCTACAGGGCAATGGGAATAGACGGGCAAAGTGCCAGAAAGGGCGAATCTAATTATAGATTTGCCCTTTCTGGGGTGTCGGGGGGCAGATGTTAGTAGCCAGGGGGGGCACAAAAAAATGTACCCTCCCTAGGCTATTATTATCTGCCCCCACTCGCTTGCTTTGTCTGTCTGGTGGAGAAAATACAGCGGGAGCCCACGCATTTTTTTCAACGAATTTACACCTTTAATTAACCCCTACATGTCTGAAATTTTGTACAAATACACTCATGTAATTGTAAGTTCAAACCATATATCAAAATACAGGAAATGACATGGTTAACTGTGTGGAAACAATATATCATTTCATGTCCGCTTCTGTGATTTCACAAAAGCCGGCAATTGAATTAGCGGCTATTACAGTATGTAGAAGTCTAGGAACTATAAATATATGTATATATATATATGTCACAATTACATATATATATATATATTCTACGTGTGTATATGTATTGTTTCTATTCTTTATTAAAGCTGTCAGTGTGATTTTACAGTATAGCCAGGGATGAATTAGCGGCTATTATACTATGTAGAAGTGTATGACCTTATATATATATATTATATATATATATGTGTATATATATATATATATATATTATATATATAATTATTTGCTTTTTGTGTAAATTTTTTTGTTACAATGTGATTTTTACATGACTTTTTACATAGAGATAACTGCTCTATGTAAAACTTCATGTTAAAATCGCATTGCATACAGATGGAAAACTGATGGAAAACTGACAGAAAACGCATGGTGCGATTTAAAATCACATCATAATCGCATGCCTTTTTACAACAAATGTACCGTTTTTTTCCTGCAGAAAACGGACCGATTTTTTTCCAGCCAGTGAGTATGAGGCCTTAATAGGGAAAGAGCAGGTTCTCCTGCAGCATGTGAGCACAGGCAATCAACAAGCTAAGTTCAGCAAAGATTTAACTCCTTCTAATCCGCCTAGGAGCTTCAGCTCTAGAAGTCGATGCCCAAGTCAATATGTCAATATGTACTGACCATAGCTATCTATGGAGTGACAAGGAGGATTGCGTGAATCTGCGGAATCCACTAACCCTGATGCTGCCATGATAGTTGGAGCTGTTTGAGAAAATCTTCTTGTGAAAGCAATTGGTCCGTCTAGTTCACAGAAGAAGAAATGTATAGAGGATTCCGTCATGGGCAAAAGAACTAAGTAAGGTAAAAAGAAAAGAACAAAAAATTAAAAACAAGTAAAACACAAGTAAACCTAAAATAAGAAGAAAAAAAGAGAGAAAACCATTAATTATTTATAAGAAAGGAACAAAGCTTAATGACTCATTTATACCTTTTGGAGACATGGTATCCAAAATGGTGATCCTTTGTACCTTCTTGTGCGCAAGTCATTTTTTCCAATTACCATATTTTTCGGACTATAAGATGCATCATGGTAATGTAGCATGTGCACTGCTAGGTAGGAAGGTGCCGGATTAGGTTCCCAAACCAGTAAATAGTATAATGAAATCAGGCACTCAACTTGTATATATGTGATAACCATTAATTTTATTATGGTCAATATATGCGGTTTTCAAGAGGTTTTTTTGGCAAAACGTTTCGGCAGTGACTCTGCCTTTATCAATTGCCTCTTTTACAGATAGGAAAACCTTCAAAACAAAATTGACAAAAGTAATGAAAAAAATTTTTGAAAAAAACAAAGTATATACAATCATGAAAATCACTTTGGTAGCTTGACATATTAGATAGAATTGGAACTATGATCTAAGAACAATCCAAATATTCCTGTGGAGAGACATGACATACCATTTCAAAGTTTAGAGAACATACAAATGTATAGTGTCACATCTCAGTAACCGGATAGTTGTCTGAAATAAATTGCATAAGTAGACAAACTGGTGAGTGACAACAAGTGAGCTATGTCATAGGACTTAATGTAGAAAGCATGCATACCCCTCAGCATGGTTAATTTCGCATAACTGTTTTTACTTTGTGCAGCCTGAAAACAGAAATTAAAGGATCACATGTGCTATAGTAAACTGCTGTGATAAGTTGGTGGTCCTATTTGGTGGTGGCGGTATATGAGGAGTGCATACCCTTATATGAAGCTCTGGATATCGCCCAATAGGTATAACATATGATGCGCCGCCTGGAATAAGATATCCGATAATGAGCTATACTGATATGCCGCTATAGACAGAAACTCTGCGGTGGGTGTGCTTACCAAAAGGCGTTACTGACGCGTGATCCGCCGCTGGTCAGTGGCAGTAGTGAGTGTGCACCATCTATTATAGCCATGAGGGGAATCTGTTTGGCTGCGATGCGCTCCCGGGAACATCCGGTGCTATGGTTCAGCATGCGTTCCACTGACCACTTCCGGTGCAGAGAATTCTGGGACCGGAAGTGCGTGTAAGTACCTGAGTCTATGTGTCATTGGTACCACCCCTATAGTGGCATGGTCCCTTCCTCAGTAAGCCAACGGCAGCAGAGGTGGGGCAATGCTGCGGGTCCTGGGTGGAAGGAGGGAGTATCCTACCGGTGTCGGCGGTGAGCAGAGCGGAGTGCATCATTGCTTTCCCGGCAGCCATTTTCCTGAGGCCATGGGCCACTGGAGGCGACACATGCCAAGTTTGGGATCTTAGCCCAGCTGAGATCTCAATCTGTGAAAACGCTATCTCCGACGACCATTTCCCTGAAGCCCAAAGCCTCAGGAAAATGTCTGTCTCCGGTAGCCCGTGCGCAGATTGAGATCTCGGCTGGTGTGAGATCCCAATCTGAGCACGTGTGTTTTCTTCACACACTCTCAGTTTAATTTGATGTTATTATACATTTTATATTTCATCAATTATCCTTTTATGTGCATTCAGATATACACATTTTATTTTCATTAGTTTGAAAACTAACAGTAGCCTGGCTAGCTCAGTCAGTAGAGCATGAGACTCTTAATCTTAGGGTCGTGAGTTTGAGCCCTGTGTTGGGCGATTCATTTTCTGGGGATTTATTCTGACGGAATATAGGCTGAAGTAGATGGACAAATGTCTTTTTTCAGCCTTGCTAACAATGTTACTATGTTCACTGAAGCGATGGCATAATAGATCCTTGTCACAACATGATGGTTTATTATCGAGAATTGTCATATTATCTTTTTTCACAATCCCACTAACTTTCTCTAACACCTTACAGCCATTTAGATATCATTCTCATACTTCTCACACAATTATGATCAGGCTTTTTGAGTCTCCTGCGTTCCAGAGGAACACTTAAGGGTATGCCACACTAAGCGAGATCGCTAACGAGATCACTAAAAAGTCACTATTAAGTGATCTCGTTAGCGACCTCGTGTGTGGCATGTAGCAACGATGTGGCCCCTGCTGTGATGTCGCTGATCGTTCACTAGCGTTCTGGACCGTTTTTTGATCGTTGGCGTCCCGCTGGTGAGCCTATATCGCTGTGTTTGGCACCTTTTGCGAACGACGAGCGACCTCGTTTGTGACGCATATGGTTTTTAGCGTCACGGAGTGGATCGCAATATCTGCAAGTTCTCTTTTGCGTCACAGAGAGGATCGCAGAAGTTGCAAAGCAGGCTAGCAGGATGCAGAGAGCAGGAGCGATGCTGGAAATTCCTATGAATCAGAAGCGC
>JARQOD010000009.1:122739762-122903433 GCA_033576555.1 Oophaga sylvatica | reverse complement strand
TATATCGCTGTGTTTGGCACCTTTTGCGAACGACGAGCGACCTCGTTTGTGACGCACATGGTTTTTAGCGTCACGGAGTGGATTGCAATATCTGTAAGTTCTCTTTTGCGTCACAGAGAGGATCGCAGAAGTTGCAAAGCAGGCTAGCAGGACGCAGAGAGCAGGAGCGATGCTGGAAATTCCTATGAATCAGAAGCGCTCAGTACATGCTGACATCCTAATGACCGCCAAAGTCGTTAAAGAGATCGCTGACCGCTGATGAGTCGTTTATGAGATCTCCTGTTTGGCAGCTACTAGCGACCTAAAAGCGATCACACCAACAATCTCGTTAGCTTGCGTCTTATCGAGATCGCTAACGAGATCGCTAAGTGTGGCAGTACCTTTAGGCCGGGATCACACATGCGAGAAACTCGCACGATTCTCGTGTGAGTCTCTCGCATGAACACCCGACGCTGCTGCCGGCACCCGAAACGCAGCGTGCGGCTGCATGTATTTCTATGCAGCCTCACGCTCCGGTCCGAGTGCCGGCGGCAGTGCCGGGTGTTCATGCGAGAGACTCACACGAGAATCATGCGAGTCTCTTGCAAGTGTGATCCCGACCTTATAAAACAACTCTCAGTGCGGTCCAGTGTGAAGCGCACACACCCCGTCACTTCCACCCTGACAGTGGTGGCGTCATCACATGATGCTTTGGTGCGGTTCGGGGGGAATGCACGCCGATGTAAGTTCCTCTTCGGGTGCCGCGCTCCTAGGAGAGGTGTCGCCTTGAACGGATGACTCAGGGTTCAGCTGTAAGTGAGGAAATAATCTAAGCATAGTAATGTGATTGGCCATCCATGATTTAAATAACCCCCATTTCAGCTCACCTATGTTCCCTCGTCAAAGCTACAGGCAAAACACGCGCCGGCCCGTGCATTCATTGTAGGTTCAGTATTTACCATCTTACTCTCATCTTCTTGCACACCATGCTACTGTGCTGCTACTTTTTCCACTCCATGCTACTGTGCTGCTATACTACTTAGTTCATTTCATTATGTATTTTCATAATTATTTTCATGTGTGAGCGAGGATCTCTTTTTTCTACATAGCATTATTTGCACAGCATGCTTTGTGCAGTTCATCCCAGTGCACAGGTCTCTTTAAGGTATTGATTATAAGTGATTTTCACCACTGCTATGTATTTATTATTTTTCTTTTCATTATTGCCATATTATTTAGAGCCTATTGCTCACACATTTTTAGGTATTTTCCTGTGTTATTGTTATTTTGTGATTTACTAGCTATATTTAGGATGTAACAATCGTGTCCAAATTGGAATATATGACTTGTCTGCTATATGGCGTTATAAGTAGCCCCCCAAGTTTTGTATACATGGTGGTTACATCTGATAGTGTACATATTCATGTATTTGATTGCTATTTACGACACTATATACCACATTGTAATAGCCCCACAAGAATCCACTATTTTGAAGACCTCTTTCCTTGATATTTTAATGGTTTATAATATTTTGTGATTAATTAAAATGTATTTACTTGTGTGTCATGTCTATAGGTTACATAATTGAGGGGATACACAACTTCAAACTACTGATTTGTCTGTGTTTAACTCTGTCAAGTGTGAGAGGGGTAGTTTTGGGAGCCTCTAAACTTATCAGAGTACCCTCTTTGAGGATGATTTAGCAAGTGAGGAGGCTTCAATGTAAAGAATGCATTGTGAATTTTACTTCACATGGAGCATAATGGTGACAACAGTGGTGGCGTTTAGCAGTTACGGAATCTTGTATAGAGGATTTGTTACTCTAGAATATGACACAGACTCTTGGCAGTTGCAGTTTATTGACACAGATGGGGCAGTTTGACCTAGATGGTAGATGCTCTTGGAATATCAAATATGTTATGAAAGCTCAGGGCAAATACTGGTCTACTGCAGCTTTAGCAAAACTCCCAATCGTACTATGAACAGAAAAGTCCCAAATTTGGGGAGCTGTCAGGGATATGTCTCGAATTCAACAATCAATTGAAACAATAGCAAAACAAGGAGCTGTCAGATCTTAGTTGAGATTGAAGCACCTACTAGGACCTTCAAGTCCTGTGACATTCTCAGATTATGTGACTTTCTGTCAGAGAGCAGATCAGTCACAGATGAGTAGAGATGTGAAAGGACATATTGGGGGCCCCTGTGAGGAATTCATACCATGGTTGAGTTAAACTGTATTGGAGCAGTGGTTGCATCATACCATTTGGAGAGGACCTGTTGAGACAGTAAACAATTTGGGTGGACTTTCAGTACATTATACTGTGGGAGCATTATACTGTGTTGGGGGCTGTGAGGTTATCATGCCGTGTGTTGGGGGGGACAATGTGGGAGCATCATCAGTCCACACCATTTTCCAATAGCAAACATTTGTGGCATTATGAATAAAAAAAACTTGCAAAGATCCAGGAGTGTTGAGCAGCTAGAATTACATCAGACAAGAATGGGACAAAATTTGTCTCCCAAAACTCCAGTCTCCTCACTTCCCAGATCTTTACAGACTTTTAGAATAGGAATAGAATAGGAAATATTTTTCGGATAATAAGACGCTCCGGATTATAAGACGCACCCCAAATTTTGAGGAGGAAAAATGGATTTTTTTTTTAATAAAATGGTGGTGCTTCTTATAATCCATGCGTCTTATTGCTTACCGGGGGTGGTGGCTGCGGTGAAGCAGGGTTGCAGGGTCGCTGCTGGAGGAGGCAGGAGTGGGGTGATGCTGCAGGCTGCAGGATCGGATGAGGGAGTGCTCCGATGTGCGGCACGCCGCGGCGGGTGTCTTGTGCTGCTGCGGTGTCTGGCGCTGCTACGGGTGTCCGGTGCTGCGGGGTTGTCCAGCGGTGCTGCCCAGTGCTGCTGCAGGTGTCTTCGGTGCTGCAGGTGCCCAGCGGTGCTACTGGGGTGTCCGTCACTGCATCGCCGGACACAAGCGCAGATGGAGATCCGGCACCAAGATCTCTGGAGATGACATCTCAGCGCTGAAATCTCATCTCCCGAGATCTTGGTCCTGAGATCTCCATCTGCTCATGCGCCACCCCCGGTGGCCATTTTCCGCGAGTCCACCGCACAGGAAACCATGGAACTGCGGGGTCTCTGGCCTTTTGTAAAATGTCAGCAGAGCCCCCTGCAACACTGGAGACACCAGGAGCATCGGGCAGTACCGCCGGACACCCCGTAGCACCGCCGGACACCCACAGCACCGCTGGACACCCCTAATCCCAGCCTGCGGCCTGCTGCAACGGTAGCGGTAAGGCATATACACATTATAAGACGTACCCCCATTTTACCCCCAAATTTGGGGGAAAGAAGTGCGTCTTATAATCAGGGTGGATTTGATTTAAATCAAACTGATTTAAATCACGATTTAAATCACTATTTAAATCACTAGTCAGTAAGGCTTGATTTAAATCAGTGATTTAAATCAAAGTTTCTACCTAAACTAGTTCTTGCTACTTTAACATGCAAGTAGATGAAGGTTTTTAGAATCACTTTTTATATTACTTTTTTCTCCCCAGTTTAATGGGTTAATCATTCATATTTGGACACCACTGTTCTGTTGTACTTAGGAAGGAGAAAAATAATCCTGACCTTAATAACAATTTAAATAGATTTATTCAACTGAAACAATAACAACATTACAGCATAAGTTATTTGCTTAAACAAACATCCATGTTTGTTAACTAATTTGTCTAAACAAAATATATATATATTTTAAGAAACTTAGACTGTCAGCCCAGCCGACACATGAAAAACTTAAATACTACTGTCCCTGCTGTCCTCTGTAGCTCACTCGTCGTCATCTTCATCATCATCTTCTTCTTTGTTCCTATTCATAATCTGGAAAAGAAAAACAAGCTTTCCTGCTTTATTGGGTCCCAACCGATTTCTCAATTTAGAATGAATGAGTCCAAAGGATGAGAATATTCTTTCAACGCCTGCAGAAGAAGCTACTGCTGTTAAAAGTGAAATCATTACTTGAACAGTCTCTAAATCCAAGCGCTTAAGTGACTTCCACCAGTTTACTGGTGTGACCTTCCTTAAAATATCTTCAGCAAACATATATTTCTTGAATGGTTCCCCCTTAGCTCTGAAGTTTATTATAGTTGGCATTAAAGATGGATGATTGCTGGATACCCATGTCATAGCTAACTCCTCTTCCTCAGCACTTAGGTTTTGACCCTGATATTGGATATTGACAATATTTGCCAAAAAATGAGCTGGAGTCAGTGCTTGTCCCATTCGTTTGTTTACTGCTTGTAATATAATTCTGTCCATGTGTAGTTCTGTTTTTAAGTGTTCACTCAGTTCATTCCAAATTTCAACAGCATCCGCAATAAAACAGCTATTTTTCTGTATTTTGTTTAAAGCTTGAGAGATGGGTTTCAGAAAGCTCAGCATATGTTCAACATTTCTCTTAAGCCCATTGTTGAGGATTTTGGCCGTGACAGTGCCATCTATTTTATCTCGATTTTCTTCACAAAGTGTCATCAGAATAGGCCAGTTTTTGATACACTGCTCAAAACAGTCCACCACAGAGTTCCATCTAACATCTTGTTGGAGCGTTAGCTTGGTTCCACCCATCCTTTTTAGAGCTGCTGCAGCAAAATGATTATTACGGAAGTATTTAGCAATTTCAACAACATTAGCCTTTATTTCTGGAACACTTTCACTTAAGTCTTTGGCTAAGAGGTGCAGCAAATGAGCACTGCAATCATATGTTATTAGCTTTGTATTCCCTCCCTGCTCTTCTAAATTTCTTCTCATCTTGGATACGTTTGCAGCATTGTCAGTGACCAAACTGCGTACTAGACATTTGAATTTTTGTTCACATGTTGTTATAGCTTTTACTGCCACTTCTTGTAAGTATTCTGCTGTGTGTGCATTTCCTGACGTATCAGTTGTTTGTGCAAGGAAGACTTTACCTTCTTCTGTTGTTATACAAGCACATACAATAGGATCATTGTGGACATTACTCCACCCATCAATACTTAGGTTAACAATTTTACCCTCCAGAGCTGTTGCACATTGCTCCATTTCTCTGTCATACACTTGATCCAGCAGTTTCCCTGCAACATCAGCTCTGCTGGGTGGACTGTATCCTGGTCTCAGTGACTGAACCATATTAATGAAATGTGGGTTCTCAGTCAGACGGAAAGAAGAGTTCGTTGCATAAATAAACTGGGCAATTTTTTCATCAATCAACTCTTTTTCTAATCTGCTAGTTCTTATCACAAACCTATCTATGGTGGTTCCAGGAGGTAAAGGTTTTTTCTTCCTTTTGGGTGATGGTGATATGTGGCTGTGGGTGTCTGATGATGATGCTGCTGCTAATGAAGCACTATCCTGGATGGATAACTCTGAAACTGTAAAACAGGATGATGGTGATCTTGGAGGTGGATAGTTTCCAGAATCCATGAATTCCCCTAAACAAAAAAAGTCAATGCTGTTATTTTATTGTTTATACAATTTCTGCTTATTGTACACAACACAGCACTGCCCCAAAAGGAATATTTGTTTTTCTTCATAACTGTACCAAATGACAGTAACATGCAGTAATAATAAGAAATATAATTTTTCTCACACATGACAGTTCAGTCTTTAGAAATAGGATTCAATAAAAATGTTTACCAACCTGAAGATCCTGCCTGTTCAGAAGTGTTTCTTTGGTCATCTTCATCACCGCACTTCTCATGATGTTGCCTCATTCGCGCCACCAGGCCTTGCATCTCTTTGTTGCATCGTTTGCATTTTGCACGCATGCCTGCCTTACCGATAGGCGAAGGAGCTTCATTAAAATATTCCCAAACTGGGTCTCTTTTACGGCCTGCTGCCATTATAAGGAAAGAATGTAATAAACCTCAGATCGTACACACAAACAGATCCAGACTTGTCTGTCTGTGGCTATGCTGCAGTATTGTGCTCAAAGTTTCACTTTCATTTTCTTGTCTGCTTGCCCTTCCTCCTCCTCACACTAAAGGGTATGCCACACTAAACAGCGTCGCTAACGAGATTGCTAAAAAAGTCACTATTTAGCGATCTCGTTAGTGACGCTGTTGTGTGTGGCATGTAGCAACGACGTGGCCCCTGCTGTGATCTCGCTGATCGTTCACTAGAGTTCTGGACCGTATTTAGATCGTTGGCGTCCCGCTGGTGAGCCTATATCGCTGTGTCTGGCACGTTTTGTGAACGATTTGCGCTGTTTTTTACATCGCAAAGTCGTTAAGGAGATCGCTAACCGCTTATGCGTCGTTAACGAGATCGCTAAGTGTGGCAGCTACTAGCGACATTAAAACGATCACAAAAACGATCGCATTAGTATGCGTCGTTATTGTGATCGTTAGCGGGAGCGTTTAGTGTGGCAGTACCTTTAGATTCACATTCTTCTTGTGTTGTGCAGATCTATTCCACTCCAAACAATCAGAAACATATTGTCTAACTTCTTGGACTTGGCACTGAAGGGGTTGATTCTGTATTCATATAGGTTTGTAGAACAATAAGATTAAGGTCTTTTTCTCAACTCTGTTCATGTTGTAACATTTTTGCCGTGAAGAAGAGGCTGGGACCTCTGCGGAGTCAAATGTAAGGTTCTATGTATATATTCCTGAAACTCAGTTTGTTCGTCAGCCATTTTACTTTCTGTCTTTCTGCAGCTATCTTGCCCTCAGTCAAAATGGAGTTTCCAGCTTGCATGTTCCCGCCCTGATTCTCTCCTTTGCTTCTTAAGCAGCCACAGCTGAGCAATCAGTGCTTCAGAATCTAGCCTGCAGTGAACCTGTGACTTGACTCCTGTAAGCCTTGGACCTTGTACTCCAGCTATTCCTACTGAGGAACTCTGAAGCACTTGTGGACTCTGAACCCTGCTCTTTGAAAGACCCACGTTTGCATGGACTTACGGTAACAGAGAAGAACATCCTGAATCTGTATTGGAGAGTGATTGCTGAGCTTGGATTACTCTGGCCTGCTGTGTCTCCTGTTTCTGTGTCTGCAAACTGTGTGACTATTTCTGCCAACTTGTATGAAGTAATACAGGACTTTTCTATATCAAACCTGTGACTCCTGTGTTTTCATCGCACCCAAGCACAAGACGCTATATGAACTGTACTACATACATTACAAGATTCTGAAGACAAAACGTTAGTGTCTGCTGGGTCTGGAAGGCTGTGTCTGCTGTACTGTGGATATCAGACGTCCGGTTGTACTTTCTGTGATGACAGTGGTTGTGACTTCTCACAACCATTCCAGGTGAGCAATTCCCTTAAGTTTTTTCTTTTTGCAGTGTTACCACAGGTAAACACTATTGTTTTTTTTTTTTTTCCTTTCTTTTCTCTTTTTTGTCTGCTGTAACTCTGGATATCAGATGTCTGGTTGAAACTTTCTGTGATGATAGTGGTTGTGACTTCTCACAACCATTCCAGGTGAGCAGTTCCCTTAATTTTTTTTTCTCTCTGCAGTGTTGCCACAGGTGAACACTATTGTTTTTTTTCTCTCCTCTTCTTCCAGTAATCCTGTCTTAAAAGATCTGGAAAATGGAGGCCCGCATAAAGGAACTTTGCGGAGTGACTGATAATATCCTTGCAGATTTGCAGAATATAAAGACCCGTTTTACAAATCTACAGGACCTCAATAATCACAATTTGCAAGTGGTTGGACAGACTACCCAGGATTTGCGAGCCAGGATTGAGGTTCTAGAGGGGCGAGTCCAGGCTCCTGCCGTAGCCCCGAGTGCTGGGATTCCCAAGTTGCCCCCTTTTCGTTTTGGCGGTGAACGTGAGAAATTCAGGGGATTTATTAATCAATGCAATCTTTTTTTTTCTGCACATGCTTCACAATTTCCCACTGAACGATCTAAGGTGCTTACTATAATTATGTTGCTTACCAACAAGGCTTTAATGTGGGCAAACCCTCTGATTGAGACTGAGGATGATTGTTTGAATCACCTTGATGATTTTATTTCAGCCATGGGGCAGGTGTTTGATGACCCCAATCGAGGTGCAACAGCTGAAGCAGCCATGTTAGCTTTGCGCCAAGGTAAGCATTCGGTAGCTGAATATGCCTTGGATTTCAGGAGATGGGCCCTTGATACCACCTGGGACAGTTCCGCCAAAAAATCTATTTTTCGAAAGGGGTTATCTCCACTGATTAAGGATGAACTTGCTCGTGCCGACCCTCCCACTGCGTTAGGTGACTTTATTAACTACTGCATCCGTATTGATACTCGTCTGACTGAACGCAGGCAAGAGAGATGGTTCGAAAGCAATCGTACTAACCTTTTCCTACCTTCCTCTCCAGCTAAGGAACCTTTGAGTAGGATTACACGGGAACCTGAACCTGAACCCATGCAGGTAGACTCTTTACAACGACGGGTTAGTGATGCACGCAAGGAACATCGTTTTAAGGAGAATCTATGTTTCTATTGTGGTAAGTCAGGGCACTTCATTATAAACTGCCCCAGCCGTTCTCGTAAGACTACTGCAGCACTCATTCATTGTGAGTGTTGCGAGAGGGGATCTGTCAGGTCCGAGCCTCAGGCTCCAGAGAGATCTGCAGCAACAGATCTTGATTTCTCGGACTTAAACTCCGTTACCTCTGAGGACGTTGACTGTGTAAACGCTGCCATTTTTCAAGTTTCCTCAGCGGTGTCCCAGCTGAGTTGTAAGAAAAACAATTCTCATTGCTTTCTTTCCATCAAACTCTGGGTTGACTCAGCTTGGGTGTCTAGCTCTGCTATGATCGACTCAGGGGCAAGTGGAAATTTTATGGATGTCTCCTTTGCTCTGAAACAGGGAATACGTTCAGTGAAGAAGGCTACTCCAGTACAGATGGAAACTGTAGATGGCTCCCTGCTGACCTCTGGACCAGTGGATCAGGAAACAGAGCCTTTGAGGGTTCTTATGGGTAAAGATCATCAAGAGAAACGGTCCTTTATGCTTATCTCTTCTCCCCACTTTCCCATTATTCTAGGGCTACCATGGCTGCAGGCTCAGAATCCTACCATTAACTGGGAGACCAAGGAATTACACTTTCCAGAGAAACAGATGAGTCCAAAAGTTTCAGCTTGCTCTGTTCCTAAAGGAATCATGTCAGTCCCTGAACTACCAGCTGTATACCAGGACTATGTGGATTTATGTGACAAGAAGAACGCTGACCAGCTTCCTCCTCACCGTCCATATGATTGTCCAATTGAATTATTGCCTGGAGCAGAGATACCTTTTGGTAAGATCTACCCCCTGGCGGGGCCCGAGCTAAAGGCTTTAAAGGATTACATAGATGAAAATCTAGCCAAGGGCTTCATACGCCCCTCTTCATCTCCTGCAGGTGCACCCATCTTCTTTGTAAAGAAGAAAGATGGATCTCTGAGACCATGCGTAGACTATAGGGAACTCAATAAGGTTACTATTAGAAACCGTTATCCATTGCCTTTAATCCCTGAGTTATTGGAGAGAGTGCGACATGCCAAAATTTTTTCTAAACTAGATCTTCGTGGGGCCTATAACTTAGTCCGTATTAGACCTGGGGATGAATGGAAGACTGCATTCAGGTCACGCTATGGACACTTTGAATATCTAGTTATGCCTTTTGGTCTGAGTACCGCCCCAGCCACTTTCCAACACTTGGTGAATGACATCTTCAGGGATCTCCTAGATACATTCGTGGTAATTTATTTGGATGATATTCTAATTTTTTCTAACTCCACAGAGGAACATCATGGACATGTGAGAATGGTCTTGGAACGTCTAAGACAAAATCATCTTTACATCAAACTTGAAAAGTGTGAATTCCATAGGACCGAAATTCAATTTCTGGGGTATGTACTGTCTACACAAGGAATTAGTATGGATGGAAGCAAAACCCAAGCCATCAAGGATTGGCCAAGTCCTAGAAATGTGAAGGAGGTACAGCGCTTCATCGGGTTTGCCAACTTCTATAGACGTTTCATTAGAAATTTCTCTGAGGTAGTGTCACCTATCACTCAACTTACCCGGAAAGAGTCTAGGTTTTCCTGGACTCCCCAAGCCCAGGAAGCATTTTCCGTCTAAAAGATAAATTTACCACTGCACCTATCCTAGTACATCCCAACCCCGAGCTTGCCTTCATAATAGAGGTGGATGCTTCAGACTGTGCCGTTGGAGCTATACTCTCTCAGAGAACAGGTGAGAAGAATGTCTTGCATCCCTGTGCCTTCTTTTCCCAGCAGTTGTCTTCGGCTGAGAGGAACTACGATGTGGGCAATAGAGAGTTGTTGGCCATTATTGCCGCCTTCAAAGAATGGAGACACCTTCTTCAGGGAGCTGCACAGCAAATAGTCGTCCTGACAGACCATCGTAACCTTGAGTTTATCAGGTCGGCTAAGTGCCTGACTCCTCGCCAGGCTCGCTGGAATCTTTTCTTAAACCAATTTAATTTTATCATCTCTTATAGACCAGGATCGCGCAATGGAAAGGCTGATGCACTCTCTAGGATTTACTCAGCAGAGACACGTCCAATTACTCCTCCTAAGACTATTCTTCCTGACTCTAGATTCCTAGGAGTAATTCATAATCAAGACCTACTTAAGGACATCAAGGAAGCATACCATGCGGATTCCTTTTTGGCACAACCCCCAAGGGACGTAAGTCTTGTCTTTAAGAATGGTGTGTGGATTCAGGGACAACGTCTGTATATTCCTGAAACAGTCAGATTAAGAGTATTGCAACTCATTCACGATTCCAAGATAGCTGGGCATAGAGGAATTCTAAAGACACAGGAATTTCTTTCTCGTTTCTTTTGGTGGCCCACTTGCAGGAAGGATGTTTTGAATTATGTCACTTCATGTGAGGTCTGTGCAAGATGCAAAACACCTCGCTCCTCACCAACTGGTCTGTTACAGCCTCTTCCCACCCGTCCCGCCCGTGGGGATCCATTTCTATGGACTTCATTGTGGAGTTACCAACCTCTCAGGGGAAGAACACCATTCTAGTGGTGGTTGACCGTCTAACAAAGGCAGCTCATTTTATCCCTTGTGTCGGCTTACCCACTGCAAAACAGACATCAGATTTGATGATTAAAGATGTGTTTCGCTTACATGGAGTACCGGATGAGGTTATTTCGGATCGAGGGGTGCAATTCACTTCTAGGTTTTGGCAAAATTTCTGTGCAGCATTGGACATTAAAGTAAACCTTTCTTCTGCTTTTCATCCCCAGACTAATGGACAGACCGAACGAACCAATCAAACCCTGGAGCAGTATCTCCGCTGCTTTATCTGCCACCTACAGGATGATTGGGTGGATCTACTTCCATTAGCTGAGTTCTCGTATAACAACTCTCAGAGTGCCTCCACTAAACAGTCTCCTTTTTACTCTAATCTAGGTTATCATCCTAACATTCTACCACGATTTCCCATAGAAACGCCTTTACCAGCAGTGGCTGAAAGAATCACGTCTTTACAGAAGAATATGGATCTTCTAAAGGAAAATCTGGAATCGGCTCAAGAAAGGTACAAGAAAGCAGCAGATAAATTTCGTAAACCTGCACCAGCTTTCAAGGTAGGAGACTTGGTCTGGCTGTCAACCAGAAATCTTAAGTTAAGGATTCCATCGTCTAAGTTGGGACATAAGTACATTGGACCCTATAAAATCAGTAAAATTATAAGTGCCGTTGCTTGTCGTCTTCAACTGCCCAGAACTATGAGAATCCACCCTGTCTTTCATGTATCCCTACTAAAGGCTGCGACACCCAATACGTTTCCTGGACGTTCCTCTCCTTGCCCTGACCCAGTGCTAGTCGATGGTCAGGAAGAATTTGTGGTGGAAAGGATTTTAGATTCCAGGTTGTATAGAAATCAGTTACAATATCTGATTAAATGGCAGGGCTACCCAGTGGAGGACAACTCATGGGAACCGGTCAATAACGTTAATGCTCCTCGCTTGCTCCGTCAGTTTCATCAGAGGTACCCACACAAGCCTGGTCTGAGGTCATCCAGAGGTTGTCCTTAAGGGGGAGTAATGTAAGGTTCTATGTATATATTCCTGAAACTCAGTTTGTTCGTCAGCCATTTTACTTTCTGTCTTGCTGCAGCTATCTTGCCCTCAGTCAAAATGGAGTTTCCAGCTTGCATGTTCCCGCCCTGATTCTTTCCTTTGCTTCTTAAGCAGCCACAGCTGAGCAATCAGTGCTTCAGAATCTAGCCTGCAGTGAACCTGTGACTTGACTCCTGTAAGCCTTGGACCTTGTACTCCAGCTATTCCTACTGAGGAACTCTGAAGCACTTGTGGACTCTGAACCCTGCTCTTTGAAAGACCCACGTTTGCATGGACTTACGGTAACAGAGAAGAAGATCCTGAATCTGTATTGGAGAGTGATTGCTGAGCTTGGATTACTCTGGCCTGCTGTGTCTCCTGTTTCTGTGTCTGCAAACTGTGTGACTATTTCTGCCAACTTGTATGAAGTAATACAGGACTTTTCTATATCAAACCTGTGACTCCTGTGTTTTCATCGCACCCAAGCACAAGACGCTATATGAACTGTACTACATACATTACATCAAATTCAGTTTTGAGAACTGCGTAAGTAAAGCGAGCGTCTGTGATAATATAGGAGAGAAACTGCCCACTAATCCTACAGAAACCTCTGGAAGAGCATGGTATTGTGAATGTTACACATATACAGCCTTTATTCTACTGAGTTAAACAACTCAGCTTTATCTCATGATGGAAGAACCTTTGGATGGTAAAATATTTTCCTCAAAAAGCAGTTTATTGAAAAAAATCCGATTTAAATCAAAAAAATCCGATTTAAATCAAAAAAATCCGATTTTTTTGATTTTTTTTAAAAAAATCATTGATTTTTATCCACCCTGCTTATAATCCAAAAAAACGATTCTTGTCGGAGGGCTTGCAATTCTTATATTTTAATGAATAAAGACCAGTCACAGAACCCTCCCACTAGTAATATTGTCTGACCGGTATACCACTTTTAAGTCCATTTTCTAATGTGTTTCACAAGCCGAAAACTTGTGTGGCAGTGGGGCATATATATAATTTTCCAATTAAAAAAGGAGAAAAGTAGAGGAAATCTGTCAGTAGGATCAACCCTCTTAAGCCGTCTATATGGGCATGTAGGTCATAGGAAGCTGAATAAGATGGTACCTTGATATTTGTGATCTGATGTCTTATTCCGAAGAAATCCACGTTTTTCTTATACATAAATAAACTATTCAGGATTATGGGCTGGACACTTATTTCTCTAAGAATCTGCTTCCAGGGCTTATTTTAAATGAAAAGAGGCCTTTACCAGTGTGAGACATGTAGATCAGGAGAGGAGACTGTCAGCCATTACATGTCTCACACTAGAAAGGCTTTCTTTCATTTAAAATAAGCTCTGGAGGCAGATTCTCAGGGAGATCTATGTCCAGCCCATATATCTTAACAACTCATTCTTATATTAACAAAAATGTAGATTTCTATGGAATAAACATCAGATTGCAGATATCACGGTATCATTTTATTCAACTTTCTGTTACCTTGCATGTCCGTATAGATGGATTACAATGATTGATCTACTGACAGACTACCTTTAAACTGCATAAATTAAAAAAAGTATCATACTGGAAACAGTACAAAAAATATTTGTTGTAACCTATGTGACCTGGTGCCAGACATTTACCACAACCATTGTAAGTTGTCTTGCAACCTTCATTGATTTTTTCCATATGTGATTTCAATTGTGCATACTATGCCACTTTTTAGGGGCTTTTAATTTTAATAAATGTGCCCTTTTTTCACAGTCACATCCAAACGCCACAGCCTGAGGACTCTCTAAATTCTAAGACAGGAATCTGCAGTACAATTGTCGTGTTTTTATATAATTGTATGATATTCATACTATATTTCATTTTACATATTACTGTGAATGCATATGCAAAAAAAAAGAAAATTGTACAATTAGTGTCTAGTTAGTAGACCATAATGTAGCACATTTACCCAGCTATTACATCTTTGTGGATAACGTATCATACCATGACAGAACTCCTGCGATGGGACCCTCAGAGTTTAAAATATCACCTTCAGGATGTGGAAATGTAATCTTCTCCACACACACAGCTCTTCCTCTGTGTTCTGTAATATCCAGCATTACAGTTCCAAAACCATCTAGTCCGGTACAGGAAGAAGCTGTGAATCACAAAAAACACATGTTTTCTATGGATAAGATGGGTGATAATTGTGAGCGCTTCCTTAGTGGAAATTTTCACTGCATAAACTGATGAGAATATATTGTGTTCTGAAGAATATAGACATTTTTCATAATACAGGTAAATATGTGCAGTACATGTATCTAGCAATACATAGGGTAGTACCCTAATTAAATTTCCATTGATATTCTAGACACTGACTGCAAATAATGAGTTGCTCAAAAATGTGTTTGCAGAGCATTTCCTGATGTTCAGTACCTACAATGAAAGCAGCACCGTATCTGTAAAGCAAATGTTGTCATACTGTACATCACTCATTAACTCACCATAAGGTATAATTTTTTGCCGGATGTCTCTGTATAGAATAATGAAGTCAGCTATGATAAACTTTACAGTTTAAAAAATAATTGGGCCAGAAGATAAGTGAATCGATTTGGCACAAATCAGATTCAAGTCAAATTTTAGGAATTTGCTGAACCTGACAAATTCAAACAATTTGCAGCTTGCTTTGTGTGCATGCCATCAATGTATAGATTGCAGAAGATTGTATCATCCAGGAAAGGCTCACATGACGTCAGCCATGGGAACCACATTTGGGTGATGTCTATGGCTATGTCATCAGAGGAACAGGATATTGGCGCTGGCTAGTGATAAAGAGTACAGCTTACTTCCTCGTGGTAGAGATGTTGTCATGACGGTGGTGAGTTCTATATGTGATCATTGCAGGTGTGTGAATTCTTTTCCATGTTGCTGACTAACACATTGGTTTTAGTGGGCAGGCTCTGCAGTAGGAAAATACGTAGTGGATGTCTTGGCACAAATTGAGTAAGAACTACAGTTCTCCATTAGTGGGAAAAGCAAAATACCAAACTGCCCAGCAACATAGCAAATGCTCAAGCTGTCCTCCTCTTCCTCATTATGCTCGTCATTCTCGAAGCCAGGCCACATCCTTAAATGGGTATTCCCAGAGGTTTATCTAGGTTTCCTGGCACCCGGGGCAAGAATTCAGTTTGGCGCCTCCCCCCAGCACATATGTGATTTGCACACTTACTCACATGCCTACGAGCTGCTCTTCCTAATTCTCTCAATGTTCAGTGAAAAACTGAGAGAAGCAGGTCTTAAGAGCAACTGATTGTCACGTAACAGTAAGTATGAAAATCGTATATGAGTGAAGCGGCCATGTGATGACTGCTGGAACCTGAAAGCAGAGCTGAATCCTGACAGTTAGGATATTACACATTGTTAGGATTGGCTACAGGGTTTCATTTTATAATTTAACCCCTTCACCCCCAAGGGTGGTTTGCACGTTAATGACCGGGCCAATTTTTACAATTCTGACCACTGTCTCTTTATGAGGTTATAACTCTGGAACGCTTCAACGGATCTTCGCGATTCTGAGACTGTTTTCTCGTGACATATTGTACTTCATGTTAGTGGTAAAATTTCTTCGATATACCTTGCGTTTATTTTTTAAAAAAAATGCAAATATGGCGAAAATTTTGAAAATTTTGCAATTTTCAAACTTTGAATTTTTTTTCCCTTAAAACAGAGAAATATGTCACACAAAATAGTTAAGAAATAACATTTCCCACATGTCTACTTTACATCAGCACAATTTTGGAACCAAAATTTTTTTTTGTTAGGAAATTATAAGGGTTAAAAGTTGACCAGTGATTTCTCATTTTTACAACAAAATTTACAAAGCCATTTTTTTAGGGACCACCTCACATTTGAAGTCACTTTGAGGGGTCTATATGGCATAAAATACCCAAAAGTGACACCATTCTAAAAACTGCACCCTCAAGGTACTCAAAACAACATTCAAGAAGTTTAATAACCCTTCAGGTGCTTCACAGGAGCTGAAGCAACGTGGAAGGAAAAAATTAATATTTAACTTTTTAGCCACAAAAATGATCTTTTACAAACTTTTTTTTCTTTTCACAAGGGTAAAAGGAGAAAATGGGCAGATAAAGTTGTTGTGCAATTTCTCCTGAGTACGCCAATACCCCATATGTGGGGGAAAACCACTGTTTGGGCACACGGCAGAGCTCGTAAGGGAAGGAGCGCCGTTTGACTTTTTCAAACTAAAATTGGCTGGAATTGAGATTGGACACCATGTCGTGTTTGGAGAGTCCCTGATATGCCTAAACAGTGGAAACCCCCCACAAGTGACACCATTTTGGAAACTAGACCCCCTAAGGAACTTATCTAGATCTGTTGTGAGCACTTTGAACCCCAAAGTGTTTCACAAAAGTTTATAATGCCTGGGTGTAAAAAAAAAAAAAAAAACAATTTTCCACAAAAATGATTATTTAGTCCCAAATTTTGATTTTTCCCAAGGAAATTGGACCCCAAAAGTTGTTGTCCCATTTGTCCTGAGTACGCTGATACCCCATATGTGGGGGGGGGGAAACTGTTTGGGCGCACGGCAGGGCTTGGAAAGGAAGCAGTAACGTTTTGGAATGCAAACATTGATGGGGGTCATGTTCCGTTTGTAGTGCCCCAGATGAGCCTAAACAGTGGAAACCCCCCACAAGTGACCCCATTTTGGAAGCTAGACCCCCTAAGGAACTTATCTAGATCTTTGGTGAGCACTTTGAACCCCCAAGTGCTTCACACAAGTTTATAAGCGAGCTGAAAATAAAAAATCCTATTTTTTTTCACAAAAAATTGATCTTTAGTCACCCAATTTTTATTTTCCCAAGGGTAACAGAGAATTGGACCCAAAAGTTGTTGTCCAATTTGTCCTGAGTACGCTGATACCCCATATGTGGGGGGAAAACCCCTGTTTGGGCGCATGGCAGAGCTCGGAAGGAAGGAGCACCGTTGACTTTTTCAACAAAATTGGCTGGAATTGAGATTGGACCCATGTTGCATTTGGAGAGCCCCTGATGCCTAAACAGTGGAAACCCCCACAAGTGACCCCATTTGGAAACTAGACCCCCTAAGGAACTTATCTAGATCTTTGGTGAGCACTTTGAACCCCAAGTGCTTCACAAAGTTTATAAGTAAGCCGTAAAAAATAAAAAATCTATTTTTTTCCACAAAAATGATCTTTTCACCCCAATTTTTATTTTCCCAAGGGAAATTGACCCAAAAGTTTGTGCCAATTTGTCCTGAGTACGCTGATACCCCATATGTGGGAGTAAACCACTGTTTGGGGCATGGCAGAGCTTGGAAGGGAAGAGCGCCGTTTGACTTTTTCAACTAAAATTGGCTGGAATTGAGATTGGACACATGTTCGTTTTGGAGAGTCCCCTGATGATGCCTAAACAGTGGAAACCCCCCACAAGTGACCCATTTGGAAACTAGACCCCCTAAGGAACTTATCTAGATCTTTGTGAGCACTTTGAACCCCAAGTGCTTCACAAAAGTTTATAATGCCTGAGCTGTAAAATAAAAAATCAAATATTTTTTCCAAAAATGATCTTTAGTCCCAATTTTTATTTTTCCCAAGGAAATTGGACCCAAAAGTTGTTGTCCATTTGTCCTGAGTACGCTGATACCCCATATGTGGGGGGAACACTGTTTGGGCGCACGGCAGGCTTGGAAGGAAGAGAACGTTTTGGAATGCAAACATTGATGGGTATGTTCCGTTGATGAGGCCCCAGTGAGCCTAAACAGTGGAAACCCCCCACAAGTGACCCCATTTTGGAACTAGACCCCCTAAGGAACTTATCTAGATCTTTGGTGAGCACTTTGAACCCCCAAGTGCTTCACACAAGTTTATAACGTAGAGCCGTAAAATAAAAAATCTATTTTTTTTCCAAAAATGATCTTTAGCACCCAATTTTTATTTTCCCAAGGGTAACAGGAGAAATTGGACCACAAAATTTGTTGTCCAATTTGTCCTGAGTACGCTGATACCCCATATGTGGGAGAAACCACTGTTTGGGCGCATGCAGAGCTCGGAAGGAAGGAGTTTGATACAGTGGAATTGAGATTGGATGCCATGTCGTGCATTTGGAGAGCCCCTGATGTGCCTAAACAGTGGAAACCCCCACAAGTGACCCCATTTTGGAAACTAGACCCCCAAGGAACTTATCTAGATTTGGTGAGCAATTTGAACCCCAAAGTGCTTCACAAAGTTTATAACGTACAGCCGTAAAATTAAAAATCTTTTTTTTTACACAAAATGATTTTTTCACCCCAATTTTATTTTCACAAGGGTAACAGAGAAATTGACCCAAAAGTTTTGTCAATTTGTCCTGAGTAGCTGATACCCATATGTGGGAGTAAACTACTGTTGGAGTGGGTCGAAGGGAGTAGAGTTTTGGATTGCAGACTTGTGAATGGCTGGGAGTCATGTCGTTTTGGAGAGCCCTGATGCGCCTAAACAGTGGAAACCCCCCACAAGTGACCCCATTTTGGAAAATAGACCCCACAAGGAACTTATCTAGATGTGTGGTGAGCACTTTGAACCCCAAAGTGCTTCACAGAAGTTAATAACGTACAGCCGTAAAATAAAAAATCTCTTTTTTTTTTACAAAAATGATTTTTTCGCCCCCAATATTTTATTTTCACAAGGGTAACAGGAGAAATTGGACCCCAAAAGTTGTTGTCCAATTTGTCCTGAGTACGCTGATACCCAATATGTGGGAGTAAACTACTGTATGGGCGCACGTCGAGGCTCGGAAGGGAAGTAGTGACGTTTTGGATTGCAGACTTTGATGGAATGGTCTGGGGGAGTCATGTCGCATTTGGAGAGCCCCTGATGCGCCTAAACAGTGGAAACCCCCACAAGTGACCCCATTTTGGAAAATAGACCCCACAAGGAACTTATCTAGATGTGTGGTGAGCACTTTGAACCCCAAAGTGCTTCACAGAAGTTTATAACGTACAGCCGTAAAAATAAAAAATCCTTTTTTTTTTTACAAAAATGATTTTTTCGCCCCCAATATTTTATTTTCACAAGGGTAACAGGAGAAATTGGACCCCAAAAGTTGTTGTCCAATTTGTCCTGAGTACGCTGATACCCAATATGTGGGAGTAAACTACTGTATGGGCGCACGTCGGGGCTCGGAAGGGAAGTAGTGACGTTTTGGATTGCAGACTTTGATGGAATGGTCTGGGGGCGTCATGTCGCATTTGGAGAGCCCCTGATGCGCCTAAACAGTGGAAACCCCCCACAAGTGACCCTATTTTGGAAAATAGACCCCACAAGGAACTTATCTAGAAGTGTGGTGAGCGCTATGAAGCCCCAAGTGCTTCACAGAAGTTTTATAACATACAGCCGTAAAAACAAAAAAATCATTTTTTTTTTTACAAAAATGATTTTGTCGCCCCCAGTTTTTTATTTTCCTAAGGGTAACAGGAGAAATAGGACAAATTGCACAATAACTCTTGTGGTCCAGAGTACGCTGATACCCCATATGCGGGAGTAAACTACTGTTTGGGCGCATGGCAGAGCTCAGAAGTGAAGGAGCACCGTTTGACTTTTTCAACGCAGAATTGGCTGGAATTAAGATCAGACACCATGTCACATTTGGAGAGCCCCTGATGTGCCTAAACAGCAGAAACCCTCCAATTCTAACTCCAACCCTAACCCCAACACACCCCTAACCCTAGTCCCAACCCTAACCACAAACCTAACCCTAACACACCCCTAACCGTAATCCCAACCCTAATCCTAATCCTAACGTTAGCGCCAACCCTAACCCTAACTTTAGCCGCAACCCTAACGGGAAAATGGAAATAAATACATTTTTTTAATTTTATTATTTTTCCCTAACTAAGGGGGTGATAAAGGGGGGTTTGATTTACTATTTATAGCGGGTTTTTGTGATTGGCAGCTGTCACGCTAAAAGACGCTTTTTATTGCAAAAATTAGTTTTTTGCATCACCACATTTTGAGAGCTATAATTTTTGCATATTTTGGCCCACAGAGTCATGTGAGGTCTTATTTTTTGCGGGACGAGGTGATGTTTTTATTGGTACAATTTTTGAGCACGTGACATTTTTTGATCGCTTTTTATTTCGATTTTTGGGAGGTTAGAATGAACAAAAATCAGCAATTCATGAATTTCTTTTGGGGGAGGCGTTTGTACCGTTCCGCGTGTGGTAAAATTGATAAAGCAGTTTTATTCTTCGGGTCAGTACGATTACGGCGATACCTTATTTATATCATTTTTTTATGTTTTGGCGCTTTTATAGAATGAAAACAATTTTATATAAAAAATTATTATTTTTGCATTGCTTTATTCTGTGAGCTATAATTTTTTTATTTTTTCACTGATAATGCTGTGTTATAGCTCGTTTTTTGCGGGACAAGATGACGTTTTCAGCGGTACCATGTTATTTATATCCGTCTTTTTGATCGCGTGTTATTCCACTTTTTGTTCAGCGGTATGATGATAAAGCATTGATTTTTTGCTTCGTTTTTTTTTTTTTTTTTTAAGGGGTTCACTAAAGGGGTTAACTAGTGGGACAGTTTTATAGGGGGGGTCGTTACGGACGCGACGATACTAAATATGTGTACTTTTATTGTTTTGTTTTTTTTATTTACAGGAAAGAATGAATTTATTGGGGAATATATATTTTTTTTTTATGATTTTTTTTTACCACTTTTTATTTTTATTTTTTTAACTTTTTTACTTTGTCCCAGGGTGGGACATCACTGTATTTTATCAGATCGCTGGTGTGACAGTGTGCACAGCACTCTGTCACACCAGCGATCGCTCTGGCAGTGCTGCGGGCTTCTCAGTGCCTGCTCTCAGCAGGCACTGAGGAAGCCGCCTCCCTGCAGGACCCCGGCGCCATCTTGGATCCGGGGACCTGGAGGGAGGACGGACCCTCAGAACAGCGCGACACATCGCGCTGCTCTGAGGGTCTCAGGGGGGCGCGCAGGGAGCCCCCACCCTGCGCGATCCTCCCCTGTGCCCCGGGTACACCGCGATCATGTTTGATCGCGGTGTGCCAGGGGTTAATGTGCCGGGAGCGGTCCGTGACCGCTCCTGACACACAGTCACGGGTGTCAGCTGTGAATCAGCTGACACCCGGCGGCGATCAGCTGCGCTCCCCCCGGGAGCGCAGCTGATCGCCCATGACGTACTATTCCGTCCATGGGAATTAGGTCCAGGGTCACATGGACGGAATAGTACGTCTGATGGCAGAGAGGGGTTAAGGGCTCATCCAGGTTTGAGTTATTCTACAGTGCCTACAAGTAGTATTCAACCCCCTGCAGATTTAGCTGGTTGACACATGCGGAATTAACTTGGCATTGTGACATTTGTACTGTAGATCAGCCTGGAAGTGGGAAATGCACTGCTGCAAAAATTTTTGTTTTAATTTTTTTTTTTTTTTTTAAAACGTTAAAAGTTAATTCAGAGTGTCATTTATTATTCAACCCCTCAAACCACAAGAATTCTGTTTGGTCCCCCTAAAGTATTAAGAAGTAGTTCAGGCACCAAGAATAATGAGCTTCACATGTGTGGATTAATGATCTCTTTTGCCAGCCTTTTCTGACTATTTAAGACCCTCCCCAAACTTGTGAACAGCACTCATACATGGTCAACATGGGAAAGACAAAGGAGCATTCCATGGCCATCAGAGACAAGATCGTGGAGGGTCACAAGTCTGGCAAGGGGTACAAAACCCTTTCCAAGGAGTTGGCCCTACCTGTCTCCACTGTTGGGAGCATCATCCGTAAGTGGAAGGCTTATGGAACTACTGTTAGCCTTCCACGGCCTGGACAGCCTTTGAAAGTTTCCTCCCGTGCCGAGGTCAGGCTTGTCCGAAGAGTCAAGGCTAACCCAAGGACAACAAGGAAGGAGCTCCGGGAAGATCTCATGGCAGTGGGGACATTGGTTTCAGTCAATACCATAAGTAACGTACTCCACCGCAATGGTCTCCGTTCCAGACGAGCCCGTAAGGTACCTTTACTTTCAAAGCGTCATGTCAAGGCCGTCTACAGTTTGCTCATGATCACTTGGAGACTCTGAGACAGACTGGTTCAAGGTTCTATGGTCTGATGAGACCAAGATCGAGATCTTTGGTGCCAACCACACACGTGACGTTTGAGAACTGGATGGCACTGCATACGACCCCAAGAATACCATCCCTACAGTCAAGCATGGTGGTGGCAGCATCATGCTGTGGGGCTGTTTCTCAGCCAAGGGGCCTGGCCATCTGGTCCGCATCCATGGGAGGATGGATAGCACGGTCTACCTGGAGATTTTGGCCAAGAACCTCCGCTCCTCCATCAAGGATCTTAAGATGGGTCGTAATTTCATCTTCCAACAAGACAACGACCCAAAGCACACAGCCAAGAAAACCAAGGCCTGGTTCAAGAGGGAAAAGTCAAGGTGTTGGAGTGGCCTAGTCAGTCTCCTGACCTTAACCCAATTGAAAACTTGTGGAAGGAGCTCAAGATTAAAGTCCACATGAGACACCCAAAGAACCTAGATAACTTGGAGAAGATCTGCATGGAGGAGTGGGCCAAGATAACTCCACATACCCTAGCCGGCCTGATCAGGTCTTATAAAAGACGATTATTAGCTGTAATTGCAAACAAGGGTTATTCCACGAAATATTAAACATAGGGGTTGTATAATAATTGACCCACACTTTTATGTTTAAAATTTATTAAAATTCAACTGAGCAACATAACTTTTGTTTTGTAAGATTTATGCTTCTGTTAATAAATCCTACTCTCGTTTGCAGTTTGAAGGCTCTAACTTATTTGCATCTTATCAAACCAGCTAAATCTGCAGGGGTTGAATACTACTTGTAGGCACTGTATGTGACTGCAGGCTTCTGAATTCTCACAGCACAAGCACTGCACACTTTAGGATTCTCCCTTGCCGGTGGAAAGAGCAGACGGTCATGTCAGCACAAGTATTTGATTTGTATACTTCTGGCCACATTCAAACTAGACTTGCCCGATCTCGATCAATTCATTTTCATTGAGTGAGGCCACACATGTCTAGTCAGCAAGTGATAACATGTATGCAACACCAGAGAATCCTGACAGTGTGCAGTTTAGCACTGTGAGAATTCAGAAGTCTGCAGTCATATAGGATGACTGCAGACTCATCACAAACTTGGACAATGTTCCTAACATAAATAAGAATATGAGAATTAGTCAGTATCACAAAAAAACATTTACATTCAGGTACCTTATCGAGGACAATGTTTCTGGAGTTGCCTCTTTCTTTTCATCTTCATCTTGTCCAGATGCCATGATGACTCTTCTCATCCACAGCCAGAGCTCCTTTCTGCAGACTTCCATCTTCTACTGTCTTCTGCAGTACATCCCGGCACAACAGCCTTAAAGATAGCAGTATCATTATAATGCTGCTGAATAAAAATATCTTCCCTAAGCTGAGCCCCTAAATAAATAATTGCTCCTCACTATATTCCTAGCACAAAATATGACCCTCACACTGTCCCTGTTATGGTATGTAAGGAGGGTCTAGGTTTTAACCATTTAAATGTTTATGCTGCTATGTGTATATATGTATATCTGTCAGGTACTTTATAGTGATGTCTTTTATATAGAGTTAGTTAAGGTAGTGCATCCTTTGGGAACATTAGAGGAAGGCACTTGTAGTATAGTAGTTACAGTTGGTTAAATATAATTTTGCAAGGGATCACTAGATGGGGGCATATTAGTGGATCCAGTTAGAGAGTTATTAGATGGTTAGTATAGTACAGTGGTAGGACACAAGGTGGGGACATTCTGGTGTAGTTGAAGAAGCGAAGCGGAATAGTGGAAGTTGTATTGTTGGTACCATATCAAACATGCTAATGGTGTCTTAGATGTGCTGTGTCCGGAGGAAAATAAAGCTGACCTGTTTGAAGTTATTCTGTGCTCTGACTCTGATTCTTCGTGTTCCGAATCTGATGAGGAGGATTCCAAGGATGAGGAAGATGTCCGTACAGTCAGGACAGCTAGTGCTGTCTTGTCCAACCCCCGGCCATGGTTTTTGCATGTGGCGTAGTCGGCAGGATCTTGCTGCCCCATCTGGCAGTGAAACCATTGTGGTGATGAAGTATATGGGAAGAGCTAGACTGGATGCAGTTACCCGCAACGTACAGATCAAGGATGAAAAATTTTACAAGTTGGATGTAACCCCAGTACCGGATTTGACTAAGGAAGAATTAAAGAAAGATTCTACAAACCCCAAGATGGCGACCATTAAGATGGAGAATTCTGGCGCCAAAAATGACTGTTCTTGTCAACAAGATGCATTTCGTGGGCGTGACATAGTCCCAAGGGCGCCAAACGAGAATTGTCAACAATGTCGGGTCCGCCCCTGCAAGGAGGAGTATACACAGATGGACATTCGTCCTTTCCCACCTAATGCTGGAAAATGGGTGGAGAGGCCAACGAGAGCACCACACTGGAACAGGAGCATCCCTGCAGTATGTGTTGAGTGCAGCGGTCCGACGCCAATCACACCCGAAGCGACGGACACGATGCACCGGTGCAGCTGTAGATGGATCGGATGTACGGAATGGCGGTGGTGACGGGAAGGAGAGGCCAGGCGTCTCACCCGCAATTGGGAAGAGATGCTGGAGGACTAGGCCCTTACCCGAAGTGAAAGTTTGCAGCTAGAGATGGAACATGTGACGGCCGAACCTGCCAAACCGGAGTCCGTCGACAGCTCGAAGGAGTGTCTGCCTGCCACGCTGACCGTGCTGGAAACAGCGCGGGATGAGCCGTCACTCTCTCACAATGAGGAACCAACAGCCCCGGACGTTGTGCTTGCCGTACAGCAGGAAGAAGAACTCCAGCACACCTCCGAATCCAGCTCCTGGAGCGATGAGAAGACAGAGGAAGCCGCCCGAGAGGAGGAAGCTGTGAAGTCGTTGGAAACCGTGGTCTCCCGCTGGCAGCAGTATATGGAGGAATTGAGAGACAGCCTGGGCGGAGCGACAAAACCAAGTAGGGTGAGTGCCTTGCAGCCACAGCCGGTAACGGACCCCGTAGTCTCCTCGTCTTCCCCCTGTGGTGACACAAGACCCAAGATCCCTGCCGCTGAACATCCACGCTCCCGCCCGGCGTCGCCTGAATCCGCTTCCTGTACGCCACTCAGCAGTCCATCTGGATAGCGGACATCATTTTGGAAAAGAAGGCCAAGGAGCGGAAGATCTGGTCGCTCCTTCATCAAAAGGGAGAAGCGGCGATGCCAACTCCCAGTACCTACAGCCAATTGGTCTACACCAATGTGGAACGAGGCTAAGGATTCATAGAGGAGGAAGGAACACAAAACAAGATATACGTGAACGCTTCCTCCATTAAGCATGGACGAGCTCTACAGGTGGGAAACTGGGTCTCATTCTTTAAAGAATACTGTACCTGCGGCTACTTTGTGGTGGTGGTCATCCTGTGCCCGGAAGAGGGTGAATGTTCCGGAGGAGCTGCGGTGCGGAAAACTTTCCTTTGAACTTTCGGTGAATCGGCGTTGAGCCCCCGTTGGACTCTCGTCGCGCCATTGCTTTAACGTCATGTTAGTGCTTTTTGCACGAGAATTTCAGGGACTGTTCTGCGTCCCCCAGGGTAGGAAACCCTGCAACGTTGTTTGCCTGGAGTGTCGACAAGCGGGACCCTGTTTCTTTTTGAAGTTTTTTTTGGTGTGCTTCCCTCATAAGAAGGGGGGGAGAAGGACATTTTTGTTTTTCTACTGAAAATTTGATGCTGCCTCAATATTAAGAAGATGTTATATGTTTTAAAAAAGGTGCATAGTATATTTATCGCTTGACAATAAAGTGTGTATTCATGCCTCCATATTGCCAGGATGGCAATAATTTTAGGAAGGGGGAATGTAAGGAGGGTCAAGGTTTTAACCCTTTAAATGTTTATGCTCCTTTGTGTATATATGTATATCTGTCATGCACTTTATAGTGATGTCTTTTATATACTGTAGAGTTAGGTAAGGTAGTGCATCCTTTGGGAACATTAGAAGAGGGCACTTGTAGAATAGTAGTTACGGTTGTGTAAATACAGTTATATGAAAAAGTTTGGGCACCCCTATTAATCTTAAGCTTAATGTTTGATAAAAATTGGTGTTTTTGCAACAGCTATTTCAGTTTGATCTAATAACTATTGGACACAGTAATGTTTCTGCCTTGAAATGAGGTTTATTCTACTAGCAGAACATGTGCAGTCTGCATCCAAACTAAATTTGACAGGTACATAAGTATGGGCACCTCACCAGAAAAGTGACATTAATATTTAGTAGATCCTCCTTTTGCAAAAATAACAGCCTCTATTCGCTTCCTGTAGCTTTTAATGAGTTCCTGGATCCTGGATGAAGGTATTTTGACCATTCCTCTTTACAAAACAATTCCAGTTCAGTTAAGTTTGATGGTCGCCGAGCATGGACAGCGCTCTTCAAATGATCCCACAGATGTTCAATGATATTCAGGTCTGGGGACTGGGATGGCCATTCCAGAACATTGTAATTGTTCCTCTGCATGAATGAGTAGATTTGGAGCGGTGTTTTGGATCATTGTCTTGCTGAAAGATCCATCCCCTGCGTAACTTCAACTTTGTCACTGATTCTTGAACATTATTGTCAAGAATCTGCTGATACTGAGTGGAATCCATGCGTCCCTCAACTTTAACAAGATTCCCGGAGCCGGCATTGGCCACACAGCCCCAAAGCATGATGGAACCTCCACCAAATTTTACTGTGGGTAGCAAGTGTTTTTCTTGGAATGCTGTGTTTTTTTGACGCCATGCATAACGCCTTTTTGTATGACCAAACAACTCAATCTTGGTTTCATCAGTCCACAGGACCTTCTTCCAAAAAGAAATTGGCTTCTCCAAATGTGCTTTTGCATACCTCAGCCGACTCTGTTTGTGGCGTGCTTGCAGAAATGGCTTCTTTCGCATCACTCTCCCATACAGCTTCTCCTTGTGCAAAGTGTGTTGTATAGTTGACCGATGCACAGTGACACCATCTGCAGCAAGTTGATGCTGCAGCTCTCTGGAGGTGGTCTGAGGATTGTCCTTGACTGATCTCACCATTCTTCTTCTCTGCCTTTCTGATGTTTTTCTTGGCCTGCCAATTCTGGCCTTAACAAGAACTGTCCCTGTGTTCTTCCATTTCCTTACTATGTTCCTCACAGTGGAAACTGACAGGTTAAATCTCTGAGACAGCTTTTTGTATCCTTCCCCTGAACAACTATGTTGAATAATCTTTGTTTTCAGATCATTTGACAGTTGTTTCGAGGAGCCCATGATGCCACTCTTCAGAGGAGATTCAAACAGGAGAACAACTTGCAAGTGGCCACTTTAAGTAGCTTTTCTCATGATTGCATACACCTGGCTATGAAGTTCAAAGCTCAATGAGGTTACAAAACCAAAAAAAGTGCTTTAGTAAGTCAGTAAAAAGTAGGTAGGAGTATTTAAAACAAGAAAATGATAAGGGTGCCCATACTTATGCACCTGTCAAATTTTGTTTGAATGCAGATTGCACATTTTCTATTAGTACAATAAACCTCATTTCAAGGCAGAAACATTACTGTGTCCAATAGTTGTTAGATATATCAAACTGAAATAGCTGTTGCAAAAACACCAATTTTTATCAAACATTAAGCTTAAAATTAATAGGGGTGCCCAAACTTTTTCATATAACTGTATAGTTTTGCAAGGGATCACAGTGTAGTGAAGACTGGTAGGACATCAAGGGGTTAAGTGGGTGAAGTGTCGGTCGGGAATGAGTGTGAGGGACTTCCTAGATAGAGTTAGAGTTAGAGTGGACCCTGCTACTGTGAGGACGTCCATGATCCCGGGCCATGCAACCGACACACAAGAAGTGAGTTCTGTGAAGGGTACCAGCAACCGTAGTGAAGCCGGTAAAGGAATCACCGTGGGAACGTTAGCCAGAGTCTGTGGGCTGACAAATCAGTAGTTCCAGTAGAAGAACCACTATGGGAATGCTCAGCAGAAGTGTGCGTGCTGGAGCAGCAGCGAGTGGGCCACCAGCGAGTACGCGGGCAGGATAACCAAAAGGGGGTGGACGACCTAGTAGATGTGTATTTCCGTGACTGGATTGAAGTGTCTCCAGGGAAAGAGATCGAAGTGCTGTTTTCACCGGGCTCCTCGTCCCTATTTTACTTTGTGGTCCATTCTGGTGTAGTTGAAGAAGTGAAGCGGAATAGTGGAAGATGTATTGCTGATACCGTATCAAACGTGCTAATGGTGTCTTGGATGTGCTGTATCCGGAGAAAAATAAAGCTGACCTGTTTGAAGTTATTCTGGGCTCTGACTACGATTCTTCGTGTTCCGAATCTGATGAGGAGGATTCCAGGGATGAGGCAGATGTCCATACAGTCAGGACAGCTAGTGCTGTCATGTCCAACCCTTGGCCATGGTTTTACAGGTACATGCCCTCCACACTGCCCTCTCTCTTTTCCATACTTCACACTGTCTTCTCACACTGTGTCCCTCCTATAGGGCCCAGTCTTTATACTGTGCCCCTTCATTACACTCCTCCTTCTTGGCACACTGTCTCCTCCTAGCTGTGCCCTTACACTGTTCCCCACACTACTCAGTCTCTATTCTATGCCCACTCACACTTTCCTCCTCCCAAACTGCTCACATTTCTTGTTCCCTCCTCATGTACGTCCCCCCTGCAAACTATACTGTTTCCTCACATATTTACCCCCTTGCTCTCCATATTTCCTCCTCACACATCCCCCCGACTCGCCATACTGTGTTCGGACACATCCCATCACCCTCGTTCCCCATAGTTCCTCCTCACACATCCCATCACCCTCGCTCCCAATACTGTGTCGGCATACATTTTTCCCTTCGCTACTCACTTTGTCCACCCCCATCTCCCTACTCACCCCCCCACAGAATATATCCACTCTCCTTCTGACAAAATAAATCCATCCCCCTCCACACAGAAAATAGATTCAACCCCTCCACACAGAATAAATGCACCCTGCTCCACACACTGAATAAATTCTCGACTCCACACACATACACTGAATAAATCTCCACCCCCCACACACACTGAATAAATCCACAACACACACTGAACAAATCCCCCCACACTCAGTGAATAAATACACACACACACTGAATAAATCCTGACTCCCCCCACACAAACACACACACAACCACTGAATAAATCCCAACTCCCTCCACAAATACACACACACTGAATAAATCCCCCACACTGAATAAATCCCCCCCCACACACACACACTGAATAAATCCGCCCCTCACACACTGAATAAATCCCTGACACCCCTTGAACACACACACTGAATAAATCCCGACCCCACCCCCACACACACTGAATAAATCCCTAACCACACACACACTGAATAAATCCTTAACCACACACACACTGAATAAATCCCTAATCACACACACACACTGAATAAATCACCCACACACAGTGAATAAATCACCCACAAACACTGAATAAATCCCTGACCCACCCACACTCACACGGAATAAGTCCTGATCCCCCAACACACAGTCACACACACACTGAATAGATCCCTAACCACACACACACACAATGTATAAATCCCCAACCTCCCCCCACACACATACTGAATAAATCCCCGACCCCCCACACTAAAATCACACACACACACACACACACACTGGATAAATAGACGCACACTGAACAAATCTCCCCAAACACTGAATAAATAAAAATAAACACACACACTGAATAAATATTCACATACATACAACACCCCACACTGAATCTTCGGTGTCTTCAGCTCCACAACCACAGGAGCACTTACCACTGAGTCTCTTCTCTCTTCTCTGCGAGCCGGTGAGTGACGTCAACAGAGTGATCACATGACCTGATCACGCTGCTGGCGTTGCTCTGACCCAGTGATCAGAGAGAAAATTGTACTCGCATATGTTAGCCGCGAGTACAATTGATCCCTGGGAACCGGAGTGCTGCAGCTTCTCTGTGCTATGTTGGAGAACTGCCAACTCCCAGTCCGGGGGGCAGCAGAATGCAGCTGCAGGGGAGACACTTTGGATCACCGCATTAGGCGGCCCAACTGTGTCCCCCTGCCACTGTGCCCTGGGCACATGCCCAGCTGCCCCTGTAGATACGCCTCTGGGTATTCCCATATTCAAGATCCTATCCCAATACGTAGTAGGTGTAGTAAAGTAACACTAATAATATTGGCAAATATCTCCAATTAGAAAAGTAGTATATTTTTTTCCTCATGTGCAGACATTGCAGGACCTTATGTATCCATGGTTACGACCACTAGCAACTAGCTGTCACTTCATCAGTGGTCGTAACCATGGATACCTAAGGTTCTGCAATGCCAGCACATGAGGAAAGAGACAGAGCGAATCAGAAAAACTATTCTACATTTCTAACTGTAGGTATTTGCTAATATTATTATTATTACACCTGCTACATTCTGGGATAGGATCTTGGAGATGAGAATACCTCTTTAAGTAGCACCTGGTAGGTGCCATTATCATCATTTCTTTCTTGTAGTGCTTCCATTACTCCGTTTCCTCCATCGCATCATCAGATATCCATATCTGTTTGTGAGGTCAGCGAACAACTATTATACATGCCCAGTTGTACGCTTGTATGCCAAACTCATCTCCTACTTGGTCAATTCTCTGTTAGTGCAGTCTCTGTCATACCAGATACCTTTTGGGAAATTATGTTGTGTCTTCAGCCTCACTGGAAGATACACAGCCGCTGTTATTTCTTTCCAAAAGGGGCACTCCCTCTCTGTTCTGATGTGCAGGAGAACACTGTTGTCATATGCAACAGATCAGAACTTATTATAAGTGAAGGAGGACTTTATGCTGACCTGACAGTAGATGGCGATGTTGTGTAACGTTTCCTTTTTTAATGTATAGTATAAGAATTAGTCTCTTCTGTGTTAGTTTCACTTTCATTTTGTTCATGTTAGCTGATGCAATGCTGTAATGTCATACCTCCCAACCGTCCCGGTTTCAGCGGGACAGTCCCGATTTCGAGTCCCTGTCCCGCTGTCCCGGCCGGGAGGCTTAATGTCCCGCGATCGCGGTTGGGTAGTGATGACAGCAGAGTGCACAGCGGATACCCGGGGACTGGGAGAACTTTCTCCCAGTCACTTGTCACGTTCCACAGGAAGTGACCTCTGACCTCATTTCCGGCGGTCAGCTGGTACAGCACGAGGAGGTAATGCTAGTTTGGGAGGACAGATCCGGCGGCGGCGGTGCATCCAGCGCTCCATGCAGTACCCGGCTCTCACTCCAAGAGATGATAATCCCAGATCCTGCCTGTCTCGCTCTCAGAAGCTGCAGCTCCATGCGTGGCAGCATGTGAGAGTGAGACAGGCAGGATGAGATCATCATCTGTTGGAGTGAGAGCCGGGTACTGCATGCAGCGCTCATCTGTGCATCGGGGGAGGGATTGTTTACAGCCAGAGAGTGAGGCAGGCAGGGCTGAGACGCTGCACTGTGGCAGCCATTTGTTTCCACATCATCCTCAGTGCTGTCTAAGCCCTGCCTGCATCACTCTCTGGCTGTAAACAATCAGTGTCTCACTTGGCTGTGGTATATGCCTCAGGACTGAGAGACAGTATACCAGTGGTATCTCTCAGTCCTGAGGCTCCTGATTCAGTAGTGTAGAGATCCAGTCATGAAGCTGACTGTCAGCAATTGGCACCATGTCGATGGGTCAGTAGGATTCCTCTGTAAGGCCAGGTTCACATTGAGTCAATGGCAATGCGCTGACGGAATCCGTTACATAGTGGCACTAACACTATGTAACGGATGTGTTAGCGCACCCATAGACTGCAATTATGTAGCGCATCGCTAGCTCATGTCATATTTGGCATGCGTTAGCGATGTGGCGTCATTCTGTGACAGACCGTCGAACGCGGTCTGCAGCATTAGGCTACGTTCACATTGCGTTAGTGCAGTCTGCTCAACGTATGCGTTAAATGGACTGCTCTAACGCAAGTGGCTTTTAAAGATTGCGTTATGTGATCGTGCTAGAGGTGATGGACCCCCGAACGCTGCAGACTGCGTCCGAGTCTCTGTCACAGAATGACAGCACATCGCTAACACATGTCAAATATGACATGTGCTAGCGATGCGCTACATAATTTCAGTCTATGGGTGCGCTAACGCATCCGTTACATAGCGTTAGTGCCGCTATGTAACGGATGCCGTCAGAGTATTGCCATTGACGCAATGTTAACCCAGCCTTCGGGGGTCCGTCACCGCTAGCGCGATCGCATAACGCGATCTTTAAAAGGCACTCGCATTAGCGCAGTCCGTTTAACGCATACGTTGAGTAGACTGCACTAACGCAATGTGAACCTAACCTAAGATAGAGTAGAATTATGTCTATCTGCTTCTTTCTCCAATGGAGACTCTCCTATATATACAGTGTTGATGTAGTGTATGGGGAATATATATATAGTGTACAGAGTATATATGTACAGTGAACATGTAGTGTACGAGGTATATACAATGTATAATTGCATAGTGTACAGGGTATACAGTGTACACTGTATAAATATGTAGTGTACAGTCTGTCCATATATAGTGTGTATGTGTACTGTTATACTGGCACATGTCGGGGGCCTGCACACTTCCTGTCAGGACTGTGATGTGCTTCTTTTTGATCCACTCCTTTGTTGCCTTGGATGTACGTTTTGGGTCATAGTCTTGCTGGAAAACCCAGCCACGACCCATTCTTAATGTCCTGGCGGAGGGAAGGAGGTTGTCAGGATTTTATGGTACGCTCCATCCATTCTTGGGTGTGGTTGGGGCGTGGATATGGGTGTGACTGGTGAAATGGGCGTGGTTTGGGGGGCGTGGCCTAAAATTTGCCGCGGCGCGCTGTGCCTTTGTCCCTCTTTCCCTTCTTCAAAAGTTGGGAGGTATGGTAATGTCTGTGTATTATTCCTTTACTCATGTTCAGAGAAGTAAATGCTTGTTATCCCATGCAACTTGCTCTGTGAAGTTTCCTCTGCAAAGGTGTGGATTCAGAAGCTGTGCAACAAACACGAGCCTTTTTGCACTTTTGTCATTGAGTTTCAAAGTATACTGCAACTCAACATGTGGAACATAAATTAAGGATAGGAGCAATAGTTTTTTCACAGCACATTGGGTCAATGTTTTGAGCAGTGGCAACATCAACCAGGACTGGAGGTAAATTCTCCACTGTTGGGCGTTATGTCTGGTTCCAACACCAGGAAGTGCTTATTCACCCACTCCTAGCCCTCCTCCACATCCTCCTCAGTGGACATCATCTCATCCCTAACAGTAACAAGGCCGAACATTGCATCCAGTCCCTGCAGTCAGTTTTGTTCTGTAACGTTTATGATTGGGTTACATGGTGACCTTGGCCATGACACAAGTTGCATGTCCTGAGATCTCTGTGTGTCGCTGCTACATCACAGCACAATACAAGTACGTTGCATCCCCTAAGGGTCCATGAAATTCAACTTAGAAAAATTCAACTGGATCCCATTTTTTTACTTGCTTGTAGTGGTAGCAATGCGATCCCATTCATTAGTATACTCTACAGACCGATCTTACAGCTGCGTGCAAATACCTGAATTAGGCGTTATCCACCTTAGAGTGGAGGGTCGACTGTAAAACACAAGATGGCTCCTGCACATCTAGTGTGCCCACACCCTAACTGTGATGTTCAATTATGGCCGGTTATTTTAAAGGGGTTGTTATTCAAACCTGCACTGATTAGAACAGTGGTCCCCCAACCTTTTTTTGCACCAGGGACCGGCTTTAAGGAAGACCATTCTTCCATGGCCCGGCGGAGTTGGGCATGGCCAGGGCTTTGGTCATATAGGGCGTGGTTATGGAGGGGGTTGGAGTTAAGTGCATACTTATGATTTAATTATGACATTTACATAGTATGATGGTTCCACCTGTAATCCCCCATATATAGTATGATGGCTCCACACCTGTAATCCCCAATATAAAGTATGATGGCCCCACACATGTAATCCCCCATATATAGTATGATGGCCCCACACATGTAATCCCCCATATATAATATGATGGCTCCACACCTGTAATCCCCATTATAGTGTATGATGACCCCACACATATAACCTCCCATATAAAGTATGATGGCACCACAATGTACTGATTGATATACATATATATAAAAGAAAAAAAATACTCACCTATCTTCCTCTCTATATTCACTGCTGCTCCAGTCGGGCTGCGGCTGCAGTGTTACTAGGGCCGCGGACCGGAGAACAGAGTGCACACTCTCTGCCTACAGACAGCGCTGACACATAACGGGGTCAGCGTGTTCACGGCTGCAGCCACACATGTGTCGCAGCGTTCAGATGATGAGCGCTGCGTGCACGTACGCACTCCCGCCCTGGTAATAATGAACCACCAGGGCAGGCACCTGCAGTGTTATCTGAGCCGCCGCAGAGAACACTGTCAGTGTTTAGTGCTGGTCTGCGGCAGCGCCGTGGGCCGGCATATGAACCCCAACGGCCCTGTACTGGGGTGCGGACCGGTGGTTGGGGACCCCTGGATTAGAAGATCAGATAAGTCTTAAACCAATGGGGCACTGTTTACTCCCACTTCAAAATGGAGCAGCAGATTGGGTACCTAACTTGTCCACTCAGCAGCCCCACAGTGAATGTAAACCCAACCTCAGATATACAACAAAACATGACACATTGCATCTTGTCATTATTTATTTTAGAAAAATGATGTCAAAATGTAGAAAAATGTGTAAAAAATTCAGTACAGAATTTCTGCTTTCATTGGAATTAAGAGTGTAAGTACTAGTAAGATGCTATTAATCAAAAGTCCTTGCCAATTGTTAATTAAAGGGAATCTGTCACCCCCTGGGCCATTTTTAAGCTATTAATATGGGAATACAGGTGATAGAAGTGTTCAAATAACCCTACCTGTATGCCTCATTGCTGTAGTCTTGTTGACAAATCATCTTTAATCCTGTATGTTAATGAGTTCTTCCAGGCTGTGGGGTTTGTGGTGCCTAGTGGAAAACTCAGCCTCCGGTGTCCGTTTGCATAACACCCCCATCTCATCAGCGTCACATAGTCCTGTGACGTGTACTGGTGGCCTCAGAATCCAGCATTTGCACCCTGCAATAGTGCGGTTATGGGTGACCATGAACTTCACTTTATACCAGGGGTGTTCAACCTTTTTTGGCCCAAGGGCCACACTAAAAATTAAAGGGGGTATTACTTCTGTGACATTTGTAGCATATAGAAAGTATCTATTTATATAATCGTCTTATCCTGTCTGTCTAGGAAATTCTGCGTCGCTGATTGGTCCGGCCACGGCCAACCAGCGAGGCAGGGCTAACTCTGCCCATGTGGTCATGTGACTCACCAACTGCCCATAATGTACTGAACATGTTTTGTCAGTTATAGTGTCTGATGTACTTCTGTCACGTTTACTGAACACGGGTAATACACAGTGACATGAGGTAATACACAGGTGACATGAGGTAATACATAAGTAACATAAGGCAATACACAGTAAAATGAGGTAATATACAGTAACATGAGGTAATACACAGTAATATGAGGTAATACACAGGTAACATGAGGTAATACACGGTAACATGAGGTAATACACAGTGATATGAGGTAATACACAGTAATATGAGGTAATACACAGTGACATGAGGTAATACACAGTAACATCAGCGATGCAGGGCTAACTCTGCCCATGTGGTCATGTGACTCACCAACTGCCCATGATGTACTGAACATGTTTTGTCAGTGACAGCGTCTGAGGTACTTCTGTCACGTTTACTGAACATGGGTAATACACAGTGACATGAGGTAATACACAGGTGACATGAGGTAATACATAAGTAACATAAGGTAATACACAGTAAAATGAGGTAATATACAGTAACATGAGGTAATACACAGTAATATGAGGTAATACACAGTAATATGAGGTAATACACAGGTAACATGAGGTAATATGAGGTAACTGACAGTGATATGAGGTAATACACAGTAATATGAGGTAATACACATTAACATGAGGTAATACACAGTGACATGAGGTAATACAATGTAATAGTTTATATATTTTGATGATCTGTGTAATAATTTTGTTCAGTTGTATTAAGTTCTATGAGCAATAATATTTAATGATAATGCATATATTTTACCTGAAAAATCCTGTGTATTCATTGCATTATTCTTAAATCTTCATAAATAAACTACATACATATTCTAGAATACCCGATGCGTTAGAATCAGGCCACCATCTAGTACAACATAAATCTCTTACCTTCAAAAATCATCTAATGGTTTGCAATGAGTTTCTTAACAAGGATTTAGAAATAGATTTTAGAAATAGATTCTGCTCCTAAATCCACATCAAAACTGCCTCAAATGTCTTTGAATAAGTTTCTAACTGATCTGAATGGGAAAAGCTCCACTAGTACACACAGTGCTGTTTTTTCACGGTATTTTGAACATTTCGCAGAAAAACTAATAGGAAGCATATCCAAAGAGTATTTGAAGCATTTTTAATGTGTAAAATATGCTTTTAAACTCTCATAAAAACAGTGTTAATAGGCCTGTGACAGGGTCACTGGCACTGTATGTGAGGGGAGATATGTGTCATGAAGATTGCTTTCTTCAGTGATCTAAAAACCCATAAGTTTCTCTCCAGCATGCTATTGACCCCATGCAGAGATGAGAGATGCCTACTTACCATATCTCCACCTCAAGGGAGTGAATGGGGAGTTAAATGTTCAGCCACTGTTTTTTTTCTCTGTGTTGTGTTTGGAGTGGAGAGACTCCAGACGTGGCTCTAGGAGGAGCTGAAGACATATGGTGGTCTTAGCGGCGAACCCTCAGATACAATGACTTTGCTATAATTTATCTTTTGTTTTGCCGTTTTGCCAGAGTAGCCATGTTTATTTTGCTGAATACTGCTATGGTTTATGCTGTCCCATAATAAACCAGCAGGTGACTTACCTAAGAAGCATTCCTGTGTCTACTTCTGAAAGCAGCTGAGTGAGTCAGCCCCTCACAAGGCCCTAAAGAGGAAGAGGTGCTCACTACAACACATCATTAGTTTTTTGCTTACAGCATAATGTTTCAGATCTCCTATAAACTACCGTGGAGCGAGCCAAAGACACGGCCACCTGTCTAATTCACTTTCTGGTGCGCCAAATGGGTTAAGAGACCACATTCTTCTCATGTATGAGGCATCCAGAGGTGTCTACATAGTACAGTCATGGCCAAAAGTTTTGAGAATGACACAAATATTATATTTTCACATGATCTGCTGCCCTCTGGTTTTTATGTGTGTTTGACAGATGTTTTTATCACAGACAGAAATATAATTGCAAACATATGAGTAACAAAAGCTTATATTGACAGTTAGAATGAGTTAATGCAGCAAGTCAATATTTGCAGTGTTGACCCTTCTTCTTCAGGACCTCTGCAATTCTCCCTGGCATGCTCTCAATCAACTTCTGGACCAAATCCTGGCTGATAGCAGTCCATTCTTGCACAATCAATGCTTTCATTTTGTCAGAATTTTTAGGTTTTTGTTTGTCCACCCGTCTCTTGATGATTGACCACAAGTTCTCAATGGGATTAAGATCTGGGGAGTTTCCAGGCCATGGACCCAAAATCTCTATGTTTTGTTCCCTGAGCCATTTAGTTATCACCTTTGCTTTATGGCAAGGTGCTCCATCATGCTGGAAAAGGCATTGTTGATCGCCAAACTGCTCTTGGAGGGTTGGGAGAAGTTGCTCTTGGAGGACATTCTGGTACCATTCTTTTTTCATGGCTGTGTTTTTAGGCAAGACTGTGAGAGAGCCAATTCCCTTGGCTGAGAAGCAACCCCACACATGAATGGTTTCAGGATGCTTAACAGTTGGCATGAGACAAGACTGGTGGTAGCGCTCACCTTGTCTTCTCCGAATGAGGCGTTTTCCTGATGTCCCAAACAATTGAAAAGGGGATTCATCAGAGAAAATAACTTTACCCCAGTCCTCAGCAGTCCACTGCCTGTACCTTTTGCAGAATATCAGTCTGTCCATGATGTTTTTTCTGGAGAGAAGTGGCTTCTTTGCTGCCCTCCTTGAGACCAGGCCTTGCTCCAAGAGTCTTCGCCTCACAGTGCGTGCAGATGCACTCACACCTGCCTGCTGCCATTCCTGAGCAAGCTCTGCACTGCTGGTAGCCCGATCCCGCAGCTGAAACACTTTTAAGAGACGGTCCTGGTGCTTGCTGGTCTTTCTTGGGCGCCCTGGAGCCTTTTTGGCAACAATGGAACCTCTCTCCTTGAAGTTCTTGATGATGCGATAGATTGTTGACTGAAGTGCAATCTTTCTTGCTGCGATACTCTTCCCTGTTAGGCCATTTTTGTGCATTGCAATGATGACTGCACGTGTTTCTTTAGAGATAACCATGGTTAACAGAACAGAAACAATGATGCCAAGCACCAGCCTCCTTTTAAAGTGTCCAGTGGTGTCATTCTTACTTAATCATGACAGATTGATCTCTAGCCATGTCCTCATCAACACCCAGCTGATCACTCTTTATAACATTCTGGAGTATATGCAAATTGCCATTAGAAAAAGTGAAGCAGTAGACTTTGTAAAAATTAATATTTGTGTCATTCTCAAAACTTTTGTCCATGACTGTACATAGTGCCCCTATTCTAACATGTCAGACAAGCATTTTTCTATCCATATGGTTGGGGGCCACAGAGAATGGCATCATGTGGCGCATGTGGCTTCCAGGCCACAGGTTGTGCACCTCTGCTTTATACCAAAGTATTCTAGAGTTAAATGTGAGGCCATCTATCCAAGAGCTAAAGATTAGACCAAACTGGCCCATGCAGCAGCACATGAACGGTTCTAAGTACACCAGCAAATCTGGGGCACTCATCGGACGTTTCCATGTCGATTCCCCTGCACTAAAGCGTTGGTGTCCTGTTTGCCACCCTGCCACTCTATAAACCACAGGCCTGAAGTGATTTGTGGCCTACAGAATGAAAGCGTCAGAACAAGAGCAATGGAGCAGGGAGATCATGAGATAAACTCCACTTTTCAGCGCAAGAGATCCATAAAATGTAACCATCTGTAGCAACATCACTGACACATTCAAAAACTATAATGGGCGATTTGCAAAAAGACAAATGTATTCAATGGACTAGAGTCACTCTGATAGTAAATGGAACAATAAAGAAATTGAAGAAGTACAAGATTCTCCTTTTCGTTCTAAAGTCTAGTGCGGAAATCTAACATCTCTACAGTTGTAAGAGCTATCTGATTACATTTTAATGTAAACTAATGGTTATGCATTAATTATGTATATGTCAATCAGAGGCGGTTTGTTTCTTTCTATGCAATTTGGATAATTTCATGTACAATATTGTATCATCTGTTGTCGTTTTTTAACTTCACAAGGTACTTAGGAAGTTGGGAAGCACATTGCAACTTGTGAAGTAAGGAGAGGAATTTTCACATAGCTATGAACTCTTCTTTCAGGGTAGGGAGAATATGCTAGGACTTGCAAAGTCTGAATCTCGCAAGCTGTCGGTTTCTTTACCTGAGGGCAAATAAAATTCTGCTATGTAAATATCTCCTAATGTCTCTGATTTCATTAGGAAGCGTATAAAATTTTTATTACTAAAAAATATAATAGGGGAGGGGCACCTGTAACAATGGATGCATATTAGTACCGTAATTAGATAGTAATTTACATAGACGCATATTAGTAAGCAAATAGTTATTTCATCACTGAAAAAATCCACTTGAATCTTAATGTAAATTCCTAGCTAATGTACCAATCCTCCACATTATTGTCACGCGGTCTTATGATATGTGTACGATGTCAGTAAACTATTCTTAAAAGAACAACACTCTATACAACATATAGATTAGCAACATCAGCATGTAAATATAGAATAGATTTACCTGACACGATATCCGTTGAACTCAGGATTAATCTTGAGGACTTGATACACTGTCACAGGAAAGAAGAGGACCGGGGGTCTAACCTGACCCTAAACTGGGGTCCTAACTAATCCCTCACCTTGGAGGTACTGATAATGGTTCAGAGGTCCAAGTCTCCAGCCTAACCCTGTCTCCTATCAGTCCCTGAACCCTGTAATCAGTCCTAAGAAGGATACTGATTACCACCAAAGGGATATGGGCTGATCTCTGCTAAATACACAGATTAGAAATATAAGACAGACTGGAGAAAACACAGACTTGCATACACACTCAAACACAGAAGGAACATAAATGATCTGGGATATTAAACTCTAAGCAAGGTGAGCTTAGAACAACTAAGGAGCTCTTTAACTTAAGTCTATACAGATACAATCCTATCTGTGGTCTGCATGAAGAATTTCACTGGCAACTCCCAAACAGACAACCAGAGATTTAAAGGAAACCAATCAACAAATAATTAATTGCAGCCGGGAGAAACTGCACCCAGTCCCAGAACTGAGCACAGACAGAATTAACTCCCTAACTGCCAAACACAAAGAAACAGCAACTCAGCTGTGAGAAGTCAGAATGTGCAACCGCGACGATCTTCGTGGCGATGCACACATGACAGTACCCCCCTTCTACGAGGGGCCTCCGGACCCTCAGGGCCAGGTTTGCCCGGGTGAGTTCTGTGGAAGGTCCGCACCAAACGATCTGCGTTAATGTCAGACGCAGGAACCCACGTCCTCTCCTCTGGACCATACCCCTTCCAATGCACCAAGTACTGAAGGGACCGGCGATTCAGACGTGAGTCAATGATCTTTGACACTTGAAACTCCAAGTTACCATTGACCACCACTGGAGGAGGAGGTAGAGGTGATGGTATGACTGGTGCCATGTACCTCTTAAGTAATGACTTGTGGAACACATTATGAATTTTAAACGTAGGAGGGAGGTCCAGACGAAATGCCACAGGATTAATTATGGAACTGATCCTGTACGGCCCGATGAATCTGGGGCCCAGCTTCCAGGAGGGAACTTTAAGTTTTATATTCCTGGTAGACAACCATACCAGATCGTTCACATTAAGATCTGGACCAGAAACTCTCCTCCTATCAGCCATACGTTTATAACGGTTCCCCATAGCACTCAGATTATTCAATACACCTCTCCACACTGAAGCAAGTGACGACGAGAAACGCTCCTCCTCAGGAACCCCAGAAGGGCCCCCCCCATTGAAAGTACAAAACTGGGGATGAAAACCATATGCCCCAAAAAAATGGGGATTTACCAGTGGACTCGCTCCGCCTGTTGTTAAGAGCGAACTCTGCCAGAGGCAAGAAAGAAGACCAGTCCTCCTGGTTCTCTGAGACAAAACACCGAAGATAAGTCTCTAGGCTTTGATTCAGACGCTCTGTCTGACCATTGGTCTGCGGATGAAAAGCCGAGGAAAATGACAATTGCATCCCCCGACGTAAACAAAATGCCCTCCAAAACTTGGACACAAACTGAGACCCCCTATCTGACACCACATCAGAAGGCAACCCATGAAGTCTCACAATCTCCCCAATGAACACCTGCGCCAGAGTTTTAGCATTAGGGAGGGCAGGAAGAGCAATGAAATGTGCCATCTTACTGAACCTGTCAACAACCACCAGTATGACAGTCTTCCCTGACGACTGAGGAAGGTCCGTGATGAAGTCCATAGACAAATGAGTCCATGGACGCTCCGGAAGTTTCAAGGGTAAGAGGGTCCCAGACGGACGGGTATGAGGGGTCTTAGAGCGAGCACAAACCCCACAGGATGCGACAAAAGTTAAAACATCTTTATTAACGTTAGGCCACCAAAACCGGCGAGAAAGGAGATCTAAAGTAGCCTTACTCCCTGGATGTCCTGCTAAAGCAGAATTATGATGTGCCTCAATAACCTTTTGTCTCAACTGATTTGGGACAAACAGTCTCCCTGGAGGTCCTGCAGGGGCGTCCCCCTGAACCTCTAATACCTCCTCCTCAAGCTCGGAACATACAGCCGACACTACCACCCCCTCCTGAAGGATAGGAATCGGGTCATCCATTTTCCCGGCCCTGGGAAACTGCGAGACAAGGCATCCGCCTTAACATTCTTAGATCCAGGGCGATAAGTGACAACAAAATTAAACCTGGTAAAAAACAACGACCATCGAGCTTGTCTGGAATTCAGACGCTTAGCAGATTCCAAATACAGCAGGTTCTTGTGATCAGTAATGACGGTGACCGGGTGGACTGCCCCCTCCAAAAAGTGACGCCATTCTTCAAAAGCCAACTTAATGGCCAAAGTTCCCTATTGCCGATATCATAATTCCTTTCGGCGGACGACAATTTCTTAGAAAAGAAAGCGCACGGATGCCATTTACCAGGGGACAGACCCTGGGACAATATTGCACCCACCCCTACGTCAGATGCGTCCACCTCCACAACGAACGGCTGTGATGCATCTGGTTGGATGAGAACGGGTGCCGAAGCAAAACATTTTTTCAAAGAGGAAAAAGCTTGGCAAGCTTTGTCCGACCATTTAGAAAAATCCGTCCCTTTTCTTGTCATGTCAGTGAGAGGTTTGACAACAGATGAGAAATTACAAATAAATTTCCGGTAGTAGTTAGCAAACCCCAGAAAACGCTGCAGAGCCTTAAGATCCTCTGGCTGATCCCATTCAAGCACTGCTCTCACCTTTTCAGGGTCCATACGGAAACCGGAGGCTGACACCAAGAAACCCAAAAACTGAAGTTCCTGTACGGCGAATACACACATTTTCCAGTTTGGCGTATAGTTTATTGTCTCGCAAGATCTGCAACACCTGTCTCACATGCTCCTGGTGAGACACAAGATCTGACGAGTAAATTAAAATGTCATCCAAATATACGACCACAAACAGCCCCACCAGATGACGAAAAATGTCATTAACAAAATGTTGGAATACTGCTGGTGCAGTAGTCAGACCAAAAGGCATGACAAGGTTCTCATAATGTCCCTCCGGCGTGTTAAACGCCGTTTTCCACTCATCCCCCTCTTTTATCCTAATCAGATTATACGCCTCCCTGAGATCCAATTTAGAGAACCATTTGGCGCCAACAATTTGATTGAAGAGATCAGGAATCAGAGGGAGTGGATACGGATCTCGAACAGTAATCCGATTAAGTTCGCGGAAATCCAAGCAAGGGCGTAGGCCTCCATCTTTTTTCTTCACAAAGAAGAACCCCGCGGCCACTGGGGAAGATGAAGGTCTAATATGCCCTTTGGCCAGACTTTCCGAAATATAATCTTTCATAGCCTGCCTCTCAGGACCAGAAAGGTTATATAACCTAGCTTTAGGTAACTTAGCATCAGGAAGTAAATTAATAGAGCAGTCATACACGCGATGAGGAGGCAACTCCTGACACCCCTCCTCAGAGAACACATCCCCAAAGTCCTCCAAAAAAGGAGGCAAAGTACTAGGCACGACCGCACTGATGACTGTGTTCATGCAGTTACTTTTGCAAAACTCACCCCATTGGCTTATCTCTCTGGACTGCCAATTAATCACAGGGTTATGTTTAACCAACCAAGGAAGTCCCAACACAATAGGAGTAGGTAATCCCTCCAACACATAACAAGATAATAGTTCCCTATGTATTGCCCCTACCCGAAGGTCAATGTTATGAACCTCATGAACAAAGCTACCTTGGCCGAGAGGCCTGGCGTCAATGGAGAATATAGGGATCGGTTTGACCAATACACTGAGATGCATACCTTGAGCCTGAGCAAACTGAGCGTCAACCAGATTAGCCCCGGACCCACTATCAAGAAGAACAGAAAATCTCTCCACTCTCGTACCAACCACCACCTCCACTGGTACAAGGAACTGAGAAGAACTAGCGGACGAAATACATACTCCCAGGTTGTCGTCCACCACACAACCTGGGATTAACAGTTTTCCGGCGACTTCTTGTTCAACAAGGCACGGGACGGACATCCCCCAACAAAATGTCCCTCTTTCCCGCAGAAGAAACACCTTCTAGTCCTGCGGCGTACCGCCAATCCCCTCCTACGAAATGATGTCCCTCCCAACTGCATAGGCTCCTCCGAACAGACAAGGGGAACCTCAACATAAGGGACTTTAGTAGTAGGTGGAGTAACAACAGGGGGCGGAGTTACCTCGCACCTCTCCCGGAGCCGTCTATCAGTACGGATAGCCAGGGCCATAGCAGCCTCCAGTGATGGAGGAGAATCATACTGAGCCAAAACGTCCTTTAATTTGTCAGAAAGCCCATGACAAAACTGGCTCCTAAGAGCTGGGTCATTCCACTGAGTATCTGTGGCCCATCTACGAAACTCAGAAGCAAATTCCTCCGCCGGACGATCTCCCTGCTGTATCTTACGTAATTTTGTCTCAGCAAGAGAGACCCGATCTGGGTCATCATATACCAAACCCAGGGCAGTAAAAAATCGATCTACTGACTGTAGAGCCGGGGATCCCGGAGGAAGGGAAAATGCCCAGGATTGGAGGTCCCCTTGTAGGAGCGAGATAACAATTCCCACTCTCTGCTCTTCACTCCCTGATGATCGAGGCCGAAGCCGAAAATACAATTTACATGCTTCCCTGAAGGTAAAAAAATTTGTCTCGCCCACCAGTGAACCTGTCCGGGAGAGCTACTTTAGGTTCAAATCTGGTTTGCTCCGAGGGAGACAAAACTTTGGACTTAATGTCCGTCAGCTCCATGGATAATCCCTGCAACTGCAGAGCCAGCTGGGCTACTGGATCCATGGCAACTGGGAATAATTTTATAGGCCAGTGAAAATGTCACACGGTCTTATGATATGTGTACGATGTCAGTAAACTATTCTTAAAAGAACAACACTCTATACAACATATAGATTAGCAACATCAGCATGTAAATATAGAATAGATTTACCTGACACGATATCCGTTGAACTCAGGATTAATCTTGAGGACTTGATACACTGTCACAGGAAAGAAGAGGACCGGGGGTCTAACCTGACCCTAAACTGGGGTCCTAACTAATCCCTCACCTTGGAGGTACTGATAATGGTTCAGAGGTCCAAGTCTCCAGCCTAACCCTGTCTCCTATCAGTCCCTGAACCCTGTAATCAGTCCTAAGAAGGATACTGATTACCACCAAAGGGATATGGGCTGATCTCTGCTAAATACACAGATTAGAAATATAAGACAGACTGGAGAAAACACAGACTTGCATACACACTCAAACACAGAAGGAACATAAATGATCTGGGATATTAAACTCTAAGCAAGGTGAGCTTAGAACAACTAAGGAGCTCTTTAACTTAAGTCTATACAGATACAATCCTATCTGTGGTCTGCATGAAGAATTTCACTGGCAACTCCCAAACAGACAACCAGAGATTTAAAGGAAACCAATCAACAAATAATTAATTGCAGCCGGGAGAAACTGCACCCAGTCCCAGAACTGAGCACAGACAGAATTAACTCCCTAACTGCCAAACACAAAGAAACAGCAACTCAGCTGTGAGAAGTCAGAATGTGCAACTGCGACGATCTTCGTGGCGATGCACACATGACAATTATGCCCCCAAATTACATCGACATGGGTTTGATTGACATTTGCTTAGTGATGCTACAGCAATTTTATTTGCAGTTCTAAAGAGACATCAATCAAGCTCAAAGGGGTGGAGAAAGGTGCAAAATAATACAGAAGATGTAGTCACTAGCTGGGAAATGGCCCACCCTCACTGCACTTGCATCCACATTTACATAAATATTTCATTCTCTGCTATGGAATATCCATTTGGGGCCTGAAAACCAGAGTAGTCTTGTAACTGGCAATGATCCATAGCTGGATCTTCAAGTTATACTTTCTCTGAAAATGCCAGAGCGTTTCAGAGAGAAACACATGTGGCCAGGTTCTGATTCATGCTGCCCATAGTTTGGGTAGCATGAATCCATTGACAGGTTCTCTTTAAACTAAATAAAACTACAGTGCTCAATATGGGCAGTCATTTTTTATTTTCCCAGGCACATTGTCACTCCCTTAGGCTAAGTTCACACGTTGCGGAATTGCCGTGGAAATTGCCGCGGCAATCCCGCACTTCTTTGCCGCGGGAAATACCCATTTTTTTGGTATGCGTATTCCCGCCAGAAACTGGCGTTTTGCAAGCGTAATTAGCTTGCAGAATGCTAGCGTTTTCCTAGCGATCTGTAGCATCGCTTGGAAAACTGATTGACAGGTTGGTCTCACGAGTCAAACATAGTGTTTGACACGTGTGACCAACTTTTTACTATTGATGCTGCCTATGCCGCATCAATAGTAAAAAGATCTAATGTAAAAATAATAAAAAAAATAATAAATCATGATATTCTCACCTTCCGGCGTCCCCCGCAGCTTTCCCGCCTCTCAGCGACGCTCCCAGCCAATCCCGTTCCCAAGGATGCATTACGACAGACCCCAGATGACGTAGCATCACACGAGACCGCTACGTCATCTGGGGTGATTCTCGCAATGCATTACTGGGAACGGGAGCGTCGCTGAGGAGCGGGAAAGCTGCGGGGGCCGCCGGAAGGTGAGAATATCATTATTTTTTATTTTAATTATTGTTTTACCAGGGATATGGTACTCAGGGCCTGGAGGAGAGTCTCCTCTCCTCCGGACCCTGGGTACCATCTGCACATGAACCACTTACATTGAGCATGGTGGGCATAGCCACATGCGGAAAGTAAGCGGTTCAACGCATTCCTATGGCGGCGATTCCGCCGACATTATGTGAAATTAATGAACATGTTGCTTTTTTTTCCGCGAAGCGTTTTTTCGCGGAAAAAAACGCTGCATATGCACAAAATTTGCGGAATCCATTTAAATTAATAGGATGCTTAATGCCTGCGTTTTTTTCGCGTTTTGCCGCGGGAAAAAACGCGAAAAAAACACGAAAATTCCTGACGTGTGCACTTAGCCTTAAAGTTCCTCCACAGTATTTCAATTGGGCTGAGGTCAGGACTCTGACTGGGCCAGAACGTTACCATGATTCTTTCTTTTTCAGCCATTTTAATGTAGATTTACTGCTGTGCTTGGGATTATTGTCCTTTTGCATGCCCCAGTTTTCCCTAACCTTTAGCTTGTGGCTGCCTCACATTTGACTCTAGAATATGTTGGTATACAAAGGAGTCCGTGGTCAACTCTGTAACTGCACCTGTGACTGTAAAATAAGCCCAAATCATTACACCTCCACCAGCGTGCTTGACAGATGATATTAGGTGTAGTTAGGCATCACCAAACGTGCCACTGAGCATTATATCCAAACTTCTCCAATTTGGTTTCATCTGTTCAATGGACATTGTTCTACAAGTTTTTTATTTTGCTTAGATGCAATTTTGGAATTCACAATTAATGCCATTGATTAACAGCCCCTGGCCACTACCTACACTTTTAACTCCTATGGAAGCAGGAAGGGTGTACCTAATTTTTCACAATGCTTCTGTATTTTGGCCTAGTTTTTGTTAAAGCACCATGTCAGTCCAGCATTTTTTGCATTTTGCCACTGGACTGGTGTCACTAATGAAAGTTCCCTGCACCTAGTAATATATTTATCAGCCGTCATCTTCATCTGTTATTGGCACCACTCCAGTCGTCATCTGGAAGTTTGTGACCTGGGGGATACCTCCAGTGTTTGCTGGGCAAGCTGAAAGTCACTTCTCAGTGTAAATCTGTGAGAGCCAGAACAAGGCCAGAACAAGGCTCTCATAGACTTACATTGAAAGGTTGTGACCATTAACTCTGATTTACGGTCAGTCAGACGCTGCGGTCGCAAGATTGCGGATTGGAACTGGAGCGGTGCCAGGCAAACCTGGCAACTGGTGACTATATTTCTAAAGGCAGGGAACATGGATTAGTGACACCACTCCAGAACTGAAATTTTTTTAAAAAAATACACTGGCGTGGTGCTTTAAAGGGAATCTGTCAGCAGGTTTTCATGTGCAATCTAAAAACTGCAGGCTGTGTAGGTTACCATACAGATTTCAGGAATGCCTATCTTATCAAGATTTATGCTTTTGTTTATTTGCAATGATTGTTTTAGCACCCGGAGCATATCATTGCTCAGACACAGAAGATTGAGCCTCCTTGTCTGACTCAGCCCCCTTCTGTGATAAGCAGCTCAATTTCTATAGCCATTGTATACACAGAGTCTTTATTCAACACAAAAGAATGTCATGGTCGGGAGGGAGAAATAGGGAGTGTGCAGCGGCAGACGACGGCCGTTTCACCGTTTCGCGCTCTCAGTGCAGAGAGACACCCCAGTCACTGACTCTCTGCGCGCTGCTTCTGTTCATTCCCCAGTGCTTTACAGCCAGAGCAGTCGCATTAGCAGTTGCTCCGGCTGTAAAGTGATTAACCCCCGAGATGGATTTACGCCGTGGGACCTGACTGATCGCCGGAAAGGTATGGGTATATTGTTGCTTTTTTGTTTTATATTTTTTTACAGGAGAACAAGGGCATCATTAAGGAATGGCAGTATAATAAAGATGTAAAAAACCTGTGTAGTGTATTCATTCATTAAAAGACTTTATTGTTACTGTGTGTGTGTTTATTTAACCCTTTCTTTACTATAGGATTAGTAATGCATAGGTGTCTTATTGACACCTATGCATTACTAAGCCTGGCTTAACGCCACCTTGCAAAAGCAATGTGGTGTTAACCCTTTATGAACCCCCACTTGCCACTACTACAGGGCAAGTGGGAAGAACCCGACAAAGCTCCAGAATAGGCGCATCTAATAGATGTGCCTTTTCTGGGCAGCTGGGGGTTGCTGATTTTAGGCTGGGGGGGCCATAATCATGGTCCCTTTCCAGCCTGAGAATAGCAGCCCCCAGCTGTATAGTTTTGCCGGGTTGGTTGAAAACCTAAGGGGGACCCCCACGTTGGGTTTTCATTGATTCTCCCTGCTCGCGCTGTTGCCGGCAGAGCAAGGAGAATAATGATGGAGCTTCAGCACCACAGGCAGGGGGACAGCGCTTACTGTAGCTTTCCGTGCTGTCCGTGTGGTACTGATGCGGCACACCGGTGGCACACGGTTGCCACACGTGTGCCGCATATAGTACACACACAGACACACAGACACTGATATCTCCGGTAACGATTTTTCCGGTACTGGAAATATCAGGACGTGTGAAACCGCCGTGACACGCGGAACTTTGGCGGCTGTGACGTGTAATTTTCAGCATAAAACCCTTCCACTTCAGCATCCTGGTGCCATTTCTCAGTGAGACACTAGTGGATCATAGAGTTTTGGCTCCCTTGTTTAGGAAGCAAATCTACAGCAGAGAGACAGTAGAGACATGCCACGTAGGAGAGACAGAAGGAGCAACAGGCTTCAGAATTCTGGTAAATTCAACCACCAACTCTTCAAATCTAGGTGCTCCCTCCCCAAAGCTCAACCTTCCTCAAAGACATAAAAATACAATGTGAATACTGTATATAGAGGTGTTGTATCAGTAAAAGGTGTCACGTGCATCCTGGATGAAAGGACACAATGTTTTCACACACAATATACACTTCATATAGCATTTCTATACAAATGCACCTGTACATCATAGTCTGTGGCTCATGATCAGGAGAAATAAGACTTGTCAGCCAATGGTACCATTTTTCTGATGTCATAGTTCCATAGAGATCTGTCATAAGTAGTGTTGAGCATTCCGATACCGCAAGTATCGGGTATCGGCCGATATTCGCGTTATCGGAATTCCGATACTTAATTCCGATACTTTTCCAATATCGTATACCGGAATCGGAAGTTCCCATAATTCTTTGAGAGGCAATGTGATTTTAGTCAGCCAATGAGGAATCCTACGAAGTGTGGGCACATCCTGTAATGCTGCGGTCATCTTAACTAATGGCATGGCTGTGATTGGCTGCTGAAATGATGTCAGAATGCACTATAAAAGGCGCCGCCGCCATTTTAGCGTCACTGTGCTGTGAATTCAGATAGGGACAGAACGCTGCTCTGCTCACTCTGAGGGACAGTTAGAGATTGCGATTTAGTGTACTGTGCTTTAGGCAGGCTAGCACCAACCGCTGTGTAAAGCTTCCTTTTGCCTGCAGTGTTGTTTTAACAGCTCTGCAAGGTGTGTGTGAGTGCAGGTGACGCTGCAGTTTGCTCTGCATCCAACGCTGTCTGTAGGCATCTGCACGTGTCACTCACAGACTCTTTTTTTTTTTCTTTAGTGTAATTCTAGCTGCTCCATTCAATAGAAATTATAGTGTGATGCGCTTCCATCCGTATCCAATACATTGGTTGCAAACACTATAGAAGTAGACAAAGGAGTAGCCTTTCACAGATTGTGGACAGTTGTGTTTCAGTGTTCACTTCAGTCTGTTTTTTTTTTTTTTTTGAGTGCATATCACGCTCCAGTTACTTGTTCAAGCACTGCTGCTTGTACTCTGCTGAGCGTGTCTCAGTGCCTCATCCTTTTCATTTTTCTCCAATTGGTGCTTCTCCATTATATTTGAAAAAAATCTAATCTATTAGTGTGACGCGCTTCCATCCGTATCCAATACATTGGTTGCAAACACTATAGAAGTAGACAAAGGAGTAGCCTTTCACAGATTGTGGACAGTTGTGTTTCAGTGTTCACTTCAGTCTGTTTTTTTTTTTTTTTTGAGTGCATATCACGCTCCAGTTACTTGTTCAAGCACTGCTGCTTGTACTCTGCTGAGCGTGTCTCAGTGCCTCATCCTTTTCATTTTTCTCCAATTGGTGCTTCTCCATTATATTTGAAAAAAATCTAATCTATTAGTGTGACGCGCTTCCATCCGTATCCAATACATTGGTTGCAAACACTATAGAAGTAGACAAAGGAGTAGCCTTTCACAGATTGTGGACAGTTGTGTTTCAGTGTTCACTTCAGTCTGTTTTTTTTTTTTTTTGAGTGCATATCACGCTCCAGTTACTTGTTCAAGCACTGCTGCTTGTACTCTGCTGAGCGTGTCTCAGTGGCTCATCCTTTTCATTTATCTCCAATTGGTTCTGCTACATTCCATTTAAAATAAATCTAATCTATTAGTGTGACGCGCTTCCATCCGTATCCAATACATTGGTTGCAAACATATAGAAGTAGACAAAGAAGTAGCCTTTCACAGATTGTGGACAGTTGTGTTTCAGTGTTCACTGCAGTCTGTGTTTTTTTTTTTTGAGTGCACATCACGCTCCAGTTACTTGTTCAAGCACTGCTGCTTGTACTCTGCTGAGCGTGTCTCAGTGGCTCATCCTTTTCATTTATCTCCAATTGGTTCTGCTACATTCCATTTAAAATAAATCTAATCTATTAGTGTGACGCGCTTCCATCCGTATCCAATACATTGGTTGCAAACACTATAGAAGTAGACAAAGGAGTAGCCTTTCACAGATTGTGGACAGTTGTGTTTCAGTGTTCACTTCAGTCTGTTTTTTTTTTTTTTGAGTGCATATCACGCTCCAGTTACTTGTTCAAGCACTGCTGCTTGTACTCTGCTGAGCGTGTCTCAGTGCCTCATCCTTTTCATTTTTCTCCAATTGGTGCTTCTCCATTATATTTGAAAAAAATCTAATCTATTAGTGTGACGCGCTTCCATCCGTATCCAATACATTGGTTGCAAACACTATAGAAGTAGACAAAGGAGTAGCCTTTCACAGATTGTGGACAGTTGTGTTTCAGTGTTCACTTCAGTCTGTTTTTTTTTTTTTTTGAGTGCATATCACGCTCCAGTTACTTGTTCAAGCACTGCTGCTTGTACTCTGCTGAGCGTGTCTCAGTGGCTCATCCTTTTCATTTATCTCCAATTGGTTCTGCTACATTCCATTTAAAATAAATCTAATCTATTAGTGTGACGCGCTTCCATCCGTATACAATACATTGGTTGCAAACACTATAGAAGTAGACAAAGGAGTAGCCTTTCACAGATTGTGGACAGTTGTGTTTCAGTGTTCACTGCAGTCTGTGTTTTTTTTTTTTTGAGTGCACATCACGCTCCGGTTACTTGTTCAAGCACTGCTGCTTGTACTCTGCTGAGCGTGTCTCAGTGGCTCATCCTTTTCATTTATCTCCAATTGGTTCTGCTACATTCCATTTAAAATAAATCTAATCTATTAGTGTGACGCGCTTCCATCCGTATACAATACATTGGTTGCAAACAATATAGAAGTACACAAACGGGCCTTTCACAGCTACTGAACATGGGTTTTTAATTTTTAACTAAAATATGTATTTTTTCAAATGACACAAATATAAGTAATGTTGAAGAGGAATAGTCCTACATCCATTGTTTGCACAATATTACAGGTGTACATCATGTCCCTTAATCAACAATGTATTATTATATTTACTTGTATGCTTTTATTTAAAAGCCAAGAACACAGAAGGATAACCTTCGCACTGCAGCTGTTGTCAAAGTTCAACCCACATTATGCACTTCCAACATTGCAGCATTTGAGGCATGATGTGAGTTGGATTTGTCAAAGTTATGGAGTGAGAAGGTTCACCATCAGTACCCTATAGCATAAGTATGCTTTTGTGTTAGCATTTGTGTTAGACATGTGGATATCTGCCATAATATGTCACAATTATTTAGTTACAGATTTGTTACCAACACTAATCATTGAATGGTTTTAAATTTGACGTTTCACTTGTTTACAGCTTAGAAATAAGGGTGTAGCCTGATATCTATGTGTAGCACTAGCCACTTTAACATGTCATGTTTTTTTCAACATGTGTAGCTAGGTAGCAGTAATTTTTGCCGGACACACAGCAGGGGAACAGCAGGCGTTACTGAACCCCACAAACACATCATCGATTGTTTTGATCTGTGCATCCAACACTTCTGAGCCCAGGGTCAAGGAGGGTGTAGCCTGAGGCCTAGTATGAGATGTTTGAACTTTAATTTGAACTTTAATTTGGAGTTAGCAGCATTAATTTTTGTCACACACGCAGCAGGGGAACAGCAGGCGTTACTGAACCCCACTATCACTATAGCTTGTGTATTGGTCTGTGGACACGACACTTCTGAGCAGCAACTGGCAGTGTTGTAGCCCAGGGAGTATAGCTCAGGTGGTAGAAAGATGAACATAACAGGAGACATGGAAAACGTTGCCAACCAGTTAGTTAATCTGAAACCGGACAGGCAAATTCAGGCGAGATCCATGCCTAGTTCATTTTCAGAAAAGTAAGCCGTTCTACATTATCGGAGGATAGTCGCATGCAACGGTCTGTTAGTACACCACCTGCAGCAGTAAAGACGCGCTCCGATAATACACTGGCAGCAGATCAAGCCAGCACCTCCAATGCATACTGGCTAAGCTCTGGCCATGTATCCAGCTTAGAGACACAAAACTTGAATGGGGAAGAGCCATCTGGGAGTACACTGAGAGGGCAAGACATGTAGTCTGTCACCATCTTACGGAAATGTTGCCTCCTGCTGACTGGAGCCGTCTCGGATGGTGTAGACATTGGTGGCGCTGCCACAAAACTTCGACACATTTGGAACATACTGTTCTTGCCCTGTGCAGAGGCGCTGCTTGTGCTCCCTCTTGTTGCAGAGCTGTCTCCACTGCCTCGACGCACAGAGCTGCTTTGTAAAGCAGTAGCAGCAGCAGTGCTCTCGGCTGGAATGGAGAACATTATGGATTGCACCAGTGTGTCTTGGTACTTCCGCATTTTACGCTCCCGGTTCAACGGTGTGATGAGGCTTTGTAAGTTGTCCCGGTAGCGAGGGTCTAGGAGGGTGTACACCCAATAATCAGACGTGGTGTGAATGTGTTCGATGCGGCGGTCGTTTCTCAGCCACTGCAGCATGAAATCAACCATGTGCTGCAGACTCCCAACTGGCCAAGAAACGTTGTCCCCTGCAAGAGGCGTCATCTCTGCCTGTTGTGCATCACCCCACCCTTGGTCTACATACTGACTAGAGCATTGTCTACCTCCCTCTGGAGCGATGTCTTCCTCCTCCATTGACTCCTCCTCATCCTCCTCACAAAGTCCTTCAAATACATATAAATTTACAAAATTTAAAACTCAAAATTTAAAAACTTAGTATCATAATTCTGTAACATCAGTTTATGGAAACACAATAGCATTACAAAAGGATAGACAAAAAATGTACATTATGTGCTTTGTAAATACATTAAAAGTTTTAATGGTTATGAAAATATAGACAGCGACTCTGGAGGTTCAATTGTTGATACAGCATGGTACTTTGAAAGTCCTCCAGCCCTTTGTGAGGAACCACGTTGCGCTGACTGTCCAGAAGGTGATGGAATTTGTGACTCCTCATCCTCCACCTCTTCCAAAACCTCATGCCTTAGTGCTTGCAGTGTTTTTTGAAGCAGGCAGATAAGGGGGACAGTCAGGCTGACTAGTGCATCATCTGCACTCGCCATCCGCGTTGACTCATCAAACGCACGCAAAACGTGGCAGATATCCTTCATAGAGTTATTCGCCACTCATTACACTGGCAGTGGCTGCCCATTCATTATAGGATCCAATTCTAATTACTGGTTCTCACCAACAAAGCTCTCCACAGCGCAGCACCCCCCTACATCTCCTCCCTTATTTATATTTATCTGCCTAACCGACTGCTGCACTCTGCAAACGACCTTCGACTAACCTCTGCACTAATCCGTACCTCCCACTCCCAACTCCAAGACTTCTCCCGCGCTGCGCCAATCCTCTGGAATGCTCTACCCCAAGAAATTAGGACTATCCGCAATTTGGATGGTTTCAGGCGCTCCCTCAAAACACATTTGTTCACAGTGGCCTATCACATTCACTAATCAAAGTCATTCTATGTGTAATTCTGTGTGTGTAGCCCATTCACTATCTCCATGCATCCCTCACTCCCTTAAAATGGCTGGACCATCATTGTAAAAACACCATTGTATATAAACACCTGTACTTTGTATCTCCCCCACCTCATTGTAGATTGTAAGCTTTCACCAGCAGGGGCGGCTGATTTTGCTTTAATTATTGTATTGTTAACGTTGTTACTTATGACTTGTGTTTTGAAACTGTTAAACTGTAAAGCACTGCGGAATATTATGGCGCTATATAAATAAATAATATTAGTATTATTCTTATTATAGAGGCCCACTCAGTAGTGGTGAAGTGTGAACGGCGCAAATTGCGAGTTGACTGCGCCTGATGCAGCTGATCCTCCATTACTGTTGGCTGCTGCTCACACAACCGCTCCAACATATGTAACGAGGAATTCCACCTGGTGGGTACGTCACATATGATGCGATGTTCATGAAGGTGAAATCTGCGTTGCAGAGCTGCAATCAGCGATCTGGCCATGCTGGAACGTCGCAAGTGAGCGCACTCTAGGCGGACCTTGTGCAGCAGTGCATCAAGATCCGGATAGTCCCTCAAAAAACTCTGCACGACCAAGTTGAGCACATATGACAGACATGGTATGTGAGTGAGGTTGCCAAGGCCCAGAGCTGACACCAGATTTCGGCCATTGTCACACACTACCAAGCCTGCCTGTAGATTCTCTTCCAAAAACCACACGTCGCTCTCCTGCTTTATGGCATTACAGAGCTCCTGCGCTGTGTGGCTAAGATTCCCCATGGAAATTAATTTCAGGACGGCCTGTTGACATTTGGACACGGCTGTGCTCATATCGGTCGCAACAGGTAAACGTTCACGGGTCCATGTGGAGGTAGACCGTGACGGCTCCTGCAGCGATGATTCTGAGGAACTGGAGTAGGAGGAGGAATCAATGTGTACAGACTTGATTCCTGCAATCCTTGGAGTTGGCAGAACACGTACAGCGCCACTCGCAAGATCAGTACCCGGCTGCACAACATTGACCCAATGGGCAGTGAGGGAAAGGTATTGTCCCTGGCCATGGGTGTTAGAACCCTCTTGTTAGGTTTTGTTTCAGTTTGCTGTCACATGACCTTTTTTCCCTATTTAGTCTGGCTCCGCCCTTCTGGCTTTGCTTGACTTCATTGTATTATCTACTGTTAAGCTAGCCGGGTGCTTAGGTGCCTTAATCTGTCAGTTTTGCTTGATGTTAGGATCACAAAGTATTTATTTTTCTGTTTAATTATCCATGCTACAATTTATGTTAGGAGGTGTCCACCTTTTCTCCCAGTCCCTAGATCTTGTAGGGATTACTCCCTCGCAACTATAGGTCTTCGTTCACACTAGATGAGGACTTTAACGGGTCTGGTCGCAGGATCAGGTTCCCCGTTACATCGTAGGGATTCAGCTTAGTTGTATTGTAGGGACAGAATTCCCTTCTTTCCTTACTGGTTGTAGCAGATCATAACAATGGGTACTGGTCCACGCATCGGTGGTCAGGTGGACCTTGCTACTGAGGGCTTTTAGTAGCGCATGTTTAATTTTTCCCTCAACATGCTTTTGCAGACCAGGGACGGCTTGCCTGCTGAAATGAAATCGGCTTGGCACATTGTATTGTGGGACTGACAATGATATTCAGTTACGGAAACTGTCTGTCTCCACCAGCCTGAATCACAGCATTTCAAGGGACAGGAGTTTTGCAATGCCAGCATTCAGAGCCTGTGCTCGTGCATGGTTTGCGGAGTATGGCCGTCTTTTATCCCATGCCTGTGCTACCGATGGCTGTTTTGTGGCCTGGGAGTGTGAGGATGACAGGGAACTTGCTGCTGTGTGTGGAATAACAGTTTGTCTCTGGACAACAGTGGCCGAGGTTCTTCCATGGCGATCCTGTGAGGAAGCAGAACCAGCTGTGTGTGAGCTCGATGAAGAGGCTTCAACACAACCTGAAGATGTAGGTGCTGCTGTAGGTTGGCCTACATCTCCAGTGTGTCTTTGTAACTCAACTACGTGCTTTGTCCGCACATGTTTCCACATATTTGTGGTATTGAGGTGACTGACACTTTTAGCTATTTTTAATTTTTGATTACACAGCTTGCATTTCACATAGCAAATATCATGTGCAAGTGTGTGAAAAAAGGACCACGCAGTGCAAGTCCTGGGAGCGCACGTTTTGACTTTTGGAAGACAACTGCTCCGAACAGGTGCCAAACTGGAGGCTACAGGCAACCGAGTCTGCAGCCTAACTCTCCCTCCTGTTTGTACCGTTGGGGCAATGTCTTCCTCTATCTTCCTTCTATCACTAACCATTTCTCTAGGCCTCTCCCAGCTTTCAACCAAAGTACTGGTTCTCAGCCACAAAGCTATCCACAGTGCAGCACCCCTCCTACATCTCCTCCCTCATTTCTATCTATCGGCCTAACCGACTGCTGCGCTCTGCAAACGACTTTCGACTAACCTCTGCACTAATACGTACCTCCCACTCCCGACTCCAAGACTTCTCCTGCTCTACGCCAATCCTCTGGAATGCTGTACCCCAAGAAATTAGGACTATCCACAATTTGCATGGTTTCAGGCGCTCCCTCAAAACACATTTGTTCAGAGCGGCCTATCACATTCACTAATCAAAGTCATTCTATGTATTCTGTGTAAGTGTGAGTGTGTCTCTAGCCCATTCACTATCTCCATCCCTCAGTCCCTTAAGATGGCTGGAACATCATTGTAAATGCACCATTGTATATAAACACCTATACTTTGTATCTCCCCCATCTCATTGTACATTGTAAGCTGTCACGAGCAGGGGCGACTTATTTAGCTTAAATTATTGTATTGTTAACGTTGTTACTTATGACTTGTGTTCTGAAACTGCTAAACTGTAAAGCGCTGCGGAATATGATGGCGCTATATAAATAAATATTATTATTATTCCTCTGAGCTGCTCCCACCACCTTCCTGTTCCTCATGCCATGTTGGGTCTTGGACCTCATCATCTCCACTACCCTCTTCCAACACCTGCTGTTGGGTGGTCTGGCCAGCACCATGCTCAACAGAAACTGGCACCTGGGTCTCATCATCATCAGATGCGTTCTGCGGTGTGCTGACCATCGGCACTGTCTCACCCGCCTCTTCAGATTCAGAGAGACACAGCTGTTGCGCATCACTGCATACTCCCTCTTCACATTACAGAATGCTGCTTGGCTGGGCCCCTGTTTGCAAGCCAATAGATTCTGAGAACAGAAGCAGACACTCAGCTGGCTCCTGTACAGAACTCTCTGACTGCCTGGGCAATTTGCCAGGCGGTGAAGAGACAGATGGTTGCCCAACAGTGCTGTGGTCCTGAGAGGAGGTGGAAGCAATTGAAGTTGATGCATTGGCTGACATCCAAACAACAACGGCTTCAATTTGTTCTTCCCGCAGCAGGGGGGTACTCCGAGCTCCTACAAAAGTGCGCATAAAGGAACGCTCACGGGGAAAACTGGTGGATGCTGTGTCACTGGGGGCCGCAGCAGCCACAGAATCCCCACGTCCTCTCCCTGAAGAAACTCCACGACCACGTGCCTTACTCCCTGCCTTCTTCATCTTGGTAGATTGATAAAGAAAGTCTGAAAAGTTATAAGGTCTAAGTGTGGTTATTCCGCAGAGACTGCAGTGAACACTGCACACAACTGTTCACTAATCACTACCCAATGCGTCTCAGCAGGAAGGCAGTCTGTGCGTCAAAACAAAGGCACAAGCATACATCCATGTACCCTGTTTATAAAGCTATATAAAAAAAATTATGTAGTAGTGACGCACACTTTATTGAGGTACAGTATTACATCGCCATTCACCATCTGTGGCTATGCAGTCTCATCTATATATACCTTATCTATCTGTTGTCATGCTTCCAAGTCGACAGTCAGCCATAAATAGCAATTTTCACTATGCACTATGCACTTTTTAAAGGTTATGTTTGTTAATAAAAATGATTATTGCCACATATTATGAGTATTACATGATGGAAATTGTATAATTTTGTATAAAATATTTAGTGACATTATTCAGCAAATGGAACATTTTAGTAATATCACAGATTACTTGTAATGCTGATGATGTTTTGAAGTCAGACATTCATTGCCTATACAATAAAAATGGTGTACATACTGTTACTTATCCATCATTAATGGATTCAGATATGTACTTGTATGCTTTTATGTACAACCGTATAGCAGATTCCTTAACTAATTTATTTGTGGTTTGCATTGCTGTTCAACATGTTAATGTATGTGTTTATGTTTGTCAATTCTTTATTTATCTAGATATTAGTTTAAATGAAATCATCATCTTATGGTAGTAAAGGTTATCTTTCTCTTGTTTGAAGTATAGACATTTAAAATTGACAGGTAACAAGGAAATTACTTGATCTAGTATTTAAACATCCTCCTTGACCCTGGGCTCCAACACCGCCAGTTGTTGCTCGGAAGTGCTGTTAGCACAGTCAACACTTGCTCCTGTGTTACTGGGGTTCAGTAACGTCAGCTGGTCCTCGGTTGTGCCATTGGCTCTTTTCCTTCTGCTGCCCCTCCGGGTTCCAGTACCGTCAGCTGGTTCTCCGCAGTGCCTTTGGCCTAGGTGCCTCCATCTCGGTATCCGAGTTCCAGCAACGTCTGCTGGTCCTTGGTAGTGCTTTGGAGCACAGGTACCTCCTGCTTAGTAACCGTGTCCCAGTAACGTCAGCTGGTCCTCGGTTGTGCCATTGGCTCTTTTCCTTCTGCTGCCCCTCCGGGTTCCAGTACCGTCAGCTGGTTCTCCACAGTGCCTTTGGCCTAGGTGCCTCCATCTCGGTATCCGAGTTCCAGCAACGTCTGCTGGTCCTTGGTAGTGCTTTGGAGCACAGGTACCTCCTGCTTAGTAACCGTGTCCCAGTAACATCAGCTGGTACAAGGTTGTGCTACAAATACAAGATACAGAACAAGAGACACAAGAACAATAAGCAGAAGATCTAAAAGCAGAAGAACATGAAGTATAAGACCAAAATTAAGAGCAAAATATATGCTCTAAATTCTAAGCAGAAGAAGACTAAGCAGTGTATGGGGTGAGTCCGTTCCTCCTCGTGGTGCCCCTGGAAAATGCCTGCTGCTGCAGGCTAAACTGAACACGGACAAATACTGTTGTAATTTAAATCTTTTGTGACAGCAAGAACGGAAGGATGAAAAATTCATACTTTGACAGATTACAAGTACAGGATTCTCTGTCACAAATAAGAATATGATGAAGAAGATGAAGCAGAATATGAATAAGAATAATAGTTTAATAAGAAGAATATGAGTAATGTTAACAAAGATGAATAGCAAGAAGTTTAAGAAGAAGATAAAGAAGGTGAAGATGAAGAATAATTTGATGAAAAAGATGATGCTGCTGAAGATTATGAAGGAGAAAGTGTGTGAAAAGTTAAAAAGGTGAAGATGAAGAGCATGGAAGTTGTGTAATATACATATTTGCCAAAATATAAAAAACGTTAACAACATTGTCAATTTCTTCGTCAATCCGAACATCTTTAAAAAAAAATATATTTATGCTATTCCATTTGATTGGGTTAAACATCTATGCCTTTAATGTCTCCTCAACCTTCCCCAATACATTCTACATTACTCTTTCTTGTTTTCCTTCATGTACAATTAACCAACAAGGCAAGAATAGGGTTTTTTTAATTTCGATATTTTGTTCCCATAGACTTACATGGGACTTCCGGTATCGGTATCGGGTATCGCCGATATTTTAATGTTATCGGCGATACCATTCCGATTCCGATACTTTTGGATATCGGAAAGTATCGCTCAACTCTAGTCATAAGTTGATTACATCTGTACTATTTCTTTTTCAGGACCCAATACCAACAGTGGGCCACCTTCCCGTAGAAGGTCTGAAAATTCTAGGACGCCAAGCGATGAGCAAATACTTGAGGACCTTGGCCAGCTTATTGGAAGAATTTACAACTATATGGATTTCCAAAGGAACAACAAGACATCAGAGAGGACAGGATACCTGCGAATAACAATAGACATAGAGCATAATGTTAACAACACAAGCAGGGCTGAGAGAGAAATATCTGCAATCCCAGGATCAGATCCAGCAACCACCAGCACAGAAAATAAGGGTGATAATTGCACAATATGCCTGGACATCCTGGAAAGAAACATCACTAATTTACCCTGCAGACATTCTTTCCACTCAAGGTGCATAGATACCTGGCTCCAGGAAAATGATACCTGCCCCATCTGCCGGGCACATATTACTAGACAACATTAGGTGTGTGTACTTATGTAGGTTGTAAATATGATACTATATCAAAATATATATATTGTAAATGCTACTAATAATTTGATGTGATAAAAAATCTGGTAGTTTAGGTTAATTTGCATACCCTTTTTCCTAAGAAGCATTGTCAGGTTATAAGTCTCCTCAATGAGTAACTTTGTCTTACCTACAAATTGAAATCTTTCTCTGCAGTCCACATATTGCAGATTTCAACATATTTATTATGTTTCAGGCAAACTAAGTTGCTATACACATTAAGGGAGTTGTCTGTTCTTTATTGTTCTAAAAGTGGGCATATAATGCTACAAAGATTCATAATTAAACAAACAAACATGTTTGGCTAAAAAGCAAATATACAGTATATGGATGAATGCAGAGAAATCAATGTCTAACAAACAATGCTCCATTTCCATAGGGATACATAGAAGTAATATCAGTGCACTAATACAACTTGTGATGTCATAGAAAAAATATTTTAAGTGGGCACAAAGAATGGGGCACGTAGAAATCCAACTTCTTCAAAGTCTCCTTTCATCAACTTTTACAATAAGGAGAGAATTCAGTGGCCAAAGAACACAATAGAAAGTTGTCAGATTCTGCACAAATTCTTTGGTTTTATCCAATATGTATGTGCACCTGTCTTCTAAATAGTAAGAAAGGAATTCACATCACTTGTTAGACACTGATGTGATGGGAAGAATAAGTTTAAATATAATAAAAAAAATGCTGACAGATCTGTGTGTTTATTTTCAGGTGATAGTGATACTGCTTCCGCCACACCACCAATGTAGATTGAACGAAGACCTACTGAATATGACACCATCAACTTCTGAAGATACTGCTCTTAATAGCATACCAAACAACATCTAAAATGCTGCTTCCTATATGCCATCAACAACATCTAAAAATGCTGCTCCCAAAATTCCACCAAACATCTAAAAATGCTGCTCCCAAAACTACACCAAAGAACATCTAAAATGCTGCTCCTGAAACACCAACATCTGAAAGTGCTGCTCCTAATATGACAGCAAACTTCTGAAGATGCTGCTCCTAAAAAGCCACCAAACAACTTGTGAAGATGGTGCACCTGGCTTAGCACCAAAAAAAAACTTCTGAAGATACTGTTCCTTCCACGTCACCAATCATTTCCTGATGATGCCTCTCCTGTAATATCTGATAATTGGCATTTTCAACAATTCATGGCCTACCTTGTATTTTGCATCCAGATTACAAATGTCCAAATAGAGGGATGCTTTTACAATAAAATACAATTTATTCTTAATTCCATTAAAGCACAAGATATATTCTTTTTGTTTCTACCACATTAAATAAAAATAGTTCACTTCATCAGGGTCAGCATTAGGGGTAGGCAGACTAGACAGATGCCCGGGGCTCCCACTTTCCTAGAGGTCCCCGGGCCCCAGTGGTTTGCCGCGGGCACTATGGGGCCCGATATTAGGGGGCCCGATGCCAGCGCCCCCCGCATTCAACTGTATTAGCATCCTAGATGCCGATACAGCTGAAAGCAATGATGGAAGAGAGAATGTCACGTGACGCTCCATCACCATCATCCCCTCTGCCTCTTACGCAGCGGGTGCGATAATGTCATCGCGCACCACGCTGTGTAGGGCCATGGAGCTGCTGAGGTGAGGAGACGTGCCGAAATGGGGAATGAGGAGAGGTATGTATTGCATTTATTGACGAGGGCAGCATTACGTTCTGTGGGGGGCTGTATTACATTTTATGGGGTCTGCATTACATTTTATGGGGACTGCATTACATTCTATGTGGCTGCATTAGATTCTATGGGGGATGCATTACATTCTATGGGGGCTGTATTACATTCTATGGGGGTTGGCTGAATTACATTCTGTGGGGGCTGCATTACATTCTATGGTGCGACATCACATTCTATGGGGGCAGCATTACATTCTGTGGGAGCTGTATTATATTTTATGGGGGTTGCATTACATTCTATGGGGGATGCATTACAATTGATGGGGGCTGGCTGCATCACATTCTGTGGGGGCTGCATTACATTTTATAGGGGCTGCTTTACATTTTATGAGGGCTGCTTTACATTTTATGGGGGCTATATTACAGTATATTGGGGCTGAATTACATTCTATGGGAGCTACCTTACATTTCAAGGGGGCTGCATTACAGTCTATGGTGGTTAGCTGCATTACATTTTGTGGGAGCTGTATTACATTCTTTGGGGTCTGCATTACATTTTATGGGGCTGCATTTCATTATATGGGGTTTCATTACATTCTTTGGGTACTGCACTGGCCGCATTACATTGTATTGGGGCTGTATTACTTTCTATGGGAGCTGCATTACATTCTATGGGGTCTGTATTGCATTTTATGGTGGCTGCATTACATTTTATAGGGGCTGTATTACAATCTATGGGGGGGTGGCTGCATTACATTCTATGGGGGTTAGCTGCATTACATTTAATGGGGCTGCATCATATTCTATGGGAGCTGCATTACATTTCAAGGGGCTGAATTACATTCTATGGGGCTGGATTATTCTATAGAGCTGTATAACATTCTATAGGGTCAGTATTACATTGCATGGGGCCAGCATTACATTCGAAGTGGCTGCATTAAATTCTATGGGGGATGCATTACAATTGATGGGGGCTGGCTGCATTACATTCTTTGGGAGCTGCATTACATTTCAAGGGGGCTACATTACATTCTATGGGGGTTGGCTGCATTACATTCTGTAGGGGCTGCATTACATTCTATGGTGAAGAATTACGTTCTATGGAACCTGCATTACATTTTATGGGGTCTGCATTACATTTTATGGGGTCTGTATTACATTTTATGGGGGCTGCATTACATTCTATGAGGCTGCATTACACTCTTTGGGGACTGCATTACATTTTACAGGGCTGCATTACATTCTATGGGGGTTAGCTGCATTATATTTTTGGGGGGCTGCATTACATTCTATGAAGCTGCATTACATTTTATGGGGGCTGCTTTACATTCTAAGGGGGGTGGCTGCATTACATTCTATGGTGACTGCATTACATTCTATGGGGGCTGCATTACATTCTATGAGGACTGCATTATATTCTATGGGGGTTGCATTACATTCTATGGGTTGAATTACATTCTATGGGCTGGCTGCACTAAGTTCTAAGGGGGCTGCCTTACATTTTATGGGGGCTGGTTACATTGCATTTTATGGGGGCTGCATTACAATTTATGCGTGCTGTATGTCTTACATTCTATGGGGGCTGGCTACATTACATTCTATGGAGCTGAATTACATTCTGTGGAGCTGTATTACATTCTATGGGGCTTCATTGCATTCTTTGGGGGCTGGCTTCATTACATTCTATCTGGGCTGGCTGTATTACTTTTTATGGGGGTTTCATTACATTCTTTGGGGCTGCATTACATTTTATGGAGACTGCATTACAATTTATGCGTGCTGTATGTATTACATTTTATGGGGGCTGGCTACATTACATTCTATGGGGGCTGCATTACATTCTATGGGGCTGCTTTACATTCAATGGTGGCTTTATTATATTCTATGGAGGCTGGATTATATTCTATGGGGCTGCATCACATTCCATTGGGGCTGGCTGCATTACATTCTATGGGGGCTGGCTGCATTACATTCTCTGTGCACGGCATTACATTCTATGGGGTTGCATCACATTACATGGGGACTGGCTACATTACATTCTATGGGAGCTGGCTGCATTACATTCTCTGGGCACTCCATTACATTTGGGGGCTGCATCACATTGCATGGGGGTTGGCTACATTACATTCTCTGGGCACTCCATTACATTGCATGGGGCCTGCATTACATTCCATGGGGCTGCATTACATCCTATTGGGGCTGGCTGCATTACATTCCATGGGGCTGCATTACCTTCTATGGGCGCTGGCTGCATTACATTCTATGGGGCTGTATTACATTTTATGGGGACTGCATTACAATTTATGCGTGATGGCTGTATTACATTCTATGGGGGCTGGCTACATTACATTCTATGTGGACTGCATTACATTCTATGAGGGCTGCATTACATTCCATGGGGGCTGGCTGCATTACATTGTATGGGGGCTGGTGGCTGCATTACATTCTATGGGCGCTGGCTGCATTACATTCTATGGGGCTGCATTACATTTTATGTGGCTGAATTACAATTTATAGGGGCTGGCTGCATTACATTCTTTGGGGACTGGCGGCATTACATTCTATGGGTCTGCATTACATTATATGAGGGCTGCATTACATTTCATAGGGTCAGGTTGCATTACGTTCTATCAGGGCTGCATTACATTATATGGGGCTGCATTACATTTCATAGGGGCTGGCTGCATTACATAGGGACTAGCTCCTTTGCATTCTATGGGGGATTCATTACATTCTATGGGGGCTGAATTACATTCTATGGGGGCTGCATTACATTCTATGAGGCTCCATTACATTTTATGGGGGCCGCATTACATTCTATGGGGGCTGGCTGCATTACATGTCAGGCAGTAAGCACGGACAGGAAGCAGGATGGATCCCTGCAGCTCCGCTTCGCTGCCATTTTACTCCTGTAGGCATTGGAGCTGCAGGGATCACTCCCTGCCTGCCGCAGACTGAGGGCAATCTGGCCTGGGGCCCCCCAGAGCCTCAGGGCCAGATAAACAGGCCCTACACCGTCGGGCCCCGATGCAGCCACACTGGCTGCACATGCGGTATGTCCGCCCCTGCAACTGTATGAGCTGGTTGCCGATATAGTTAACCTCTTAACGACCAGAGTTATTTTCGTTTTTGCGTTTTCATTTTTTGCTCCCTTTTCTTCCCAGAACCATAACTTTTATATTTTTTGGTCAAAGTGGCCATGTGAGGGCTCATTTTTTGAGGGACAAGTTATAATTTTGAATGACATAATTGGTTTTAACATCATATCGTATACTGGAAAACAGGAAAAAAATTCCAAGGGCTGTGAAATTGTAAAAAAAGTGGTATTCCACAACTGTTTTTTTTTTTTTTACCATGTTCACTAAATGCTAAAACTGATCTGCCGCTATGATTCTCCAGGTCATTACGAGTTCATAGACACCAAATATGTTTAGGTTCTTTTTTATTTAAGTGGTGAAAAAAAAATCTAAACTTTGGTAAAAAAAAAAAATAGCACCTCCATTTTTCGTGATTTGGGGCTGGGTGATGGCTTATTTTCTGCACGCCGAGCTGATATTTTTATTGGTACCGTTTTGGTGTAGATACAATCTCTTGATTGCCTGTTATTGCATTTTATTGCAATGTAGCAGCCACCAGAAAAACTTTATTAGTTTAACACAAGAGTATAGTTTGGTGTTTTCCTTACTAGATTTCCATTGTTTTTTGTCTGCTTATAGCTGTACTGTTTAAGCTATTTAATGTGCTACCAGGTGTGCGTCTTGTGAGATGTATGCATGCCTTGAACAGCCATTTGAGGGTGAATATATCTGCACTCGGTGCCAGCGAGTTACATGTTTGGAAGCCCAGGTAATGGATCTGAATGTGCAGCTTGCAACACTAAGGAATATTGCAAACCTGGAGAGGAGTTTAGTGCTCACTAAGCATGCGCTGGGGCCAGTGATATGGAGGAAGGTGGGGAAGATCAGGACTCAGAAATACATAGCTGGATAACAATTACAAGAAGGGAAAAAAGTGCCAGGGAGCCCAGCCCTGATCTGGCACAACCTAGTAAATATGCCTGTTGGCTGATAATGGATCACTAGAGCAGGATGTTGCTCCTAGCAACCAGAAAAACGACTGCTGCTGGAAGGAGGGAAATAGGAGTGCAGCAAAGGTCAGACAGATGTTGGTGATAGTGGACTGTATAATTAGGCGAACAGAGTCATCTGCCGCCGAGAACGTGAATGTCGAACAGTGTGTTGTCGGTCGGGTGCTCGAGATCGGCATATTACGGATCGCATAGAAAAATTGCTGGGTGATGCTGGGAAAAAAACAGCTGTCGTGGTACACATCAGTTCCAATGACAAAGTTAGAGGGAGATGGAAGGTCCTGAAAAATGATTACAGAGAACTAGGAAAGAAGCTGACGGCCCGGACCTCCAAGATGGTGTTTTCAGAAATACTGCTGGTGCCACAAGCGTCACTACATACGCAGTGGGAGCTTAGGGAGACAAATAAGTGGCTTAGAAATTGGTGCAGGAAGGAAGGGTTTGGGTTCATGGATGACTCAGCCGACTCTGTTGGCTACAGACTTTACAGTAGGGATGGGCTGCAACCAGGGTCAGACTGGCCTGGCGGGGTACCGGGGATTCCAGAGGGCCCCTGGCTGTGGGAGGGAGAGGGTGAGGAGGAGAAGAAAAAAAGTCTGCGGTTTTTAGGGCGTGAGCCCTTTAAAAGCACAGGCCGCGTATGTGCAGGGGCGCGCACACGCAGCGTTCATTACATGAACTTGCGTCCTGATGGATACTGGCGAGTGCGTCCGTCGTCACCGTCGTATGACGTCAGTGTCATGCGCCGCATGCGGCGGGCGTACACATTCACCGCCGCCTCTGCTATGTCGGTGGCCATTTTAATGTGAATGCGCCGGACCTGCAGAGAAGGAGGACGCCGATGGGAGTGCAGGCAGGTAAGAGTAATGTTTTTTTTTTCTTCTCTCTCTCTCAGACAGGGGGGCAGGATGGATTCACATACAGGGGGGCCCAGAATGGATGCACATACAGGGGGGCCAGGATGGATGCTCATACAGGGTGGGGCCCAGGGTGGATGCATATATAGGGGAAGGGGCCCAGGATGGATGAACATACGGGGGGGTGCCAGGATGGATACACATACGGGGGTACAGGATGGATACACATACATGGGGGGGCCAGGATGGATGCACTTACGGGGGGCCAGGATGGCTGTACATATGGGGGGCCAGGATGGACACACATACGGGGGCCAGGGGCAGGACAAGGGGCCAGGATGGATACATATACGGGGGTAGGATGGTTACACATGCGGGGGTAGGATGGATACACACAAGGGGGTAGGATGGATACACATACCGGGGCCAAGATGGATAAACATATTGGAGGCCAGGGGCAGGACAAGAGGCCCAGATGGATACATGTGGGTGGCCAGGATGGATACACGTGGAGGTCCAAGATGGATACACATGGGGGGCCAGGATGGAGATATTATATTTTTAATCTTTAAAGATTCCATAATAACGGGGTCTGTACCACAGGACTGGCGTATAGCAAATGTGGTGCCAATATTCAAAAAGGGGGCAAAAACTGAACCTGGAAATTATAGGCCAGTGAGCTTAACATCTACTGTGGGTAAAATCCTGGAGGGTTTTTTAAGGGATACTATATTGGAGTATCTGAGGCTGAATAACCTCATGACACAGTATCAGCATGGGTTTACGAGGGACCGTTCTTGTCAGACTAATCTGATAAGCTTTTATGAAGGGGTAAGTTCAGGACTGGACCAAGGGAATGCAGTGGACGTGGTGTTCATGGACTTCTCAAAAGCTTTTGATACAGTGCCACACAAAAGGTTGATACATAAAATGAGAACCATGGGGATAGGGGAAAATATGTGTAAGTGGGTTAAGAACTGGCTCATGGATAGAAAACAAAGGGTGGTTATTAATGGAGCACACTCGGACTGGGTCACGGTTAGCAGTGGGGTACCACAGGGGTCAGTATTGGGGCCGCTTCTCTTTAACATATTTATTAATGACCTTGTAGGGGGCATACAGAGTAGTATTTTAATATTTGCTGATGACACTAAACTCTGCAGGGTAATAAATACAGAGGAGGACAATTTTATATTACAGGAGGATTTATGTAAACTAGAAGCTTGGGCTGATAAATGGCAAATGAGTTTTAATGGGGATAAATGTAAGGTCATGCATTTGGGTAGAACAAACAAGATGTATAATTATGTGCTTAATTGTAAAACACTGGGCAAAACTGTCACTGAAAAAGACCTGGTTGTATGGGTGGACGACAAACTCACATTTAGTGGCAAATGTCAGGCAGCTGCTGCCAAGGCAAATAAAATAATGGGATGCATTAAAAGAGGCATAGATGCTCATGAGGAGAACATAATTTTACCTCTATACAAGTCACTGGTGCGACCACACTTAGAATACTGTGTGCAGTTCTGGTCTCCGGTGTATAAGAAAGGCATAGCTGAACTGGAGCGGGTGCAGAGAAGAGCGACCAAGGTTATTAGAGAACTGGGGGGTCTGCAATACCAAGACAGGTTATTACACTTGGGGTTATTTAGTTTGGAAAAACGAAGGCTTAGGGGTGATCTTATTACAATGTATAAATATATGAGGGGACAGTACAAAGACCTTTCTAACGATCTTTTTACTCTTAGACCTGTGATGGGGACAAGGGGGCATCCTCTACGTCTGGAGGAAAGAAGATTTAGCCATAATCACAGACGCAGATTCTTTACTGTAAGAGCAGTGAGACTATGGAACTCTCTGCCGTCTAATGTTGTAATGAGTGATTCCCTACTAAAATTTAAGAAGGGACTGGATGCCTTTCTTGAAAAGTATAATATTACAGGCTATATTCACTAGTTTCGTAGATACTGCGTTGATCCAGGGAGTTAGTCTGATTGCTGTATGTGGAGTCAGGAAGGAATTATTTTTCCCCAATGTGAAGCTTACTGTTTGCCACTTGGGTTTTTTTTTGCCTTCCTCTGGATCAACATGTTAGGGCAGGTTAGGATAGGATATGGGTTGAACTAGATGGACTTAAAGTCTTCCTTCAACCTTAATAACTATGTTACTATGTTACTATATGGGGGGGCAGGACAATAGGCCAGATGGATACACATGGGGGGGTCAGGATGGCGATATGGGGGCAGGACAAGGAGCCGGATGGATACATGTGGGGGGCCAGGATGGATATATGGGGAGGCAGGACAAAGGACCAGTGTTATGAATGTGCTAGAGATGGTTTCTGAGCAGAGGCTCCCTCTGGTGGTTACAGACAGTACTGAACCTTACAGCGAGGAATGGCAATCTGGGATCACGGACTGGACTGATATAAGGGAGGTTCCCCCCCATGATGGTCGCCGGTGATCAATTGTTCTTGTCTCAATTGTGGTTCCTGGTTCATTTTGAAGTTTGCTGGAGTCTTGCATTCATCTGCTGCTTTCAGATAACATATTTTCTGCTTTTCTTTTTGTGCTTGCTTTTTGCATATTTTTCTGCACTTTTGTGGAGGTCAGCCGGGTCCCCTCCTGGGGCCTGTGCTCCTCTCAGTTTATCTGTAGCCACTGTTATTTGTTCATTTGCTTTTTCCTGTTTTTTCAGTGAATGCAGCCTAGTTTTGTTACACCAGAGATCTGATTTAGGTGGTGGAGATCGTGTGATCTCAGGTGTTTTTGCAATCAGAAGAGTTGGTATTTTACGTTTTTTTTGTTGGATTGCAGTCAGAATTCTTTCCTGTACTTTTCTGTCTAGACAGATTGGGCCCCAGCGTTTGCTCATTCTATTTTCTGTCTGTGTCCGTGCTTCTTCTTGTCTAACCGCCATTACATGTTTGGGGGCTTCCTATTTTCTTTGGGGATCTGCTCTGGGGCAGATAGCTTTCATCTTTCTGCCTTTAGGTGTAGTTATCTCTCAGGCTGTGACGAGGCGTCTAGGATCAACGTAGGAACGCTCCACGGCTACCACTAGTTGTGTGGTTAGTTCAGGTTACTGCAATCCAATAGGTTCCAGCCTCTCTGGTGTATTGCCGTTTTTGCTTTTTCTCCTCAGCTACCTAAACATAACAGTATCACCGGCCCAAACTGAAAATTATATGGTACTCAAAGAAGGGAAAAATAGTGTGGAAAAAAAAAAGTTGTCAGAGTTGTCAGAGATTTTTTTTTTTCTGTTTGTTGTATTTTTTCCCTCTTTTCTCTGGGTGCTGAGGATTTTTTTTTCTCTCAATGGAGTTTGCACAGTTGTCTGGCCGTGTGGATCAGCTTGCCACTGACGTTCGGAGTATTGCTGCCTATGTTGCTGGGTTGCCGGTTGTGGAACCTAGGATTCCCATGCCAGTTTTGTTTTTGGGGGATCAGGCTAAATTTCTGAATTTCAAAAATAACTGTAAGTTGTTTTTTGCCTTAAAACCTAAGTCCTCGGGGAGCGCAGCACAGCAGGTTCAAATTGTCATCTCTCTCCTGCGCGGCGACCCTCAGGATTAGGCTTTTTCCCTGACACTTGGGGATCCTGTTTTGAATGATATTGATGTATTTTTTCTGGCTCTGGGGTTATTGTACGATGAACCTAATGTCACTGATCAAGCTGAAAAAACCTTGTTGGCATTAAATCAGGGTCTTGAAGACGCTGAGTTGTACTGTCAGAAATTCCGAAAGTGGGCTGTCCTGACCAAATGGAATGATGATGCTTTGGCAGCCCTTTTTCGGAAGGGGCTGTCAGAGAATGTAAAGGATGTTATGGTGGGATTCCCTGTCCCCTCTGGTCTCAATGATTCTATGTCATTGACTATTCAAATTGACAGACGTTTGTGTGAGCGCAGAGGTATGCGTGAGATGGTGTTGCCTAGTGAGCCAGCTCCTGGGCCCATGCAGTGTGATGGAGTGACTTCTGGGGCTCAGCGTCATGAGTTTCGAAAGCGCAATGGGTTATGTTTCTACTTGGTGATGCCTCTCATGCTCTTTCCGTCTGCCCTAAGCGGGGAAGACGTTTTGCGCGCTCAGTTATCTTGGGTAGTGTTCAGACTAAATTTCTGTTGACTGTTACCCTGATTTGCTCCCTGTCCACATTTTCTGCTCAGGATTTTGTTGATTCAGAAGCAGCTATTAACCTGATGGATTTTGACTTTGCCAAAGTTGTGGGTTTCCCATGATAACCCTGCGGAAGTCTATTCCCCTACTGGGCATTGATTCTACCTCTTTGGCGGAGAATAAACCCCAGTTTTCTACTCAGGTGATAATGAGGGTTGAACCAGATCATCAGGAGAGTTGCAAATTTCTGGTGCTGCATAATCTGCATGACATTATTGTACTAGGTTTCCCTTGGTTACAGTCTCATAATCCTGTTTTGGATTGGAAATCTGTGTCTGTGACCAGTTGGGGCTGCCAATGTGTTAATAATGACACTCCTGTTTTTTCTGCCTCTCCCCAGTCTCAGGATGTTCCTGACTTTTTGACTGATTTTTTCGGATGTATTTAGTGAAAGTAAATCTGCATCCTTGCCCCCTCACAGGAGCTATGATTGCGCTATTGAATTAGTGCCTGGTGGTAAATTTCCTAAAGGTCGCCTTTTTAACTTGTCTGTACCTGAACACGATGCTATGCGATCTTATATCAAGGAGTCATTGGAGAAGGGTCATATCAGACCATCCTCTTCACCCTTGGGCACCGTTTTTTTCTTTGTGGCCAAAAAGGATGGTTCATTGAGGCCGTGTATTGATTATCGTCTCTTGAATAAGATCACTGTGAAGTATCAATATCCGTTACCCTTGATTTCTGACCTGTTTTCCAGAGTGAAAAGTGCTAGTTGGTTTACCAAGCTTGACCTCAGGGGGGCGTATAACCTTATTCGCATTAAGCACAGAGATGAATGGAAGAGGGCGTTTAATACCCCAGAGGGCATTTTGAGTACCTAGTGATGCCCTTTGGGCTCACTAATGCTCCTTCCGTCTTCCAATCCTTCATGAATGATATTTTCAGGGATTTTGTGGATAAATTTCTGATTGTTTATTTGGATGATATCTTGATTTTTTCCAATGACTGGGACTCTCATGTGAAACATGTTCGGATTGTGTTCCAGATTTTGAGAGAGAATGCACTGTATGTGAAGGGATCAAAGTGTCTTTTTGGTGTACAGAAGGTCTCATTTCTGGATTCATTTTGTCTCCATCTGTTATTGAAATGGACCCGGTCAAGGTTCAGGCCATCTGTGATTGGGTCCAACCTACTTCATTGAAGGCTCTTCAGAGATTTTTGGGTTTTGCCAATTTTTATCGTAAATTTATTGGTAATTTCTCCGGTATTGTTAAACCATTGACTGATTTGACCAAAAAGGGTTCTGATGTGGTGAACTGGCCTCCTGAGGCAGTTTCTGCGTTTCAGGAACTTAAGCAGAGATTCACTTCTGCTCCTGTTCTACGGCAGCCTGATGTTTCTCTACCGTTTCAGGTGGAGGTTGATGCCTCTGCAATTGGGGCAGGTGCCGTTTTGTCCCAAAGAGATCCAGAGACCTCTAAGAGTAACCCTTGTGCCTTTTTCTCTCGAAAATTTTCTCCAACTGAACCAAATTATGACGTGCATAATCGGGAGTTATTGGCCATGAAGTGGGCCTTTGAAGAGTGGAGACATTGGCTGGAAGGAGCCAGACATCAGGTGGTGGTCCTCACGGACCATAAGAACCTGGTTTATCTCGAATCAGCCAAGCGACTTAATCCTAGACAGGCCAGGTGGGCCTTGTTTTTCACACGTTTTAATTTTGTGGTTTCTTTTCTTCCTGGCACTAAGAATGTTAAGGCGGATGCCCTCTCGAGGAGTTTCTTTGCGGACTCTCCTGAGTTATCTGATCCTGCTGTTATTTTGAAAGAGGGTGTAGTACTTTACGCCATCTCGCCCAATTTGAGACTGGCTCTGGAAGGGTGTCAGGAGGATAAACCCGAGCGCTGCCCTATTGGGAAATTGTTTGTCCCAGACCAGTGGAAGAAGAGTGTGATGTCTGAGATTCATTGTTCCATGTTGGCTGGTCATCCCGGGATTTTTGGTACCAGAGACTTGGTGAGTCGGTCCTTTTGGTGGCCTACTTTGTCTCGTGACGTCAGGGAATTTGTGCAGTCCTGTGGGACTTGCTCTTGTTCCAAGCCTTGCTCTCGCTCTAGTGGTTTGTTAATGCCATTACCTGTGCCCAAGAGGCCATGGACCCATATCTCTATGGATTTTATTTCCGACCTCCCTGTTTCTCAGAAAATGACCGTTATCTGGGTAATCTGTGATAGGTTTTCCAAGATGATACATCTTGTGCCATTACCTAAGTTACCTTCCTCCTCCGAATTGGTGCCTTTGTTCCTCCAACACGTGGTTCGGTTACACGGCATTCCGGAGAATATTGTGTCTGACAGAGGAGTCCAGTTTGTTTCCAGATTTTGGAGGACATTTTGTTCTAAACTTGGTGTTCAATTATCTTTCTCCTCTGCATTTCATCCTCAGACCAATGGACAAACCGAGAGAACAAACTAGACCTTGGAGACTTATTTGAGATGTTTTGTGTCTGCTGATCAAGATGACTGGGTCTCTTTTTTGCCTTTGGCTGAGTTTGCTCTTAATAATAGGGCTAGCTCTGCCACCTTGATGTCTCCATTTTTCTGCAATTCTGGGTTTCACCCTCGATTTTCTTCGGGACAGGCGGAGGCTTCTGTCTGTCCGGGTTTTGACTCTGTTGTGGAGCGTATGCAGCAGATTTGGGACCAGGTAGTGAAGAGATTGTCTCTCTCTCAGGAGAAGGCCCAATGGTTTGCCAACCGGCATAGGACTAATGGTCCTCGGTTTAAAGTGGGGGGCTTGGTTTGGTTGTCCTCAAGAAATATCCCTATGAGGGTTGCATCTCCAAAGTTTAAGCCTAGGTTCATTGGACCTCATAAGATCATGGAGATTCTTAATCCTGTTTCCTTCCGTTTGCTTCTTCCAGGGACATTTAAGATCCATGACGTGTTCCACAAGTCCTTATTGAAGAGGTTTGTCGAGCTAGTGGTTTGCTTCGGACATCCATGCTCGGAGACTGATCCGTGCCTATCACCGAGCTCATCCTGATCGGCCTGGTTGCACAGGTGAGGGTTCGGGGACCCCTCCTCAAGGGGGGTACTGTTATGAATGTGCTAGAGATGGTTTCTGAGCAGAGGCTCCCTCTGGTGGTTACAGACAGTACTGAACCTTACAGCGAGGAATGGCAATCTGCCATGATGGTCGCCGGTGATCAATTGTTCTTGTCTCAATTGTGGTTCCTGGTTCATTTTGAAGTTTGCTGGAGTCTTGCATTCATCTGCTGCTTTCAGATAAGATATTTTCTGCTTTTCTTTTTGTGCTTGCTTTTTGCGTATTTTTCTGCACTTTTGTGGAGGTCAGCCGGGTCCCCTCCTGGGGCTTGTGCTCCTCTCAGTTTATCTGTAGCTACTGTTATTTGTTCATTTGCTTTTTCCTGTTTTTTCAGTGGCTGCGGCCTAGTTTTGTTACACCAGAGATCTGATTTAGGTGGTGGAGATCGTGTGATCTCAGGTGTTTTTGCAATCAGAAGTGTTGGTATTTTTAAGAGTTTTTTGTTGGATTGCAGTCAGAATTCTTTCTGGTACTTTTCTGTCTAGACACATTGAGCGTTTGCTCATTCTATTTTCTGTCTGTGTCCGTGCTTCTTCTTGTCTAACCGCCATTACATGTTTGGGGGCTTCCTATTTTCTTTGGGGATCTGCTCTGGGGCAGATAGCTTTCATCTTTCTGCCTTTAGGTGTAGTTATCTCTCAGGCTGTGACGAGGCGTCTAGGATCAACGTAGGAACGCTCCACGGCAACCTCTAGTTGTGTGGTTAGTTCAGGTTACTGCAGTCCAATAGGTTCCAGCCTCTCTGGTGTATTGCTGTTTTAGCTTTTTCTCCTCAGCTACCTAAACATAACAGATCAGGATGGATACATGTGGGGGGCCAGGATGGATATATTGGGGTGGCAGGACAAGGGACCAGGATGGATATATGGGGTGCAAAGATGGAAATATGGGGGAACCAGGATGCATATATATGGGGGGGTCAGGATGGATTTATATGAGGGGGTCAGAAATCATATATGGAGGGCCAGGATGGATATATGGGGAGGGGCAGGACAAGGGACCAGGATGGATAAATGGGGAGCCAGGATGCATATATATGGTACAGCCAGGATGCATATATATGGGGGTAAGATGGATTTATGGGGAAGGGGGCAGGACAAAGGACCAGGATGCATGTATATGGGGAGGGCAGGATGGATATATGGGGAGGGCCAGGTTGCATATATGTGGGGCCAGGATGCATATATATGGTACAGCCAGGATGCATATATATGGGGGTAAGATGGATTTATGGGAAGGGGCAGGACAAAGACCAGGATGCATGTATATGGGGAGGGCAGATGGATATATATGGGGGGGCCAGGTTGCATATATGTGGGGCCAGGATGGATATATGGGGGCAGGACAAGAGACCAGGAAGCATATATATGGGGGGGCCAGGATGGATATATGGGGGAGCCAGGACAAGGACCAGGGAGGATATATGGGGGTCCAGGAGAGATATATGGTGGGGCAGGACAAGGGACATATGAGGGCCAGTATGTATAGCTGGGGAAGCGGGATGGATATCTGGGGGCCAGGCTGGACAAGGGACATAGGGGGCCAGGCTGGGGCATATTATAAAATAAAGGGGGCCAGGCTGAAGAATATTATAAAATATAGGGGGCTAGGCTGGGCGAGATTATTAAATAAAGGGGGCCAGGATGAGGGACTTAATTACTGTTCGATGGCCAGAATGAGGAACATGCTATATTAGTTTATGGTGACAAGTGGGGAACATAATTTCTTTAGGGTCCAATTAGGGACATTATTACTACTGTAATATAATTTACTTTTTCGGACACGGTTTTCCATGGAGGAAACAAAAGGGAGGTCCTGTTATTCCATGGAGGAAACAAAAGGGAGGTCCTGTTACTGTGCAGGGTGGCACTACGTCGCTTTTCTTCTTCATCTGATGTAGTGTAGAGGTCATGGAAAAAGTGGGGAAAGTGCTCTGGAAACGATCAGCTATTGATGACTGTGTGTTATTTTTTGCAGAGACAAGCTATGGCTGGAAGAAGTGACGGCGGTCTGTGCTGGTTGAAGAAAAGCGAACATGAAGTACTTCAACTACAGACATCACTGGTGAGTCAGTGTATTACATGTACACGCACACTATACACTATATACTATGTACAGAGCTACTGTGTTTAATGTCACTGGTGATCACTGGATTATCTGTACACTATATGCTATATACAGAGGTCCTGTGTATAATGTCACCAGTGATCACTGTATTACCTGTACACAGATCCTATATACAGATCTCCTGTGTATAATGTCACTGGTGATCCCTGTATTACCAGTACACTGACACTATATACAGAGCTCCTGTGTATAATGTCACTGGTGATCCCTGTATTCCCTGTACACTGACACTATATACAGAGGTACTGTGTATAATGTCACTGGTGGTAATAACAGTGTTGTTAGTATTGTGGTTTGTATTCATAATCAGTATTGTAGTATTCGGTCACTATGTGGTGTTAATTTGTGGTCTGGTCACGGTGTGGCAATATTTCTCCTTGTATGTGGTATTATTTGGTCCCTATATGCTGGCAATATGTCATATTATTCGGTCACTATGTGGTGGTAATATGTGGTCTGGTCATGGTTTGACGGTATTTGTCCCTTGTATGTAATATTATTCGGCCACTATGTGGTCTAGTCATGGTGTGGTGGTATTTCTTCCCTGTATGTGGTAGTATTGGTCTTGGTATAGGGGATTGTGCTGTGTATGGCAGTCATTTGTTCGCTCTGATATTAATTAGGAGAAGATTCTTTATTTCCTTTAGCTATTAAATACTTTGTACACTTACAGGGGGTTTCCTGTGGAGAAAAATATCACCTATCCACAGGATAAGTGATAACGTATTGATTTGTGGGGGTCTAACTACTTGGACCCATTCAGCAAAATGTGGAACTTTTTATCCCCATTAGACTAGAGTGGCATGTCCGACTTGACCACTAATCCATTCATTCCCTCAGTGGCTGCACTTGTTTTTTTTATAGAAGACCCAAAGAAAATGAATGGAGCTTAACTCCATTTAAAAATGGGAATAAGTGTCCTGTCGGGGATAAAACTTCCTCATTCTTCGATCGGTGCAGTTTCTAATGGTCGGCCCTAAGCGATCACCTATCCTGTGGAGCTCATGGATCGGTGATAACTTGTTTTAACCAAAGAACCCCATTAATGTAAACCACCATAATTATACATCCCAGTTATGGGGGAGCACAGTAGCTGTGCAGAAGCCACCTGTGTTTTACAGCCGATGTTCCACTATAATGGGGATAACGACAGACAGATATTTGCATATAGCTGTAGTGTGGGCCCCTAGAGTCCATTCCCCTGGTGGGCCCCAGACACACCAGTCTGACCCTGGCTGCACCTCAATGGGGAGGGTGCAGCTGTGCTTGGGGAGAAAATGGTCAGATGGATGGAGGAGCTTTTAAACTAGGATCTGGGGGAGGGAGGGTAGTTGTGCTAATAAAGGGATAGATAGAGTAGACAGAGATAGGGAGGCAGTAGAGGTCAATGAGGATTTGGGGGGCTGGGATATGCAAGGAAAGCAGGGAGCTGAGTAGGAGTGACAAATGTGCTAATAATATTAACCCTTTCGCACCAGAGCCTGTTTTTGCCTTCGTGACGGGCTAATTTTTTCAATTCTGACCAATGTCACTTTGAAGTCATAACTCTAAAACGCTTCAATGGATCCTGGTGATTCTGAGAATGTTTTCTTGTGACATATTGTACTTTATGGTAGTGGTAAAATTTCTTTGATATGACTTGCGTTTATTAGTTAAAAAAATGGAAATTTGGCGAAAATTTTGCAATTTTCAAAATTTAATTTTTATGCACTTAAATCAGAGAGTCATAGAACACAAAATAGTTAATAAATAACATTTCACATGTGTCTACCTTATATCAGTATGATTTTTGAAACATAATTTTTTTGTTAGGAATTTATAAGGGTTAAAAGTTGACCAGCAGTTTCTCATTTTTCCAACAAAATTTGCAAAACCATTTTTTTTAGGGACCACCTCACATTTGAAGTGTGTTTGGGGGGTCAATATGACAGAAAATACACAAAAATACACCATTCTAAAAACTACACCCTTCAAGGTGCTCAAAACCACATTCGAGAAGTTAATTAACCCTTTACGTGCTTCACAGGAACTGAAGCAATGTGAAAGGAAAATATGAACATTTAACTTTTTTTCACAAACATTTATTTCAGAACCAATTTTTTTTATTTTCACAAGTGCAAAAAGAGAAAATGAACCACAAAATTTGTTGTGCAGTTTCTCCTGAATACACCGATACCCCATATGTGGGGGTAAACAACTGTTTGGGTAGACGGCAGAGCTGGTAAGAAAGGAGCGCCGTTTGACTTTTCCAATGCAGAATTGGCTGGAATTGAGATCGGACGCCATGTCGCATTTGGAGAGCCCCTGATGTGCCTAAACAGTGGAAACCCCCCACAAGTGACACCATTTTGGAAACTAGACCCCCAAGGAACTTATCTAGATGTGTGGTGAGCACTTTTAACCCCCAAGTGCTTCACAGAAGTTTATAACATAGAGCTGTGAAAATAAAAAATCTTATTTTTTCCACAAAAATGATTTTTGCTCCCAAATTTTTATTTTTCCAAGGGTAACAGGAGAAATTAGATCCTCAAAGTTGTTGTACAGTTTGTCCTGAGTGCGCCAATACCCCATATGCGGGGTTGTAAAACACTGTTTGGGCACACGGCAGAGCTCGAAAGGGAAGGAGCGCCGTTTGACCTTTTCAATGCATAATTGGCTGGAATTGAGATCGTATGCCATGTCGCGTTTGGAGAGCCCCTGATGTGCCTAAAAAGTGGAAACCCCATACAAGTGACCCCATTTTGGAAACTAGTCCGCCCAAGAAACTTATTTAGATGTGTGGTGAGCACTTTGAACCCTCAAGTGTTTCACTGAAGTTTATAATGTAAAGCCGTGAAAATAAAAAATCATTTTTTCTCCACAAACATAATCTTTTAGTCTCCAATTTTTTATTTTCACAAGGGTAACAGGAGAAATTTGACCCCAAAAGTTGTTGTCGAATTTGTCCTGAATACGCTGGTACGCCATATGTTTAAGAAAACTACTGTTTGGGCACACGGGTTCACAAGGTAAGTAGTGACGTTTTGGAATGCAGACTTTGATGGAATGGTCTGCGGGCGTCATGAGGCATTTGCAGAGCCCCTAATGTACCTAAACAGTAGAAACCCCCCAAGTGACCCCATTTTGGAAACTAGACCACCCAATGAACTTATCTAGATGTGTGGTGAGCACTGTGAACCCCCAAGTGTTTCACTAATATAATAACGTGTTCCACAAGTCCTTATTGAAGAGGTTTGTCGAACCAGTGGTTCCTATGGCTGCGCCTCCCAACCCTGTTTTGGTTGAGGGCAATTTGGAGTATGTGGTTGAGAAGATATTGGATTCTCATTTTGCTAGACGGAAACTCCAGTATTTGGTTAAGTGGAGAGGTTATGGTCAGGAGGACAATTCTTGGGTGTTTGCTTCAGACATTCATGCTGGGAGACTTATCCGTGCCTATCATCGAGCCCATCCTGATCGGCCTGGTTGCGCAGGTGAGGGTTCGGTGACCCCTCCTCAAGGGGGGGTACTGTTGTGAATATGCTGGAAGCAGCTTCTGAGCTGGGGCTCCCTCCGGTGGTTGCTGAGGGTAATGAACTGATTATTGAATGGCCTTCAGCTGGTGCTGAATGGTAGGATATTGTCACGGGTGTGTCGCCTCGAAGATCATCGCGATTACACAATCTGACTTCTCGCAGCTGAGTTTTTGGTGCTTGGTGTTTTTCGGCAGTGAGGGAGTTAATTCTCTCTCTCTCTGTGCTAGACGAGGCCCAGCCTCGCCCAGCTGCAGTTTATTCTGCAGTAATGAGATTCCTTCAAATACCTGCCGGTCTGCTAGGAATGTGTCGGTGAAAGCATTCATGCAGACCAGCAGAGCGGATCGTGGTATTGTGAAGTCTGAAGTGAAGAGTACCTGGTGTGGTTTTTTCCCCTCCTCGCTTTATCATTTATTTCCGTACCCGTTGGTGTTCCCTCTGTAGTTGTGGAGTGAGTTTTGTATGCAAGGTGGATTTTAGTTTACCCCTTGTACTGTCTCGTTCGTCTATTACTGTGTTTAGGCATATATCTTCCAGTCCCCCGTGGTTGTGATCGGGGTCCTTCTCAGGACTAGATTACTGAGGGTCAGGGATTTGCAGGAGATAGGGTTACGCTGGCGGCCTGGACCTCTGTACCATCAACAGTACCTCCAGGTAGAGGGATTAGTCAGGTCCCCTGCTTAGGGTCAGCATAGACCCCGGACCTCCTGTATGCAGTGACAGCGTGACATTTTCAGCGACCGCACTAAAGATTTTCTCCAGCCACCATGGATCCAGTAGCCAGTCTAGCTCGGCAGTTGCAGAGTTTGTCCATGGAGCTGGCGGACGTTAAGTCCAAGGTTTTGTACCCCCCGGAGCAAGCCGGTCCAGAACCTAAAGTAGCTCTCCCTGACAGGTTCACTGGGGGGCGGGACAAGTTTTTTGCTTTCCGGGAGGCATGTAAATTGTACTTTCGGCTGTGACCTCGGTCATCGGGGAGTGAAGAACAAAGGGTGGGGATTGTCATCTCGCTCCTACAAGGGGACCCCCAATCCTGGGCGTTCTCTCTTCCCCCGGGCTCCCCGGCTCTCCAGTCAGTGGATAGGTTTTTCGCAGCTCTGGGTCTTGTATGTGATGACCCGGATCGGATCTCTCTTGCTGAATCTAAGTTACGTAGGATACAGCAGGGAGATCGTCCGGCGGAGGAATTCTGTTCGGAGTTCCGTAGGTGGGCCACGGACACCCAGTGGAATGACCCGGCTCTTAGGAGCCAGTTTTGTCAATGTTTATCTGACAAATTAAAGGATGTGCTGTCACAGTATGACCCTCCCACGTCACTGGAAGCCGCTATGGCCCTTGCTATTCGCATTGACAGACGGCTTCGGGAGAGGTGCGGGGTAACTCCGCCCCCTGTGATGACTCCACGTTCTACTAGGGCCCCTTATATGGAGGTTCCCCTGGTCAGTCCAGAAGAGCCGATGCAGTTAGGAGGGACATCATTCCGGGGGAGGGGATCGGCAGTGCGCCACAAGACAGGAAGGTGTTTCTTCTGCGGGAGAAAGGGACATTTTATTGGGGGTGTCCATCCCGTCCTTTGCAGAGTGAGAAGTCGCCGGAAAACTATTGATCCCAGGTTGTGTGGTGGACGGCAATCTGGGAGTAGGTATTTCGTCCCTAGGTCCGTCTCAATTCCTCGTACCGGCGGAGGTGGTGGTGGGTACGAGAACTGAGAGGATATCTGTTCTTCTGGATAGTGGGGCCGGGGCTAATCTGGTGGACGCTCGGTTTGCCCGGGTTCAAGGTATGCAACTGAGTGTATTGGCTAAACCCATCCCCATATTCTCGATCGACGCCAGACCTCTCAGTCAGGGTAGTTTTTTGCAAGCAGTGCATAACATAGATCTTCAAGTGGGGGCGATACATAAAGAACTGTTGTCGTGTTACGTATTGGAGGGTCTTCCCACTCCTATAGTGCTGGGCCTTCCTTGGTTAACTAAGCATAACCTGGTTATTAATTGGCAATCCAGAGAGATAAGCCAATGGAGTGAATTCTGTAATAAAAACTACATGAATACGGTCATCGGTGCGGTCGCTCCTAGGACCTTACCTCCATTTCTGGTGGACTTTGAGGATGTATTCTCGGAGAAAGTGTGTCAAGAACTACCTCCTCATCGCGTGTATGACTGTTCTGTTGAATTGCTCCCTGGGGCCAAGTTACCGAAATCTAGGTTGTATAACCTTTCTGGTCCTGAGAGGCAGGCCATGAAGGATTATATTTCAGAGAGTCTGGCTAAGGGGCATATTAGACCTTCATCTTCCCCGGTGGCCGCGGGGTTCTTCTTTGTGAAGAAGAAAGATGGAGGCCTACGCCCTTGCCTGGATTTCCGTGAACTTAATCGGATTACGGTCCGAGATCCGTATCCTCTCCCACTTATTCCCGATCTCTTCAATCAGATCGTGGGCGCCAAATGGTTCTCTAAGTTGGATCTCAGGGGGCGTACAATCTGATTAGGATGAAAGAGGGGGATGAATGGAAGACAGCGTTTAACACTCCGGAGGGGCATTATGAGAACCTTGTCATGCCATTTGGTCTGACTAATGCCCCGGCGGTGTTCTAACACTTTGTTAATGAAATTTTTCGCCGCCTGGTGGGACAGTTTGTTGTCATATATCTGGATGACATCTTAATTTACTCGCCGGATCTGGTGTCTCATCAGGAGCATGTTAGGCAGGTGTTGCAGATCTTGCGGGATAATAAACTATACGCCAAATGGGAAAAGTGTGTGTTCGCCGTACAGGAACTTCAGTTTTTAGGTTTCCTGGTGTCAGCATCCGGTTTTCGTATGGACCCTGGGAAAATGCGGGCAGTTCTTGAGTGGGATCTGCCAGAGGATCTTAAGGCACTACAACGTTTCCTGGGGTTTGCTAACTACTACCGGAAATTTATTCGTAATTTCTCGTTCATAGTTAAACCTCTCACAGACATGACTAAAAAAGGGACGGATTTTTCTAGGTGGTCTGACAAGGCTTGTCAAGCGTTTTCCTCCTTGAAAAAATGTTTTGCTTCGGCTCCCATACTCATTCAACCGGATGCGTCACAGCCGTTCATTGTGGAGGTAGACGCTTCTGAGGTAGGGGTAGGAGCGGTATTATCTCAAGGTTCGTCCCCTGGTTAGTGGCACCCGTGCGCTTTCTTCTCTAAAAAATTGTCGTCCACTGAGAGGAATTACGATGTTGGCAATAGGGAACTCTTGGCCATTAAGTTAGCTTTTGAGGAGTGGCGTCATTTTTTGGAGGGGGCAGTCCACCCAGTCACCGTCATCACCGATCACAAGAACTTGCTATATTTAGAGTCTGCAAAACGTCTGAATCCCAGACAAGCTAGGTGGTCGTTGTTTTTTACCAGGTTTAATTTTGTTGTCACATATCGTCCTGGGTCAAAAAATGTAAAGGCGGATGCCTTATCTCGTAGTTTCCCTGGGGCCGGGAAGACGGATGACCCGGTTACGATCCTTCAGGAGGGGGTGGTGGTGTCGGCAGTATGCTCTGAGCTTGAGAAGGAGGTATTGGAGGCTCAGGGGGATGCCCCTGTTGGACCTCCAGGGAGACTGTTTGTTCCAGATCACTTGCGACAAAAGGTGATCGAGGCACACCATAACTCAGCTTTGGCAGGACACCCAGGGAATAAAGCAACTGTGGATCTCCTCTCGCAGCGGTTTTGGTGGTCTAACTTACATAGGGAGGTGGTAACTTTTGTTGCGTCCTGTGGGGTTTGTGCGCGCTCTAAGACCCCACATACCCGTCCGTCTAGGGCCCTCTTACCTTTGAAGATCCCGGAGCGTCCGTGGACTCATCTGTCTATGGACTTTATTACGGACCTCCCGCCGTCTTCGGGTAAAACAGTCATACTCGTTGTAGTGGACAGGTTCAGCAAGATGGCTCATTTTATCGCTCTTCCTGCTCTTCCTAATGCTAAAACTCTGGCGCAGGTGTTCATTGGGGAGATTGTGAGGCTTCACGGGGTACCCTCCGATGTGGTGTCGGATCGAGGGTCTCAGTTTGTGTACAAATTCTGGAAGGCATTTTGTACACGGCGGGGGATGCAGTTGTCGTTTTCATCGGCTTTTCATCCGCAGACCAATGGTCAGACAGAACGTCTGAACCAGAGCTTGGAGACATATCTCCGGTGTTTTGTGTCAGAGAACCAGTAGGACTGGGCTTCTTTCTTGCCTCTGGCGGATTTTGCTCTTAACAATAGGCGGAGCGAGTCCACTGGTAAGTCCCCGTTTTTTGGGGCATATGGTTTTCATCCCAGTTTTGTACTTTCAGTAGGGGGGGCTCTTTGGGGGTTCCGGAGGAGGAACGATTTTCGTCATCACTTGCTTCAGTGTGGAGAGGAGTGCTGAACAATCTGAGTACTATAGGGAACCGATACAAACGTATGGCTGACAGGAGGAGAGTGTCTGGTCCGGACCTATGTGTGAACGATCGGGTATGGTTGTCTACCAAGAATATAAAACTTAAGGTTCCCTCTTGGAAACTGGGTCCCAGGTTCATCGGGCCATACAGGATCAGTTCTATAATTAATCCAGTGGCATTCCGTCTTGACCTCCCCCCTACATTTAAAATTCACAACGTGTTCCACAGATCTTTGCTTAACCCCTCTGTGACATTAGACGTACTATCCCGTCCATAAAACCCGTGCCATTCTGCCCATGGACGGGATAGTACGTCATAGGCGATCAGCTGCGCTCCTGAGGGGAGCGCAGCTAATCGCCGCCGGGTGTCAGCTGATTATCACAGCTGACACCCGTGACTGTGTGTCAGGAGCGGTCACGGACCGCTCCCGGCACATTAACCCCTAGCACACCGCGATCAAACATGATCGCGGTGTACTGGGGGCACAGGGGAGGATCGCGCAGGGTGGGGGCTCCCTGCGCGCCCCCCTGAGACCCTCAGACCAGCGCGATGTGATCGCGCTGTTCTGAGGGCTTCCTCCCTCCCAGGACCGGATCCAAGATGGCGCCGGGGTCCTGGAGGGAGGCGGCTTCCTCAGTGCCTGCTGAGAGCAGGCACTGAGAAGCCTGCTGCACTGCCTGAGCGATCGCTGGTGTGACAGTGTGCTGTGCACACTGTCACACCAGCGATTTGATAAAATACAGTGATGTCCCACCCTGGGACAAAGTAAAAAAGTTAAAAATATAAAAATAAACATGTTATAAAAAAAAATCCAAAATAAATAAAAAAAAAAAATATATGTTCCCCAATAAATTCATTTCTTCCTGTAAATAAAAAAAACAAAACAATAAAAGTACACATATTTGGTATCGCCGCGTCCGTAACGACCCCCCCTATAAAACTGTCCCACTAGTTAACCCCTTTAGTGAACCCCTTAAAAAAAAAAAAAAAAAACGAAGCAAAAAATCAATACTTTATCATCATACCGCTGAACAAAAAGTGGAATAACGCGCGATCAAAAAGACCGATATAAATAAACATGGTACCGCTGAAAACGTCATCTTGTCCCGCAAAAAACGAGCCGCCATACAGCATCATCAGCGAAAAAATAAAAAAGTTATAGCTCACAGAATAAAGCTATGCAAAAATAATTATTTTTTATATAAAATTGTTTTTATTCTATAAAAGCGCCAAAACATAAAAAAATGATATAAATGAGGTATCGCCATAATCGTACTGACCCGAAGAATAAAACTGCTTTATCAATTTTACCACACGCGGAACAATAAAAACGCCTCCCCCAAAAGAAATTCATGAATTGCTGATTTTTGTTCATTCTAACCTCCCAAAAAACGAAATAAAAAGCGATCAAAAAATGTCACCTGCTCAAAAATGGTACAAATAAAAACGTCAACTCGTACCGCAAAAAATAAGACCTACATGACTCTGTGGGCCAAAATATGCAAAAATTATAGCTCTCAAAATGTGGCGATGCAAAAAACTATTTTTGCAATAAAAAGCGTCTTTTAGCGTGACAGCTGCCAATCATAAAAACCCGCTATAAATAGTAAATCAAACCCCCCTTTATCTCCCCTTAGTTAGGGAAAAATAATAAAATTAAAAAAATGTATTTATTTCCATTTTCCCATTAGGGTTAGGGTTAGGGTTGCGGCTAAAGTTAGGGTTAGGGTTGGCACTAAAGTTAGAATTAGGGTTAGGGTTGGGATTAGGGGTGTGTTAGGGTTAGGTTTGTGGTTAGGGTTGGGACTAGGGTTAGGGTGTGTTGGGGTTAGGGTTGGAGTTAGAATTGGGGGGTTTCCGCTGTTTAGGCACATCAGGGGCTCTCCAAATGTGACATGGCGTCTGATCTCAATTCAGCATTCTGCGTTGAAAAAGTAACGGTCTCCTTCACTTCTGAGCTCTGCCATGCGTCAAAAGTATTTATCCAATATGGGTATCACGTACTCTGGAACCCAAGATTATGTGCAATTGTCCATTCTTCTGTTACTTGGGAAAAAAATAAAAAATGGCGAAATTCATTTTTTGTACATAAAAAAGTTTGTTTTAGTTTTTACGGCTGTTTACATTAAACTTCTGGAAGCTTGGGCTTCATAGCGTTATACACTAGTAAGTTCCTTGTGGGGTCTATATTTTCCAAATGGGGTTCACTTGTGGGGATTTCCCTGTTTAGGGCCATCAGGGCTCTCCAAATGCGACATGACGCCGACCATTCCATCAAGTCTGCAATCAAAAGTCATACGTTCCCTTCGAGCCCAACGTGTCCCATACAGTAGTTTATCCCCACATATGGGTATCAGCGTACTCAGGACAAATTGGCAGCAATTTTGGGTCCAATTTCTTCCTGTTACCCTTGTAAAATAAAATATGGGGCGAAAAAATTTTTTGAAAAAAAAAAAAATTTTTTTTTTTTACGGCTGTACATTATAAACTTCTGTGAAGCACTTGGGGTTCAAAGTGCTCACACACATCTAGATAAGTTCCTTGTGGGGTCTATTTTCCAAAATGGGGTCACTTGTGGGGGATTTCCACTGTTTAGGCGCATCAGGGGCTCTCCAAATGCGACATGACGCACCCAGACCATTCCATCAAAGTCTGCAATCCAAAACGTCACTACTTCCCTTCCGAGCCCGACGTGACCCATACAGTAGTTTTCTCCACATATTGGGTATCAGCGTACTCAGGACAAATTGGGGCAACAACTTTTGGGGTCCAATTTCTCTGTTACCCTTGTAAAAATAAAATATTGGGGCGAAAAAATCATTTTTGCTAAAAAAAAAAAAAGATTTTTTATTTTTAGGCTGTGCGTTATAAACTTTGTGAAACACACTTTGGGGTTCAAAGTCTCACCACACATCTAGATAAGTTCCTTGTGGGGTCTATTTTCCAAAATGTGGTCATTTGGGGGTTTCCACTGTTTAGGCGATCAGGGCTCTCCAAAACGACATGGCGCACCAGACATTCCTCGTTGCAATCCAACGCCTCTTCCCTTCCGAGCCCTGCCATGCACCCAAACAGTGTTTTCCCCACATATTGGGTATCAGCGTACTCAGGACAAATTGGACAACAACTTTTGGGATTCTTGTTACCCTTGGAAAAAAAAAATATTGGGCGAAAAAATCATTTTTGTGAAAAAAAAGATTTTTAATTTTACGGCTTACGTTATAAACTTTGTGAAACACCTGGGGGTTCAAATTCTCACCAACAATCTAGATAAGTTCCTTGGGGGTCTAGTTTCCAAAATGGTGTCATTTGTGGGGGTTTCCACTGTTTAAGGCAATCAGGGCTCTCCAAATAACATGGACCAACTGCGTCCAGCCAATTTGGTTGAAAAAGTCAACGGCGCTCCTTCCTTCCAACTCTGCCAGTGACCCAAACAGTGGTTTCCCCCACATATGGGGTATCAGCGACTCAGGACAAATTGCACAAAACTTATGGGTCTTTCTGTTACCCTTGGAAAATAAAAATTAGTGATAAAGATCATTTTTGTGGAAAAAATAGATTTTTTAAATTTACGGCTCTATTATAAACTTGTGTGAAGCACTTGGGGGTTCAAATTGCTCATCAAAATCTAGATAAGTTCCTTAGGGGGTCTAGTTTCCCAAATGGGGTCATTGTGGGGGGTTTCCACTGTTTAGGCACATCGGGGCCTCCAAATGTAACATGGCATCCAAACTCAATTCCAGCCAATTTTGGTTGGAAAAAGTCAAATGGTGCTCCTTCCATTCCGAGCTCTGCCGTGTGCCCAAACAGTGGTTCCCCCCACATATGGGGTATCAGCGTACTCAGGACAAATTGTACAACAACTTATGTGGTCCAATTTATCCTGTTACCCTTGGGAAAATAAAAAATTAGTGACTAAAAGATAATTTTTGTGGGAAAAAAATAGGATTTTTTATTTTCATGCCCGGGCATTATAAACTTGTGTGAAGCACTTGGGGGTTCAAAGTGCTCACCAAAGATCTAGATAAGTTCCTTAGGGGGTCTAGTTTCCAAAATGGGGTCACTTGTGGGGGGTTTCCACTGTTTAGGCTCATCTGGGGCACTACAAACGGAACATGACCCCCATTAACGTCTGCATTCCAAAACGTTACTACTTCCTTTCCAAGCCCTGCCGTGCGCCCAAACAGTTTCCCCCCCCCCACATATGGGGTATCAGCGTACTCAGGACAAATTGGACAACAACTTTTGGGGTCCAATTTCCTTGGGAAAATTCAAAAATTTGGGACTAAAAAATCATTTTTGTGGAAAATGTTTTTTTTTTTTTCACACCCAGGCTTTATAAACTTTTGTGAAACACTTGAGGGTTCAAAGTGCTCACAACAGATCTAGATAAGTACCTTAGGGGGTCTAGTTTCCAAAATGGTGTCACTTGTGGGGGGTTTCCACTTTTAGGCGCATCAGGGGCTCTCCAAACGCGACATGGCATCCAATCTAAATTCCAGCCAATTTTAGTTTGAAAAAGTCAAACGTCGCTCCTTCCCTTACGAGCTCTGCCGTGTGCCCAAACAGTGGTTTTCCCCCACATATGGGGTATTGGCGTACTCAGGAGAAATTGCATAACAACCTTATCTGTCCATTTTCTCCTTTTACCCTTGTGAAAATAAAAAAAAAGTTTGTAAAAGATCATTTTTGTGGCTAAAAAGTAAAATATTCACTTTTTCCTTCCACGTTGCTTTAGTTACTGTGAAGCACCTGAAGGGTTAATAAACTTCTTGAATGTGGTTTTGAGTACCTTGAGGGGTGCAGTTTTTAGAATGGTGTCACTTTTGGGCATTTTCTGCCATATAGACCCCTCAAAGTGACTTCAAATGTGAGGTGGTCCCTAAAAAAAATGGCTTTGTAAATTTTGCTGTAAAAATGAGAAATCGCTGGTCAACTTTTAACCCTTATAACTTCCTAACAAAAAAAAATTTTGGTTCCAAAATTGTGCTGATGTAAAGTAGACATGTGGAAAATGTTATTTCTTAACTATTTTGTGTGATATATTTCTCTGTTTTAAGGGAATTAAAATTCAAAGTTTGAAAATTGCAAAATTTTAAAATTTCCGCCATATTTGCGTTTTTTTCAAAAATAAACGCAAGTATATCGAAGAAATTTTACCACTAACATGAAGTACAATATGTCACGAGAAAAAATTCTCAGAATCGCGAAGATCCGTTGAAGCGTTCCAGAGTTATAACCTCATAAAAAGACAGTGGTCAGAATTGTAAAAATTGGCCCGGTCATTAACGTGCAAACACCCTTGGGGGTGAAGGGGTTAAGAGGTATGTGGCGCCGGTGATACCGTCACCTTTACCTCCTCCTCCTGTGGTGGTCAATGGTAACTTGGAGTTTCAGGTGTCGAAAATCATCGATTCATGTCTTAACCGCCGGTCCCTTCAGTACCTGGTTCATTGGAAGGGGTATGGTCCTGAGGAGAGGACGTGGGTTCCTGCGTCGGATATTAACGCAGACCGATTAATTCGGGCCTTCCACACGACTCACCCGGATAAACTGGCTCTGAGGGTCCGGAGGCCCCTCGTAGAAGGGGGGTACTGTCACGGGTGTGTCGCCTCGAAGATCGTCGCGATTACACAATCTGACTTCTCGCAGCCGAGTTTTTGGTGCTTGGTGTTTTTCGGCAGTGAGGGAGTTAATTCTCTCTCTCTCTGTGCTAGACGAGGCCCAGCCTCGCCCAGCTTCAGTTTATTCTGCAGTAATGAGATTCCTTCAAATACCTGCCGGTCTGCTAGAAATGTGTCGGTGAAAGCATTCATGCAGACCAGCAGAGCGGATCGTGGTATTGTGAAGTCTGAAGTGTTATGTTTCGGTTGCTGAGGAGTGCAGGTAAAAAAGGCAATACACCAGAGAAGTTGGAATCTATGAGATTGCAGTACCCTGACTAACCACCACAACTAGAGGCAGCCGTGGAGCGTTCCTACGTTGGTCCTAGACGCCTCGTCACAGCCTGAGAAACTAACTACACCTAAAGATAGAAAGAGGAAAGCTATCTGCCCCGGAGCAGATCCCCAAAGAACATAGAAAGCCCCCAAACATGTAATGGCGGTTAGAAAATAGTATGAGCAAACGTTGGGGCCCAAACTACCTAAATAGAAAAGGATAGGAAGGGCACTTACTGCAATCCCAAAAAAACCTGAAAAGCACCAACTCTACTAATTTCAAAATCACCTGAGATCACACGACCTCTACCACCTAAATTAGTTCTCTGGTGTAACAAAATCAAAACAGCAGCCACTGAAAAAACTGGAAAAAGCAAAAGTACAAACATCAGTGGCTGAACTAAACTGAGAGGGCAAAAGCCTCCAAAGGGGACCCTGAAGGCCCCCACAGAAGTGCAGGACAAAATGCAAAAATCAAGCACAAAAACAAAAAGAAGAAAATGTCTTCTCTGTTAGCAGGAGATGCAGACACGACACAGCAGGCTACAAAGGAAACAGGACTCAAGGATTGAGACCAGAACAATTGATCACCGGCAACCCTGATGGGAAGGCGACTCCCTTATATAAGACCAGTCATAACACCTGATTCCCACTCCTCACAATCTTCACTGGACAGTCCAGTACCGCTTGTAACCACCAGAGGGAGCCTCTGCTCAGAACTCATTTCAAGTCCATTCACAACACTGAAGTGAAGAGTACCTGGTGTGGTTTTTTCCCCTCCTCGCTTTATCATTTATTTCCGTACCCGTTGGTGTTCCCTCTGTAGTTGTGGAGTGAGTTTTGTATGCAAGGTGGATTTTAGTTTACCCCTTGTACAGTCATGGCCAAAAGTTTTGAGAATGACACAAATATTAATTTTTACAAAGTCTACTGCTTTTTTTCTAATGGCAATTTGCATATACTCCAGAATGTTATAAAGAGTGATCAGCTTAACAGCAATTACTTGCAAAGTCAATATTTGGCTAGAAAATGAACTTTATCCCCCAAAACACATTTTTTCAACATCATTGCAGCCCTGTCTTAAAAGGACCAGCTAACCTCTTTTCATGATTGCTCCATTAACACAGGTGTGGGTGTTGATGAGGACATGGCTGGAGATCAATCTGTCATGATTAAGTAAGAATGACACCACTGGACACTTTAAAAGGAGGCTGGTGCTTGGCATCATTGTTTCTCTTCTGTTAACCATGGTTATCTCTAAAGAAACATGTGCAGTCATCATTGCAATGCACAAAAATGGCCTAACAGGGAAGAGTATCGCAGCTAGAAAGATTGCACCTCAGTCAACAATCTATCGCATCATCAAGAACTTCAAGGAGAGAGGTTCCATTGTTGCCAAAAAGGCTCCAGGGCGCCCAAGAAAGATCAGCAAGCGCCAGGACCGTCTCTTAAAAGTGTTTCAGCTGCGGGATCGGGCTACCAGCATGCAGAGCTTGCTCAGGAATGGCAGCAGGCAGATGTGAGTGCATCTGCACGCACTGTGAGGCAGAGACTCTTGGAGCAAGGCCTGGTCTCAAGGAGGGCAGCAAAGAAGCCACTTCTCTCCAGAAAAAACATCATGGACAGACTGATATTCTGCAAAAGGTACAGGCAGTGGACTGCTGAGGACAGGGGTAAAGTTATTTTCTCTAATGAATCCCCTTTTCGATTGTTTGGGACATCAGGAAAACGCCTCATTCGGAGAAGACAAGGTGAGCGCTACCACCAGTCTTGTCTCATGCCAACTGTTAAGCATCCTGAAACCATTCATGTGTGGGGTTGCTTCTCAGCCAAGGGAATCGGCTCTCTCACAGTTTTGCCTAAAAACACAGCCATGAATAAAGAATGGTACCAGAATGTCCTCCAAGAGCAACTTCTCCCAACCCTCCAAGAGCAGTTTGGCGATCAACAATGCCTTTTCCAGCATTATGGAGCACCTTGCCATAAAGCAAAGGTGATAACTAAATGGCTCAGGGAACGGGGCGTGGCCTGAGGAGATGTGATCAGACGCATGCAGCAGGAGCTCCCCGCTAGATATATGACAGTTTGATAGATTGCAGCCACTATTTAGCTGTTAAATTCACATTCCTTGGAGAGGGTGTTGACCCTGACCACAGGCTCTGTAAATCAGGAGTGCACAAGCAAATTGGGTGGGAAGAAAGGAAGCAAAAGGCCAGCAGGCCAGTCGGAGAAGAAAGCACAAGATGGCGCCGGTGGAGAAGATGTATTTATGGCGGGCCCGGAGGAAGATGGGGGAATCCCCAGCAGGTCAGATGCAGTGTCTAAACTGCGGAGGTTCGCCAGGCTGGAGGAAGATAAGCGGTGTCCGGCAAGTGCAGGTAGAGGTCAGAGGGGGCTTGCGGGGAGTGCAGAGGAGCCAGAGGAATCTGGTGTGGAGGATGGTGAGGAGAGTGACTGTGAAAGCCGGGAGGAAGACCAAGGAACTATGAAATGGGAGAGAGGTGAGATGGAGGAATGTAAGCGGCAAATGGGGGGGATGGTGATCCCAGAGGAGCCCACATTAAAAGACTTGTTCAAGCTGGCAATGCACTCTCACATTACTATTACTGAGGTGGCAGCACAGCTTGGGGTCCTGCAGGCCAGCATGTCTAAGTTACAGCACTCCATGCATGTCACTAAGGAGAGGATGGGGGAAGCTGAGAAACGTATTAGCACTGTGGAAGATACTATTGCAAAATCTGACAAGCAGCATCAGCGTATGGCCACTGCAATGTCAGCTGTGCAGGCAAAGACTGATGACCTAGAGAATAGGTCAAGACGTAATAATGTGCGGATTATTGGGGTGCCGGAAAAAACGGAAGGCTCTGCACCCACCGAGTTCTTTGAACAGTGGCTGTTGAACACTATTGGCCAGAACAACCTGTCCCGTTTATATGCGTGGAAAGAGCTCACCGTGTCCCCGCATTCCCCCCCCCCTGGCCGTCCTCCAAGACAAGTGCTTGTCAAGGTTCTGCATTATCGGGACAGGGATGCTAATCTTCGCTTTCCAAGAATCATCCGGACCTGAAAATCAACGGCTCCATGATTTCCATTTACCCGGACTTCTCTATGGAGGTTCAAAAGCAGAGGGCCAAATTCGTTGACATTAAGAAGAGGTTGAGAGCCCTGGGTGTGCCGTACTCAATGATATATCCGGCTAAACTGAGAGTGGTAGACGGGGACACTGTCCATTTCTTCCCGGATGCAAAGGAGGCCCTTAACTGGATGGACAGCAACGAGACGAGTCTCAGCAAGGCAAATTCTAAGGACTCCGCTGGCTGACTGAGCTGACTTGTCCTTTAATCGGGACGGGTCTTGTCCTTTAATCGGGACCGGATCTTACATATATCCGCTCTTCCCTCCTGAATACCTTTTTCTCAGGAGGAAGACCCTCCCTCTCATTTTGGGAAATAATCTTGCTGTGCATTGGAGGGGGAGGGGGAGACATTTTCCTACCTTTTTCTAGTTCATGTGTTCTGGACATGTTAAATGTATTTAACAGAAAGCTAAATGTGAATGTTTTATGGTTAACTGTTGAGTATTGTTTGGCTGCAATCACTAGCCATATGCTACTCCCAGAGTTTGGGGAGTAAAGCGGGTTTGCTTCGGTGAAGTGGTTACTCTGAATCGGATAAAGTACGCCCTCTCCTCCGTGACACCTGGAGGAGATGGAAAGCTTGAGTTGGGTGAAGTTGGGGTATTGTGTGAGGGGGGTGGAGGGTGGGGAGGGAGGGGGGAATGTTAAACTATTGTCTATGTCACACAGGTTCGAGGGGAGACAGCCTTACTAATTCACAAATGAGGAAATGGATGACACGGTATTTGGGGTTGCAGGGTAATGGCGGATAAAATAAAAATAATAAGTTGGAACGTTAGAGGGTTGGCGTCCGGAGTAAAAAGACAGGCAATGTTTACTTTCTTGCTTGATGCCAAACCTGCAGTCATATGCTTGCAAGAAACCCACTTGATAAAGAGTAGAACGCATCTTCTTAAAAAAAGATGGCTGCAGGTGGGGTATCATGCAACATATTCCACATACTCACGGGGGGTCAGTGTTCTTGTTCGCACAGGTATACCTTTTGAACAGTGTAAAGTGATTATAGACCCGCTGGGTCGGTTCGTATGCTTGCTATGTAAATTGTCTGGTATACTGATGCTACTGATCTCGATATATATCCCTCCGCCGTATTGTGGGAAAGTGCTGCACAAGGTCATGGAGGTAGTGGGCGATTTCCCGGGGATTCCCTTTCTGATAATTGGTGACTTCAACAATGTTCCTGATGCCCATTGGGACAGAGGTGGTCGGGAGGCACTGAGACTGGGTGGTAATTGCACCCCCTTTGGGGCGGTTCTGAAGGAGACTGCACTAATAGACATATGGAGAACCCATCACCCCGGAATTTATAAGTACTCCTGCTTCTCTCCCGCCTCTGCCTCGCTGTCCAGGATTGATCTGGCCCTGGGGAATGGTCCGATGCTAAGTCTAGTGGGTGAGGTAACTTATTTGGCTAGAACTCTGTCGGATCACTCGCCTATGTGTGTGGTGCTTCAGGGGCAGGGCTCTGAGCTTTCCAGGAGACCCCTGTGGAGGCTAAATCCGTTCTGGCTCCAGCTGATTGATCTGGACGGCCATGTGGGGGATGACCTGACGGAATTCTTTAAAATTAATATGGGCTCGGCTTCGGTATTGATGGTATGGGAAGCCATGAAGGCTTACTTCAGAGGGTTGTGCATTAAAAACATATCGCAAGTTAAAACCGAAACGGGCAGGAGAGACCAGGAGTTGATTAGGTCATTAGAGGGAGCAGAGGCGGCACTAATTGAGGAGCAAACCCTGAGGCCCGAGAACGTTTGAGATCAGCTCAGAGAGAGGTTTGTAATATGACTATGAAAACTGCGGAGAGGAAAAGGCTGTTCTGCACGATGAAGTTTTTCGAGGAGGGAGAGAGAGCGGGTCACCTTCTGTCCAGGGTGGTGGCGGCCCAAAGGGAATCGGCGTATATCACTAAATTAAAGGGGAAAGACGGATGTGAGCATACAGGCAGTAGGGCCATACTGGAGGTAATGATGGGATTTTACTCAAATCTGTACCAGTCACATGTGCAGCCATCGGAGGAGGAAATTGATAACTTTTTAGTGGGGGTGCGGCTTCCACGACTCTCACTGGCGGAGCAGAGGCTTCTTGAGGAGCCCTTTGATATGGAGGAACTTGAGGCCGCTCTGGCCTCTGTACCTAGTGACAAGGCCCCAGGGGGGGACGGTATCCCAGGAGAAGTCTACAAAAAATACAAAGAGGTGTTGCTTCCCAAGTTGATGGAGGTTTACACTGCGAGTTTGGCGGGGGGGAGCTGCCCCGGTCCATGCGAGAGGCGATAATTGTTGTCCTACCAAAGCAGGGAAAAGATTTGACGGACCCAGCTTCATATCGTCCGATCTCTTTGTTGACCACTGACATTAAGTTATTGGCCAAAATGCTGGCGAACCGACTTAACAAGGTCATCGAATCCCTAATTCACCAAGACCAGTCAGGGTTTATGCCCAATAAATCCACAGCTATAAATCTCCGGCGATTATACTTAAACATGCAGGCGAGGGCGAATAATGTGGGACAGAGAGTAATAGTTTCCCTGGATGCCGCTAAGGCGTTCGACAGTGTGGAGTGGAGGTATTTGTGGGCGGTAATGAAAACCATGGGATTTGGTGATCTGTTTGTGGGTTGGGTACGTTTGCTATATACATCCCCTAGTGCTAAAATACGGGTTAATGGTCTGCTGTCTGAGAGTTTCTCCCTACATAGGGGAACGAGGCAGGGGTGCCCCCTGTCCCCCTGCTGTTTGCGATCGCTGTAGAACCGTTAGCTGCAAAGATACGTGGTACCACAGATATTCGGGGATTCCAATATTGCTCCCACGTAGAGAAAGTGGCCTTATATGCGGATGATGTGCTACTGTTTCTGGCTGACCCAAGCGACTCCCTAAGTTTGGCTATGGCAGTTATTAGTAAATTCGGCTCTATTTCTGGACTGACTATCAACTGGGATAAATCCGTGTTGCTTCCCGTGGACTCTGCTGCTCCCCTAGTGCTAGATCCTGGGACCCCTTTGAGGGTGGTTAGTGAGTTTAAATATTTGGGCATTGTGATCTCTGCTAAATTGGAGGAATATGAACGGCTCAATCTTACCCCCCTTATCAATAAGTTTCAACAAAAAATTGCAGCATGGAAGAAACTATTCCTGTCTGTGGCGGGTAGAGCAAATTTATTAAAAATGATCCTCATGCCCCAACTCCTATATATACTCCATAATACGCCTGTCTGGTTGGCGCAAAATAAATTCTACCGGATTGATTCTCTTTTCCGGGACTTGATCTGGAAGGGTAGTAGGGCACGCATTAAACTTGAACATCTACAGAGGTCAAAAGAGGAGGGGGGCCTGGCAATCCCGAACCCGTGGGTTTATTATGTGTCATCCCAATGTCAGCATATGGTGGGGTGGGGGGAGCCTACCCAATCTACGTCGGCTGGGAAGCTCATTGAGTTTATAGTGGGCAGAGGTCCGTTGCTTGCTAGTTTAGAGGCTGGTAGGTTCCGGGTGAACCCTAAAAGGCTTCCGACGATCGCTATGGTGGACAAGATTTGGCAAAGAGTTAGACAATGGAGGGGCATTACGGAGCTCACGCGCTTCTCGTCGGTTTGGTTTGACCCGAGACTGGGGGAGTTAATGCGTCTGAGGGGATTTGCTCAATGGAGAAGGGTCGGGATATGGTTTGTGTCACAGCTGTTGGTTGGCGGCATGCTTAAGACTTTTGAGGAGATCAGGGAGGAGTTCCCTCTGAGTCAATCCCTCTTTTTTCAATATTTGCAGCTGCGGCATGCAATCAATCGACAGCTTAAAACATCAAGAATAGTGGTGCAATCAGATGCGATGGTGAATCTTATAGGGTCACTAAGGGGCACTAAGGGTTTCATCTCCCTCGTATATAGGGGTTTTTTGGATTCATTCCTGGTACGGCACCCGGCTAAATCCAGAGAAAAATGGGAAGAGGATGTGGGACCAATCTCGGACTCTCAGTGGGAGAGCGTATTACAATTCATCCCCAAGGTCTCTATGAGTGAAGCCAGGAGAGTCTCACAACTCTACCTAACACATAGGGTATACAGGACTCCGGTCTGGATGAAGAGGGCGGGCCTGAGGAGGGATTCCTGCTGTCCGTGCTGCTCTGAGGATGGGGCAGATCTCCTACATATGATGTGGTCCTGCCCTGCCCTACAGAACTTTTGGGTACAAACACTTAATTTGACGCAGGAGGTAATGGGAGTGGATCTTATAAGGAACCCGCTGACGTGTGTATTGGGGTGCATGGAGGATATCGCGGTTGATAAGTGGGGAAAGCTGACCATAGCCAGAATCCTATATGCTGCCAGAAAGCTCATTGCGGCCCACTGGTTAGATGACAAAGCGCCAGTTAGACAAGAACTGATTAATAAGGTTAACTTTATTGTTATGATGGAACAGAACATATATGCGAAAAGAGGTCAACACATGCAGTTTGAGAATGTGTGGGGTGGCTGGATAGAGCACCCGGGCCTGGCTTCGGAGGCTCTTATGAGAGAAAGAATGCGTCTGCCTACGCGCCCTTGACCCTCTGAGTTGGTACTTTAAACAGGGATCGTAAGGGGTTGTCTCGAAAAAAGGATTCAAAATGTGACATGGTGTGTGATATGTGCAATGATTTAAAGGGACGGGGTTAGGGGGGAGGGGGGGAGGGTAGGGGACTTAGGATGTAAGAATAGTTATATTGCCTGTCAGGTTGAATACGGTTTATATTATATGCTAAAGTTAAATGTACTGTCAAAGTTTCATGCTGACAATTTTTAAATAAAAATCATCTGATTTAAAAAAAAAAATGGCTCAGGGAACAAAACATAGAGATTTTGGGTCCATGGCCTGGAAACTCCCCAGATCTTAATCCCATTGAGAACTTGTGGTCAATCTTCAAGAGACGGGTGGACAAACAAAAACCTAAAAATTCTGACAAAATGAAAGCATTGATTGTGCAAGAATGGACTGCTATCAGTCAGGATTTGGTCCAGAAGTTGATTGAGAGCATGCCAGGGAGATTTGCAGAGGTCCTGAAGAAGAAGGGTCAACACTGTAAATATTGACTTGCTGCATTAACTCATTCTAACTGTCAATATAAGCTTTTGTTACTCATATGTTTGCAATTATTATATTTCTGTCTGTGATAAAAACATCTGTCAAACACACATAAAAACCAGAGGGCAGCAGATCATGTGAAAATATAACATTTGTGTCATTCTCAAAACTTTTGGCCATGACTGTACTGTCTCGTTCGTCTATTACTGTGTTTAGGCATATATCTTCCAGTCCCCGTGGTTGTGATCGGGGTCCTTCTCAGGACTAGATTACTGAGGGTCAGGGATTTGCAGGAGATAGGTTTACGCTGGCGGCCTGGACCTCTGTACCATCAACAGTACCTCCAGGTAGAGGGATTAGTCAGGTCCCCTGCTTAGGGTCAGCATAGACCCCGGACCTCCTGTATGCAGTGACAGCGTGACAGATATAAGTGGCCTGAGTTCCCAGCAGCCTTGCCGGTTATCAATTGTTCCTTCTGGTCTTGCTTGAAGCACTGCTAGTTTCCTGCTCTCCTTCAGATAAGTGTTTTCTGTTTTTTTTCCTCTGTTTGATTTTCTCTGCTGGTTTGCTGCTTGCAGTGGACTGCAGCCTGTCCCCCTTTTGGGGGTTTGGCGCTGCAATTGTGCTCCGTTTGTGTCTGCACTTTTGCTTTGCTCCTTTGTTACTTTTTATTTGCTGAATAGTGTTTTGTTACACCAGAGATCTGATTTAGGTGGATGAGATCGTGTGATCTCAGGTTTTTTTGCAATCAGAAGTGTTGGTATTTTTTGTTAGGGTTTTGTTGGATTGCAGTCAGAATTCTTTCCTGTTCTTTTCTGTCTAGACAGATTGGGCCCCAGCGTTTGCTCATTCTATTTTCTGTCTGTGTCCATGCTTTCTTCTTGTCTAACCGCCATTACATGTTTGGGGCTTCCTATTTTCATTGGGGATCTGCTCCGGGGCAGATAGCTTTCATCTTTCTGCCTTTAGGTGTAGTTATCTCTCAGGCTGTGACGAGGCGTCTAGGATCACCGTAGGAACGCTCCACGGCTACTTCTAGTTGTGTGGTTAGTTAAGGTTACTGCAATCCAATAGGTTCCAGCCTCTCTGGTGTATTACCGCTTTTGCTATTTTTTGCTATTTCTCTAAAGAAACAGAAACATAACAGGTAGGCACACAGCTCCCTTATATACAGTATAATGGGCTCGCAGCTCCCGTACATACAGTACAGTCATGGGCAAAAGTTTTGAGAATGACACAAATATTAATTTTTACAAAGTCTACTGCTTCACTTTTTCTAATGGCAATTTGCATATACTCCAGAATGTTATAAAGAGTGATCAGCTTAACAGCAATTACTTGCAAAGTCAATATTTGGCTAGAAAATGAACTTTATCCCCTAAAACACATTTCAACATCATTGCAGCCCTGCCTTAAAAGGACCAGCTAACCTCTTTTCAGTGATTGCTCCATTAACACAGGTGTGGGTGTTGATGAGGACATAGCTGGAGATCAATCTGTCATGATTAAGTAAGAATGACACCACTGGACACTTTAAAAGGAGGCTGGTGCTTGGCATCATTGTTTCTCTTCTGTTAACCATGGTTATCTCTAAAGAAACACGTGCAGTCATCATTGCAATGCACAAAAATGGCCTAACAGGGAAGAGTATCGCAGCTAGAAAGATTGCACCTCAGTCAACAATCTATCGCATCATCAAGAACTTCAAGGAGAGAGGTTCCATTGTTGCCAAAAAGGCTCCAGGGCTTCCAAGAAAGACCAGCAAGCGCCAGGACCGTCTCTTAAAAGTGTTTCAGCTGCGGGATCGGGCTACCAGCAGTGCAGAGCTTGCTCAGGAATGGCAGCAGGCAGATGTGAGTGCATCTGCACGCACTGTGAGACGGAGACTCTTGGAGCAAGGCCTGGTCTCAAGGAGGGCAGCAAAGAAGCCACTTCTCTCCAGAAAAAACATCATGGACAGACTGATATTCTGCAAAAGGTACAGGCAGTGGACTGCTGAGGACTGGGGTAAAGTTATTTTCTCTGATGAATCCCCTTTTCGATTGTTTGGGACATCAGGAAAACGCCTCATTCGGAGAAGACAAGGTGAGCGCTACCACCAGTCTTGTCTCATGCCAACTGTTAAGCATCCTGAAACCATTCATGTGTGGGGTTGCTTCTCAGCCAAGGGAATCGGCTCTCTCACAGTCTTGCCTAAAAACACAGCCATGAATAAAGAATGGTACCAGAATGTCCTCCAAGAGCAACTTCTCCCAACCCTCCAAGAGCAGTTTGGCGATCAACAATGCCTTTTCCAACATGATGGAGCACCTTGCCATAAAGCAAAGGTGATAACTAAATGGCTCAGGGAACAAAACATAGAGATTTTGGGTCCATGGCCTGGAAACTCCCTAGATCTTAATCCCATTGAGAACTTGTGGTCAATCATCAAGAGAAGGGTGGAGAAACAAAAACCTAAAATTTCTGACAAAATGAAAGCATTGATTGTGCAAGAATGGACTGCCATCTGTCAGGATTTGGTCCAGAAGTTGATTGAGAGCATGCCAGGGAGAATTGCAGAAGTCCTGAAGAAGAAGGTCAACACTGCAAATATTGACTTGCTGCATTAACTCATTCTAACTGTCAATATAAGCTTTTGTTACTCATATGTTTGCAATTATATTTCTGTCTGTGATAAAAACATCTGTCAAACACACATAAAAACCAGAGGGCAGCAGATCATGTGAAAATATAATATTTGTGTCATTCTCAAAACTTTTGGCCATGACTGTATAATGTCCCCCAGAGTTCCCCTATATATAGAATGATGTCCCCACTGCTCCTCCAATACACAGTATAATCGTTAATAGTGTTCTGACATCGTGCGGCGCCTGCACTGAGAGCCCCTCTGCCAGGAGGAAATTAACTTTATTCCTCCCGACAGCCTTGCTCTTCCAGTCATAGGGGCTGCGCTGGCACGGTTTCAGTCACCGCTCTGTGTATAGAAAGTGGCGGCTGTAATAGCACCCCGGCACTAACTGACAGCCGACTCAGCACCGTCTCCCACCCAGTAACTACACTACTGGTGCCCCTATAAATAATAATGCTTCTTAAGTGCCCACATATTAATTAACTGAGTCCCCCTATGCACAGTTGTAATGGCCCCAGCATCACTGATGTGAGCAGGGGGTGGTGTGATGACTCTTTCGGCTTCTTCCAATTATCTTCTATTGAGAGAAGTCAAACTTATCTAGTCGACATGTGCAAATAGCAAATGTGGTCACATGACCGCCTGATCGCACCAGTGGTCTTGGGGTCTCATGACAACAGGTGCACCATATCATGATTTGGCCATCTTTAGTCTCAGAGTGACTGCAGACAATTATCCCGAGCCTTTAATAACTTCATAATAATAAATGAATTATGAAATTATTAAATAGAATGCAGCTTGTGGTTACACTTGTTAAGGGGCCGACAGACGGACATATTTTTCATGCGAGGATCGTATCGCCATCCTCGGACTGACAGTTGGCTCTCCTGACCGGAGTGTAACAGCTGCATAGTAATAGTAATCCATCACACTGTCACGCTCATGTCAGGAGCGGCAGCGGGCAGTCCGAGGATTGCGAAGTGATCCTCGCATGAGTTATACGGCCGTCTGCCTGCGCCCTTATGCTAAGGCCAGCGTCACACTTGCGAGAAACTCGCACGAGTCTCGCACCTTAACACCCCACACTGCCACCGGCACTCGGGAGCAAAGTGTGCGGCTGCATGTATTTCTATGTATTTCTATGCAGCCGAACATGAGGGTCCGAGTGCCGGCGGCAGTGCTGGGTGTTGATGCACGAGTTCCTCGCATCACACTCGCAAGTGTGACACCGGCCTTATACTTATCCTGGTTATACTAATACTTAGATATTAACCCCATTCTCTCACATTAACCTCTCTCCCACAATACCCCCATCCTCTCACATTCAGTCCCCAGTGCCCTAGCCCCCACAATACCCCATCCTCTTACATTAACCCCCCAGTGCTCTAGTCCCCACAATACCCCATCCTCTCACATTAAGCCCCCCAGTGCCATAGCCCCCAGAATACCCCATCCTCTCACATTAACCCTCCAGTGCCCTGTCTCCTCTCTCCCATAATACCCCATCCTCTAACATCCACCCCCAGTGCCCTAGACCCCACAATACCCCTGTCCTCTCACATACACCCCAGTACCCTGTTTTTCTCCCCTTAATACCCTCATCTTCTTACATTCACCCCCAGTGTCCTGTCTCCTCTCCCCATAATACCCCCATCCTCTTACATCCACCCCCAGTGCCCTAGCCCCCACAATACCCATGTCCTCTCACATACACCCTAAGCACCCTGTCTCCTCTCCCCTTAATACCCCTCATCCTCTTACATTCACCCCCAGTGTCCTAGCCCCATCCTCTTACATTAACCACCCCAGTGCCCTAACCCCACAATACCTCCATCCTTACACATTAACCCCCACTGCCCTAGCCCCAACAACACCCCCATCCTCTCACATTTACCCCCAGTGCTGTCTCCTCTTCCCCACAATACCCCATCCTCTCACATTAAGCCCCCTAGTGCCCTAGCCCCCACAATACCCCCATCCTCTCATACACCCCCAGTACCCTGTCTCCTCTCCCCTTAATACCCTCATCCTCTTACATTCACCCCCAGTGTCCTGTCTCCTCTCCCCCATAATACCCCCATCCTCTCACATTAACCCCCCCAGTGCCTTAGCCCATTCCTCTTACATTAACCCCCCAGTGCCCTAGCCCTCACAATACCTCCATCCTCACACATTAACCCCCAGTGCCCTAGCCCCCACAACACCCCCATCCTCTCACATTCACCCCAGTGCCATCTTCTCTCCCCCACAATACCCCCATCTTCTCACATTTCAACCCACAGTGACCATGAGATGTCCAAACTAAACGAATGTAATCAATTCCATCCCCACTTACTGATGAAGCTTGCAGACACAGTGAGGCAGGACCAGGAAGTGTCCATGTGAGGAGGGCACTAGGAACTAGCGGGCCTGAGCCCATCAGAGTCTGCACAGAAAGTAACTTCAGCTGCTGCGGCCAGGAAGGAGCTTCTGGGGTGAGAAAGCAGCACACTGCAGGGACTGAGACTGTGCAGTCTGTCAGACAGGGGAGCCGACATTGTGCTGCTCTCCCTGCACCTCAGACACGGCCTCATGATGTAAGTGGCCATGTCTCCCAGTGGGCCCCTGCATGTGACGGGGTCCGGGGCAATGGCCCCCTCTGCCCCCCCAGTAGCTATGCTACTGGCCCCTTGGTTTGATCAATAGTTGGCAGTCATAAGGAAACACACCGATCAACAGCACTTAAAAGGGGCAACAACATATTCAAACTTATTTAAAACTCCAGCTACACTTTACGTTTATGTTTCAGCAAGGAATCATTAAGAGAATTTGAAGTCTTTACTTAAATTGTTTATAGATGAAATCCTGGTTTATATGTTCTGTAACTTTTACAAGCTGCATAACAACCGGGGCCAAGACTATCCAAAAATAAATAAATGGTGTGGTATCTGGTATTTAAGTACGGTAATGTCAAAAATGAAACACTTCAGAAGCCAAGCGAGATCTTCCCGCCACTATAAAAGAAAAAATACTCATGTATTATTCATTAAAAGGAATGTAAATAATACAATGTTCAGCATTTTATTGTTGCAGCTAGACTGCTGATCAGTTTATTGTGACAGACAGGAATTTACAGAAAAGAGTTGAAGGCGACAGCTTCTCTGCCCAATTAGAACTTTTTATTGACCAATTGAATAATTCATAGGCAAAAAAAATGTCTATGCATATTAACACAGCAGTGCTGTAACTGGAAGCTCCAGGGAATCAATACAAAATCCCAAACACCGACTATCATGGATCTTAAAAGTATTGGACTTCTTACATGAACTAAAGAAACTTTTTGGGCCCCCCAGAGCTCCAGGGCACAGGTGTCACTGCAACTCCTGGGTCATTTTCCCTAAAGTAAAGCAAAGTCAGGTATCTGTCCAGTATGTCAAATTGAGAAAGGTTTAATTCAGTACTATTCAGCCACTTTTTACTTTTATTCAAGGGTTTGATATGTGACAACAAATATTGAAAAGATTTTTTTCACAGGCTTTAGAATAGGGCAGGAAATGCATAAAAAATGTGAATTTGACATTAAAAAGATTGACAAAATGCATGACATTCATGGCTTTTTTACAAGCCAAAAAAAGAACAGAAGAATTATTTAACATTTTTATGACTAATACAAGTGTAAGGCATCAAAAACTGAAATAATCAGCAGTATGCATTTTAATACTGATATGACAAGGTAAAAAAGGGGACAAAAAACCTATGTAATAAGCGGTTAACCCCTGACTATGATATTTTTATATTAGGGAAGGAATCCATACAGGCCACAAATGGGGGGAAAGGCAAAATGCTCAGTCAATAAGGAGGATTAAGGAACCACAGGAACACTGAATGGGAGAAATAGATCTCAATAACATCTTTGGAGGGGGACACTAAACTACTTATATGAATATTCAGCCATCAGTGACAGAAACCCTTGCAATGTGACTAATGTACTTTCCTCATCTCACTGTCTCCTTTGAGTCACAGAGGGACGAGGTCTTGCGCTCAACCCCTTAATGACAATGGCTAAAATGGACTTAATTAATGATGGGCAATTCTTTTTCTACTTTTTGCTTCTTTGCTTTTCAGCAGCCATAACTTTTTTATTTCACTGACATGATTTTATGAAGCTTTGGATTTTTTTTAGTTTTTTTTAATTGTATCATTTTTAGCACTATTTTGAGTACAAATAAATTATTGCATCATTTATAAAAATTGAATATAGAAAACAATGATTTTTGGTTTACTTTTCTTTTTTTTATACTTTTATTGTCTACATTTCACACCAAATAACATGTTGAATGCCTTGTCCAGGCTACGACAACAATGTAGATATTTAGTAAATGTAGGTATGAAAAAATATTTTTATTACTTTTTTTAAATTGAAGATGTTTTATGAATGTATATACTTGCTTCCCAAGAGATAATAAAACACTTCTGGAAACTTTCTTTTTCCTTTTATTGTTCATTTTTTCCACTGTACCTGGGGCATCCATAGGAGCTCCAGTTATTGGGGAAATAATGTTTGCTGCTGTGCTGAACACCTCCGTCAGAGCTGATTTGGGTCTGCTGGGCCCCAGCAGCTCTGCTTTGCCATCCAGATGCCCAAGGATCATGTAATCACCAGGTCTTACTCTGTACACTGCATATTACAAGGTTTTTTTTTATATATATATATATATATATATATATATATATATGTCACCATTTTGAGGTAGGTCATGTATTGTACCTTTTATAAATGTTGCTTTTCTACATTTACACACTAAAAATACTTTATTTTTTTTCAATTATTTTTTCCCTCTGTTTATGGAACAGTGTGAGGGCTTTTGGGGGATGAATTGTTGTTCTCACTGGTGCCATTTTGGGGGTGAATAATTGTGTTTGATCACTTTTTATTTCATTTTTTGGGTGGCAAAAAAAAAGAATCTTTTTTAAATGGAATTTTTTTAAATTGATTACTGTTTGGGATCATTTTCTGGTTGTTTTACTATAATAGTTACTATGTATATATTCAGCGACATACAATCATTGGTTCACTTGTATAGGAGTCTACAAGCCTTCTGTATAAATTGTCAGGTATACTAGCCTCCAGCTTCTATGGTAATGCATTGGCCCCTTGCAATTGCATCACCAAGGAATGGTAAGTGTGTGTGGGGAGGTGGCAATAAGGAGACTGAGGGTGCACTCTTCTTTGTAAAAGTAGCTTAGATTTAAAGGTGATAATTGATCTTGGTATTTAAGTGGTTTAACAGCCCGGTTTGTAGTCATTAGAGGGGAGTGGGCAATTAATGGTGCGCAGTTCAGCTCAGTGAGGAGAGGGGTTAACCACCATAGTGCATTAGTTATTGTCCACTTGTGAAAGTGAATTTTTAGTTTGACCCAGACCATTTTCCTGACTCGACCTTTTGATCATTGCATCACTGCCTACTGTGACCTGTATCTGTGTGTCATGTTGCATGCACTCTGCCTTCATTGACCTTGGATTTGTAGAATCATGCTTCCTTTTATCGATTCTTGCACCTTACCTTGGAGATATTATAGGCAAGCTGTCAGAAGGTACGTTACTGATTGCTCCAGGGAGGCAACTGGGGGATTCCTCGCTTGAAGTCCGTACTCCAATAACGGGAATCTTAAGATTTACAAATGTAATCGAATAGTGACATGGTGAGCCCATGCTTCTGTCCCCAGACCTGAAATCCATGGTGAATGTAAAATATACGTTATGGTTTTGGGCCCGCAGAAGCGCTGGGATAGGTCTGAAACGGCTGTTGTCCTCCTTCACTTCCCCGCTCCCCATGCATGGTAAAGGATTGTCCCGCCACATGGAATAATGGACATTAACCTTTTTTAAGAAGCAATGGTGAGTGCTGTTTCCTTTTTTCAATATTGAGTGCACTTGGTCTTCAACACATTTTTCAAGCACCACCTTGCTCAATATCAGGTGGTCTGCTTTATACTAAGGACTGATTCAGACTGCAGTCAACAGTTTGGTGCGTTTTTTTCTGCTTTTTCACTTTTTGCTAAAATATAAGTTATCTTTCAATAAAATTGAAGTTGTCACTACAAAGTCTGTACAAAACACTATGCCATGGTAATACCAAAATTTATAGAAAAAGAAAAGATTGGTTGAATTATACCAGTCTGCAAAGGTTTCAAAACTGCTTCTGCCCAAATACAACTCTCAGTACGCTATGTCAGGTTGGAAAGTCCTTACTTAGAGTGTCATAAAGTATTTTATGGCCAGTTGATCTATAGGTAAACCGGTAGATTCACAATCTTTTTGCCTTGCTGCAGAATAAATGTGGAGCCAATCAGATGCCTCCCTGATGGTATTACATTATGGATAAGTATTTGCTTGTATTTCTCAGCATTGAGGACACCATTCTTCTTGACAAAATCCCTAATTCCATTTGCTGAAATACAGCCCCAAACTTGCAGGAAACCCCATCATGCTTCACTATTCCTGCAGACCTTAATCCTGCAGACCCTCATTGTACTGCTCTACAGCCCTTCAGAAAACAAGCTGCCTTCTGTTGATGCCAACTATTTCAGATTTTGACTCATCAGTCCAGAGCACCTGTTGCCATTTTTTGTACCCAAGTTCCCAAGTTTTTGAGCACAGTTAGTCACTTGGTCTTTTTTCCAGGTAGGGATTATTTTTGACCACGAATCTTGCATGAAGACCACTTCATGGTCAGACTTCTCCAAACAGTAGATGGGTGTAGCTTGATCCCTCTGGATTCTGCCAGTTCTGAATTGATGGCACAGCTGGACATCTTCCAATTTCAAAGGAAATTTAGCATGATGTGTCTTTCGTCTGCTGCACTAAGCTTCCTTGGGTGACCACTGGATCTACGAGCCTCAATGTTGCCCATTTCTTAGTGTCCGCAATGTAATACCATCATGGAGTCTTCTGATTTGCTGTAATTTTATTCTGCACCAAGACAGTGACCTCAAACATAGCCAATGTCAGTAAGAACTATCTTCAAGGCAAATAAGTACTGAGAGTCCTGAAAGGGATGATATGGTCCCCACAGAGCACTGATCTAACCATCTTCAAGTCTGTATTGGTTTATATAAAGACACAGAAGACTTTTTGCAAGCCTACATGAACAGCAGATCTATGATTTGTTCTCTAAGATGTTTGGAATAACCTCCCTGGTGAGTTCCTTCAAAAACTGGGTGTAAGTGTATGTAGAAGAATGATGCTGTTTAGTCACCCCAAATACTGATATGAAGCTGATTTCTATTTACTTCATCCATTTTGCATTTTGTTAATTGATAAAAAATACTGTAAACTATTAATACTTCTATTTTTGAAATTTTTGAATGCATCTCACTTTGCAGTATTTTTTTTACACCTGCCCAAAACTTTTGCACAATACTGTATATAATAACAGTAGATAATAATATAGTAAGAAATTAATGCAATTCAATGATATCTTATTTACTGTTCATCAAAAGTTAAAATCACTGGAAGCTTTCAGTTATAAAGAAAGAGCAGCTTTAACACATAGGCGCCACTTAGCTGGAATGTCCCTAACAGAATGATGAGAATTCTCAATGTGTTTATGTTTTCACATAAAGAAGGCCTGTGATTTTTCCAATTGTTTTCTTTGTCCTGGCGTCTCTAAAATATAAAAAGGCTTAAATAGGCATACTCAGAATATAGCAAAAAAGAAACATACAGTCATGGCCAAAAGTGTTGGTGCCTTTGAAATTGCTCCACAAAATGAAGTTTTTCTCCCAAAACATTATTGCAATTACACGTTTTGTTATACACATTTTTATTTCCTTTGTGTGTACTGGAACACACAAAAAAATGAGACAGCCGCGAGACATGCAGCCGTGGGGACTCGAACATATATTTTTCGAGGAAGCTGAAGACACTGGGTTAGCCCCCGAGCATGGTTGGATAACATCTTATCAGAGCACGTTTTCTCATCATTAATAGGGATCTTTATTTAGCCTCTAATTCTAAGACGCTGTTAAATAAACTCTACCAAATGTATTGTATATTTAAAAGCAGAAGATACATTTGGTTCACCTTTTCAGTGTCCATTTTTCCCTGGACCCTGGTTCATGGTTGAGCTTTATGGTTTTCTCTCTGTGAAGGAAAAAAAATCAAACTTTTAAAATTGGACAGTTTAACCAAGTGTGTTTTCCTAGTCTCATCTTTTTCTTAACATCACTTAAATATTATATAATATAACAAATTATGTCATTTTTACCTTTGATATTCCCTACTGCACTTGTTCTGCTGATCCTGTGGTTCCTCACTAGTCATTGCTTACTGTCTTCATATACCGTAATCAATTACTTAGGGATGATAAAATAGTTTTTTATTGAAATCATAGAAAATTATGACATTTAGCAGAAGTTGTTACCATTTGAAAATGATAAAATTAATAATCACAAACATCTGAAATTCCTCTGCACTGTTTACCCAAAGTATGTGAGGAATTTGGCAGCATTTGCAAATATTAAAAATTCCCTAAATCACAAACTTGAAATCTATACAACCTAATAAGAAATGGAAAATGATACAGACATGATATTTTGATAAAATTCTCATATATACACCATGCTCCAAATTATTATGCAAATTGGTTTTAAGTGTCATAGTGTTTTTTTTTTTTTTTTGTAAATGAAACCCATTGATGGTATTGTGTCTCAGGGTTCTTTGGATCACTGAAATCATTCTCAGATACCTGTGATAATTAGTTTGCCATGTGAGCCCAATAAAAGAAAACTGGATGTTCCTCACTATTAAGCAGGCCAGAGTTTTCAAGTAACATGGAAAGAAAAAGGATCTCTCTGCTGCTGAAAAGCATCAAATAGTGCAATGCCTTGGTCAAGGGATGAAAACATTAGATATTTCCTGAAAACTTAAGCGTGGTCATCGTACTGTTAAGAGATTTGTGGCTGATTCTGAGCACAGACATGTTTGTGCTGATAAAGGCAGAATGAGGAAGGTTTCTGCCAGGCAAGTTCATCGGATTAAGAGAGCAGCTGCTAAAAAGCCATTACAAACCAGCAAACAGATATTTGAAGCTGCTGGTGCCTCTGGAGTCCCTCGAACCTCAAGGTGTAGGATCCTTTAAAGGCTTGCTGTGGTGCATAAACCTACTATTCGGCCACCCCTAAACAGTGCTCACAAGCAGAAATGGTTGCAGTGGGCCCAGACATACATGAAGACTAATTTTCAAATAGTCTTGTTTACTGATGAGTGTCAAGCAACCTTGGATGGTCCAGATGGATGGAGTAGTGGATGGTTGGTGAATGGCCACCATGTCCCAACAAGGCTGCGACGTCAGCAAGGAGGTGGAGGAGTCATGTTTTGGGCCGGAATCATGGGGAAACAGCTGGTAGGGCCCTTTAAAGTTCCTGAAGACATGAAAATGACCTCTGCAAAGTACAGTATATAGAGTTTATGACTGACAGCTTTCTTCCATGGTATAAAAAGCAGAAACGTGCATTCAGGAGCAAAATCATCTTCATGCATGACAATGAACCATCTCATGCTGCAAAGAATACCTTGGAGTCATTGGGTGCTATGGGCACAGAAGGAGATAAACTCATGGTGTGGCCACCATCTTCCCCTGACCTCAACCCTATAGAGAACCTTTGGAGTATCATCAAGCAAAAGATCTATGAGGGTGGGAGGCAGTTCACATCAAAACCGCAGCTCTGGGAGGCTATTCTGACTTCATGCAAAGAAATACAAGAAGAAACTCCCCAAAAACTCACAAGTTCAATGGATGCAAGAATTGTGAAGGTGATATCAAAGAAGGGTTCCTATGTTAACATGTAACTTGGCCTGTTAGGGTGTTTTGGAGTTAAATAACTTTTTTGTTCAGTGAATGTGACCTCCTAATGCTGCAGATTCCACAAATGAGCATTTTCAGTTCTTTAAAACATATCAAATGTTCAGAAATTCTACTGTGCCTAATAATTTGGAACAGTGCATTTTGAGTTTTTATTCATTTTGGAGATTATACTGTTATCATTGGGAGGTTTCTTCTTCAATAAAATTCAATGTATACTCTAACGGGTGATGACTTTTATTAGACTGACTGTCATTTGCACAAACCACTTAGGAAAATCAGAGAAAAATATAATTTGCATAATAATTTGGAACATAGTGTAGTGTAGGAAATATTGGTTTAAAATAAATATACCGTTAATCTTTCACTGTATTTATTGACTTTTTGTACTTTAGTATGATAAAAATGTGAGTTAAAGGGAACCTGTCACATGAAAAAATGCTATTAACCTGCAGAAATGGAGTTTATCTGCAGGTTAACACTAGAACTACTGATGGAGTCATTTTGACTCCTTTCGTTTTTTATTTCTCTTCTGTGACTACATTTTTCAGAATTCCGGCTTGAAACTCTGTGACTTTTCCTCAAATATGATGTGAAAAAAGATTTTGTGAGAATAAATAATTTTGGTGAAAAATTTGCGCGTTTTTTTCAAAATTTACCAAGAATTACTGAAGGGAGTCATTTTGACTCCCTACTATATTTTGAGGTCCTTTTGTCACTAAATGTTGCTATAAAGTTTTGTGCATAATTTTTTCACTCTGTCTTATTTACCCTGATGTTCATATAGATGTAGTTCAACTTACATGTCAACTTTTCACATTTTCCTTGTGTTTTACCTGCTTGTATTACTGTGTAATGCTGAACAAAATAGCTTGTTTACTCTAGGCTCTTATCTTATGCTAATTTTTGATTCATATATATTGACACATATAAAGAACTGTACGCTTGCAGAAGCATGCAGGAACAATAATTTACAGTTTACTCTATCTGATGAGGAGCTAGATGCATTCATTGCGATATTCTATGCTCGTGGAATATCTGGCACGAACCGTCACTCGATTAGCAGTATTTGGTGTAATGACTGGGGAATACCGTTTTGCAAAGCGACAATGTCTAGGGACCGCTTTGTTGAAATTATGAGGTTTCTCAGATTTGATGAGAAATCTACTCGATCGGAGAGACTGCAAACGGACAAGTTTGCTCTATTTTCTACTGTGTGGGACAGGTTTATTGAAAATTGTATTGCGTGTTACAAACCTGGCCCATACATAACGGTGGATGAGCAACTTTTCCCAAGCAAAACTAGGTGTCCATTCACGCAGTACATGCCTTCCAAACCAGATAAATATGGCCACAAATATTGGCTAGCTGTTGATAAGGAGAGCAAATATCTGGCAAATGGCTTCCCTTATATAGGCAAAGATGACACACGCCGTGCTGAGGACCGTTTAGCTGACCATGTGGTAATGAAGTTATTGGACCGTTTTTGAAAAAAGGTCGCAATGTTACAACCGATAATTATTTTACTTCAGTAAAATTAGCTAAACAGCTAAAAAGCAAAGGAACAACCATCGTGGGAACACTGAACAAGATAAGGCGAGAAGTGCCTAAAGAAATAAAATCCATGAAAGAGGAATTGTACAACACTAAAGTGTTTAGAAATGAAGACAATTTTACACTTACAGTATATCAAGGAAAGCCCAACAAAAATGTTGTCATTTTGAGTTCCGTCCATCCAGATGTTGTTGTTGCGTCTGATTCCGCTAAAAAAACTCCAGAAACGGTAAAGTTTTACAATGAAACAAAATATGGAGTAGATGTAGTGGATCAGATGGCACGAAAATATACCACACGAACATGCACAAGGAGACGGCCTGTTCATGCATTTGAAAATGCCTTAGACTTTGCGGGTATAAATGCATGGATAATATTCAATGAGATAACCCACCAAAAAATGTCACTCAAGGCATTTTTGCAAACGCTTGTGATAGAGTTGAGTGGTCCTTATGTCACAGATAGGGAAAAGGGTTCCACGTCCCAAGTTTCTACATGCTCAGAAGTGATGGTTCAAACAAAATTTTGCCAGATCAAAGAAAAGTGCAAGAAAAATAGATCTGTCGGCAATTGTAAGACTTGTGGTAAGTCTTTGTGTGGGCAATGTACTGCCATAAATCAAAGGCAATGCCTAAAATGCGAAACACCAAATGTTTAGAAGGTGAATTCTGCGCCATATTTTCATTTTTATGCTCCTCCACCTACATTTTCTCTGCTTTTTGTTCTTCAGTTGTTGTTTATATGTGTGCACTTGAATAAAAAAAAATGTTTGAAAAACGTCTATTATAATTATTGTTATTTTCTGTAGAAAAATAAGAAAAGCAGAAAAAAACAATCAAAAGCATTACTGTTGGATCTCACAATAATAATACATTACAAAAAATATAATTATTAATAAATAACCACAAATGAAACTCTAAAAATAAACGAAAACAAGCAAGGAGTCAAAATGACTCCTTTCAGTAGTTCTAGGCGGGGTCACGAGTCCAGTAGTCCTAGTGTTAATAGTGTTTTGAACCTACTTAGACCCCCGCTGCTGGGAGGAAATTAACTTAATTCTCCCCATCCCCAGTAACGTTTGAGTCATGGCGGTGGTGCCTGCATGGGATATATCACGGCTCTATGCATAGAGAGCGGCAGCTGTAACCCTGGCACTGACTGCACCTCAGCATTAGGGCCGGCTGTCAATGTCAGGGAGCGTGTTATGTTTTGGTAGCTGAGGAGAGCAGGCAAAAACAGCAATACACCAGAGAGGTTGGAATCTACTGGATTGCAGTACCCTGACTAACCACCACAACTAAAGGCAGCCGTGGAGCGTTCCTACGTTGGTCCTAGACGCCTCGTCACAGCCTGAGAGGCTAACTACACCTAAAGATAAAGTCTATGGTGGGTAGAAGGGAGGAGCAGCTCATTCAGGAGCTGAAGAGTGGAATGATGAATGCAGGGAAAAGACTTCCTGTTTCTGCAGAGAGCAGAGAAAAGAGAAGAATTAACTGGGCCGAAAGACAAAATGAGCAATTGTAAGTACACAGTGCTATCTAATATGATGATTGCAATATATTAAGTGGGTAAAAACTTTGATGGGAGAAGGAGGGCTTCTTTAACCTGCATATTAACCCCATATCTGCAGGTTAATAGTGAATCTTCACGTTACAGGTCCACTTAAAAGGCATATTCCATTTTTCTAGCAAATATGTATAATTTATTTTGTATGATGAAAAGTTTTACAATTTATCAATATTTTTTCTTTATCTTCCCCATGTTTTTGAAGATCTCTGCGTGAATTGATTGAATTGTAACCTATTGGCTGATAAAAATATAGGCAGGTAATGTACTATAACTCTAAGGCTAAGTTCACACGTTGCGGAATTGCCGCAGAAATTTCAGCGGCAATCCCGCACTTCTCTGCTGTGGGAAATACGCATTTTTTTTCGTATGCGTATTCCTGCCAGAAACTAGCGTTTTGCAAGCGTAATTAGCTTGCAGAATTCTAGCGTTTTCCTAGCGATCTGTAGCATCGCTTGGAAAACTGATTGACAGGTTGGTCACACGAGTCAAACAACGTGTTTGACACGTGTGACCAACTTTTTACTACTGATGGCGCCTATGCCACATCAATAGTAAAAAGATGTAATGTTAAAAATAATTAAAAAAATAATAAATCGTGCTATTCTCACCTTCCGGCGGCCCCCGCAGCGTTCCAGCCTCTCAGCGACGCTCCCGGCCAATCCCGTTCCCAAGGATGCATTGCGACAGACCCCAGATGACGTAGCATCACGGGAACCGCCACGTCATCAGGGGTGATTCTCGCAATGCATTACTGGGAACGGGATTGGCCGGGAGCGTCGCTGAGAGATGGGAAAGCTGCGGGGGCCACCGGAAGGTGAGAATATCATTATTTTATATTTTAATTATTGTTTTACCAGGGAGGGGACCCTGGCCAACCTCACAGAAATGCAGGGAAAAATGCAAATGGCAAGCACAAAAACAAAATACAGAAAATATCTTATCTGAGAGCAGGAGAAGAGGCAAGACTCAGCAAGCTTCCAAGTGAACCAGGAAACAACGTTGAGACAAGAACAATTGATCACCGGCAACCATGATGGGGGGAAACTCCCTTATATCCAGCCAGTCTGTACTTCCTGATCGCCAATCTTCATTGAATGGTTCAGTACTGTTTGTAACCACCAAAGGGAGCTTCTGCTCAGAATTCATTTCTAAAACATTCATAACAGTACCCCCCCCTTGAGGAGGGGTCACCGAACCCTCATTTGTGCAACCAGGTCGGTCAGGATGAGCTCTGTGATACTCACGGATCAGTCTCCTAGCATGGATGTTCGAAGCAAACACCCAAGAATTGTCCTCCTGACCATAACCTCTCCACTTAACCAAATACTGGAGTTTCCGTCTAGAAAAACGAGAATCCAATATTTTCTCAACCACATACTCCAGATTGCCCTCAACCAAAACAGGGTCAGGGGGCGCAGCCATAGGAACCACTGGCTCGACAAACCTCTTCAATAAGGACTTGTGGAACACGTTATGGATCTTAAATGTCCCTGGAAGAAGTAAACGAAAGGAAACAGGATTAAGAATCTCCATGATCTTATAAGGTCCAATGAACCTAGGCTTAAACTTAGGAGATGCAACTCTCATAGGGATATTTCTTGAGGATAACCAGACCAAGTCCCCCACTTTAAACCGAGGACCATCAGTCCTATGCCGGTTGGCAAACCGTTGGGCCTTCTCCTGAGAGAGGGACAACCTCTCCACTACCTGGTCCCAAATCTGCTGCATACGCTCCACAACAGAGTCAACACCCGGACAGACAGAAGCCTCCGTCTGTCCAGAAGAAAATCGAGGGTGAAACCCAAAATTGCAGAAAAATGGAGACATCAAAGTGGCAGAGCTTGCCCTATTATTAAGAGCAAACTCAGCCAAAGGCAAAAAAGAGACCCAGTCATCTTGATCAGCAGACACAAAGCATCTCAGATAAGTCTCCAATGTCTGGTTTGTTCTCTCAGTTTGTCCATTGGTCTGAGGATGAAACGCAGAGAAGAAAGACAATTGAACACCAATTTTAGAACAAAAAGTCCTCCAAAATCTGGAAACAAACTGGACTCCTCTGTCAGACACAATGTTCTCAGGAATGCCGTGTAACCGAACCACGTGCTGAAAGAACAAAGGAACCAATTCGGAGGAGAAGACAACTTAGGTAATGGCACAAGATGTATCATCTTGGAAAACCTATCACAAATCACCTAGATAACGGTCATTCTCTGAGAAACAGGGAGGTCGAAATAAAATCCATAGAGATATGGTCCATGGTCTCTTGGGCACAGGAAATGGCATCAACAAACCACTAGAGCGAGAGCAAGGCTTGGAGCGAGAGCAAGTCCCACAGGACTGCACAAACTCCCTGACGTCATGAGACAAAGTAGGCCACCAAAAGGACCGACTCACCAAGTCTCTGATACCAAAAATTCCGGGATGACCAGCCAACGCGGAACAATGAATCTCAGACATCACACTCTTCTTCCACTGGTCTGGGACAAACAATTTCCCAACAGGGCAGCGCTCGGGTTTATCCTCCTGACACCCCTCCAGAGCCAGTCTCAAATTGGGCGAGATGGCGGAAAGAACTACACCCTCTTTCAAAATAACAGCAAGATCAGATAACTCAGGAGAGTCCGCAAGGAAACTCCTCGAGAGGGCATCCGCCTTAACATTCTTAGTGCCAGGCAGAAAGGAAACCACAAAATTAAAACATGTGAAAAACAAGGCCCACCTGGCCTGTCTCGGATTAAGTCGCTTGGCTGATTCCAGATAAACAAGATTCTTATGGTCCGTGAGGACCACCACCTGATGTTTGGCTCCCTCCAGCCAATGTCTCCACTCTTCAAAAGCCCACTTCATGGCCAATAACTCCCGATTACCCACGTCATAATTACGTTCAGTTGGAGAAAATTTTCGAGAGAAAAAAGCACAAGGGTTACTTTTAGAGGTCTCAGGATCTCTTTGGGACAAAACGGCACCTGCCCCAATTTCAGAGGCATCAACCTCCACCTGAAATGGCAGAGAAACATCAGGCTGCCGTAGAACAGGAGCAGAAGTGAATCTCTGTTTAAGTTACTGAAACGCAGAGACTGCCTCAGGAGGCCAATTCACCACATCAGAACCCTTTTTGGTCAAATCAGTCAATGGTTTAACAATAACAGAGAAATTACCAATAAATTTACGATAAAAATTGGCAAAACCCAAGAATCTCTGAAGAGCCTTTAATGAAGTAGGTTGGACCCAATCACAGATGGCCTGAACCTTGACCGGGTCCATTTCAATAACAGATGGAGACAAAATGAATCCCAGAAATGAGATCCTCTGTACGCCAAAAAGACACTTTGATCCCTTCACATACAGAGCATTCTCTCTCAAAATCTGGAACACAGTCCGAACATGTTTCACATGAGAGTCCCAGTCATTGGAAAAAAATCAAGATATCATCCAAATAAACAATCAGAAATTTATCCACAAAATCCCTGAAAATGTCATTCATGAAGGACTGGAAGACGGAAGGAGCATTAGTGAGCCAAAGGGCATCACTAGGTGCTCAAAATGCCCCTCTGGGGTATTAAACGCCGTCTTCCATTCATCCCCGTGATTAATGCGAATAAGGTTATACGCCCCCCTGAGGTCAAGCTTGGTAAACCAAGTAGCACTTTTCACCCTGGAAAACAGGTCAGAAATCAAGGTAACGGATATTGATATTTCACAGTGATATTGTTCAAGAGACAATAATCAATACACGGCCTTAATGAACCATCCTTTTTGGCCACAAAGAAAAAACCAGCACCCAAGGGTGAAGAGGATGGTCTGATATGACCCTTCTCCAATGACTCCTTGATATAAGACCGCATAGCGTCATGTTCAGGTACAGACAAGTTAAAAAGATGACCTTTAGGGAATTTACTACCAGACACTAATTCAATAGCGCAGTCATAGCTCCTATGGGGGGGCAAGGATGCAGATTTACTTTCGCTAAACACATCAGAAAAATCAGTCTAAAAGTCAGGCACATCTTGAGCCTGGGAGAGGCAGAAAAAACAGGAGTGTTGGCATTAACACATTGGCAGCCCCAACTGGTTACAGACACAGATTTCCAATCCAAAACAGGATTATGAGACTGCAACCAAGGGAAACCTAGTACAATAATGTCATGCAGATTATACAACACCAAAAATTTGCCACTCTCCTGATGATCAGGTTCAACCCTCATTATCACCTGAGTAGAGAACTGGGGTTTATTCTCAGCCAAAGGGGTAGAATCAATCCCCAGTAGGGGAATAGACTTCCGTAGGTGTATCAAGGGAAACCCAGAACGTTTAGCAAAATCAAAATCCATCAGGTTAATAGCTGCTCCCGAATCAACAAAAGCCTGAGCAGAAAATGTGGACAGGGAGCAAATCAGGGTAACAGTCAACAGAAATTTAGTCTGAACACTACCCAAGACAACTGAGCGTGCAAAACGTCTTCCCCGCTTAGGGCAGACTGAAATAGCATGAGAGGCATCACCACAGTAGAAACATAACCCATTGCATTTTCGAAACTCATGACGCTGTGCCCCAGAAGCCACTCCATCACACTGCATGGGCTCAGAAGCTGGTTCACAAGGCGACACTATTCCACGCATACCTCTACGCTCATGCAAACGTCTGTCAATTTGAATCGCTAATGCCATAGAATCATTGAGACCAGAGGGAGCAGGGAAACCCACCATAACATCTTTTACATTCTCTGACAGACCCTTCCGAAAAAGGGCTGCCAAAGCATCATCATTCCATTTGGTCAGAACTGCCCACTTTCGGAACTTCTGACAGTACAACTCAGCGTCCTCAAGCCCCTGATTTAATGCCAACATGGTTTTTTCAGCTTGATCAGTGACATTAGGTTCATCGTACAATAACCCCAGAGCCAGAAAAAATGCATCAACATTACTCAAAACAGTGTGCCCAGGTGTCAGGGAAAAAGCCCAATCCTGAGGATCGCAGCGCAGGAGAGAGATGACAATTTGAACCTGCTGTGCTGCGTTCCCTGAGGACTTAGGTTTTAAGGCAAAAACAACTTACAGTTATTTTTGAAATTCAGAAATTTAGCTCGATCCCCCCAAAACAAATCTGGCATGGGGATCCTAGGTTCCACAACCGGCAACCCTGCAAGATAGGTAGCAATACTCCGAACTTCAGTGGCAAGCTGATCCACATGGCCAGACAACTGTGCAAACTCCATTGAGAAAAAAAAAAAATCCTCCTCAGCACCCAGAGAAAAAGAGGGAAAAAAAAATGCAGAAAAAAAAAAAATCTCTGACAACTCTGACAACTTTTTTCTTTCCACACTATTTTTCCCTTCTGTGAGTACCATATAATTTTCAGTTTGGGCCGGTGATACTGTTATGTTTTGGTAGCTGAGGAGAGCAGGCAAAAACGGCAATACACCAGAGAGGTTGGAATCTACTGGATTGCAGTACCCTGACTAACCACCACAACTAAAGGCAGCCGTGGAGCGTTCCTACGTTGGTCCTAGACGCCTCATCACAGCCTGAGAGGCTAACTACACCTAAAGATAGAAAGAGGAAAGCTATCTGCCCCGGAGCAGATCCCCAAAGAACATAGGAAGCCCCCAAACATGTAATGGCGGTTAGACAAGAGGAAATACAGACACAGACAGAAAATAGTATGAGCAACGCTGGGGCCCAATCTGCCTAGACAGAAAAGGATAGGAAGGATTCTTACTGCAATTCCAAAAAACCCTAAAAAAAAGCCAACGCTACTAATTGCAAAAACACCTGAGCTCACACGACCTCTACCACCTAAATTAGTTCTCTGGTGTAACAAAACTAAGCCGCACCACAGAAAAAACTGGAAAAGGCAAATGAACAAACAACAGTGGCTCCAGAAGAACCGAGAGGAGACCAAGCCCCCCGGGGAGGGAACCTGGCCAACCTCACAGAAATGCAGGGAAAAATGCAAATGGCAAGCACAAAAACAAAATACAGAAAATATCTTATCTGAGAGCAGGAGAAGAGGCAAGACTCAGCAAGCTTCCAAGTGAACCAGGAAACAACGTTGAGACAAGAACAACTGATCACTGGCAACCATGATGGGGGGAAACCTCCCTTATATCCAGCCAGTCTGTACTTCCTGATTGCCAATCCTCATTGAATGGTTCAGTACTGTTTGTAACCACCAGAGGGAGCTTCTGCTCAGAATTCATTTCTAAAACATTCATAACAGGAAGCTCTCATGGTCAGCAGAGTCCTTTCTCTCTACTGTAGAGTGTAAGCTCTTATGGTCAGCGAAGTCCTCTTTCCTGTCAAGTTTAAGCTGTTATGGTCAGCAGAGTCATCTCTCCTGTTGAGTGTAAGCTCTTATGGTCAGCAGGGTCTTTCTCTCTCCTGTAGAGTGTAAACTCTTATGGTCAGCAGTGTCTTTTCTCTCTCCTGTAGAGTGTAAACTCTTATGGCCAGCTGAGTCCTCTTTATGGTCAGTGAGGTCCACGCTCTCCCCTGTACAGTGTATGCTCAGAAGGGTCCTTTCTATCTCCTGTACAGTGTAAGCTCTTATGGCCAGCGAAATCCATTCTCTCTTGTACAGTGTAAGCTTTTATGGTCAGCGTGTCATTTCTATCTCCGTACAATGTAAGCTCTTATGGTCAGCAGGGTCCTTTCTCTCTCCAGTACAGTCTAAGCTATTATGGTCAAGGGGTCTTTTCTCTCTCCTGTACAGTGTAAGCTCTTATAATCAGCGGGGTCCTTTCCCTCTCCAGTACAGTCTAAGCTATTATGATCAGTGGGGTCCTTTCTCTCTTCTGTACAGTGTAAGCTCTAATGGTCAGCCCTGTAGAGTGTAAGTTCTTATGGTCAGCGGGGTCCTCTCTCTCTCCTGTAGAGTGTAAGTTCTTATAATCAGCAGGGTCCTTTTTCTCTCATGTACAGTGCAAGCCCTTACTTTGAGCCCTGTAGAGTGTAAACTCTTATGATCAGTGTGAAGAAACCAGATTGTATCTTAATTTCCCAGGCAACCATGTTTTTGTAAACCCACAAGAATTGACTTTTTATCTGTATATTGGCTTGTGGATTTAAGTGTTATGTCTGGTGGGTCAAGAAGACAGACTTGCATACCATTTCACATACTGTGTAAAGGCACTGCCACACTTAGCGATCGCACCAGCGATCACGACAATGACTCGACCTGGCGAGATCGCTGCTGCGATCGCTAGTTAGATTCCAAACACAACTCATCAGCGATCTGTAGAACGACCTCTGCGGTCGTTGGGAAAACCTAGTCCCACCTGTGACGTTGGTGAAGTCGTTCATAAAGGGTGTCACACTCAGCGATTCAGGCTCACCAGAGGGACACCAACGACCAAAAAACGGCTCAGAACGTTCATAAGCGATCAGCGACATCTCAGCAGGGCCACATGCTGCTAAATGTCACACACAGCTAAGTCGCTAACGAGATCGCTACAGCGTCATAAATGGTGACGCAGTAGCGATCTCGTTAGCGATCTCGCTAGCGATCTCGCTTAGTGTGGCATACCCTTAAGTCTGTAATAGTAACTTGTACATAGTGTGTGTTTATCTGTGTTTATTGTGAGCTGATATGCTAATTGTGTATTGTATTGTATAACCAGTTGTTGACTTCAAAGGTAGATAGGGAAAGGCTGTGAGAATGAACTGAAGCACACTGGGTAATTCTAAAAATAGCTTACATGTCTCGGGTATAAAAACAAGAGACAGAGAGAGCAGATCTGATCTCATCTCATCACACAGAGCTACCAGTCGGACATTCTGCACAACACTCAGCGGACGAGAGACAGGACTGCAGCTAATTCATCATGGCACCATCATGAGGGATACAGATCTGATCCAGTGACCATCTTTGAACCATGGATATGTTTGGAGAAAGCAAGGTTTTGGGACCCGCTGGTCGCCTGGTTCCATGGAGATGGTCGGATAAGCCAGGTGGTGACTCTCGTGTCAACTGGCTTTGGACCTTGTATGGACAGTATGGACTGTCATCTCCCTACACTTGTTGTTATCTCTTCTCTATGTGTATATCACAGGTGAAGTAGCGACCCTGGGATGTTATGATTTGGTAGCTGAGGAGAGCAGGCTAAAAAGGAAATACACCAGAGAGGTTGGAATCTATGGGATTGCAGTACCCTGACTAACCACCACAACGAAAGGCAGCCGTGGAGCGTACCTACGTTGGTCCTAGATGCCTCGTCACAGCCTGAGAAGCTAACTACACCTAAAGACAGAAAGAGGAAAACTATCTGCCCCGGAGCAGATCCCCAAAGAACATAGAAAGCCCCCAAACATGTAATGGCGGTTAGACAAGAGAAAATACAGACACAGACAGAAAATAGTATGAGCAAACATTGGGGCCCAAACTTCCTAAATAGAAAAGGATAGGAAGGACACTTACTGCAATCCCAAAAAAACCTGAAAAGTACCAACTCTACTAATTACAAAAACACCTGAGATCACACGACCTCTACCACCTAAATTAGTTCTCTGGTGTAACAAAAGCTAAACAGCAGCCACTGGAAAAGGCAAATGAACAAACAACAGTGGCTGAACTAAACTGAGAGGAGCACAAGCCCCCGGAGGGGACCCGGCAGACCCCCACAGAAGTGCAGGACAAAAATGCAAAAAGCAAGCACAAAAAACTAAAAGAAGAAAATGTCTTATCTGTTAGCAGAAGATGCAGGCACGAAACAGCAAGCTACAAAGTGAACAGGAATCAAAGATGAGACCAGAACAATTGATCACCGGGAACCCTGATGGGAGGGAACCTCCCTTATATAAGACCAGTCAGTAACACCTGATCGCCAATCTTCACAATCTTCATTGGATAGTTCAGTACTGTTTGTAACCACCAGAGGGAGCTTCTGCTCAGAATTCATTCTCTAGCACATTCACAACACTGGGAGCTCTGACATTGTGTCAACTGGCTTTGGACCTTCTACGGACTCTATGGACTGTACTCGGTCATCTCCCTACGCTTATCAATATCTCTTCTCTGTGTGTATATCACAGGTGGGAAATATCGACCCTGGGAGCTCTGACGTATCATCTACCATCATCTTGGCGAGATAGCAGAAGGGTGAGGCCCCGTAATGTGCACCATCTTGGGGTAATTGCTGGGAATGTCCTGTTTGCTATAGGGTGTTGTGGTTCAATAAATCATTACCACACTGTTTTACCCTAACCCTGCGTTGTCTGTGTAGTATGTTGCCCATCGGGAGGTAGAGCTGGCGTTCAGTGGTATGAGCCCTGATCAATGCAGTCTTTCTAAAGGCAGCCAGGCCAGTGAACAAGAGCACCCACTGACCCTGTTTCTCTACAATCAGCATAGTCCCCTGTGTCCTGTAGAGTATAAGCCCTAATAGCCTTCCACGTCCTTCCTCACCTCACCTGTAAAGTGTAATCCGCTATGGTTGGCAGGTTCTCTCTCTGTGTCCTCTTCACCAAGTGTATTTTCCGAGTAGTTACAATCAGTTCATTACTGACATTCATGCTAATTTATTTGCCGCAGATCAAGTTTTGGGAAAAAAATTGTCTAAGTCTGTGAATTCGAATGTCAAAATATCTGCTCATTTCCATTGATGAATTAAATTACTGGTGGTCTTCCGAGTCAATAATTACTGGTAAAATAAGAATATCTTTGATGTCCTTATATTGGTCCATAATATTAAAATTCATGGGGTCTAGTGGATCATATAATAGGATCCCCGGTGATCCTGTGGGTTACGTTTCTTGGAGGTATCTTAGAGGGTAATAAAATAATTTCTCAGTGTGTTAATTGATTAATTATGTTTCCAGAGGTTGCACGTATTACTGGACTAGAGACCTAATAAATAGTACTCCTGACATCTATTATTATGCTAATAAGGACAATATACCACCGATATAATGGACCCATGTAGAGAATAATTAAAGCATATATATAACACCGAAAAATCGAACTCTACAAAAAATATAATCAAAAAATACAACTTTATTGCACATAATAGAAAAGCATGTAAAATGTTTAAAAAGGGGAAGGAACCACAACACAATACAACACAAAAGGTGGAACACCTGGTGCAAGGCAGTAAGTATAAACACATATGTAATATACCCAGCAAAGTAACAAACTAGCAAGGCTATGTTAATGCAGTATAAGTAAAGGTGCACATATCGTAAATAACCCCTGATGTAATAAAGGGGATATCAGAGAAAAAGCCCCAGTTGGACAGAATATGTATCACTGTGGATATAACCAACCCTAGCATGGGTGTAATCCATGTCCAATACTGGAGAGTATAAAGCCCCCAATAATGCACACAAATGAAACATCAAAAATGGATATATTACATATAACATATAGCAGGCAAAGTTGCTAGTGACATGACATTACCTTACAAACCAGGCGTCCACCACACCCGCCTTTCTTGGGATAACTTTCCCCTTCATTCATTTGATCTATATACTTTTTCTTTATGAAGTGTACATATGGTTACTCCTGTTTTGTTGATGAGTCACACTGAGCTGAATCCTTTTTAGTTGTTGGTTTTAATTTAATTTTTATCTTCTCTTTTCTTTCTTACAGATTTATTTGGCTTTTTATACACAATACTCACACCTTTATTCCTTGTTGTTCATTTCCTCAATCCTGGCTTTATCAGTATTTGTTATTCTAATTTATCTCATTTAATTTTTTGAATAGCATATTGTATTTGGTTAGAATGATTTATTGCTCTGCACAATATTTCTATACTGCCTTTGACATGTGTTTATTTGTTTATAGTATCGATGTTTGAACCCTTGTTAATAATTTCTCTTTTTGAGTTTTTTTTGCTGTGTCCTGCTCAATGCCTTAGTAAACCGCCATGATGGGTTAATAATATGCGATGGGATTCTATGCTTTGCTTCCTTGAGGACGCGTTGACCTAGTAACCGTCACTATGACACCAGTCCGGTGCATGGTGGGATTGATGACTTCACTTCCTCTCATGCTCTTCCTACTTCGTGTGATGACGATGTGCTTATGGGCGTCGCTGAGACTGTCACATGACCCGCTCTTTGCAACAAATCCCTGCCGGATACGAGAGTGCATCGCTGCAGTGATAATCATCATGAATCACGGACTCTATCACTCGTTTCAACTTACCTCCTGGGTTCTTTGTATCAGCAATATCTGAGCGATGTATGTTCTATCTTGATCGATGTTTCTTTCTCTAGATTGGGATATGTTAGTCACCATGACAACATTACTAATGGATACTTGTTTGCGCATGCGCTAGGACTTACAAGGATTTTTTGATTGGCCAATCAATGTATAAAAAAGCCATCAAACCAGCGTCTATCCACCCTAGACGAAGCATTTCATTGCGAAACGCGCGTCGGGTGTGGTGGACGCCTGGTTTGTAAGGTAATGTCATGTCACTAGCAACTTTGCCTGCTATATGTTATATGTAATATATCCATTTTTGATGTTTCATTTGTGCGCATTATTGGGGGCTTTATACTCTCCAGTATTGGACATGGATTACACCCATGCTAGGGTTGGTTATATCCACAGTGATACATATTCTGTCCAACTGGGGCGTTTTTCTCTGATATCCCCTTTATTACATCAGGGGTTATTTACGATATGTGCACCTTTACTTATACTGCATTAACATAGCCTTGCTAGTTTGTTACTTTGCTGGGTATATTACATATGTGTTTATACTTACTGCCTTGCACCAGGTGTTCCACCTTTTGTGTTGTATTGTGTTGTGGTTCCTTCCCCTTTTTAAACATTTTTACATGCTTTTCTATTATGTGCAATAAAGTTGTTATTTTTTGATTATATTTTTTGTAGAGTTCGATTTTTCGGTGTTATATAATAAGGACAATAGTTTAAACTTGATAATATTTTGTGTTTCAGCTAAAAAATTAATTATTAAATGTATTAAAAGGGTATTTCCATGAATCCTTGACCCTGACAGATCTATAATATAAGCTAATATTTCCACTTTGCTTCCACTGTCTGGATCATTATTCGGTTATATTTCCTTCATTCCAAATTATTGCTGCAATAAATGATGTTCTACAGACATCTCTGAATATATATGATATATAGTAGAATATGCCCTGCTACATAACCAGCGCTTAGTGGCTAAGCATTTGACTTCACTTAACATCAAGAACCACTCCCTAATGACTTTCTCGTATGTATACAAGACACTTGGGTTTTTCAACTGATGAAACAACATATTTGTGTCAGGAGAAGGAGACGATCCATACGTACAGTCTGGTGGGTAAGAAAGGCAGCATTAGTAACGCTTACCATACTCCAAGTCTAAAATATGTTTAATGACACATTTATGTACAGCAGACACTGTGAGAAAACACCTGAATGGAAATAATGTTAAAAATGAATGTAATAATGAATTTCTAAATGTAAATTTGTTTTAGAAATATGAAAAAAAGACTTATTGAAAAACACACCAGCTGTCCCAAAGCCTCGGCGATAACTGAATCTCAATAATTAAGGCATGCTGCATTAATGAAAGATGATAGGAGACAAAGTATATTTGGATTTTAGCCAAAAAAAGAAAATTTATAGCATCGGGGTTTGAGTATATGTGGCCTGTTTCATGAAGATTTTTTAAAAAGTTTCCTGGTGGAAAAAACACCTTTAAATGTCACAAAATCTTTGTGTAACTCAAAGTTGCGCAAAAATTTGCAACTTTTGGTTGTTTTATGCCATTTTCGACCAGCATCGACAAAATGGTTGGTGCTGGTGTGGGAAGGAGCTTGACAAAGCCCAGTCATCTAATTAATCAAAATTTACCCCACTTTGTTGGCATAAATTTTACTAGACATTTATCCCAAACCCTGGCAGAGTAACATTTCTGGCGGAGTCGTACCCCACTTGTAAGTGACGCCTAATTCATTAAGTAGTGTGAGCGTTTGTGAATTAGCAAATTAGGCACACATTACTGCCGTGATCGCATTCTGCTACGCCTGAGGACTGAGAGAGAGACTGCCCTAGTATGCCCGTGCCAGATAACCCTGGACTGCATCAACCCGTGATGTCCTCCTGCCTTCGTTTGTTATCCTGAGACGTGTACCCTTCCCTGATGTGCGGAATCGTGAGCTTGGCATTATGTTCTGTTTATGTACTCTGTTTGTCTTCAAGTAAACTTTATGTTTCTTCATACCTGAAGTTGTGCGGTGTCGTCTAGTCCTGCAGGTCGCCATCTTGCCCATATACTCAGCTGCTACAGACCCCCTGTCGCTGCCCTCCCCTAGTCCGTGTAGGCCCGGGTCCCCCTCTGTGGTCCAGTGGGTCCACATTCCCTTACCATCTGGGACGCACGCCCCACGTCACTGTCTGGCGGTGTGGGAGCATTGGCTAGCTAGGCAACCTCTGCCATGTCCCGACGCCCTGAAACCGTGGAAGCGTAACAGGAAGCTCTGGCCATGGACTCTGCTGAGCATGTGTGGTCTGCAGGATGTTCCCCCGAGCCTCGCCTGGCGAGCGAACTAGATTGCTCGGACCCCACGTGGTAAGTGGACTAGATGGCTCGATTCCCCACTTGGTCAGCGGTTCGGACTTTTCGAGCTATGAACTCTGTTGCCATATTGTGAACTGTGGGACTTACCGCCAAACCCAAGTGAATTTTCTGGGGAATTTTTTTTTACTCGGGTCTTCAGAAGAGGGGGGCCTGAGGAGGGGGATACTGTATCTCCGATATGTCTGTACCTTGTTTCCCTCGCGTTACTTTGCATGTCTTTGCTTTAACCCTTTGCTCCTTTCCCCCTTACCAGCTGGGATATTGTTGTCTGTTACCTGTATGGATGCTGCCTAGTTCCTGGCTCCGCTGCTTAGCCGTACATGTGTTGTGGAAGCTATCCGCGGCTTGCGAGGTCCTCTGCAGCTGGTGCCTGACTTTCCACATGTGTCCTGGCTTGCAGCCGCTCCCAGGTGCCTTAAGCCGCAGTGCCTGTGCCGACTGTGCTGTAATGGTTTCTGGGTGTGCTTAGGGTGCGTACCTTCCCTGATTTTATTAGGGCTGTGTGTGTGTTTAATTGCTCTCTCCAGCCTATTGCTGAGGAGCAGCTCCTATATAAAGTTCCTCTTTCCTGTTGGGCATTGCCAGAGCTTCGCATTGAGTTCCTGAACCTAGCCATGTGTGTTTGTGTGTTCAGCTCCTGCTCTGATTGCGATCAGTTCTGGGAGAGCTGATGCTCTTTGTCCTGTCTTGTGTTTCCGCCTGATCTGGGGCAGAGTACCCAGATCCGTTTCTGTTCGTGTCCTGTTTTTCCGCCTGCTCTGGGGCAGAGTACCCAGATCGCCTTTCCTGGAGGCTGCATATCCAAGCCTGTTCCTGTTGTGTCTTGTTTCCTGAATCCTTGATCCTAAATCTGTTCTTGTACCTGACCGTGTCTGAACTGTGTCCTTTGTGTTATGTTCCTGAAGTCCCTCCATGTCTGGAAGCATGTACCCAGTGACTGCGAGTTTCCTGTAACTGGTGTCCTGTGAACCAACCTGAGTTCGTCTGTTAAAGATGGAGTCCGGTGTTTTGCTGAGCGTCTACTGTGCTGTGCTCAGCCTGCTATGCGGTGCTCGCTCCGTCCGGCTCCAGTCCTACCCGGCGGTGCTTGCACGATCATGCTTGAGTTCCTTCCTAGGTCCAATGCCCGAAGCCTGATGACTGTAGTTTGGAGCCAGACGACTGCTGCCTGGTGCCTGGAGATTGTGTCCGATGTCTGGAGTCTGGCTACCGCTGTCTGATACCCGGATCCCAACCACGCTGTTGTTCCTGGTCCTGTGCCTGTGTTCCGATGTCCTTCCTGTGTCTCTGATGTCCTGCCGGTATCTCTGATGTCCTTCCGGTGTCTCTGATGTCCTGCCGGTGTCCTGATGTCCTTCCGGTGTCCCTGATGTTCTGCCTGTGTCCCTGATGTCCTGCCTGTGTTCCTGATGTCCTGCCTGTGTCCAGATGTCCTGCCTGTGTTCCTGATGTCCTGCCTGTATCCAGATGCCCTGATGTCCACCCAGTGTCCTGATGTCCACACTGTGTCCTGATGTCCTGACGTCCAGCCTGTGTCTAGATGTCCTGATATCCAGCCTGTGTTCTGATGTCCTCCCTGTGTCCTGATGTCCCAATGTCTTGCCTGTGTCCCGATGTCCTGCCGGTTCCCCGTGGTCCACCCTGTGATGACGTCTGTCCTGGGTCGGTGTCTGATGTTCTCCTGTTGAGCCTGTGCTACGCCTGAGGCCTGAGAGAGAGGCCATCCTAGTATGCCTGTGCCAGATAACCCTGGACTGCATCAACCCGTGATGACTTCTGCCATCGTCTGACGTCTGTCCTGGGCCGTTGTCTGATGTTCTCCTGCTGATCATGTGCTACGCCTGAGGCCTGAGAGAGAGAGTGTCCTAGTATGCCCGTGCCAGATAACCCTTGACTGCATCAACCAGTGATGACCCCAGCCATCATCTGAAGTCTGTCCGAGGTCGGTATCTGATGTTCTCCTGCTGAGCCTGTGCTACGCCTGAGGCCTGAGAGAGAGGCCGCCCTAGTATGCCCATGCCAGATAACCCTGGACTGCATCAATCCATGATGTCCTCCTTCCTTCGTTTGTTATCCTGAGGCATGTACCCTTCCCTGATGTGTGGAATCGGGAGCCAGGCATTATGTTCTGTTTATGTACTGTGTTTGTCTTCAAGTAAACTTTATGTTTCTTCATACCTGAAGTTGTGTGGTGTCGTCTAGTCCTGCAGGTCGCCATCTTGCCCACATGCTCAGCTGCCACAGACCCCCGGTCGCTGCCCTCCCCTAGTCTGGGTAGGTCCAGGTCCCCCTCTGTGGTCCAGTGAGTCCACATTCCCTTACCATCTGTAACGCACGCCCCACATCGCGGTCTGGCGGCGTGGGAGCATTAGCTAGCTAGGCAAGCTATGCCATGTCCCGACACCCCGAAACTGTGGAAGCATAACACATTCATTACTTGTTAAACTCGATCTCTTCATTTATTTATCTAATTATTAAAAAATGTGACTAAACTAAAAATAAAACAAAAAGTTTATTCTGACGTCATAACTAGGCTGTGAGTGTGGAGCACTTGAAACTCCATTTTAATGGATGTCTCTATGTACCAGTACACACACTAAGAGATTTCATCATATAGCTTGACTCGGCTGCAGGAGGCTTGTATAAATATCCCAGTAGATGGTTTATTTTCAAGCTGAATTCTTGTTGTTATGTACAATTACAGTAGGTAAAAAAGACTATCCTGGACCAGGGATGCAAGACATGAGCTTCTTAACATGGCTGACTTACACAGAATGAGGAAGAAGGTGAGGGGTTACAGACATCAGAGCTAGGGAGGCAGACAGGGTGAGAGGTAGGAAAAACTTCTAAAAGGCAAACCTTAGTGCATAGCAATGCAAATGCAACAAAACAATTCAATACTGTAGGATTCCAAAGTTGTGGGATATCACAAAGGTCACAAGTCATCAAACAGTTTGGCATAAATTGGTATAAAAGTGGTTGAAATGTTGCAAAGTCCATAGCTGTTTTTTTATGGCAGCTCTACCAACTTTTTGAAGAGTGAGTTGGGCTTAGAAGAAAGGGGTGAGGGGTGGGGGTAGCCCAGAATGGCCTGAAAAAAATCATCATAAGTTACATCCCTGACTAGAGTACAAAGGTGCACCATATTCAATAAGGGAAATATGCCTCTTAATGAACTAGATGCATCTTACTTGATTTGCACTACAGAACTTCATAAGGACTGGAACGCAAAACATCATGCTCCAGTATATAATGGACCCCATAAATGATGTTCCAGTGTATAATGGGCCCCTTTGTAGTATATGAAAGCTCCAGTGTATGATGGGCCCCATTTATAATGCTCCAGTGTATGATGGGCCCCATATATAATGCTCCAGTGTATAATGGGCCCCATATATGATGCTCAAGTGTATGATGGGCCCCATATATAATTCTCCAGTGTATAATGCTCTCCATATATTGCTCTAAACATTAAAAAAATGAAATACCTCTCCTCGCTGGGCACTGCTCTACTCTGGACTACTCAGTGTCGCCATCTTCCAGCTCTTTGCACTGTGACTGTTCAGGCAGAGGGCTCACAGACGTGACATCATCGCGCACTCTGACCTGAATGTCACTATCAGGAAACGCGTAAGACGTCACAGCGGTGGAGCAGGGAGAGGTAAGTATCGCAAGTGCCGGTGCCCTGAGAAAGCGGGGGGCCCACTCGTGGGCGCCGACTCTGGCACAGGGCCCCTCATATTACGCCGGTGTCTCCAATGGTGAGTGGGCCCCCCACCTGCTCAGGGACCCGGAACTTGCCCAGGTGCGCCAGGTGCTGACACTGGCCCTGAAACCACCATCTTCTAACCATGAAGAATGAAGCTAGCTCTTGCAATGAGTGCTAGCCAGGGCCCAGATTATATAGGAGAGGGGAGTGGCCAACAGTGAACAGCTAAGAGCCTTAATGCAGGAAAGCTTCCAAGAGTTCTCAACTGAGCAGATTAACTCCTTCACTGCTAAAAGAAACCTGACCGTTTAATATGAAGGTGTAGTGCTTCTAAACAGTGCAGGAGTAGGAGAAATCAGATGCTACAGTCTTCTGGCTCCTATCTGTCGCGGTAAACCCGTGACAATAACAACACTTATTGACACCTCCATTGCAGGCACTGTTCCTGCGGTGTCTGCACTGCCTTTCCATGGGATCAAGCGATCCCTGCTGCCAATCGACACTGGTTTCACTCTCCATGTCTTTGGACATATCACATACATCCAGAGGAAAATGAGAGCTACTGCTGGATTAAACATGGGTATTCAGAAGGGGTTGTCTGAGAAGTGTACACTAGTGATGAGCAAGTATACTCGTTGCTTGGGTTTTCCTGAGCATGGTCGGATGTCCTCCGAGTATTTGGGCATGCTTGGAGATTTAGTTTTTGTCGCCGCAGCTGCATGATTTGTGGCTGCTAGACTGCCTGAATACATGTGGGGATTTCCTAACAAACAGGTATTCTCCACATGTATTCAGACTGTCTAGAAGCCGCATATCATGCAGGTGCGGTGACAAAAACTAAATCTCCGAGCATGTCCAAATACTCGGAGGACACCCAAGCATGTTCGGGAAAACCCGAGCAACAAGTATACTCGCTCATCACTAGTGGACACCCCATTTAATAAAATTGTATAAGAAAATTCTGCAACTTTCAATGTATTTATTTTTTCAAAAATTACTGTATATTACAAAATGTAAAGTTAAACTGTAGCTTTAATTGAGTTTATGATACTCTGCCAAGACTGTATTTGTATAAAACACACACGTCTGTTTTCGTTTTGAACTGTGGTTAGACTTTTTCTTATTTGTGACCTGGCAAACAGTAAAAAAAAACACGTAATTTTCATTTTAGAGAAGTGTGAGAAACACAGTAGCACAGCCACCCAAGGACTTTACTATACCTTTCATTTTGCTAATTATTAATTAAGGGAAAGAGGGATCTGGAAAAGAAGAACTTACATTAATAAGATTTGTTTTTATATTTCAGTGAAAGACACTGATACAAGGAAGCTGTGCACAGTAGGTGAAAAGTCAAGACAATGCAGCCATCACATTTACATTTTATTAATCATCATTCTTTTTCGACCCTATAATAAAATCGGCTCAAATAAAAAAAATAGCAAAATATTGGTTAAAATTGTAATGTACTTGTAAAAAAACAAGCAACTTTACATTTTAACCTCAATAAAATTCCTTTTTATTCTTATTTTTTAATGTACGTTAAATAGGTTATTGACTACCGCTGATGTGGCCAAGCATGCGTAGTGCTCAAAGGCTATTTTCAGTAAAGCAGCAGTTCAAGATCCAGCCTACTTTCTTGTCCCTTCTGCATCGGAGAGTGCACAGTTTGGGCCAGCGGCCATTCTTTTGAACCGCAACACCTCCAACAAAGAGGAAACTGGGAGACAGAGGGAGTGGTCTGTCCAAGTCTCATCGCTGTCTTTCGGCAGACTAGCCAGCATCCAGGGTAAGCTGTGTATATAGTGTTTATTTTAATTGTACGTGTGGAGTACTGTGGATATCCTTATACAGTGCGAGGATTATTATATGGGCCCTCATACCATATAGGGACTACTTGTGGGCTATCATACAATGTGGGGACTACTATGCAACATCATATAGTGTGATGGCCCTCATTCAGTGTGGGTCAGATATTTTGGGCACTACTGTGGTGGCCAACATATAGTGTAGAGGCCATTATACAGTATGTGGGGCATTATGCTGTCTATAGTGGAGCAATGGCGGTATTATATTGAGTATATGGGAGCTATGAGCCTGTCATACTGTGTATAGGTTAGCTGTGAGGGCATCGTCCTGTGTATATGGGAACTATGGGTCCATCGTATTGTGTATGTGGGAACTGTGGACTCATCATACGTGTCATGGATACACAGTTGGGGGGTGGTCACGCAGATCTCACCACTGATACCACTTTGTAACTGATGACACCGGAGAGATCACCAGGATTCCACCACTGCCATCAATGTGTCAGGGAACGCAACTCCGCTGCCTTCAATCATCAGAATAACTACGCAGTTTGTTGATCAGTGATGGACAAGGCTGTGGCTGCTTCCACTACTAGGTCAGTTATTGGGAAACTCACAGTGAGCATATTGTAAATACACCTCCGATTCCTGCTCATTAAATATATATATACCCTGGTACGGTGACTGCCAACTCTACAATAACATGCGGTTTACAAAACAAAAGGAACAGAGCTATTCAATTTTATGTATTTAATCCAGAAAAGTAGACAGGGATTATACAAGATATAAAAGATGATACAAAATGGGAACAAAACAAAATGGCATATGCAATTACATAAAATAAAAAGGAATAGCGAAAAAAAATTACTAAACCTGTGTCATGGAAATGGCTCTGATTATGAAAATAGAACACTCTCACAATGAACTATGTCTTTCTAGAATTACAATGACCCAAACCCAATTTTGGCTTTTTATGAGCTCAATGCTAATAAAAAGCATATATCCCCATGGTGAGCTCATGTGGGGGCTGGTTGTGGGATGTGCTCAGCCCTTATGAATTTTATGACATTCCCAACTTACAGGACATCTCTGGTCCTGAAGGTCCCAGGAGGTAGATATTGTCGTCATGTTTCATATTGCGATTTTATATTTCAATAGACATGAAATATGACAAGAATAGCATTGTCTATCAGAACGTCATTAAGTTGGAGGGGTTCTAATTGATGTGGGTGAATGCATTCTGTTAGTCCCATTCACGCCAAAAATACATCTCCCATAAATATTGGATCCATGCAGATCCTCACCACTAACCGGACTGTGAACGATCCTTAGGTCTAAGGAAGCTTATTTCTCTGAATCCCCACTTTATTATCTGGTTCCCAGAGTAAACCTTCCTGATTTAATTACCTGGTCACTGCAAGGTGCCACTGCTTCAAAGGAAGTTGAATGTCAGTTCTCCTCCAGTTATAACTAGTTTTCTCTCTTCCCCATATTCTTAGTGTGAGGGGACATGTCCCCTCCCAGGAGATGTCTTGTGGATTTTAATTTTCCGCTATGACAATACTGTATATAGGGAACTTTGGGGACATCATACTGCATTTAGGTAACTGTGTGGGTCATCATACTGTGTACACGAGAGCTGTAAGTTCATCATATTGTGTATAGGGAGCTGTGGGGGCATCATACTTTTTATAGGGGAGCTGTGGGAACATCTTACTGTGTATAGGAGGACTGTATATGGGGGACTCATGGAACATTATTACTGTATGTGTGGGGACTCGGGACATTGTTACCGTAAATCGGGGAACTCATGACATTATTAAATGTTAAGTGGTTACTTAAGAATCATTACTATTATAAGGGCAATCGGACTATTATGACAGTCTGAAGTTCACACAGGGGGCATTATTACTTTCTAGGGGACAAAATATGGGCATTTTTTCCAAGGTCATTCACATATTGCATTAATATTTTCTATGGAGTCAGTTTTACCATCTAGAGGGCAGAAAGAAATAAAGAAGGATTATTATTTTGTTAGGGAGCACAGGGGTGGAGGTTATTATGTGGGGCACTAAGAGAAGCACTGCTTTTGTTCCACACAACAGGTCCAGTAATAGGGATAAATATGACTGCTGCCGCTCAGCATTGGGGTATCAGCAGGATAGTAAATGTCTGCAGGTTGGGAATAGAAGTGGACGCTCTATAGATGAGTAATGACTGGAAGTTGTCATGGCGGTCTGAGCCAGATGAAAAAGATGAGAAAAGTGAAAGACTCCATCAGAAAGAACGTCACCTGTCTTGATTTTTGTATAGAGATCTATTTTCAGTAACTGTATGGTTACCTGCTGAGGTTCCCTATAGCACAATTAGTTAGATTAGATAACTACCATAGTTGTAAACATAGTTACCTGGTTTTTGTTCTTGCTGCTCCTCTGAATATGAATTGCTGCATAAGTTAATATCCTTCCATCATTCCTTAGTTGGAAATTACTGTACCACCATGGCCACTACATCCTATTATAAATGGCACGCCAACCTATTTATTATCATGTGAAGGGAAATGAGCCTCAGAACAGGCTATAAACTGAGGATAAAACAAGGAACTCTTCTGGAGTCTACAACATGTCATGAACAATAGAATCCAAATGCTTAATTTAAAAATTAGAGGAATTCAAGGTAATGAACATTCATTCCATCTTAATGAGCGGGACCACGTGATCGCTCGGCCGGAAGAGCTGCTGGCGCCGGAATGAATGAGATGCAGCGAGGGCGCGCAGGGAAGGTAAGTAGGATGTGTGCTGGAAGCCGGCAGCTGTGGCTGTAACTGTGCGCGATATAAGAGAAATGAATATTCACTGCCAGCACAGTGAATATTCATTTCTCTTTAGCAGTGGACACAGTTACAGCCGCAGCCGCTGGCTCCTGCCTCTGTGACTGGTTGCTCCGCCGCTCCCCCTACCCTGCCATCTTTCTGGGACAATGACTCGTGTATAAGCCGAGGGGGCCATTTTCAGCACAAAAAAATTTGCTGAAAAACTTGACTTATACACGAGTATATACGGTATGTTATTTATATGCACTATTGCTTTTCACTTACTTATAATATGGTATACGGTATGTTAATTTTGTTTCTATCTTAGGTTTTCTCAGATTACATTGCAAAAACCTGCTGACAGATTCCCTTTAACAAATTAATATTATGTTAGACTATTCATATTAGTGTTATGCTGTGGTTTTTTTCTCCAGTGTTGACTGTGACATTAAAATGGTTCTAGTGCATGATGTAAAAATGTGACTAGATACAGATGCATCTCACAAAATTAGTATATCTTCAAAAAGTTAATTTATTTTAGTTCTTCAAAACAAAAAGTGAAACTCATATATTATATAGAGTCATTACACGCAGAGTGATCTATTTCACGTGTTTATTTCTGTTAATGTTGATGATTATGGCTTACAGCCAATGAAAACCCAACAGTCATTATCTCCGTAAATTAGAATACTTTATAACACCAGCTTGAAAAATGATTTTAAAATCCGAAATGTTGCCCTACTGAAATGTATGTTCACTAAATAATACTTGGTTGGGGCTCCTTTGGCATCAATTACTGCATCAATGCGGCGTGGCATAGAGGTGATCAGCCTGTGGCACTGCTGAGGTGTTATGGAATAATAATGATGATAATAATGATGATATTCTAATTTTGTGAGATGCACCTGTATAAAACGTCAAAACTTTCATTCTACTCTCATCCTCAGTGCTGAAATTACTTTTCATACGTAAATAGAAGGAAAATCACAAGTCATCAAATGGAACTTTAACATCAAAATGTTATTTGCACTCCTGAACACTGGACCTCTTCCTTTTTGGCTGTACCTATTAATTAGATATAGGCTGTTTGATTCATGCGAACTCCTTGTGTGATATGTTTTGTTAAGTATTTTTTATTTCTGCTGTGCATATATGTATGATATGTGTATGATGTACTGTATGTTCTTAAGAAAAACATTAGAAAAAATTATTGAATTTAAACAAAAAAATAGACAAATTAAAAAACAATTAGAACAAAGTCAAAACTTTTATTCTAATTTCATCCTAAGTGCTGAAGTTATGTTTATCTTTTTTGATAAACCCTAATACCCTAAAAATTAACTTTTATTGAACATATTAAAACCAATATAAGCTAAAAGTGCAGTAAGTTACCCACTCGAGCTCAAAAATCTTAAATACAAAAATCTGTCAACAAGGACAGAAAAATCTGAAAATAGGGCAGATTATCACTCATCCTGATCTTCCCCTATGAATATCCCTGCCTTGCTGCAGAGGTTGGCACCCTATCTTGAAATGCAAATGTGCTGAAATTACTTTTCATATGTAGGGAGGAAGCTAAACAGAAAATGTATCAAAAAACTGACCGGCACATCCAAACATAGATCCAGTGTGAACAGGTGCTAAACCTAGAGTCACCAACTCATATACATACAAGAAAAAAAGAAAAAAAGGTAGCACACTGTAGCGCTATAGCTTGCAAACACGAAACATGAAAATATGAAAAATGAACTGCATCACTGCCTTAGAAACATGAAAAATTGAGAAGTCTTAGCGCATAAGATGGCCAAATTATGTGAGCCTGATAGCCACGTCAAGGCTCTTCTCGTATATCAGGTCCTAACTAATGCCAATCCTCACTTAGAAAAGTCTGTCTGCATGGGAACATATGAATCCTCTCTTCAGACTAAAATCTACATCTCTGTGGAGGGGTAGTGAACCTGGTGTAATTAAAAAGCCTGTGACCAACAGGTGGAGTGCTCAGGTAGAAGGTAAATGAATACATATCAAAAAACTGACCGGCACATCCAAACATAGATCCAGTGTGAACAGGTGCTAAACCTAGAGTCACCAACTCATATACATACAAGAAAAAAAGAAAAAAAGGTAGCACACTGTAGCGCTATAGCTTGCAAACACGAAACATGAAAATATGAAAAATGAACTGCATCACTGCCTTAGAAACATGAAAAATTGAGAAGTCTTAGCGCATAAGATGGCCAAATTATGTGAGCCTGATAGCCACGTCAAGGCTCTTCTCGTATATCAGGTCCTAACTAATGCCAATCCTCACTTAGAAAAGTCTGTCTGCATGGGAACATATGAATCCTCTCTTCAGACTAAAATCTACATCTCTGTGGAGGGGTAGTGAACCTGGTGTAATTAAAAAGCCTGTGACCAACAGGTGGAGTGGTCAGGTAGAAGGTAAATGAATACATATCAAAAAACTGACCGGCACATCCAAACATAGATCCAGTGTGAACAGGTGCTAAACCTAGAGTCACCAACTCATATACATACAAGAAAAAAAGAAAAAAAGGTAGCACACTGTAGCGCTATAGCTTGCAAACACGAAACATGAAAATATGAAAAATGAACTGCATCACTGCCTTAGAAACATGAAAAATTGAGAAGTCTTAGCGCATAAGATGGCCAAATTATGTGAGCCTGATAGCCACGTCAAGGCTCTTCTCGTATATCAGGTCCTAACTAATGCCAATCCTCACTTAGAAAAGTCTGTCTGCATGGGAACATATGAATCCTCTCTTCAGACTAAAATCTACATCTCTGTGGAGGGGTAGTGAACCTGGTGTAATTAAAAAGCCTGTGACCAACAGGTGGAGTGCTCAGGTAGAAGGTAAATGAATACATATCAAAAAACTGACCGGCACATCCAAACATAGATCCAGTGTGAACAGGTGCTAAACCTAGAGTCACCAACTCATATACATACAAGAAAAAAAGAAAAAAAGGTAGCACACTGTAGCGCTATAGCTTGCAAACACGAAACATGAAAATATGAAAAATGAACTGCATCACTGCCTTAGAAACATGAAAAATTGAGAAGTCTTAGCGCATAAGATGGCCAAATTATGTGAGCCTGATAGCCACGTCAAGGCTCTTCTCGTATATCAGGTCCTAACTAATGCCAATCCTCACTTAGAAAAGTCTGTCTGCATGGGAACATATGAATCCTCTCTTCAGACTAAAATCTACATCTCTGTGGAGGGGTAGTGAACCTGGTGTAATTAAAAAGCCTGTGACCAACAGGTGGAGTGCTCAGGTAGAAGGTAAATGAATACATATCAAAAAACTGACCGACACATCCAAACATAGATCCAGTGTGAACAGGTGCTAAACCTAGAGTCACCAACTCATATACATAGTTAGGACCTGATATACGAGAAGAGCCTTGACGTGGCTATCAGGCTAAACAGAAAATGATGACTTTTCTGTTGCATCCTATTGAATAAGAACAGTCTCTACCCTGAACAGAGGTAAATCAATATAAAAAAAGGAAGCTACCTACTACCGGGCTGCTGCTTTTTTCAGATGTCCAGACTATGACACTGTTTGTTCCTAAGCCTCCTGAGGAACTGTATCATGGAAGGGAAATGCATCAAAGCTGTTCCTATTCAATAGGATGATACAGATAGGTCATCCTTTTCTGTTTCGAGTCCCTTTTTGATATTGATTTACCTCTATTAATTATTCATGTTTCACATGTGAGTCCCTACTGTGCTGAAGTTACTTTTCATTTGCAAAGAGAATAAAAATCACAACTTATGAAATGGGGCTTTAACCCCTTAGTGACTGATACAATTTTGACCTTGATGACCAAGCCAAATTTTAAAATTCTGACCAGTGTCACTTTATGTGGTAAATTAATACAGTTGTGCTCAAAAGTTTACATACCCGGCAGAATTTTTGCTTTCTTGGCCATTTTTCAGAGAATATGAATAATAACACCAAACCTTTTTCTCCACTAATGGTTAGTGGTTGGGTGAAGCCATTTATTGTCAAACTACTGTGTTTTCTCTTTTTAAATCATAATGACAACACAAAACACCCAAATGACCCTGATCAAATGTTCACATACCCCATTTCTTAATACCGTGTATTGTCCCATCTAATATCAATGACAGATAAAACTCTTTTCTGGTAGTTGTGCATGAGGTTCTTTATTTTCTCAGATGGTAAAGCTGCCCACTCTTCTTGACAAAAAGCCTCCAGTTCCTGTAAATTCCTGGGCTGTCTAGCATGACCTGTATGCTTGAGATCTCCCCAGAGTGTCTCAATGATATTGAGGTCAGGAGACTGAGATGGCCACTCCAGAACCTTCACTTTGTTCTGCTGTAGCCAATGACAGGTCAACTTGGCCTTGTGTTTTGGATTGTTCTCATGTTGGAACGTCCAAGTACGTCCCATGCGCAGCTTCCAGGATGATGATTGCAACCTGTTGCATTCATGTGTCCTTCAACTTTGACCAAGTTTCCTGTGCCTTTGTAGCTCACACATCCCCAAAACATCAGCGATCCACCTCTGTGCTTTACAGTAGAAATGGTGTTCCTTTCATCATAGGCCTTGTTGACCTCTCTCCAAATGTAACATTTTTTTGGTTGTGGCCAAAAAGTTAAATTTTTGTCTCATCACTCCAAATTACTTTGTTCCAGAAGTTTTGAGGCTTGTCTCTGTGCTGTTTTGCGTATTTTAGGCGAGATACTTTGTGTTGCATTTGCGCAGTAATGGCTTTCTTCTGGTGAGTAGACCATGCACCCCATTTTTCTTCAAATGCCTCCTTATTGTGAATCTTGAAACAGTCACATTGCTAGTTTTCAGAGTCCAGTATTTCAGCTGATATTATTTGTGGGTTTTTCTTTGCATCCCGAACAATTTTCCTGGCAGTTATGGATGAAATTTTTGTTGGTGTACTTGACCGTGGTTTTGTTTTTACAAAGCCCATGATTTTCCATTTGTTAATCACATTTTAAACTCTGCTGACTGGCATTATCAATTCCTTGGATATCTTTTTGTATCCCTTTCCTGTTTTATACAGTTCAACTATCTTTTTCCCATAGATCCGTTGACAATTCTTTTGCTTTCTTCATGACTCACAATCCAGAAATGTCAGTGGCTGGATGAAGGATGCAAGAGTCTGTCTGGATCCCAGAAACTCACTCAGCTTTTATGCACATACACTGATTACAAGCAAACAGGTCACAGGTGAGGATGTTACCTTTAGTAGCCATTCAAACCCATTTGTGTCAATTTCTGTGAATGTTATCAAGCCAAAATCACCAGGGTATGTAAACTTTTGATCAGGGTCATTTGGATGTTTTGGTTTGTCATTATGATTTAAAAAGAGAAAACAGTAGTTTGGCAATGAATGGCTTAACCCAACCACTAACCATGAGTGGAGAAAAATTTTTGGTGTTATCACTCATATTCTCTGAAAAAAGGCCAAGAAAGCAAAAATTCTGCTGGGTATGTAAACTTTTGAGCACAACTGTAACTCTGGAACAGATTCCATTGATTCTGAGATTGTTTTTTCGTCACATATTGTACTTCATGATAGTGGTAAAATTTAATCAATATGACTTGTGTTTATTTATGAAAAAAAATGAAATTTGTCAAAAATTTTGAAAATGTTGCAATTTGCAAACTTAATTTTTGTGCCTTTTAATTCAGAGAATCATGTCACACAAAATAGTTAATAAATAACATTTCCCACATGTCTACTTTACATCAGTACAATTTTGGAAACAATTTTTTTAATGACATTATAAGGGCTAAAAGTTGTCCAGCAATTTCTAATTTTTTCAACAAAATTTACGAAACCACTTTTTTTAGGGACCATCTCACATTTGAAGTGACTCTGAGGGGTTTATATTACAAAAATTACTTTAGACAAAAGTGACACAATTCTAAAATCTGCACCCCTCAAAGTGCTCAAAACCACATTGAAGAAGTTTATTAACCCTTCAGTTTCTTCATGAGAACTAAGACAACGTGGAAGGAAAAAATGAACATTTAACATTCTCACAAAAAATTAAATTATTTTTGATTTTCACAAGGGTAACAGTAGAAAATGAACCACAAAATTTATTGTGCAATTTCTCCTGAGCATGCGAATACCCCATGTGTGGGGGAAAACCACTGTTTGGCTTCACGGCAGGGCTCAGAAGTGAAGGAGCGCTATTTGACTTTTTGAAAACAAAATTGGCTGGAATCGAGAGCGGACACCATGTCTTGGTTGGAGAGTACCTTATGTGCCTAAACAGTGGAAATCCTCCACAAATGACCCCATTTTGGAAACTATACCCATCAAGGATTTTATCCAAGGGTATAGTGAGCATTTTGAATCAACAGGTACGACACAGAATTTGATAACATATTGAATATGTCGACATTAGTGTTGGGTGAAAGTGCTTGTCACTTCAGTTTGCATTGGGTGCTCTGGTATACACTGAGTATAGCGACGGCTCGAGTGACATGCTCGAGTCCCTGCCCCGCATGTTTTGCAGCTGTAAGACACCAAAAAAAAGACACGCGGAGATCCTCGATGCTCCGTGCACCTGATGAAACTCAAGTAGCGAGCACTTCTGCTCAACACTAGCCATCATATCATCATTTTTTTTTACTACTGAAAAAAAAAAACTAACTCCAACCCTAACACAACCCTAACCCTAACATAACACTAACCAGAACACTAACCCTAACACAACCCTAACCCTAACATAACACTAACCAGAACACTAACCCTAACACAACCCTAACCCTAACATAACACTAACTAGAACCCTAACCCTAACCTCAACCCTAACACAACCCTAACCCCAACCCTAACCCTAACACAACCCTAACCCCAATTTTTTTTATTTTATAATATTTATTTAACTAAGGGGGTGACAAAGGGGATTTGATTTACAATTTTTTTTATTTTGATCACTGTGATAGACCCTATCACAGTGATCAAAAGGAACAAATAGAAAAAATTCACTATTATAATTTTTTTTCCAGGAAGATGACACGGAGGGCTGGGGGACGGATCAGGATGGACCGGGGGTGTTGAATGTATCAAGGCCCGGGTTCGGGAGACCCCATTTTTGTCTTCTCTGATATGGTAGATCATAGAGGAGAAAGTAATGAATTGTAAATCTGACCTTTTTTTCTTTGTGATCGCCGTTATTTGATGAATAACGGCGATCATGTGACAGGGGACCGTAAAAAACAGCCCTGATCATGTTCTCCAGGGTCTCTTAAAAAACAGCGCAGAGGAATAAGTACCCTTAACTGCCACCGATAAAAGACGTATCGGCGGTTGTTAAGGGGTTAACATCTAACACTGCTATGCGTACTCCTCAACACTGAAATTGCAAGACCACCGTAGCTATTACATCCACTCAGATGTTTCTAATAGAAAGGAGAGGCCGGGGCACAGCCAACCCCCCCCCCCGCGTGACAATAGGTTGCAGGGAGTGGGGGTGTTTTAGATAGAGGGGGGTGGGCCCGAATTCGGGGAATTTATAGGGGCAATATGGGAAGAGGTCCTGCATTACCCCAGTCTCAGAGGTCAAGAACAGTCCCGCCCTCCCTCCCTTAAATTCTAGCATTTCGGATTGTTGATAATGAGGGACATTTTGGGTCATGGTGGCGATTGGGGGGTCCTTTAAGATGGTCCTAAATTGGTCAAGGGGATCCATTAGGATATGGATTCCTCAATTTGAAAAAGATAGTTTTTGTTCTGGTGAACTTTGTTGGGACTTACGGCAATAAAATGTCGGATCCCTGGAAGTTTAAATATACAATGGAACCCTTTGGGTTATGGTGCTACCGAGTCAGTGGGGTAACGTCTGGGAGTAATTATGGTTTATGGTTTCTGTTTTGGTAATCACCATATTTTGGGAGCTTTAAGGACCCTACCATTTTTATATAAAACTTGAATGTATTTTATGATTGTTTAAATAAAGGCTGCTGTGGCCAAAATTATCCAAACTACAGCGTCATAGTTTTTATTTGAAAATCACTTTGGGGGAGGTTTATATAACATCTGAAAGTGCAGCTACTAGTCGTACACTGTATTCACCATGTAGAATCTATTGCTAAGTAAGAATATTACCGTGCTCACAATCCAAACAATTGAGAGTGACTTAACCACTGCTTAACTATCTGATGAAACAGGTGTTACTATAGCTTTAATCTTCTATCAGCCACTCCATACATGTCTGTGAAATACATAGACCAGGAAACAAGCTCATGTAGAGGGCAGGAAGCAGGTGTCTCTTCCTGTATCTTCAGTTACTCTAATATTCTGCGTCTGCGATCTCTAACTTACGTGCATCTGGAACTCCTACATATTCTTTCCATTCTGCACATCCCGTTATGATTCTATTAGTAATTACATATCAATATATACTTTATCCACATGAGAAAAAATATAGAATGTGGCTAATGTTTCAGGGAATCTGTCACCAGGATTTTGCTACTCCATCTCAAAGCAGCATGATGTAAGGGCAGAGACCCTGATTCCAGCGATGTGTCACTTAGACTATGTGTGCGTGACTTTTTTCAGGTGGATACCGCTTGAAACCCGCCTGGAAAAGCGCAACAAAACCGTAATAAAAAATAAATGTAATTTGGTTAAAAGAAGTAACATGTCTATCCTCCGGGAAGCTTCCGCTAGGAAGCTGCTCACTAGTTATGGTTTAAGTAAAAGAAAAGTCATACTGAAAAATGATGATAAACTAAAGATTGAACCTGCTTCAGAAAAAAAGATCACTGGCATTTTCCTTAAGTAGCTTTGGCTAGGATAACCTCAGCGTGTGCGCCAGTGTCTTAAAGATGACATATGCACATACCCTTATTGGGCTGTGTGCTGTAATTTTGATAAAATCACAGTTTAATCTGCTGCAGATCAAACAGTTTTCTGAATATTGAGCTGTATATAATCCACTGATTATGAGGAAAATGGTGTGCACTCGGTCTAAATGGGTCGAGGTGCCGGTATAGTGGACAGGACGTCCTAGATACTAGAAATACAAAATATACCACACACTCTATGGAATTCTCATTTCATGAGGATATAGATACAATAACGACCCTTTCTTTATGGCATCTCTGATTATAGGTGCACATTTATTCTGGATCTTGCATTGTTATCCTCACTTGGATTGTCTGACAATTACTGTGTGTTCACAAGGTATTTAATACTCCTAACCCTGAACCATTCTCTATTGGGCTACTTACCATGATTCTAATATTGCACTTTTTCCCATAGAATCTCTTTTCACTTTTCCATATGAACTTATTTTGATATGATTAAAGGTAAATCCTGTGCTTTCCATGTACTTATCTATGCCTTTGATCCCTCTTCTTCTGCATACTGGCTTGGGTATTCACCTTTTCCGTTCTTCCTTGGTTGAAGCATTTGATTTTGATATTCATTTGGTGCTCATTGTGTTCTCTGTTTTTTTACTGTTTTATTTCACTGGTTTGGAAGTGTGATTGCATTTTGATTTTATTATTATTTTTATTTATCTTATGTTCTTGTTATTTATGGCTTATTACTCACGATGCTGACATCTTGTTTTGTCTTTTTAGCGATGTTATGATTAACCCCTTCACCACCAAGGGTGGTTTGCACGTTAATGACCGGGCCGATTTTTACAATTCTGACCATTGTCTCTTTATCAGGTTATAACTCTGGAACGCTTCAACGGATCTTCGCGATTCTGAGAATGTTTTCTCGTGACATATTGTACTTCACGTTAGTGGTAAAATTTCTTCGATATAACTTGCGTTTATTTTTGAAAAAACGCAAATATGGCGAAAATTTTGAAAATTTTGCAATTTCAAACTTGAATTTTTATTCCCTTAAAACAGAGAAATATGTCACACAAAATAGTTAAGAAATAACATTTCCCACATGTCTACTTTACATCAGCACAATTTTGGAACCAAAATTTTTTTTGTTAGGAAATTATAAGGGTTAAAAGTTGACCAGCGATTTCTCATTTTTACAACAAAATTTACAAAGCCATTTTTTTTAGGGACCACCTCATATTTGAAGTCACTTTGAGGGGTCTATATAGCAGAAAATACCCAACCGTGACACCATTCTAAAACTGCACCCCTCAAGGTACTCAAAACCACATTCAAGAATTTTATTAACCCTTCAGGTGCTGAAGCAACGTGGAAGGAAAAAATGAATATTTAACTTTTTAGCCACAAAAATGATCTTTTACAAACTTTTTTTTATTTTCACAAGGGTAAAAGGAGAAAATGAACAGATAAAGCTGTTGTACAATTTCTCCTGAGTACGCCAATACCCCATATGTGGGGGAAAACCACTATTTGGGCACACGGCAGCGCTCGTAAGGGAAGGAGCGCCGTTTCACTTTTTCAAACTATAATTGGCTGGAATTGAGTTTGGACGCCATGTCGCGTTTGGAGAGCCCCTGATGTGCCTAAACAGTGGAAACCCCCCACAAGTGACACCATTTTGGAAACTAGACCCCCTAAGGAACTTATCTAGATCTGTTGTGAGCACTTTGAACCCCCAAGTGTTTCACAAAAGTTTATAATGCCTGGGTGTGAAAAAAAACAAAACAATTTTCCACAAAAATGATTTTTTAGTCCCAAATTTTTGATTTTTCCCAAGGAAATTGGACCCCAAAAGTTGTTGTCCAATTTGTCCTGAGTACGCTGATACCCCATATGTGGGGGGGAAACTGTTTGGGCGCACGGCAGGGCTTGGAAAGGAAGTATAACGTTTTGGAATGCAGACGTTGATGGGGGTCATGTTCTGTTTGCAGTGCCCCAGATGAACCTAAACAGTGGAAACCCCCCAGAAGTGACCCCATTTTGGAAACTAGACCCCCTAAGGAACTTATCTAGATCTTTGGTGAGCACTTTGAACCCCCAAGTGCTTCACACAAGTTTATAATGCCCTGGCATGAAAATAAAAAATCCTATTTTTTTCCCACAAAAATTATCTTTTAGTCACTAATTTTTTATTTTCCCATGGGTAACAGGAGAAATTGGACCACAAAAGTTGTTGTCCAATTTGTCCTGAGTACGTTGATACCCCATATGTGGGGGGAACCACTGTTTGGGCGCACGGCAGAGCTCGGAATGGAAGGAGCACCATTTGACTTTTTCCAACCAAAATTGGCTGGAATTGAGATTGGACGCCATGTTGCATTTGGAGAGCCCCTGATGTGCCTAAACAGTGGAAACCCCCCACAAGTGACCCCATTTGGGAAACTTGACCCCCTAAGGAACTTATCTAGATCTTTGGTGAGCAATTTGAACCCCCAAGTGCTCCACACAAGTTTATAACGTAGAGCCGTAAAATTAAAAAATCATATTTTTTCCACAAAAATGATCTTTTCACCCCAATTTTTATTTTCCCAAGGGTAACAAGACTCCAAAAGGTATTGTGCAATTTGTCCCGAGTACGCTGATACCCCATATGTGGGAGAAAACTACTGTATGGGCACACGTCAGGGCTCGGAAAGGAAGTAGTGACGTTTTGGATTGCAGACTTTAATGGAATGGTCTGGGGCGTCATGTTGCATTTGGAGAGCCCCTGATGCGTCTAAACAGTGGAAACCCCCCACAAGTGACCCTATTTTGGAAAATAGACCCCACAAGGAACTTATCTAGATGTGTGGTGAGCGCTATGAAGCCCCAAGTGCTTCACAGAAGTTTATAACGTACAGCCGTAAAAACAAAAAAATCTTTTTTTTTTTACAAAAATGATATTTTCGCCCCCAGTTTTTTATTTTCCTAAGGGTAACAGAAGAAATAGGACAAATTGTACAATAACTCTTGGGGTCCAGTGTACGCTGATAACCCATATGTGGGGGTAAACTATTGTTTGGGCGCATGGCAGAGCTCAGAAGTGAAGGAGCACCGTTTGACTTTTTCAATGCAGAATTGGCTGGAATTGAGATCAAACGCCATGTCACATTTGGAGAGCCCCTGATGTGCCTAAACAGTGGAAACCCCCCAATTCTAACTCCAACCCTAACCCCAACACACCCCTAACCCTAGTCCCAACCCTAACCACAAACCTAACCCTAACACACCCCTAACCCTAATCCCAACCCTAACCCTAACTTTAGCGCCAACCCTAACCCTAACCTTAGCCGCAACCCTAACCCTAATGGGAAAATGGAAATAAATACATTTTTTAAATTTTATTATTTTCCCTAACTAAGGGGGTGATAAAAGGGGGTTTGATTTACTATTTATAGCGGGTTTTTATGATTGGCACCTGTCACGCTAAAAGACGCTTTTTATTGCAAAAAATAGTTTTTGCATCACCACATTTTGAGAGCTATAATTTTTGCATATTTTGGCCCACAGAGTCATGTGAGGTCTTATTTTTTGCGGTACGAGTTGACGTTTTTGTTGTTACCATTTTTGAGCATGTGACATTTTTGATCGCTTTTTATTTTTTCGATTTTTGGGAGGTTAGAATGAACAAAAATCAGCAATTCATGAATTTCTTTTGGGGGAGGCGTTTATACCGTTCCGCGTTTGGTAAAATTGATAACGCAGTTTTATTCTTCGGGTCAGTACGATTACAGCGATACCTCAGTTATATCATTTTTTTATGTTTTGGTGCTTTTATAGAATAAAAACAATTTTATATAAAAAATAATTATTTTTGCATCGCTTTATTCTGCGAGCTATAACTTTTTTATTTTTTCGCTGATGATGCTGTATGCAGTTTGTTTTTTGCGGGACAAGATGACATTTTCAGCGGTACCATGTTTATTTATATCGGTCTTTTTGATCGCGGTTATTCCACTTTTTGTTGGCGGTATGATGATAAAGCATTGATTTTTTGCTTTTTTTTTAACGGGGTTCACTAAAGGGGTTAACTAGTGGGACAGTTTTATAGAGGGGGTCGTTATGGACGCGGCGATACCAAATATGTGTACTTTTATTGTTTTCTTTTTTATTTACAGGAAAAAATGAATTTTTGGGGAATATTTTTTTTTTTTTATTTATTATGGAATTTTTTTTAAAACATGTTTATTTTCATTTTTTCACTTTTTTACTTTGTCCCAGGGTGGGACATCACTGTAAAATGTCAGATCGCTGGTGTGACAGGGTGCACAGCACTCTGTCACACCAGCGATCGCACAGGCACTGATGCAGGCTTCTCAGTGCCTGCTCTCAGCAGGCACTGAGGAAGCCGCCTCCCTGCAGGACCCGGCGGCCATCTTGAATCCGGGTCCTTGGAGGGAGGAAGGCCTCAGAACAGCGCGATCACATCGCGCTGTTCTGAGGGTCTCAGGGGACGTGCAGGAGCCCCTCCTGCACGATGCTTCCCTGTGCCCTGTACACCGCGATCATGTTTGATCGCGGTGTGCCAGGGTTAATGTGCCGAGAGCGGTCCGTGACCGCTCCTGACACACAGTCCCGGGTGTCAGCTGTGATAATCAGCTGACACCCGGCGGCGATTAGCTGTGCTCCCCCGGGAGCGCAGCTAATCGCCTATGACGTACTATCCCGTCCATGGTCAGATTGGCACGGGTTTCATGGACGGATAGTACGTCTGATGTCAGAGAGGGGTTAAGACTCGGGAGAGTCGAAACTTCAGCCACTCCGCTAATCGCTTTATGCATTGCTCCCTATTTTGTCATAAATAAACTTCATTATTTTGCATGGAATTCCATAGAGTGTGCGGTATATTTTGTATTTCTATAATCCACTGATTGGCAGCTCTCTGTGTATACTGTGCACAGGCAGAAATCTGCCAATCATTGCTGGGGAAGGGTCATACAGAGCTCATGAGTACGGAGTACTACATATCAGCAGGTTTACTAATTCCTTAGTAATAATCTCCTGCTGATAAAGCAGTGATTTTACTAAAACTGGAACAAGCTGCCCAGTAAGAAACACATCACAAGAATCAGGATCTCTGTCTCTACAATTTGCTGCTCTCAGATTAGGTGGTAAAAGCCTGCTGACACATTCCCTTTAAGCTGCTAACATACCTTAGACAGCTGTTAGACCAACAGGCATCTCTGTCAACGCTCTTACACACATGAAAATTAATCTAGTCTAGCATTTATCTGTTTGCAAGAAAAGAGAGAGCCACTGCCAGAAAGCCACTGCCAAACAGCTATGGCAGCAACTTATCTCCCGGAGAATAAAAGGAACTAAACAGTAGGGCAGATGCATTCAATTTGCCTGATCCTCACCTCCTCCAACATCATCTGTGGTAAAATAGTTAGATAGCCAATTCTTATGATATTGGGGGCCTCAGCGAATTCAAGGTGCATGAAGGCCTTAAAGGGAATCTGTCACCTGAAAAAAAACGTATTAACCTGCAGATATGGGGTTAATCTGCAGTTAACAGCGTTATTAACCTGCCCGGCGCCTGTGTAAAGAGTAAGAACGGGAACGTGGGATGCAGTGACGGTACGCGGGCAACAGAGCAAGGGTTAACAGGTTTATTTGTAAGGAGGGTCAAGGATTAACCCTTTAAACGTTTATGCTGCTATATATATATTTGTCATTTATCTTACTGTAACGTATTTGTGTAAATGTATGCATCTTATGCATAGTGTTGTATATAGGTAGAGATAGACAGTGCATCCTTGGGAACATTAAGAGAGGGCACTTGTAGTATAGAGTTTATAGACTGGGTAAGTGTAGTTTAGCAAAGGGCCACTAGATGGGGGTATACTAGTGGGTCTTGGTAGGTTTAGCTGTAGGAAGTTTCTAGATGTAGGAGGAGCTGCTGTGGATTAAGTTAGTGTACAGTAGGTGATAGGAAACAGCTCAGAAAGGGCGGCACGCCTGAAGTGTCCACAAGGGCTCTGTGCCCTGGACACAGTCAGATGGGTGCTGTATGAGGAGAGAGCACCCAGAGAAGCTACTGTTCACGACAGCAGCAGGAAGGGAGAAGGAGATGTGGTCCAAGAGTCGTGCAGGGCGCAGAATATTTATGATGTGGCAGATCCTCAATAGGGCTGAGGCTGGCAAGTCTGAGACGAAGCGGATGAGCGGGATCCTCTATGTACTGATGTCCTACAGTAGTGAAGCTGCTGTACCACCTAAGGCGCTATTACCCCGTAATGCATGTGAGGTTGAAGAAAATAAGAAAGGGAGAAAAAACAGCAGCAGGAATGCTGTGTGGACTGTGATGTAACTGATGTGTCCGAGGCCATTGAAGAAGAAAGTAAAATCGTTGATTTAGCATCAGAACCGTTATCTGTGTCCATTATTTCAACCCTGAGCACTGTAACCAAGTGTGTAGGAGCTGGGTCGTATCGCAGTGGAATCCCTGACTGTGGACCAGCACCCCAAACAGGTACTCTGGTAGAAGCTGAAGGTTTGTCTGTGGATGGAGGTCAGGACACCAGAGTACCGGTGTACTTGGCTACGACTACCGTCCTGGCCCCATACCACATATTTATAGGGGAATACTCCACGCAGGGAGGTAAAAGGTGGAACAGTATAAATGGCAATAGGTTTTGCAAGGTGAAGTACAATGGTACTATTATCGGCAGTTCAGTAGCAAACGTACAAGGAAGTCCCAAAACTGCAGCTCCTGCTTCAAACTCAATGGCGCCAGCAGCGGCCGACGCAGTGTCCTTTAATGGGGTTCAATAGAACAACAATACCCCCCCATCTTCTGATGACAGTGGTCGGTCTCCAGTACCTTCCACTGCCCCTTGTCCATATACTGTAGTTTCGTACAAGATTACGTTCTACGGTGCATTCTAAGCCCGACGTGACTCCTGCACAACTCTCCTGACAGCCTCGGTTAAGAGGGTCCAAAGTGGCTAGCGGTAATATGTGGCACGATCTGGTACGGCCCCACGTGGCTCAGAAGTTGTTTGACAGCACGGTCAGGGTACAAGGGTCTGTCCTGTACTTGGTCACTCATATGGGGCACTGGTGTAGTACTCACGGACACGGACTGCTCTGCGTCTCGCTTACTAGAAGCCACCGGCACACACTGCTCGTCCCTCTTGCTCTCTATCCTCGGCTGCTGGTGGCGGGAAATGACGGTCACTGGTCTGCGGGGCGCTGGCACTCCCCGGACAAAGCACTTCTCTCTTTCTGGCTGTGGTACGACCGGCTCTGCTCTGTCCTGCAGCTGCTCTGCTCTGTTTTGCTGCGACTCTGCTCTGTTCTGCAGCCGGCTTCTCTCCTGGCAGCGATCTCTCTCTAAACGGTCGGACCATGCCGCAATGCCGCACCCGATGGGGGAAGCAGAGCAATCTCCTCACTGCTCTGCGCGCTGCTCTCTGTGCTGTCCTGCGCACCGCTCTGTACCGGCACCAGACTGACCTATTTGGCGCGCTTTCCCTTTTTATGCCACTTATGCTGCGCGCCCTTTTCTGGTTCCGCCCACCCTCCTGGGACTGCAGGAAGCTCCGCATCTCTCTGGTTTCCCTCATGCAGCAGAGGGAGGTCCGCCCCACTCAGGCTTCCCCCCGGGAACAGAGGATGCAGCCCTTCTAGTTCCGGACCTGGCATGCAGGTACCCGAGGTCCTGTCTATCTCCTTACACCTGCATGTAGCCAAACTCTGAGGGGGAAATTAAAGGCGTTGTCCACTACTAGGACAACCGTTTCTTAAACTAAATGTTCGGCCCCGATAAAATAACCAAACCTATACTCACCTCCCATGCCGACCTCCGTTCCAGCGGTGTCGGCACTTGCGCTCCCGGGGGCTGTGATGCGTGGAATGACAAGTGGTGCTCGGCGCCAAATCAGCGCTGGCGTCACTGTCTCTCTTCACCTCTTGTCAAAGTGAACATGAAGACGAAGTCCGAGATCAACTGTAGCCTGGACTTCCACTTCATGTTCAGTTTGTTTGAAGGTGGGACAGTGACGAGGTGAGCATAGGTTTGTTTATTTTATCAGGGCCAAACATTTACTATAAGAAGGGTCTGTCTTAGTAGTGGACAACCGATTTAATTTTATTCTCCCCAGCAGTGTTCCCATTTGAGATACAAAGTCTGCGCCAGCGCCGGTTCAGTCACCTTTCTAGGTATACGGAGTGACAGCTGTAAGTGCCCCCCTGACACTTACTGACCCTGGCTATGCATTGAAATGGATGCCATTTATGGTCGGGGGCACACGTACAGCCGCCATTCTGTATACTTAGAGTGGTGACTGAACCCTTGCCGGCGCTGCCCCCGTGACTGGAACTGCAACCTCTAGCTTTGACTGACAGCCGGCACCAATGCAGCACCAGTGTCAGGGCGGAGGGCGTGGCTACAGCTGCTGCCCCGTGACTGAAATTGCGCCTCTGGCTCTGACTGACAGCCGGCATCAATGCAGCACCAGTGTCAGGGCCGAGGACGTGGTTACAGCTGCCGCTCTGTATACTTAGAGTGGTGAATGAACCCGCGCCGCCTACCCTGATATCTAAGAAGGGATTGTACAATTGTCACCACCATGTTTCTTTTGTTAGCATGCCTAGAATAGGGGTCAAAATGACTTATCCCTTTTGGCTAAAATGGGTGTATACAGGATCATTCTGTGCACTTGCTCTTGGTAGTTAAGGCAGGAATTGCTTCTATGCTGTTTTTACTCTACATTAGACATGGTTGTCTAGGGCTGGATTTACCACGCCGGAGCCTATAGGAGCGATAACTCTGGTACACTGAACACTAATTAATGCACAAGTCTCAGATAGACGCCATCTTTCGGTGACTTTTACCCTATTACTGATGTTTTACCCCGTCTGACATGACTTTTATTGTTTGTTATTTCCTTAGTTATTTTCACTTTGCTAAGCCTTCATATCTCGTAGTGTTACTGGTATTTCCTGATCTTACCGTCCCATATAACATACATTTTATTTGTATTACAGAACTCCAATAAAAATTTATTGATGTTAAAACACAACCTTTGACATGAATGCCGTACCGGAAGCAGACGTGTATAAAGCAACTGCTGACTCAGACGGTCACACTCAATTTTTACCATCAATGGTAAATCCTGTAAATGATTTTCATCCAGGCAGATAGATGTTGTGATGTGGCAACATGCATATTACTGTACATCCTGCATCAGATCTAATCAGCACAGATCTAAGAATTATACATATAGTGAACAACTGTAACAGGGTAGGGGTAGCAGGCGTACAACAACTAGGATCCATCCAGTGCAGGACTGGTCTGCCGGGACATCGGATGATCCTCCGGCAGGCTCCCATGCCGGATAAAATAGGGGCTAGCTGGTAACCTGGTCGCATCAGAGGCCGTGCCTTTCAGCACGTGGTGCATACAGCTAATGTAAAGATGGCCGCTGGGAATGTCACTGCTATGCATCGTGCACTGACGACATCATGTAGCGCACAGCAGTGATGTTTAAAGACCACCAGACAACCAAAGGCTCCATGCGTCACTGTCATTGAACATCACTGCTATGCACCAGACACTGACACCAGTGAGTGGCGCATAGCATTGATGTTAAATGGCCAGCGGCCTTTGAATGTCACTGCTATGCACCGTGCGCCAATGTCAGCGCGGCCTCTAATGAGTAGGCAGCCATGTTAACGACCACATATGAAACCGCAAGAGGACAACAGGGTAGCGCAGGAAGGTGAGAAGAATTTTCTTTTTCTCTGTGTGAAGGCAGGGTATTGGACATAGGGGCCCAGGATGGGGGGATACATAAGGACCCAGAATGGAAAGATACATAGGGGCCCAGAATGGGGGAATACAAAGGGGCCCAGGATGGGGGGATACATAGAGGCCCAGGACAGTGCGACATAAGAGCCCAGGATGGGCCCTTAGGAGCCTAAGATGTTAGACATTATTAAATAAAGGGGCCAGGGATGGGGGATATTATAATTAAAGGATGCTAGGATCGGTGACAATTACTGTAGGGGGGCCAAATGAGGTACGTACTTTATTAGTTTGTGGTGGCAAGTGGGGACATAATTACTGTAGTGGTCAATTTGGTGACATTACTGCTGCAATATAGTTGACTTATGAGGATACTGTTTTCCATGAGGGAACAAAAGGCAGGTCCTGTCAGTGTGGAGGACGACTCTATGCTGCTTTTATTCTTCATCTGAAATAGTGTAGAAATCAGGGAAAAAGTAGGGAATGTGTTGTAGAAGTGATCAGCTATAGATACAGTAATACCTTAAATAACAAGTGCATCTACTTAAGAATTTTCCAAGATGCGAGCAATCGCTTGGTTGATTTGTGGAGTTTGTATGTTCTCCGCGTGTTTGCGTGGGTTTCCTCTGGGTTCTTCGGTTTCCGCCCACATTCCAAAGACCTATTGATAGGGAATTTAGATTGTGAGCCCCAATGGGGACAGCGATGATAATGTGTGCAAACTGCAAAGCGCTGCGGAATATGTTAGCGCTATATAAAAATAAAGATTATTATAAAAAAATAAAGATTACTATTTGTTGCTTTTAGTGTTGAGCGATACGATAATGCAAATATCGGCTATCGGCCGATATTAGCTCTATCGGCCTTTCGATAATTCGTTTCGATATTTTCGTCTTATCGAATACCGGAATCGGATTTGTCACTGTCACTGTGAGTGTCCGTCGGTCGGGTCTGTCAGGAGTCAGCGGCACTTACCTGGCAGAAGATCTCCGGCGGTCACGTCCTGGACTGCTTGATGGCCGCCATTATCTTCTCCCTGGCAGTCACATGCAGTTTTTCGCGATAACTGCAGTGACTGCAGGGTAATCCCGGCCGTAAACCAGTCCGATGACGTCACCGCCGGGGAAGCAGGTAATCAGCTGTGCTGCGCCGGGATTCTGATGTAGCAGAGCTGGATCGTCGTGGGACACTCGTTACTATGGACTGCGTCGGTCAGGTGGTATACTTTTTTTTTTTTTTCATTTTTTTTACAGGAGATCGATGGCGTCGCAGGATGAGACTGTAATAAAAGTAATGAAAACTGTGTTTTTTTTTTTTTTTATTAAATTAAAAAACTTTTTATAAACATTCACCCGTCCGGGTACATAAACAATTTAACTATTTATCAACAATTTAACTTTTTACATACAGGGACCCTGTCCGGGTTATTTATACTTCTTTGGCAGGGGTGTTCCAGGTACCACCTGGTACTCTTCTGATGCTTGCCAAACATCCGAGGCACCAAGGACCACCAGGACCTGATGACGTCGTGTGGCCTGTACAGTCAAGTCGTGACCCGCTATCTGGGTCTGTGTGGCCACCTCTTTCATCTCCCTCCGGGTCTGGAGCCCTATGTCCCGGACTGAACGAACCCCAGGGGGCCTAACAGGCGCCGGGTACGGGCCAGCTATACTTATCATGTCCATAGCTGGGTCTGCTGAGGAGACCACTGAGGGAGGCTTGGGAGATTTACGGCGTGGGGTGGGCACTTTTGCAGAGGCCTGGATGTGGGAGGCTGAAGGCTCCGAGGGTCTCACAGGTTCCTGACACACTGGGGAGTAGGGGTCGCACCTGGTAACATTTAGGGCGTACCATCCATTGTAACCCCAGTGTCGGGTGTAAGTCACCAAGTCTCCTGGCAACAGGTCCCTCCCCGGGTGTCCTTCTGGGAGGTGAGCCTCCATGTCCTGCCGGTTCACAAAGACTTCTAAATAAAGTCCAGGCTCCTTGATGAAGCCCCAACCACCTTTCAATTTAAAGCTCCGTACTGCACCCTTACGCCGCGGCTCACACAGGGTTCCTTTATCCTTTCTCATCCGGTCCTTATCTGCCCGGTCCTTCTCCAGGTTACGTTGCCGAAGTTTTAGGGTTTCTCGCTGCTCCCTTTGTCGCTCTGCTTCCCGCTCCCAACGTCTCCACTCTTCCTCCTGACCCGGTTGTAATTCTCCTCCACCAGTTGCTCCATGTCTCCACCACTCCACTGCAGCTTACAGTGTCCGGTTTGCGGCAGCTCTCCTGGCGCCCCCCAGTCCTGGCGGCGCTCCCCTGCGGAGGAAGCAGACGGCTCTAAATCAGATGACAGTCGGGGCTCCGGTACAGGCAGGTAGTGCTCTGGTGCCTGCGCGGCCTCCTCCATGAGGACGGGTGTCGCTTCTTCTGTCTCAGCGACGGGGGCAGACAGCGGGATCTGGGGTGCTGACGGTGCTGCGGTTTTTGCAGGAACGGGTGCCTCCACTGCGACAACGTCAACCGGATCACATTGCAAGGACTCCTCTACTAGAACGGGTGCCTCACCTTCCGGTACAGACACTTCAGGTAAGAGGGATTGGCGCCGCTCCAATTGTAGTTTTAGGGCACGCCAGCTCGCTTCCATCCTGGCGACCTCCTCCCGGTGCCGGGCCAGGCCTCTTAGGGTATCCGCCGCTTCTTGCAGCGTAGGAGGGTTTCCAGGCCGGGTGCCCAACGGTGGTTCCGTGGCGATCGGGTCGCTTCCGTGGGGGGAGAGCTCTGACTGCTCCATCCCTTCACACTTCTGCTCGTGTCCATTAGCCATCTCTGCCAAGTCACATGTGTCATTAGCATCTGGAGAGGGCCCCTCTTTTGTAGGGAGGCGGGACCTTCGTGTTAGTTTCCACACACTGAGGAGGATGAGGAGGCGGAACTGAAGAGCTGTGGGGCACGATCTTACATTGCAGTACCATTTAGAGCCATCGTTTTCGCGTCACTGAGTGAGTGTACAGTACACCCACGAAGAGCACGCCCTTCTTCTTCACCAGTGCCTCGTCGTGACGCAGATATGGCGGAAAAATGGCAAATACATTCTCTGATGATTTTAGCAATTCTCAAGCACAAAACCAGTTCAATTCAGGCACACAGGACTCGCTTATAGCGAGCTACAGAATCCTGTTCGTGACGCCCAAGTTGAGTCGCACAGAGCCAGAGGTTTTGGGGGTACTCGGCACCGAGCCCGTCGACTTCTATGGGGTATGTCACGGCTTTACCCGGCAATTGAATCAGAGTCTATTTTACTATGTAGAAGTGTATAAACTATAAATATATGTATATATATGTCACAATGACATGTATATATATATATATATATATATATATATATGTATTCTATGTGTGTATATTTTGTGTTTACAACGTAAGAAAGGTTTTTTTTTGTTGCGATATTTTGTTCCCATAGACTTACATGGGACTTCCGCTATCGAAATCGGATATCGACGATATTTAGTGCTATCGGCGATACAATTTCGATACGATATTTTTAGATATCGAGCAATATCGCTCAACACTAGTTGCTTTAAGATCTTTAAATGAGAAGGTGTGAACAAACTTTTGGTCTGTACTGTATATATGTATTCGTGTGATAACCATATTTATACATCAACATTTTAAATGTTCAAGATGAAACAGTTTTGTATGTTAATAATTGCAATATATCAGTAAAAATAGGATGCAAACTGGATGATCCGTATGGAATCCAATTTTTGTCTTTGCGATCCCTTAGACTTGATTATTCAAAGTCTCATCCAATATATGGAGGAGAATATTGCATGCTGCATCTGAAGCGTTCCAGAGTTCTAATTTGGCTTGATCATTAAGGTCAAAATTGGCTTGGTCATTCGTTTCATCCCACCAAAAACAACACCAATTTTCTTGCTAGTTGTTTTTAAATAAGAAAAATTAAGTATATTAATAACAAATACAGTAATGTACAGTAAGAAAAACTATTAAATATGTAATAAACTATTGTACTGTACTTTTTGAATTTAAAAACATTTTTTCTTTTTTATTTGTATTTTTTTAATACAGTAACCCCACTTAATCATCTTCTTCACTGACTTTTGCTTTTTTTGCCACACTTTCCTCACATAATAAATAATATATATATATATATATATATATATATATATATACATATATATACAGTACAGACCAAAAGTTTGGACACACCTTCTCATTTAAAGATTTTTCTGTATTTTCATGACTATGAAAATTGTAAATTCACACTGAAGGCATCAAAACTATGAATTAACACATGTGGAATTATATACTTAACAAAAAAGTATGTAACAACTGAAATTAAGTCTTATATTCTAGGTTCTTCAAAGTAGCCACCTTTTGCTTTGATGACTGCTTTGCACACTCTTGGCATTCTCTTGATGAGCTTCAAGAGGTAGTCACTGGGAATGGTTTTCACTTCACAGGTGTGCCCTGTCAGGTTTAATAAGTGGGATTTCTGGCCTTATAAATGGGGTTGGTACCATCAGTTGTGTTGTGCAGAAGTCTGGTGGATACACAGCTGATAATCCTACTGAATAGACTGTTAGAATTTGTATTATGGCCATCATTACTTTAAGAAATGAAGGTCAGTCAGTCTGAAAAATTGGTAAAACTTTGAAAGTTTCCACAAGTGCAGTAGCAAAAAACCATCAAGCGCTACAAAGAAACTGGCTCACATGAGGACCGCCCCAGGAAAGGAAGACCAAGAGTCACCTCTGCTTTTGAGGATAAGTTTATCCCAGTCTCCAGCCTCAGAAATCGCAGGTTTACAGCAGCTCAGATTAGAGACCAGGTCAATGCCACACAGAGTTCTAGCAGCAAACACATCTCTACAACAACTGTTAAGAGGAAACTTTGTGCAGCAGGCCTTCATGGTAAAATAGCTGCTAGGAAACCACTGCTAAGGACAGGCAACAAGCAGAAGAGACTTTTTTGGGCTAAAGAACACAAGGAATAGACATTAGATCAGTGGAAATCTGTGCTTTGGTCTGATGAGTCCAAATTTGAGATCTTTGGTTCAACCACCGTGTCTTTGTGTGATGCAGAAAAGGTGAATGGATGGACTCTACATACCTGGTTCCCACCGTGAAGCATGGAGGAGGAGGTGTGATGGTGTGGGGGTGCTTTGCTGGTGACACTGTTGGGGATTCATTCAAAATTGAAGGCATACTGAACCAGCATGTCTACCACAGCATCTTGCAGAGGCATGCTATTCCATCCGGTTTGCGTTTAGTTGGACCATCATTTATTTTTCAACAGGACAATGACCCTAAAAACACCTCCAGGCTATGAAAGGGCTATTTGACCAAGAAGGAGAGTGATGGGGTGCTACGCCAGATGACCTGGCCTCCACAGTCACCAGACCTGAACCCAATCGAGATGGTTTGGGGTGAGCTGAACCGCAGAGTGAAGGCAATAGGGCCAACAAGTGCTAAGCATCTCTGGGTACTCCTTTAAGATTGTTGGAAGACCATTTCTGGTGACTACCTTTTGAAGCTCATCAAGAGAATGCCAAGAGTGTGCAAAGCAGTCATCAAAGCAAAAGGTGGCTACTTTGAAGAACCTAGAATATAAGACATATTTTCAGTTGTTTCACACTTTTTTGTTAAGTTTATAATTCCACATGTGTTAATTCATAGTTTTGATGCCTTCAGTGTGAATGTACAATTTTCATAGTCATGAAAATACAGAAAAATCTTTAAATGAGAAGGTGTGTCCAAACTTTTGGTCTGTACTGTATATATACCTATGTATGGACTTGATCAGGACTACTTTCCAACAGTGTTATTTTCTTGTGATGGGAAGCCAGGGCACAGGTGCCCCGGTGTCCTCGGCCATGACTACGGCCCTGGCACTCCCTCACAGTTGTGTTCACAGAACCTATCAACTGGGAGACCAAGGAGATTATTTTTCCAAGAAGGAGCAACTCAGCGATAACTGAAGCTGTCCCTGAGTCCACGGATACAGAATTTCCTGTACAGGTATTTACTTTACCTTTAGCGTATAAAGAATTCTCTGACATCTGTGACAAGAAGAAAGTAGATCAGCTTCCTCCACATAGGCCTTATGACTGTCACATTGAGCTGCTTCCTGGGGCAGCTATTCCTTTTAATAACGTTTATCCTTTGGTGGCACCTGAGCTTCAAGCCTTGTTGAAGGAGTATATCGATGAGAATTTGGCCAAAGGCTTCATATGTCCTTCTTCCTCACCAGCAGGGGCACCTATATTTTTTGAAAAAAGAAGGATGGGACCCTGAGACCCTGTATTGACTATCGGGAACTCAATAAGGTAAACATACGGAATCGTTATCCTTTGCCTTTGATTCCCAAATTATTGGAAAGAGTCCGTCATGCCAAGGTTTTCGTTAAACTGGATCTTCGTGGGGCTTATAATTTGGTGCGTATTCGCTCCGGTGATGAATTGAAGACAGCATTCAGATGTCAGTATGGACACTTTGAATATCTCGTGATGTCCCTTCGGGCTTTGTAATGCCCTGCTACATTTCAACATCTTGCTAATGACATTTTTAGAGATTTATTGGTCCAATTTGTGGTGATCTACAGGGTGGGCCATTTATATGGATACACCTAAATAAAATGGGAATGGTTGGTGATATCAACTTCCTGTTCATGGCACATTAGTATATGGGAGGGGGAAAACTTTTCAAGATGGTAGTGACCATGGCGGCCATTTTGACGTCGGTCATTGTGGATCCAACTTTATTTTTTCCAATGGGAAGAGGGTCAAACTTATTGAGAATTTCACAAGAAAAATAATGGTGTGCTTGGTTTTAACGTAACTTTATTCTTTCATGAGTTATTTACAAGTTTATGACCACTTATAAAATGTGTTCAAAGTGCTGCCCATTGTGTTGGATTTTCAATGCAACCCTCTTCTCCCACTCTTGACACTCTGATAGCAACACCGCAGAAGAAATGTTAGCACAAGCTTCCAGTATCTCTTGTTTCAGATGCTGCACATCTCATATCTTCACAGCATAGACAATTGCCTTCAGATACATGGTGGTGGTTGATCGCCTGACTAAGGCCTCTCATTTTATTCCATGCACCGGCCTCCCCTCAGCTAAGGATACAGTGAACTTGGTTATACAGAATGTTTTTCAGCTGCATGGGGTTCCGGATGAGATCATCTCTGACCGTGGAGTGCAGTTCACCTCAAGATTCTGGAAGGGGTTTTGCTCTGCACTCAATATTAATGTCTGTCTTTCTTCCGCTTATCAGCCTAAGAGACATCAGACAAAGACATTAGTTGGGTAAAGCGCTGGGTGCTACATTTAAATATATCCTTGTGCAAATGTATTTGAGCTTGACCACCTTAGGTAGGTCATCATATACAGTATCAATGTCCGGACAACCCCTTTAACACACTTTGCATGGACCCTATTTACAGTTTTGAGGACTTTCTTGTCTGGTTGTATTTTGGAAATCTCTGTGCGAATCAGAACACTTTCCTGTTTTCACTACAATTTTGGGCCCTAGATAACTTTTTGGGGTGCCAAAAAAGTTGTTTTAGTTTTCTGTCTAGTGTCTTTATTGCATTTTTCTGCTCTCAAAATTAAAAATTTTAACTTTTGCAATTCATTTGTTACACATTTGTTAGATATTTAAAAAACAAAATAAATAGTAAAGTAGGCTTGCAAGTTATAATATTTTTTTCAAAGGGGGACTTGTAAAAATGTAAATATTGAACTTTGTGGAAAACTAACAATTGGCTCTAAAGCCCCAAAATGTCAATTTTAAAATAAAAAAAAAAGATTAAGGACTCAAGCAGATGCCCATGGAACTCGATATGATCATGGACGAAATGCATGGACTGGCCGTGGGTATCCTGACCAGAGCATGACAGCTTGATATAAAAGTGCTAGAACCCAAACGTCAGCCATGTTTCCCGCCAGAAAAGACCATCAGCACATGCATGCAGTGCCCCGGACGCCCGCACATGCATGCAGTGTCAGAACCACCGTCACATATCATGCAGAGTCAGAGCCACCATCAGTCATAAAAATTTAGTTCCAGAACCACCATTAGTACAAAGATGCAGCGTCAGAACTACAAACTGTACATGAAAGTAAATGTCAGAACCACATCACACCTGAATGCAGCACCACGTCCCGTACATTAATGCAGTGCCAGAAACACCACACTGCAGCGATTTTTTTTAAAAATTCCCCCCCCAGCTCCATATACAAAAAGAAAAAACATGAACCTACAACTTCCCCCGTGTCCCTTTAAA
>JARQOD010000009.1:122705560-122739662 GCA_033576555.1 Oophaga sylvatica | reverse complement strand
TGTTGCAGAGGAAAAACACCTTTGTTAGCAGCTGGAAGAACGCACAGTATCAATCTTCAGGAGTTGGACTCCCCCCAGAAAACATCAAGACGAGAAAGGGGAGAGTGGTCCTAAGGAAAGAACATGACACAAACCCTTTAAAGAAAACCCTGACAGCTGATACATGCTGCCCCGTCCACATGCAGCATGTGTCGGGCACTCGCTGTGTGATCTCAGTCAGGTATGTTTGACTCTGAAATGACGTTTTAGATCAAACATTAGTTAATAGCCTCTGGGGACCGAGCCGCTAGGGAGACTAATCAGATGGACTGTTCACGTGTCTTCTCACCGCTGCTGCCCTGGATTGACAGGTCCTCCCTACCTACACAAAATAGGGAAGACCTATCAATCCAGGCTGGAGGGGGAAGAAGCGCCAGGGATCCACCTGTCGACTAGTCTGACCTTCCACTACAAGCACTTTTTTACCTTTGGGGTCTCCCTCCGTCCTTTTAGATTGTAAGTTTCCCTGCGCAGGGCCATTACTCTCTGAATTGTTAAATTCTGTATTATCGTGAGGTCCCATATAACTTGTACACGTAGCCCCTAATTTGTAAAGCGCCTTGTTATTATTGGTTAAAATGATGTAACTTCTGATAAAGCCCCCCTAATGGCAGTCAATGATTGCAGCAAAACCGCAAAGTATGAACGCAGCCTAACGGATGGTTGACACGTTTTCTTTTCTCTTTTTTTGCCAACTCTTAGGCTACTTTCCCCACATCAGGCTTTTTGAATCAGGCATGATCCCTCTTATTTCTGATAGGGCGGATCCCGGGGCTGATTTTAAAAAACTGATGGAACTGATCAGGTTTTTCGCCTGATCCGGCCTGACCTTTTGAACCCGGAAAAAGAAGCTTTTGCATGTTGAAATACAGACATCAATGGAGAGAGAGAGGGGAGAGAGGAGAGAAGAGAGAGAAAGAGAGAGAGAGAGAGAGATAGAGAGAGAGAGAGAGAGAGAGAGAGAGAGAGAGAGAGAGAGAGAGAGAGAGAGAGAGAGAGAGAGAGAGGAGAGAGAGAGAGAGAGACCTTGGACTCCGGATCATTTTCTGACGGATTGTCAAAAATCTGGTCGGCTCCATAGGTTTGCATTGTTTTCCGGCCGCCTGAAGTGCCGATTCAGGCACTGTCCCGGTGCCTCCGGAAAAAAAAAAAACGTTACAAAAACCGTCTTTTCCCGGCCGCCGGAATGTAAAATTCCGACGGATCCGGCCAAAAACGGATGCAACGCAATGACATCAGGCGCAATCCGGCGCTAATGTAAGTCAAGCTAAAAAAAAGCATCCGGTACCGGGTCCGTTTTTTTAGAAACACGCCGGATCGCGCCTGATTCAAAAAGCCTGATGTGTGAAAGAGGCCTTAGGCTACTTTCACACATCAGGCTTTTTGAATCAGGCATGATCGTCTTATGCCTGATGGACGGATCCGGCGCTGATTTTAAAAAACTGATGGAACTGATCAGGTTTTTCGCCTGATCCGGCCTGACCTTTGAACCCGGAAAAAGAAGCTTTTCCATGTTGAAAAGAGAGAGAGAGAGAGAGAGAGAGAGAGAGAGAAGAGGGGAGAGAGAGGAGAGGGGAGAGAGAGAGAGAGAGAGAGAGAAAAGAGAGAGAGAGAGAGAGAGAGAGAGAAGAGGGGAGAAAGGGGAGAGAGAGAGAGAGGGAGGGGAGAGAGAGAGACCTTGGACTCCGGATCAGTTTTCTAACGGATTTGTCAAAAATCTGGTCCGGCTCCATAGGTTTGCATTGTTTCCGGCCGCCTGAAGTGCGATTCAGGACTGTCAGGTGCCTCCGGAAAAAAAAAAAAACCTTACAAAAACCGTCTTGTCCGACCCGCCGGAATGTACAGTTCCGACGGATCCGGGCCAAAAACGGATGCAACGCAGTGACATTCAGGCGCGATCCGGCGCTAATGTAAGTCAATGCTAAAAAAACGCATCCGGTACCGGATCCGTTTTTTTAGAAACACGCCGGATCGCGCCTGATTCAAAAACCCCGATGTGTGAAAGAGGCCTTAGGCCTCTTTTACACATTCGTCTTTTTGTATCAAGATGATCGGACACCTGAAGGGACGGATCCGGCAATGAAATAAAAAACTGATGCAACGGATCCGTTTTTTTTTGCTGGATGGGACCTGAACTTTTGACCCATAAAAAGAGGGTTTCGGGTGGCCGGGGGACACTGGAAAATGTAGTAGGTAGTAGTAGTAGTAGTAGTAGTAGTAGTAGTAGTAGTAGTAGTAGTTGTCCTTGGTTTCCAGAAATCCGGATCAGACTTTTGACGGATTGCACAAAAGTCTGATCCGGTTCCATTGACTTCTATTGTTTCCGGCCGCCTGATGCCCGCTTCAGGCACTATCAGGCGGCTCCGGCAAACAAAAAAAACGTTACATGCACCGTTTTGTCCGGCCACCGGAATGTACATTTCCGCCGGATCCGGACAAAAACGGATACAACGCAATGACATCAGGCGCGATCCGGCGCTAATGAAAGTCAATGGTAAAAAAACGCATCCGGTACGATTCGTTTTTACCAACACGCCGGATCATGCCTGATACAAAAAGACGGATGTGTGAAAGAGGCCTTAGCTGAAAGTCTGTAGTGACATATAATATTTATTTTTTTTGCTTGTGAGGTTTTTCTTTTCTATTTTTATTGTCCATTGTGTTTATTTTCCAAATACAGTCTTATATAAAATTCTATTAAAACAGGACAAAAAAAGGGCAGAAACATAACGATGTGGGAAGGAAATTCTAGAGGGAACATGGGACTCTGGCTTTCTCCACTGCCGGTTAATTGTGACATTGTGATGTCAGAATAAAAAAAAATATGTCCCAAGCCATGTTCACTGACATGTATAATCCAGGAGTAACTGTGAGGGATCTCGGTATTTCCCAGGTGTGCAGTTTAGGCTCAGACTCCAGCTCCCGACACCACACACCCGTCCTCCCATGCCACAAGCGTCTAGTATCAGCGCTCCCTCCTCCTCCTCCTCGTGTAATGACAGCAGGTAGTAGTGTCACATCCACATGCCCCGCACTGCGCATGCGCAACTGAGGAGCTGCAGCCCAAGGCTGAGCTGGAGAGAGGCGACCGGACTGGAGGCAGAGACAGCAGAGGCTGAGGATGGGCGCCGGGCGCTGCCGCGATCACTGAGGAGCCAGTGACCCGAGCAAGAAGAAGCGCTGCGTGACTCCTCCATCAGGTGCTGCGCAGTGAAGGATCTCATGTCCCCGCACCATGAAGAGGAGCCCAGATGAAGAGACACCTCCACCCAGCAGCCTGCACCCTGCACAGCACAGGAGGCTGCTGTGACCCTGCACTCAGGATCTGCACCCTGCACAGCACAGGAGGCTGTGACCCTGCACTTAGGATCTGCACCCTGCACAGCACAGGAGGCTGGTGTGACCCTGCACTCAGGATCTGCACTCTGCACAGCACAGGAGACTGTGACCCTGCAATTAGGATCTGCACCCTGCACAGCACAGGAGGCTGGTGTGACCCTGCACAGCTCAGGAGGCTGGTGTGACCCTGCACAGCACAGGAGGCTACTGTGACCCTGTACAGCACAGGAGGCTTGCTGTGGACACTCACTCAGGAGCTGCACCCTGCACAGCACAGGAGGCTGCTGTTACCCTCATTCAGGAGCTGCACCCTGCACAGCACAGAAGGCTGCTGTGTCCCTGAACAGCACAGGAGGCTGCTGTGTCCCTGCCCTCAGGATCTGCACCCTGCATCTCTCCACACTCCTCAGAACTGAACTTCTCTGCCCAGGATGAGGCTGGCGGAGCTGTGATTAGTCCTCACCTGCCCCCTATTACTTTCTCCTCTCCTAATATTGCACTTGCACTTTTTGTAATTCCACCTGTACCAATGGAGCCTTGGAGACAGTGCGCCCAGTGGCTGATCAGGTGCAGGGTGCTGCCACCAAACCACCGGGTAACATGGGACACTGCGCAGGTGTTCGACCTGGCCCAGACCCTCCGGGATGGGGTCTGCTGTGCCAGCTGCTGAAGAACCTGCAGCCAGCTGTATCAATCTGAAGGACATTAATCTTCGGCCACAGATGTCCCAGGTCAGTAAGTGCCCAGGTGTCATCACCCTGAACTACTTATTCCTAGTAAATAGCTCCTAGGACGGGATCCTGCTAAAACTATACTTTCTATAATACCAACATGTTCTGTGGCGCTGTACATAGAAAAGTCTCACATCCATCCTAAGGGGCTCGCAATCTAATATCGCATGCAATTTGGGGGCATATTTCATTATAGGGGTAACTTGGCTCAGAAAATGTTTACATGTAGAGACTCAGGTACCGTTGACATTGGTTGGCAGCCATTGATATCTTGAAGGGTATATGACAAGGCGGTGTACATGCTTCTTAATCTATATTTGTTTCTGGAGTGTCAGTAAACCTTGACAAGCTGCCAGGAACTCATGCAAACACAGGAAAATTCAGCAATTGTTGCTGAGATCTGACTCAGACGTGTGTCCTTACGTCCTCGAGGAGCCACCATACTGCACATCCATGGGAGCTGTCCAACATTTGACCAACCAAATGTAATATTATGTCACTCTGGTCCTGGCCAATTCTCACCACTGGTCCCTGTTGGACCCGTGTAGGGTTGTGGCGTGAAGTAATGTATGGCCATAGTGTTGCCCACGTTGTCCCATTGCTACCATTGGTGGTTATTGTGTCGTGGTCAGCGATGTCTACTGCAGTAATTGAAGTCTTTGGACCGAATCATTATTTATTTCATTTTTTTTTGACAGTACTTCTCTTTTTTGTCTTGTAGTATACACTCGTCTTTTTTTGCCCAAAATCCTTCAAAATTGGCAATGGGGTTTATAAATTTTGGGCAAAAATCAAAAAATGCTCCTTTTTTACTTTAACTTTGAGATGTTTTTTTTGAGCGAAAAATCGCATGTTCCACTAAATGGTGGAATATTTTGAGCAAAAATTCCAGAGGTATATAAAATCACTCCAGGGGTGGACTGGATTACGTGTGCAAAAATTTGTCAGACTTTTTAAAAAAGTTGCAATTGATGAATCAGCCACAAACATCTGGAAACCACAAAACCTGGCCCACTGTGGGTACATAAAAAACTACTGGAGAAAATACATACATTTACAAAAGGGACAAATTAAAGTCTATATATGATAAAGCTTTTTTAAAGGGAATCTGTCACCTCATTTTTCGTATATAAGATACGGCCACCGCTTTAGGGGCTTATCTACAGCATTCTATAATGCTGTAGATAAGCCCCCAATGTAACCGGAAAGATAAGAAAAAACAAGTTAGATTATACTCACCTGGGGGGGGCGGTCCAGTCCGATTGGGCGTCCTAGGTCCGGATCCGGACCTCTTCCTTGCTTCTGTCGCGGCTCCGGCGCAGGTGTACTGCTCTGTCCTGTTGAGGGCAGAGTAAAGTACTGCAGTGCGCAGACGCCGAACCTCTCTGACCTTTCCCGCAACCTGCGCACTGTGGTACTTTACTGTGCCCTCAACAGGGCAGAGGATTAAAGGGAATCTGTCACCCCATTTTTGCCATATAAGCTGCGGCCACCGCCATCAGGGGCTTATCTACAGTATTCTGTAATGCTGTAGATAAGCCCCCGATGTCACCTGAAAGTGAAGAAAAACGAGTTATATTATACTCACCCAGGGGCGTTCCGCCGTCCGGTCCGATGGGCGTCGCGGTCCGGTTCGGCGCCTCCCATCTTGTAGCAAAGCCGGCCTCTTCTTTCCGTCTCGTCGCGGCTCCTGCGCAGGCGCACTGATCTGCCCTGGTGAGGGCAGAGGAGAGTACTGCAGTGCGCAGGCGCCGGACCTCTCTGACCTTTCCCGGCGCCTGAGCACTGCAGTACTCTGCCCTGCCCTCACCAGGGCAGATCAGTGCGCCTGCGCAGGAGCCGCAACGGGACGGAAAGAAAGGCCGGCTTCACTACAAGATGGGAGGCGCCGAACCGGACCGCGACACCCATCGGACCGGACTGGACGGCGGAACGCCCCTGGGTGAGTATAATATAACTTGTTTTTCTTCACTTTCAGGTGACATCGGGGGCTTATCTACATCATTCCAGAATGCTGTAGACAAGCCCCTTATGGCGGTGGCCGCAGCTTATAGGGCAAAAATGGGGTGACAGATTCCCTTTTAAGCCTGCGCAGGAGCCGCGACAGAAGCAAGGAAGAGGACGTCATCGCTAGAAGATGTGAGGCGCCGGACCCCGACCTGCGACACCTATCAGACCCGGACCGCACCAGACCGCCCCTAGGTGAGTGTAATCTAGCTTGATTTTCTTATCTTTCAGGTTACATCGGGGGCTTATCTACAGCATTACAGAATGCTGTAAATAAGCCCCTAATGGCGGTGGCCGTATCTTATATACGAAAAATGAGGTGACAGATTCCCTTTAAGCATTTCTCTGGAATAGGGGTCCCCAACCATTAGCTCGAGAGGCTCGCGGCTGTTTGCTGGCTTAGTGCATTAGCATCTCTAGATATTGACTTGTGTGTAGCCCTGCACAGAAGAGCAGATCTAGAATGGGGTAAGGTAGGAGACCCTGGGGCTTGGCATACTGCCTTTGTGTGATTTCAGTGGAAAGGCATTGGCTGTCATTATACTTGTAATAGGGGGCTGTGGGTGCCACTACTGTGAGTGGAGACCCTCTATCAGCTGGATGTGGCTGGAGACCCTCTTTCAGAGCTGAGTGTGGCTCTCAAGGTCAGAAAGGTTGGAGACCTCTGCTGTAGACTATGGTGATCTGTTAGGGTTCTGGGGCTCTTAGGGAGTTTGTGAGAGGCAAAGCGCACATTTGACAACAAGAGATAGACTCTATTGGTTGACGTTAATGTGGACTTTGGGGGAGACTGTGGGTATACTGCCGCCATATTCTTTTTCTCCTTGGTCAAAGAAAACTACAGTATGTGCAGACTTCGTGCAAGCCCTATATTTGTAGTATGGGTTGGGAAAGGTTCCTGGGGTATACAGTATTATAAACGTATCTATACTATTTCATTCACCCGATACAGAAGTGTGTCAGTTTTGTCTCCATCCAGGTGGTATGTGTCAGTATATTTGTTTTTCCAACGTACAGGATGGCGGAGTAAATGTGGCATACATTTGTTACATATGAAGGTACTCATTGACACAACTCTGATGTAAGGGTCCAGTGTAGGGTGCAGAGACCCAAGAACCTGTTCTCATTTGCATTGGGGTGTGGTGCTATAAATTGGATACCATTAACACTCACAGTCACATTGATTTTTAATAGGGGTGTTGGATTTTGCACAGATGTCTAAATCCTTTTTCGGGAATATTAGTCCTATATACAGCACTATTTTCTCCACCAAATGTGACAGTCTGCAACGGAGGTCCTAACGGAGTCTCAGACTTGTTTTTTCATTCAAAGGGGTTGTTCTAGGCAGAAAAGAAAAACCTGCAGTTACTCTCACTGTAGTTGCCAAGTTGTGACAGTGTACAATGTGCACACTGTCAGGACTCCCCTGTATTCCCCTCATGCGACCACATGCAGTCTAGTGCCAAGTAATTTCCAGCGTTTCCTTGAATTTTATTCTATTGAGAGAAGCTGGGTGAGATTAATCAGCACACAATCGCGACTATGCAAATCATCCACCCGCACACAGGGAAATCGTGACAGTGTGTGTGTCGCACACTGTCGCAATTTAGCAGTCTGCAGTCACGTAGACTTTTCATTTCAGCCTGGAGAGCACTTTAAACCATTGGGGATGAGTAACTGAAACCTTTTTTCTGGTGAAAACGATCTAATACCTGTTTGCTATTCATACATGATCTTTTCTATATGAACATTATGTAGTGAAATAGATTCGGCAATGTGACAAAACCTGCCACCCTACGACCCAACCTCACCTGTGCAGTCTGCAAACCCAGGAGTCAGGCGAGTAACAATAACTGAGACTGTCCCCATAGTCCACTCTTCTAATGTCAGTTGCAAGCAACATTCCAATCAGAGACAAGAATGGAGAAAACTTTGTAGTAGAGTTTTCCTATTTGTACATCCTTATTTCTTATACTTTGCCTCTTATGTTTTAGTCTTTTCTTCTCGGCATTATAGTACAATGTTCCTTTGTGGCTACAAAACGTATCATTTGCATCTGTTTTGTAACTTGTAATAACAGTGTTACGACAGGTGCATGCTGGAGTAAGCGTCCGGCCGGAATAATAAGCTAGTGTCAGTGATTACTGATGCCGAACTAATGAAGTCTCTGTAGTGAGTGACAATGATGAAGATCCCAGTGGTCATTGCTGTCAGTTTAATACATAGATTCTATATAGGATTTCTATAGGAATGTGCAGATCATAGTAATTTGCACCTCGTATTCACAGGTCATATTATGACAGTACTGATTATGCCGGAGGCCTAATTATAGCATTACAGTTATATGTGTTATAGGAATAAGTCACTGATGTTTTTTATGTAGGAAAACTGCGTGGCTACTAATATGGCCACGAGTATAGGTTTTTTACAGTGACACCCAGCTTTTGTACACTGTAAGTGATGTGTAGATGATTATAGCACTAATGGGGTATCAGGTAACCCGACTGTCTAGGAAAGAGATTTTGCTAAGACCAGGGTGGATAAAAATCAGATTTTTTTAAAAAAATCAAAAAATCGGATTTTTTTGATTTAAATCGGATTTTTTTTGATTTAAATCGGATTTTTTTGATTTAAATCGGATTTTTTAATCAAGTTGTACACAAGCAAAACTTTGTCTTTTTGCAAATCAAATTATTTTACACAAATAAAAATATTAAAACAGTTGTTGATTATGAAACCTAATAATTTTTATTTGCACTATTAAACAATCGAATTGAACTACAGAGAGTAAGTACTTTTTAAACAATAGCCTATCTCTAACGTTTGAAGTAAGCAAACATCTTCAGTGAATACATCAGTCCTTTAAGCCTATGTTTATTTAGGACTTTTAATAGGAAAACTAGTTGTCCTGCTTTAGCATTTTTTCTAAGCGGTTTCGGACTGTTGTGTACACAAACCAATGAAGAAAACAATCTCTACTCCTGCCGATGAAGCCGATGCAGTCAGTAGCTGAGTGCTACATTTATTATCTTCGCTGGAAGAACAAGTGATTGCGATTCCACCAGTCCAGTGGTTTTAGTTCATTACGACGTTATCTGCAAACATGTTTTTGAAATGGTGCAGATTCACACTTCAATTTCAGCACAGTTGCCACAATGTCATGGTTTAGTATTGGCGAGCCACTCCATTGCAGAGTTGATTTCCGCCTCAGATAGTTTTTTCCTCTGTAATGGGATGCAGAATTGGCTAAATAGTGTTCTTCTTTTAATGCTTGGTCCTTGCGGTGGTGTATTGCAACCTTTACATTGTTTGAGAGGTTCAAAGCGAATCTAGCGAACCTTCTAAAACTTTCCAAACTTCTGTGGCATCAGCAGGTTGCAGTATCTTTCTGCATTTTAATCCAACGCAATAGATATTGGCTTTAACTTTCCAAAAGGTCCTCTGCATTTCTCTTCACACCAAGATTTATACTTTGCTTCGTATATTAGCATCAATTTTATCCGATGTGTTTCGCAAATGGACACTAATTTTGACCGTTGTAAATAAACAGTTCCAAGTATTAAGCCAAGGTATTCCATCTAACTCTTGTGGTAGAACCAACTTCAGTCCTCCATTTCCTTGTAGGTTGCATGTGCAAATGATTATTGCGGAAATATTTAACAATTTTACAACTGTTCCTTGACACCCGAAATATGCAGGTTTTTGCCAAAAGATGCAACAAATGGGCAGACAAACGTTATGTAATGACATTTGTGTCATCCTCATGTGCATTCCGCTCGCATTTTTGCCACATTGCTTGGTTTCAGAAATAAGTCCTTACTTTACATCCAAACTGTTCTTGGCATTGTGAATTGAGTTCTTGGGATTTCAAGTAAAAATTCAGCAGATGTGAATTTCCAGAGTGCGATTGTGTCGTAAGGTAAGTTTTTACCATCTTCTGTTGTGAACAAGTGCAAATTATGGGGTCGTTGTTTGGGTGGGTTTCTCCAACCATCCAAGTCAGTTAAACTTTGTCTTTCAAATATTTTGACAAGCCCCTCTTTCTTTGTCGTTTCACCTGAAAATTTTTCCGAGATATCAAAATCTACTTGGTGGTTTTAGTGGTCTTTTTCTTCGTCATTTGTAAAAACAATGGGTTTCAATAGTCGAAAGAAGAATTGGTTCAAATATTATTTGCAATTAATTCATCAAAATGTTTTTTTCTGGCTCGTCGTAGTCTTTAAGAGGAAATTTTTTTACACTTTGCACGAAAAGTTTTTTTGTTGGGCTTTTTTGTTGAAGTTGTACCCCCGATATTGATGTCAGTGCAGACAAGCCATATTTACCCGAAAGCACAGTAATTAAAAATAATTCGTTGCGTATTTGAAGAAAAAATAACAAATATTTTGAAACAAATTTTTTTTAAAAAGAATGGTCCTGCCCCATAAGGGCTGTCTCAAAAGTTATACTACTAAGTTTGGGTGAAGTTGCTGAAAATAGTAAAATCAGAGCAATAAAAAAAAATTATGTAAAAAAGTTTTAAAAAAATGTTTTTTTAAAAAAAGGGCCCCAATTTGGCAGACTTAAAAAAATGAATTGTAGCCACAATAAAAAAAAAATAGGGATCACATCTTTTTTTTTTTTTTTAAAAAGTTAATTTCTGGAAATATTCCCCCCTTAAATAAATTTAAATTCTATACTCCAGAACTATGCTTAAATTTTTTTTCAAGATTTAAAAAACCCCCCCGTAAAAAAATCTTTTAAAAAAAGGTTTTAAATTTTCCCGACTTACCACATGCGGGCCCCCGGTGCATAAAAAGCGTGGGGTTCATGACATTGTTGTTCACATCAACATTTCATTTCCCTTCGGGGTTCATTTTTTAAAAAGGTTTTTAAATGGAAACAAGTCCTTGGTATCCTTTTACAGTATTTTGCACTTTGCTCTCCCACCTTTCTTTCCAAGTCGCTGGCCTTAAAAAAAAAGGGAACCCAAATAGGGTCCCCTTGACCTCCCCCTGGTCACGGATTTTAAATTTGATTGTTATTTTCCCCCAATCGCTGAAAAACCCAAAAGTTTGGGCATGTCATGAATGGAAAAGAAACGAAACCAAGCTAAAAAGTGAAAAAAAAGCTAAAAAAAAGTGGAGTTAATTGAAAATGTTAAAGTTTTAGTTTTTAAAAAAACGTGATTTAATGAAAAAAATCTTTTGATTTAAATCATGATTTAAATCATGATTAAAATCCGATTTAAACGATTGTTTTTAAAAGAAAAAAATCATTTTTTTTTAAATAAGATTTAAACGTTGATTTAAATCGGGTGATTTAAATCAATCCCCCTGGTAAGATAAAGGGTTTTGCGGGGAATTATCGTAGCCTTTGTTTAGATACATGAAAAATGTGATAGCACTGGGAGTAAGAAGCATCACCATGTGCAGCTGATACTTGCTTCCGTTCGGTGGGGGGGGGTATAAAGGGGCGGAGGATTCAAGATAGTACCACACTGTGTTGCTGTTAAATGGCTGACGGGTGCAGTACAAGGAAAGATGCAACCAAATAAGGGGGTTTTTAGCAGTAAACATTTGGAAAAAATTTTAAAGGAAAAAAAAAAGGGAAAAAAGGTATAAAGGACATTACCCCCAGCGGACTTTTTCAGCAGAATTTCCATTGGATTTTAAAGGCGGAAAAATCTGCTGCAAAATCACTGCCTCATGGGGATGAGATTTCCAAAAAATTTTTCCACTTTCCCAGAAAAAAAAAATGAAATTACCACCCCCCACATGGAAATTTGCTGACCCCAAACCCCTTTCCCCCTTTTTGTGTTATGGTTCACATTTATTAAAAAATCCAGCAACAGTTTTTTTGATTATAAAAAGAATGGTTAGTCCGCCCCCTGTCTATTTGGCTTGCCGCTTGGTATCCTCCTTCTTTCCAAAAAGGTAACAAAGAAAGAACCTGGGGGCCCAATCGTGAAGCATCAGCGCGCCAGGGGTTAATCTGTGCCTGATTTTACTGTACTCACAAGAAGAAAGCAAAGTCAGCGTTATAGAAAATTTATGATTGTCTATTTTCCAATTTACTTCGTTTTTGGTTTCTCCCCCCTTGTGGCGTATCAAAGGGGGGGGTCCTGTAATTTTGCACCAGGACGTTAGCAGCTTTTCCTTTGTGGTCTTCCCCTAGGACATATGGGAACCAATCTATCTTACTTGGCACCTATGAACTTTCCTGCCAACCCCCATGTAGAAAGACAAAAAGACACCACTTTTCATGGACCGGCCACAATGCAGTTTTTACGGGATCAGAAGGGGTTTTATAGTCTGCAACTACAAACTGCATGGGAAAAATGAATTCTGTCTGCTCTCCCTCTTTTGCCATAATACCTTGGCACCACCTTGTGCTTATTCTTCTTTGGGATCAATAGACAGATTGTCTTTGGGATAAGAAACAAGCTAGTTTCACACTCCTGTGCATCATTTAAAGGGGAGCACCCTAATGAGGTCCATGATTAAAATTTTTTTAGGAAAGGGGAAGGGGCCTTTTGGGAGACCCCAGCCCACAATTTCATTTGTTTGCTTTTAAGGGTATGCCACACTAAACAAATCGCTAAGGGGGTCGAAAAAAAAAGTCACTATTTAGCGCCCTTAGCAGTTTTTCAGTGCGGCGCGCGGACGAGCTTCCTGCGTGACCCCGTCGCTGGAATCGCCCGGACCCATTTCCGTCGGCGCTCCCGTGGGGAAGTTTATCGTGAGTGTGGCACCTTTTCTAGCGATTTACGGTACTTTTGTACCCAAAAAACTTAAGGAGATCGCTAACCGCGTAGCGCCCCCACGATATCGCAAAAATTTAAACCGAAAAAAGCGATTACAAACAATCCCCCCTAGCGATTTAGTATGCAACGCAACGAGTCGTAGGGGATTGTGTATGGGCGTCCTTAACCACTCATATAACAAAGAAAAATATGAACAGGTGAAAAATAAACCCCGTCACACTAAGCGAGATCGTTTCGAGATCGTGCTGAGCCAAATTTTTTTTTACGCAACGGACCCAGCGATCTCGCTTGTTTGAAGTCACGACCAGGGGGCCCCCCTGTGAGATCGCTGGTCGGTGGGGAACCCCGGACCCTTTTTTGATCGTTAAAAGGGCCGCTGGGAGCTGATCGGTGGTTTGACCCTTTTCCAAAAAATTCGCTAGGGAATCGGCACTGAACACATGGAGCCATCAACACAGGTCGCTAGGGTGCCGATTTTTGCTGCGTGTTGGGAAGGTCTGATTTTTGGCTCTCACCAGGACACATAGCGAGAGCACTCTATATTACAAACAAAAAATTAGTTATGTAGATTACTGTCTTATTCGCGCCTATTCGCATTCCCCTTTTTTCTTTTTGGGGAAGGCCTTTTTTTTTTTATTTTGAGTTCAGGCCTTTTAAATGACTCCCCCAAATCAGCCTGTTTTTTTTTTTAAATAGAGCTTGACCCTAAACCAGCCATTATAATTTTAAGCTTTTTAGACAAGGGTTTAAAAGGGGGATATTTTGGTTTAGGGTCCCACAAAGGGGTACCCTTGTGAGGGCAGTTGATCACCAATTGGAAAAATTTTGGGTCTAATACCTTCTTTTTTTTGCTTATTTTTACATCAGTAATGTTTTTCCCCCCCAATTTCATAATTCAAATTTCAATTGGGGTTTCAGAGGGGAGCTTTGATGATTTTTATTTGTTTTTTGGGCCGGTGCGACATCACATGGGAGCTAATGTGCAATAGGTTGGCAAAATAAAAAAGCCCCGATGCCCAGATTAGGAGGCTTTTTCTCAGGGCTCCTGCCCCAAAACCCAAAGTTTAGAAACCCGGGGGTCCTGTAATTTTTATTTTTCAAACCCCCCCTTGACTAGGGATGGCCCCCCAAGGGGGAAGCGGGTTTGGTACACACCAAAATTTTTTTTTAAAATTCTTTTTGGGTATCAAACTCCCCCAAACAAATCAAAACCCTGAACCCCCTTTTGAAAACAATGGGGACCCCAACGTTGGCTGGAAAATTTCTCTCTGCGGGGGCTTTCCCGAAGCTCCGTACTTTGCAACAAAAACCGCAAAAGCCCCTGCTCGGCGTTTAGTGAGGACTTTAAAAGTCCCTTTTTTTAACCCGATTTTAAGTTAGGTTCGTTGGTTTCTCCCTTTTTGGCCCTTTTTTGTGGAAACAATTTTGTTTCATACCATAAAACCCAAAACTTTCCCCAAAAAACACCTTTTTGGGGGATGCCTGACTCATTTTTTTCAGCCATCCAATTTGACCCTTTTTTCCCCTTGCGATTTTCCTTGTTTTGGCTAAAAAAACTTAGGCCGGGGCACATGGCGAAAAATCGGACGCTGCAATACGATGAAAAATGTATTGCGTTCCCCTTTTTTTAATCATGGAGCCTCCAGTTAGGGTTTTTTGTGGGCCCGGGGGTTTAAAAAGCCCCCTGCAAAGGCATGCTGCGATTTTGGTTTTTCCCCCCGTTTTTGGGTCGACTATCGCCAAAAAAAGTCTTTTGGGGGCGTGAAAAATCTGTTACAAACGGACCGATTTTGGGACTTCGTTTTAAAACCATCGGGGTCCTTTTTGAAAAGCCCCGGGGGTTTTCCCCCCTATACTGTAAAATACTCTGACCTTTTTAAAAAAGAAAGAAAAATAGAAAATTTACAAAAAATACATATATAAAATTTTTATATTTTAATTTTTACTTGGGGATATATTTTTATATATTGTGGACAGTGAAAGGGGGGTGTGCTGGACGGCGGTTTTATCCCCCAGGTTTTTTAGCTGGGGCGCATAAAAAGGGGTTTTCGGGGGGGTTCATTCCATTTTTCGGGACAGGTTTGCCCGTGCCCAACCCCGGGGTGAACCCCAGCTGCTTAATTTGGGAGCCATAAAAAACCCCCGCTTGGAAGTTCAGGGGGGCCTCCTCTCAGTCGGGGGTTTTCTTCAGGGCGAAATTTGGGGCCTCATGGAGCTGCACGTGGTAACTACTGGGAAAATATGTTTGTTTTGGGCACAGGTATTAAGTCGGACCCCATAAAAGGGAAAAAATTTTCTAAAAATATTTTTGGGGGGACAAACCTAGGGTTTATGTTTATGATTTTGTTTTTTTTTTTTTGTTTTGTTTGTTGGACTTTAAAAAAATGGTTTTGGCCAGTTTTTAAAAGAACCCTGTTGTGATGGTCCTTTTTGCCATCCGTCTCCCCAAGCGGGATCCCCCCGCTATATCCCCCCAAAAATTCAATTTTTGGGGGAGAATGCGGGCAGCACAGGGGGCTGAAGACTTTGAAAAAAAAAAAAAAGGTGTTTTCCCCCCCCCCAAAACTGAATTATTGTGGGGGAAGATGTGGGTGTATTGTCTTGGGTGAAGGGTGCAGCCACCCAAAAATGTCCCCGGGGTTGGAGGAGCTCTTAGCAGTGGCCCGGACCCGCAAAAAAGCAGGAAACCAAACCCCGGGGTTACGGGGCTTGCAGCAAAAAAAAAAACTTTCCCCACCTCGTCCCCCATGAAAAAGCCCCGGGTTAAAAAAGGGATTTTTCCGCTGTAAAGAAGGCAAAAAAAGACTCTGAAAAAAAAGAGCCTATGACAATGTGGAGGCTTTTCGGCTTATTTGAGGAGGGAGAGAAAAGGGGGAAACTGCCACAAAACTAAAGGGCATGGGTTTTGGGGGGGGCCTTTTGAAATGGGGGGAACCCCCCAAAAAACCATTTTGGGCCCCCGCGAGGGGAGGCGCAAAGGGCTAAAACAATTGAAAAGCGGAGATTTTTTTGGGTGGGGGGGAGAGGGCAGTCCCGGCCAGGGAAAAACCCCCAAATGGAGATACAGGGAGACAAGCCCGCTCGGGTCACAAATTTTTTAACTTGATTTTTTTGGAAAAAAATGGTTGGAAAACCCCCCTCGCACCCTGCCCAAATGGGTTTAAAAGGTGGTGTGGCCGGTCATCTGGGCCCTTCCCCAGGTCCCGCTCTGGGTCGGACAGGGGGGCCCCCAAAAATGGGCCCATTTAATGGTCAGCCCCCTAGAAAGGGATTTCGCCACCAAAGGGTATTCGTGACCACCGTCCCCAAGCGATCCAAAAACGGAATACCCGGCCCCGTTTCCCGGTAAGGGGGTTTCCAGCTGGGGGGGCAAAGGGGGGTGTTGATTCCGGGCAGCCCCCAGGGGCATTATGAGGGGGAAGGGTGTACTTCCCCCCCCGGGAAAAACCCCAAACCGGGGGGTCCCCCCTTTCTGACCCCCCTGCCCTAAAAAAGTGTTGGAGTTGCCGTGAAAAGGTCATATTTCACCAATTGTCCATAGGGGGGGCCCTATGGACTGGCGCGGGGAAAAAGTTCTCTCTTTTCCTCGCCGGGCCCGTGTGCGTGGCCCCCCCCCCCTGTCGAGGGGGAATGGCCCACAGCTGTTTTCCGGGTTTTTTTAAAAAATGGCCCCCCAGTACGGGCCCCTATCGACTCGGGAAATTTCGATGCCCTTTTGAACATTTTAGTTGGTGATGGGGACTTCGCACAGATGGTACCTAAGCGGGGTTTGTGCATATTTGGGGACGTCAAAGTTTCCCCCCAACCCTCAGATTGTCAAAAAAATCGGGGAGATCTCTAAAAGGGGGGGGGGTTTAAGAACCTGGGGCATCCCGCCATTTTTGGGGTTTGTGACTTTCCCCTTTTTTTGGGGGTTTTTTTAAAAAAAATTTTTTTTGAGGGGCGTGTGATGAAGCCCTACTGAGGGTGCGCACCCCCCAGGGGCGGCCCCAAAAAGTAGGGGGCCCCTTAAAAATTTTTGTTTAAAATTTGAGGGTTGACCTGTAAGATTTGCAGAAAAATGATGAGCCCTTTGAAAATGATGCTGATGCTGATAGTAATCACTTTAATGAATTGAAAAAGAGGACTGAAAAAAAATAAAAATTTCCCCTTTCAGGGGATGTTGGGGGGGGGAGGGGTTTTTTTGAACAAATTTGTCCCCCCCCCAAAACTTGCCCCCCGGGAAAATTTTGGGGAAAGTGAGCAATTGCAAGACCCCCCCTTTTTAACATCCCCGGGGGGAATTTAAACCCTTTTGAATGAGCCCCCCAAAAGGGCCCCCGGGTCTGAGAAAAAATTTTTTCCCATTTTCCCAAAAAATAACAATGACCTGCTTATAGGGCCCTTAAAGTAAAGGGAGAGGCCGGGTCCCCCCCTAGTACCAAAAAGCCTATAGAAGTTTTGGTTTAGGTTTTTTCCCAAAAACCACGGGGGGGTGGGCCCCTGGGGGGGGAAAAAAAACCCAGGAAAAATTTTCTTCGGGGGTTTTTGGGGGCCCGGGGTTTATCGAAGTGGGGGGTTTTTTAAAAAAACCTGCCCCTGTTCGATAAATGCTCCGGGTCTCACTTCGGAGCCCTTCCCCCCCGCTCCCGGTTAAAAAAACCCCCCTTAAAAAAGGGAGCGGGGGAAACGGGTAGGCCCCTATTGTAAAATCGGGGGGGGAAAAAACCATCTTCTTGTTGTCCTTGTTTTTGATTCCCGGGTTCCCCCGGGGGGGCCCCTTTTTAAAAAAATATGGCATCAAAAAAAATTTTTCACGGGAAAATTTTTCATAGTTTTCCCCGGGCAGGAATTCCAAAGGGGGATCCTAAAGGGGCCAAGGCAACCTTTTATGTCCAAAGTGAAAAGGGGAAATGTGAAAATTTTTTAAAAAAAAAATTTCTCGCACAATTCGGAATTTTGTGTATCCCCCCCCGGAAAGGAGGGGTTTTGGTTTTTTAACTTTTAAAAAAACTTAAAACATATGTTAAAAAAACAGTAGAGAAAGATGGGAGGGATTGGGACTACCTGTTACCCTTTTATTTTTTTCGGTCAGAGGGGGTTCCCCCCCGGGCCCCTAGGGTTTTTTTCCTTTGAGTTGGTGTTTTTGGTTTGGGACCCCCCCGGGGCTTGTGGACAACCCCAAAGGGGGTTTTGGGGGAAAACCCGGAAAAACCCCATACAAGAGGGGTTTTAGAGCATTTTGCCCAGATAAAAAGGGGGGGCTTTAAAAATTTCCTTGGTAAAAATATCTGCGAGGCCAAAAAACCAAAGCAAGTTTTAAATCGGCAGAAAAAAAATTGGGGCTTTAACCCCGGGGATCGAGTCCTATTCTAATTCCCACGGGGGAAAAAAATTTTTTTTGGCCAAGGGCTGGTCATACGAGGTCTACAAAAAGTGAGCGAGGTTATTAAAAAACACCCCCCGGGGACGGAAAACCCCCAAAAGGTATATCATATCAATTTATAAACCCCCCGGGGGGCAGGAGGCATTGGGTTTGGCCCGGGTGAAAAGAGAAAGGGTTTAAAACCCCTCTCTACCTCCTGGGGGAAGGGGGAGAGACGTTGGTTTCCCTGCCCCCAAAAAAAGGAAGTGGGGGATTTCTGCCCAAAAAAACAGAAAAAAATTTCTGATTTGCCCCCCGGGGCCTCCAATTTAAAAAACCATGTCGGGGCCCCGGGCCCGGGGGACTAAGGTAAAAAAAAAAAAACCTTTACAATTTCCCCGAAGGCCCGCAGAAAAAATAGTCTCTGCTGAAAATTTTTAAAAAATGTTAACCCCCGGGGGCATTGAGGGGGCCCCCAAAACGAGTGGGTTCCCCTTGTACTCTCCCAAAAAACCCCCTGGAACCTGGAGGGTTTGTAATTTTTTCAGAAAAAAGAACGGGTGTAAAGTTTTTGGGATACCCAATCCAGGGGAACCAATCGAGAGGTTAGGGGGTGCCCGTTTTTTTAAAAACCCCCGATTTTGGACAAAAGGGTAAGGGAGATCCCCCCGTTCGGGGGGGCAAAAAAAAAAAAAAAAAGGGGCCTTGAAACCCCCCGGGAAGGTTTTTTTTTCAGTTCTGGTGATCCCCTTGGGGGGTTTAAAGGGAAAGCCCCAGCTCCCCTTTTGATTTTTTGGGGCAGATCCTACGCCCCCTTTAAAACCCATGAAAGCTCCCCCCCCGGATGATGTGGTAATTTTAGTTCTGTTTGGGGGAGGCCACCTCGCAAAGGGGAAAAACCGTCTTAGACTATAGGCGGGCTGGGCTGAACTTTAACCCCCCGAGAAATGTGCTTGCCTAGAAGAGGCCAATATTTGGGGGGCTATGTGATTGGAGGGGTGATCAAAAACAAATCGAAAAATTTGGGGGAATTCGAAACTCCCCCGTACCCCCACAAAACGACAGGCAAAAAATTTTTGGGTTTCACGGGGGGCTATCGAGATTTTTTACCAAATTAGCCTCCTTCCCTGCCCCGTTGACTGACCTACAAAAGGGGGGAAGTCCAAAATAAAAAATTTTGGGAACCCCCGGACGCAGAAAAAGCTTTTGGGGGTTTTTGAAAAGGCTTTGTGTCAAAGACCAGTTCTGGTCCCCCCTAATTTCAGGGGGAGTTTTGGTTCAAACTGATTTTAAATGGGGGGTTTTAGGGGCGGTGTTATCACAGGTCGTAAAAGGGGGTGAAGAAAAACCCCCGCCCGTTTTTAAAAGTAAAAAAAAGACCCGGCGAAAAAATTTTTAAAGCCATTTTGGAGCGGAGTGCTCGCAATAAAAAAGGGGCTGGACCCCCTAGGTATTACCTCTTGGGTGGGGTTTTTAATTTTCCATCAGACCATCTCTCTGGCTGGGGAAGCAAAAAAAGGGAAAAGGGGAAAGCCAGGGTGCAAGGTTTGGTTCCTTTCACTTAAAAGGGTTAAAATTTTTGGGGTTTAGCTTTACCCCGGGGGAAAATTTCAGGGTTTTGCCCCCTTTTTCCCCCGAGTCACTGTTTTTTTCGGAGTTTTGACCAGTCCCCCGGTCTGGAGAAGGGGGGGGGGGGATGTGGACAGTAAAGGGGGTTTGTGTTTTGGAAACGGGGTGTATATCTCGCCCCAGGGTTTTTTTAGTGGGGGCATTAAAAAAAAGGGGTCAGTGCGGTGTTCATTCCTTCCCATCGGGCAGGTTTGCAGTGCAACCCCGGGGAAAACAGCTGCTTAAAAAAAAAACCAGCCTAAGTACCTGTTTTGGGGAAAAACAGGGAGGCTCTCTCTTTCCCGTCGGATTTTGGGCTTCAGACGCCCCCGGGCCCCATGTAGCTATGCTGGTAACACTGAACATATGGTTGGGTTTTTGGGACGGCTTTTTGGTTGGACCCGGTAAAAGGGAAATTTCTAATGTAATTAGTGGGGGGCACGCCGGGGTTTATTTTATGGGTTTTGTTTTTAATTTATGTTTGTTTTTCTGTGGTTTTAAAAAAAAAACTGGTTGGGGGCCAGTTTTTAACAACCCCTGTCTGTGATGGCCTCTTTTATGCCCCGTCCCCCAAGGGCGATCCCCCGAAAAAATTTCCCCCGAAAAGCTTAAAATTTTTAAAATATATAATATATAATTTTTTTAAAAATTTCCCAGATTTTTTTAAACTGTAATAGAGCTAATTAAATTTTCCGGTTTTTTTAATCACAGAAGCCGACAGAAATGAAACCCTTGTTTCCAAACATTTAAAACCCTTTTCTTTTTCCCGTATTTTGATATTTTTTTTTAAAAATTAAATTCATGAGTGTATTTGTGAAAAAATTTAGACATGGGGGGTTTTTAAAGGTGTAAATTTTGTTAAAAAAAAAAGCGGGGGCTCCAGCGTATTTTTTTCCACCAGGGCAGAAAAAGGGCCCGCCCAGGGGGGGGGAGATAAAATTTCCCCAGGGAGGGTACTTTTTTTTGTTTTCCCCCCCCCCCCAACTAACATCTCCCCCAGGGGCCCCAAAAAGGGCAAATCTAAAATAGATCGCCCTTTTTGGCACTTTCCCCCCATTCCCTTTCCCCCCGTGCTGGCAAAAAGGGGTTTAAAAAAATAATTTTAAATTTTCCCTTTTGTAAAAAAGGTGCCCTTTAAAAACCGGTTAATAATTGGGGACTGTAAAAATTTGACAACTATAATTTTTAAATTTTTGAAGTAATAAAAAAAACAACCCCAATTTTTAAAAATAAAAAATTTTTAAAAGAAAAAAAAAAAACATATTTCCCCCTTAAAAACCCTTTGGACACACAATGGAGGTTTCCCCCCCTTGCCCAAACGGGGGCGGGGTCAAGGAGGAAAAAGGCCCCCCACCTCCACCCTCCAGTGTTTTTCCTGTCCCTCAGGGGGGCGGTTGTTGAGAGGTTGTTTTCCCAGGATGGACAAAAATAAAGGGGGATTTTTAAAACCAGGGGGGGATTGTGCTGTGGATTTCCCAAAACCTTTCCCCCCGTAAAAAATAGCACCGGGGCTAAAAAATTCCCCCAAAGGGGGGGTCCTCACCCCCCAAAGAAAAAGTGAGTGGTTTTAAGCTTCCTGGGTAAGCCCCCCCTTTAGTGGAGGCTCTCGGCTTTTGACCTGGCCGGTTTTCCCGCACAAGTCCCCGGGAAAGGGGCGGGCCATGGCGCTTTTTTGGGGGCGTCCCGGGCCCCGGAGTTGGGGGCCAGGTTTTCCCGGGGGTTTTAAAACGCGGAGGTGAAAGAACGGACGGCAACAACGGGTTTTTCCCGGGAAATCCGGAGGGACAAAGAGGAATCGGGGGAAAAAAATTGCAGCATTCCGGGTGGGACGCCGCTTCCCCCATCGGGTCTCGGCTTTTCCGGGCCCCCCTGTCTTTCTAGCAGGTATGGGGCGCCAGGTGGTGCATCGGAATGTTTTTTGGGGCCAGGCCTCTGGACTGATGCTAGTCTCTTTGCCTTTGTGCGAAGCTGAAGCGGGGGCCCCCAAAATTTCTGAGGTGTTTTTTCACAGTATGCAGTCGGGCCTTCCCCCTTACCCAAAAAAAGGGGGCCCAATGCCCGGGCCCCCCCTTCAAATTTGACTTTCAGTTAATTTAAAAAATTAACTACTCCTCCTAGGGGGTGGGGGTTTTAATGCCCTCGTCCCATAAAACTGCCCTCCAGCGGGGGGGCTTTAATTTGCCCCTTGGGGGGGGCCCAAAGAAAAATTGAACTACTATTCAGGCGGGGGGGATTTCCCGGAACCTGAGAGTTTGTTTTTGGGGCTCTAACTGGGACCGGGGCTCTTTTTTGGGAACCCCTTTTTAGCGGGTTTTTAAAAGTTGGGGGAGCATAGTGCTTTTTGATCTATTGAGTGCCTCTGTGCATCATTTTTAGTGCCTCTGTGCACTATTGTCGAGTGCAAAATAAGCGTTCAAGGTTTGGGTGTCTGTTACTTATAATCTATTAAATCATTGTTCCTAAAGGGCATCTTTTTTTAGTGCCTTGGGCATTTAATGCATATGTGCCTTTTTAAATATATTGAGTGCCCCTGTGCATCATATTGAGGGGCTTTTGTGATCAATTGCATCGGGTTTGGGGAAAACCCGGCTTCATGGCCCCTTTTTTTCATTTTTTCATTAATAAAATATTGCCCATTGTCCCTCAATGCATCTTTTTGGGGCCTTGGCATTGTACTATCAGTGCCTCTATTCATAATTGGGGGCCCCCTGTGATCATATTGGGCCCTGTGCACAAATTTTTCAAGTGCGACATCATAGCGTTTTAGTGTTTTGTGTCTTTGTTACAAAAATACATATAATCATTTTTCCCAATGATCTTATTGATGCCTCGTGATTTGCGGGGTTAATTAGTGCCTCTTTCATATATTGAGGGCCTTGTGCATCATTTGAGTGCCGCGGTGCACCCATAGATCAGAGTGGACTCATAGGTTTTCATAGTGTTTTTTTGGGGTCATGTTATTTATTATCTTTTACATCTTTGGGTTTCCCCAATGCATTTTTTTGAGTGCCTCTGTGCATTGTGCGCACTTTGGGTGCCTCTTTTCATCAAATTGAGTGCCCGCGCATTGTATGCTCATATGCCTTTTTTTATCATTTTTAGGCCTCTGGGCATATTTGGGGCCCCGGGTGCATCTTTATTGCTCATAGTGCGACAAAAGGTTCATGTCCTTTGTGTCAGTTAAATCATTATCATTTTTTTCATTTTTCCTCAATGCATTTATTAAATTTTCCTCTGCCCCCTTGTCCAATCATGGGGCCTCTATTCTTTTTGGGCCTCGTAATTGTACTGTTTAAATAGTCCCTTTAAAATTCATCTATTGAGTCCCCCTGTGCATTTTTTTGCATAGGGTTTTGTCCTATTCTCATATTGTTTTGCCATTTTGGGGATTTTTACTGATCATAGTGCTTCAATTTTTTTGTGTATTTTCCCATTTTAATGTTGCCCCCCCTAGCACTTTTTTGAGTGTTTTTTGGGGGTACGGAAATAAGTGCTTCTATGCATATAATTGATTGCCTCTTTCCCCTTTTTTCCCTTCAGAATGTTTCGGGGGCCCCCTTTTTTATTTTATATTACATTTTTTTCAGATTCCTCATTGTTCCCCTATCATCATTTTTAGTGCTTCTGGGCTCGTTTTTGAATCATATTTTTTTGATTCATTTTGATTCTATGCATCTTTTAAAGTCCTCTTTTCATCATTTTGGCCTCATAGTGTCTTTCTGCATTATTTGTTTTTTTTCATAAAATCTTCATATTGCTCATAGTGTTTTCTACTTTATTGAATCATATTACTCTTATGTCTTTCTGATGGGTATTGCATCATAGGTCTGTAGGAATTTAAAATACGCTCATGTGGTGGTCCCATTTTATTAAATCATACTGCAAAATATCTTTTGCATTGTATGCAAGGTTGGGGGTCCGGGGATGGGTTCTCCCCTTTCCCGGTTTTTCCCCTGTCTTGGGAATTTTTTTTGCTGTGGACTGTGTCTGGGGCTTTGTTGGGGCCCCTTTTTCATGACGCCCCGGGGGAAAATTTGATCCCGCTGTAATAAAATTGCATTTTAGTGTTTTGGGATATTGCTCCAAAATCCCTTCGTGCCTCGAGACGTGTCTTTTTTTGGGGTCAATTTCCTCAGTCTTCAAGTACATCGGACTTTGGGGGTTTTGGGGCCCCTTGGGGGGTTTAACCTTTTTTCTGGTGCCTTATTGCTTTTGGGACAGTTTATGGTCCCCCCAAAAATTTTTTCCATTTGTCTGGCCAACGGGGGGTTATGAGTTAAAAATTTTAGAACCCGGCCCAGCGGGGGTTTTTTGCTTTTTTCTTTGCAACTAGGTTTAAACCGGATTTTTCAAAAAACCCTGTTTTGGCTATTTAAATTAGCATTTTTCAGGTTTGGAACAAAAACTTCAAGTGAGTTACGCCTTGGGGTTTAAAGGCAAGTCCTTCCTTTTTGGGGTTTTTAAAAGGGAGACAGTTTTTTTTTGGGGGCCATCCTTAAGGGACATACACTGTGGAAAGCGGAAATCTCATAAAAGTGAGGGGGAAAACCCCTTCCCCCGGCTCCACATTGGCGGGGGATAGGGGCTTTGACAACCCCCGGGAAACAATTCTTGACCCAAAAAATCCGTTTTTTTTACGTTTACCGGGGGCGGCTTTTATTCCCCTTTTTATTTTAAAAACGGCGGGCCTGTCTGGGCAGAAGATATCAAACCCCCTGCTTGAAAAACGCAGGGCCCAAATTGTAAGAGAATCTTATGGTTTCTCTTACAGTTGGGGGCCCCATGTCCTTCTGATCACGTAAAAAATCTCCATCCGAGGGAAGGAAACATTTCCCCCCTTTTTTTTAAAAAAATTTTGGTTTTTCCCCCCCAAGGGGGTCGGGGGTAAAAAAATCTTAAGAAGTTGCCTTTTACGTATAATATATAAAAATTTGGTTTTATGAAAATTTTTTTATCGGCTAAAAAACCCCCAAAAGGGGACTTTAAAAAACCCCCTTTTTGGGCAAGGATTTTTTCCCAAAACATCCCCCCCCCCCCGCTTATGTCTCGTTTCGAGTCCAGCCCCCTTTGTGTTAACTTTAAAAAAGAAAGAGTGGTGATCCATTTTTTCCCTTTTTTTAACACCCACTGAAACCCAAAAGTTGGTACTAGCAGGGATATTCCCTGCCAGGGGATTTTCCCCTTTGTTCAATATATCCCCCCCCAACGGGGGGGTTTTTTGGGGATTTAAAAAGGTTTCGGGGGGGGACTTTTGATTCCAAATGATTTGGGGACTACACCCCCAATGCTCTCCCAAATTTTTCCATGTACAATTTTTTTGGCTTGTTTCTTTCAGAGTCCAGGGTCTCTGTCCTGCGGGTTTTCTTTTAGTATGGAACCCGGTCAAAAACCCCAAGGGGTTTTAATCTAAAGCCCAGGAGGCCCAATAAAGGGAACAGCCCCGGTTTTTTAAGCAACCCCCCCCTTTTTATGGTCGTACTCCCATGTGGGTGATTTAACTTCAAAAATTTTTTTGGCTGGGCAAAAAGATTTTTAAGGCTATTCTGTGGCTGCGGTGTCTATTCACAAAAAAATTTTTTAAATTTTTTCTGCGGTTAATTAGTGGTTTTGGGGGGAAACGGCTGGGGTTTCACTCTCCGTCTCTGCGGATTTTGGGTTTTTACCCATTTTCTGGAATTGGCCTTTTTAAAAATAATGGACACTCCTACTGTATTTCTTTACAAAATTTTTTTAGATATTTTATATTTTTTTTGATCTTTCAGATCATTTTTATTTCAAAAACCCGGTTCTTCCCCCGGGTTTTTTGGGCCTTGAGTTTTTTCCCCCCCCGGGTGTTTTTTTGGGGTTTTTCCCCCTTTTGTGTCCTGAGGGAGAAAGGGGGGGGAAAAGGGGTTTTAGCCCTTTAGGGGAATTTCTTTTTCCGGGGAGTCCCTCAGGACCCCCTTTTAATTCCCCCCCCTTTTGTTTCTCTTTAGGTTTTAAAGGGGGTCAATCTTTGGTGGAGGGGGCCGTCGATTTTCCCAAGGCTAAAAAAAGGGAAGAAGGTTCAATGGTTTCTTACATACCGTTTGAAAGGGGCGCTTTTTTGACCTTTCCGGGCCATCCTTGGGGGGGACTTTGAAAAAAAACTGGAGGGGGGGGGGGGGGGGGGCCCTTTTTCCCCCTTTTGTCCCCCGTCCCCCTATAGGAAAGGGGGAGGAAACCTCCTTTTTGGGGTGTCCTGAGGGACTACCTGGAAAAAAAATTTTCCCCGGGGGGGCTAATTCCTTTTTTGCCCCTCTTTTATTTAATTTTAACCCCTTCAAAAAACCCTTTTTCTTCAAAAAAAAATATAAAATAATAAAACAAAATTATTTTTTCCTATCTGGAAAACTGCCCGTCCCAGATGTAACCCTTTTACAAAGGGTTAACTAGCAAAAAGGGTAAGCAAAGAAAAAAAATTCCTGCGTGCTCATCTGTAGTCCTGAAAAAAATTTGCTTATCCCCCGCCGACAGGGGGGGATGTGATTAATGAATGGGCTTAATTGTTTTTACCCCCCCTTTCCCCTTTTGGCAGGTCATGACGGAAAGTGGCAAAAATCAAGTCCATTCTGAATCTATTCCTTCCTTTAGCTGGGGGGAGTAATTATTCATTCGGGGAATCAGGGCTGAGACAGCATTTTTAGCTTCGGACCTGTAACCCTTTTCCCCTTTTTTGGTTCACGTGGGCCTTTACTGACTTTGGTTTTTTTGGAAAAAATTTTTTTTTTTATTTTTTTTTTTATTAAAGGGGAAAAGGTTTTTTGCAGGAAAAAAAAATATGGTCAAATTTGGGGGTTATTTAAATTAACTTCTTTTTTTTAAAAGTGTGTGTTTGATTTTTTAAACAACAATTTGGGTTAAAAAAGATAGTTGTCTTAAATTTTTAGCTCCAATTATTAAAATCCTTAAGGTCAATTTCAAAAATAAGGTGACTTTAAAAGCCTTTTTAAACCCATTTTGCCAACCCCCCAGGGGGAATGGGGGAAAAAACGGGGGAAAGTGCCCGAAAGGGGAATCTAAAATTTTGATTTTTCCCCCTTTTTGGGGGGGTCGGGGGCAGATGTTTTTTTTGCCAGGGGGGGGCAAAAAAAAAAAAAATTTCCCTCCCCATGTCACGCGGTTTATATATGTGTACGATGTAGTAAACTATTCTTAAAAGAAAACACTCTATACAAATAAAAGATTGCAACATCACAGAAAATAAAAAGATTTACCTGACACGTTACCCGGGTTTTTAACTCAGGGTTAATCTTGGGACTTGTACACTGTCCCCCGGAAAGAGGAGGACCGGGGTCTAAAACCCCCCCCTAAAGGGGTCCAACTTCCCTCACCTTGGAGGGCTGATAATGGTTCAGAGGTCCAAGTCTCCGCCTAACCCTTTCCTTTAGTCCCTGAAAACCCCCAAACAGTCCCCAAAAAGGTTTTTGATTACCCCCCAAAGGGATTTTGGGGATTTCTCTGCTTAAAAAAAAAAAGAAAAATATAAAAACCCCCCTGGGAAAAAAAACAAGACTTCATACACACTCAAAAAAAAAGGAACATAAAGTCTGGGGGGTTAAACTCTAAGCAAGGGAGCTTAAAAAAAACTAAGAGTCTTTAACTTAAGTTTTTAAGGGAAAAATCCATCTGTGGGGCTGCATAAAATTTCACTGGCAAAATCCCACACAGACAACCCAAAATTTAAAAAGGGAAAACCCAACAACAAATAATTAATTGCGCCGGAGAAAATGCACCCCGTTTTCCCGAATGAGCACAGACAGAATTAACTCCCTAACTCCAAAAAAAAAAGAAACAGCAATAGGTGGAAGTCAAAAAAGTGCAAAAACCCCGTCTCGTGGCGAGCACACATGACAGTACCCCCCCTTTACGAGGGGCCCCGGACCCTCAGGGCCCGGTTTTCCCCCGGGTGGTTCTGTGGAAAAGGGCCGCCCAAAAAAGGGTCTGGTTAAGTCAGAGGGAACCCCCCTCCCCCCCCTTGGGGCCAAAACCCCTTCCAATGCACAAGTACGAAAAGGGGCCCCGGGGTTCAAAACGTGAGTCCCAAAGATCTTTGAACTTGAAACTCCAAAGTTACATTGACCAAACCCCTGGAGGGGGAGGTAGAGGGATGGGGACTGGGCCACGTAACCCCCTTTAAATAATGATTTGGAACACTTAGGGAAATTTTTAAAATAGGGGGAGGGGGAGACGAAATGCCGGATTTTTTTTTGGAACTGATCCGTTTCGGCCGATGAATCGGGGCCCGCTTCCAGGAGGGAAAATTTTAAATTTTTTTATTCCCCGGGAGACAACCAACCAAAGTTCACATTAAGATTGGCCCCCAAACTCTCCTTCGCCATACTTTTTTAAAGGTTCCCAAGCACTAGATTATTCAATAAAACCCTCCCAATGAAAAATGAGCAGAAACGCCCCCCCCGGAACCCCAAAAGGGGCCCCCCCCCCCTTTAATGTAAAAACTGGGGGTAAAACCTTTTTGCCCCAAAAAGGGGGAAATTAAAAAGGGGGCTCGCTCCGCCTGTTTTTAAAGGGGGGGAAAACCTGCCAGAGGCAAGAAAAAGACCAGTCCTCCTGGTTTTGAGACAAAACCCCCAAAAAAATCTCGGCTTTGATTCGGGCCCCTTCTGTTGACATTGGTTGCGGATAAAAACCCCAGGAAAATGACAATTGCTTTCCCCCGACGTAAAAAAAATGCCCCAAAAATTTGGGGCACAAATGAGCCCCCCCATTGACACCACATCAAAAAGGGAACCCTGAAGTCTCAAATCCCCCCCCAAAGAACCCCGGGGCCCCGGTTTTTTTGCATTAGGGGGGGCAGGAAGAGCTTTAAAAAGTCCACCTTACTAAACCCCGTAAAAAAACCCCCCAAAGTAAAGACGTTTTCCCCGACAATGAGGAAGGCCTTGATGAAGTCAAAGACAAATGAGTCCAGGGGGCGCCCGGGAAAATTTAAAGGGGTAAGGGGCCCCCAAAGGCGGGTTTTGGGGGCTTAGAGCGAGCACAAACCCCCCGGGGCGCACAAAATTAAAACATCTTTTTTAACTTTTGGCCCCAAAACCGAGAAAGGAGATCTAAAGTATTTTCTCCGGGTTTGCCCCGCAAAAACGAATTATGTTTGTCCCCAAAAAAAACCCCTTTTTTCTCAACTGATTTGGGGCAACAGTCCCCTGGAGGTCCTGCAGGGGGCCCCCCTGAGTCTAAACACCCTCCCCAAGCTCAGAAAATCCCCCCCACTTTACCCCCCCCCCTAAGGATAGGAATCGGGTCACCCCCTTTTCCCCGGGGCCCCCGGGAAAAACGGAGAAAAGGGGATCCCCCTTTAAAAAATTTTAGATCCAGGGCATAATGCAAAAAAATTTTTTAAACCCTGGTAAAAACAACGCCATCGAGCGTCTGGAATTTAGACGCTTAGCAGATTCCAAATACAGCAGGTTCTTTGAACAGTAATGAGGTGACCGAGTGGATGCCCCCAAAAAGTGAGCCATTCTTCAAAAAAAAAATTTAAGGGGCCCAAAAATTCCCTATTGCCGAATCTAATTTCCCTTTTGGCGGACGAAATTTTTTTTTTAAAAAAAAACGCCCGGAGCCTTTTTCCGGGGGGGGGGGCCTGGGACAATATTGCCCAAACCCCCCCTCAAACGCGTCCCCCCTCCCCAAGAACGGCTGTGAGAAAATTTTGGGTTTGGTTGAAACGGGGCCGAAGCAAAACAATTTTTTTTTTTAAAAGGAAAAAGCTTGGGGAGCTTTTTTTCCACCTTTTTGAAAAAAAAGTCCCTTTTTTTCATGTAGTGAGAGGTTTTAACCCAAAAATGAGAAAAATTCAAAAAATTTTTCCCGGGAAATGTTTCAAACCCCCCAAAAAAAAAATGGGAGAGCCTTAAATCCTCTGGCTGTTCCTTCAAGCTCTGCTCTCCCTTTTCAGGGGCCATAAAGGGAAAACCCGGGGGGGTCACCAAAAAACCCAAAAACTGAAGTTTTCCTTTTACGGCGGAAAAAAAATTTTTTTAGGTTTTGGGGGTTTGTTTTTTTGTTCGCAAGATCTGCAACACCTGTTTTCACATGCTCCGGGAGACCCCAAGATCTGGTTTTAAATTTAAAAAATTTTTTTCCCAAAAAATAACCCCCCCAAAAACCCCCCCCGATGACGAAAATTTTCATTAACAAAAATGTTGGAAAAATGTGGTGCAGTATCAGACAAAAAAGGAAAAAAAAAGGTTCTCATAATGTCCCCCCGGCGTGTTTTAAAACCGGGGTTTTCCCCTCATCCCCCCCTTTTACCTAATCAGATTATAGCCCCCCCGAGATCCAAAATTTTTTGGAAAACCCCCTTGGGGGCCCCAAAAAATTTTATTGAAGAATCAGGAATTCCCCAAAGGGGGGGGGGTTTTTGGGTCTCGAACAGTAATCCATTAAGTTGCGGAAAAACCAAAACAAGGGCGAGGGGGCCCCCATCTTTTTTTTTACAAAGAAGAACCCCGGGGGGACTGGGGAAGATGAAGGGGTTTTAAAAAGCCCTTTGGCCAGACTTTCCCAAATTAATCTTTAAAAGCCTGCCTCTCAGGAACCCCCAAAGGGGTTTTTTAACCCCCCCTTTTTTTGGGAATTTGCATCAGGAAGTAAATTAATAGAGCCAACACGCGAAAGAGGAGGGGGCCGCACCCCTCCCCCCAAACACTCCCCCCAAAGGGGGTCAAAAAAGGAGGCAAAAATACTAGGCACCGCCGCACTGTTGGGCTGTTTTTTATCAGTTTTTTTGCAAAACTCCCCCATTGGCTTATATCCCGGGACTCCCAAAATTTAAACACAGGGTTATTTTTAAAACCAAACCCAAAAGGGAAACCCCCCAAAACAATAGGAGTAGGTAACCCCCCAACACATAACAAATAAAGTTCCTATGTATTGCCCTCCCAAAAGGTCAATGTTATAAACCCATGAACAAACCCCCCCCTTGGGGAGAGGCCTGGGTAAATTTGGGAAATATGGGATGGGTTTTTTTAAACCAATAAAATCAATGCATACCTTGAGCCTGGCAAACTGAGCGTAAACCCCGATTACCCCCCGGCCCCCAAAACAAGAAGAACAGAAAATCTCTCCCCCCTTTTACCAAAAAACCCCCCTCCATGGTAAAAGGGAAAATGAAAAGAACAGGGGACGAAAAAATTTTCTCCCAGGTTGTCGCCCCCCACACAACCGGGAAATTTTAAAAGTTTTCCGGGGATTTTGCTCAAAAGCAGGGTGGACATCCCCCAAAAAAAAGCCCCCTCTTTTCCCGCAGAAGAAACACCTTAGCCCGGGGGGCCCGTACCCCCCAAACCCCCCCTTCAAAATGAGTCCTCCCAACTGAATAGGCCCCCTTTCCCAAAAAGGGGGGAACCCCCAAAACAAAAGGGGCTTTATATAGGGGAAAAAAAAAGGGGGGGGGGGTTACCTCGCACCTCCCCCGGGGCGTTTTCAGTAGGGGTCTGGGCCATAGCCCCCCCCGGAGGAGGGAATCATCTGAGCCAAAACGCCCCTTTTTTTGTCAAAAAACCCCCTGAAAAAAGGCTCTAAGAGCTGGGTCATCCCTGAGATTGGGGCCCCCTTAGGGGAAATCAGAAGAAAAATTTTCCCCCGCCGGGACGATCTCCCGCGTATCTTACGAATTTTGTCTCAGCAAGAGGGGACCCCCGGGGAAAAATTCCCAAAAAACCCCGGGCAGTAAAAATGTTTTACGACTGTGGCCGGGGACCCCCGGGGAAGGAAAAGGGCCCCCCGGATTGAGGGTCCCCTTGTAGGAGCGAGTAACAATTCCACTTTTTTTCTCTTCATCCCTGATATCGGGCCGAAGCCGAAAATAAAATTTTACATGCTTCCCTGAAAAAAAAAATTTTGTCTCGCCCACCATGCCCCGTCCGGGGGGGGTATTTGGTTAAATTTCTGGTTTCTCCGGGGAGAAAAAAATTTGGGGTTAAAATGTCCGTGTCCATGGATAACCCCCCGAAAAATGCAGAGCCCTGGGCTTTTGGACCCCTGGCAATGGGAAAAAAATTTTTTGGCAGTAAAAAATGTCACGGGTTTTTTTGTATGTTCGGGGTCGAAAAATATTCTTAAAAAAAACAACACTTAAAAAAATTTATAGATTAAAAAACCCCTTTGAAAATTTTTGGAAAAGTTTTTCCCCGGCCCGTATCCGTTGAATCGGGGTTTTTTTTTAGGACTTGTTTAACGGAACGGGAAAAAAAGGGGGGGGGCCGGGGGGGGGCTAACCTGACCCTAAACGGGGGGCCAAAATTTTCCCTCACCTTGGGGTACTGATAATGGGTTTTTAGGTCCAAGTCTCCCGGGGCCAAAACCCGTTCCTATCAGTCCCTGAACCCTGTAATCAGTCCTAAGAAGGATTCTGTTACCAAACCCAAAAGGGGTTTGGGGGATTTGTAAAACACAGAAAGGGAAAATTTTAAAAAGACGGAGAAAAACACAGACTTGCATCCCCCACTCAAACCAAAAGGAACAAAAAATTGATCTGGGATTTTTAACTCTAAGCAAGGTGAGTTTAAAAAAAAACTAATAGCTTTTTAACTTAAGTCTTTTCGATACAATCCTTCTGTGGTCTGCTTAAAAAATTTCACTGGAACCCCCAAAAACAGAAACCCCCGGGTTTAAAGGGAAAAACCAAAACAACAAATAATTAATTGCAGCCGGAAGAAACTTTCCCCCCGTCCAGAAAATGAGCACGGCAAAATTTTAAATCCCCCAACGTAAGATAGCGGCCCGAGGGGGGAAAAACCCTTTTTTGTAATTTGTAGGAATGGTTTTGTGGGCAAAATTTAAAAAATTGGTTTTGTCATAGACTTTCAAAAAATTTTGGGCAAGTATTTTTTATTTTAAGTTCAGGTTTGCGGTTCCCCATTTTGCTTTTAGAAAAGCTCGGCGTGTGCAAATTTTTTTTTGGTTTAAGACCTTTGGACAGAAAAACAAAAGGACAAAAAAAAATTTTTGTTGCCCACAAAAACCCCAAATTTTTAGCCAGCTTTATTTCCCAAAAAAGGGCGAAAAAAATAAAAATTGCACTGTGATTGGTTGCTATGGGAAAAGAAACATTTTCCTTTAAAATTTGGGGTTTTTAATCCCAGGGGTTTCATTAAAATTTTGGGGGATATTCATCACAATGGCCCTTCCCCCCCGCCGTCTAAAAAAAGCAGGTGGAGTAAAAAAGGCCCAAAACTCAGCAGGTACCCCTTTTTCCCCCGGGAAAACGGTTCGGCCCCAAACTTTTTGCTGAAAATACCCAAAAAAAGGGCGCTGCTGTGCCCCAATGTTCCCTTTTCAATTTTAGAGGAGCTGAGGAGAGACAGAGCCGGCAAAAAGGGATACCCGAAAAGACGGATTGAAATCCGAAAAAGACATTAATAACCCCACGTTTTTGGTCGTATTTTTTTCCCCAATTTGTAAGCCCCCCCAGAGAGGAAAATTTTATTTGAAAAACGGTTTCCCCTTTTGTTTTTACCCCTTTCCCGGTTTTGGCGTCAAATAAATGAGGTAAAAACTGAAAAAAATTTCTGAATGTGTGAACAGGCCTAGAGTCGGGGCCCTGTCCCCCAAAAAGACGCTGAGCCTAATATCACTGTATCGGGTGACGTTTTCTCATGAACTCCCTCCCCCTTTTGGGGAAAAAAAAGGGGGTGCCTGATAAAAAAACCCCCCCCCCCCTTTTGTTTTTTTTTTAATTTTGGGGCTTTAATTTTAAAAGGGGGAAATTTTTAAAGGGTTAATTAAAAACCTTTTGGGAAAAAGTGCTATGCCCCGCAGGTTTCTCCCCCGGGTTTTTTCTAGTTGTTTCCCCCCTTTTTTCGTTTTTTGATTGGGGTTTCCCCAAAAAAAATTGCGGGAAAAAATTTGTTTTTTAAAAAACAGCGTTTTTCGCGGGGGCGTCAGGAAAAAAAAAAGAAGATTTTTAAGATCCCTCCCCCTTTTTTTTTTGCTTTTGTGTTTTCGTTTTTTTTTTTTTGGGAAATTCCCGGGTTTTCCCGGGGGTTTTTTGGGGGGGTTGGTTAGGGTTTTTCTCATTTACTGAAATTTTAAAAAGGGGTTTTCTGTTTTGACTGAAAAAAAAATTTTTTAAAAAAAAAAATTTAAAAAATTTAAACCCCCGGCATTTATTCCACTTTTAAAAAAATATTCATGTTTTTATTTTTTTTGAGGTTTGGGGGTTTTGTTAACCCCCTTACGGGAGTTTAGGCCGGTGTCACACGGGATAACCGGCCCCCGGGGTATGCGATAAAAAAAATGACC
>JARQOD010000009.1:122642615-122705460 GCA_033576555.1 Oophaga sylvatica | reverse complement strand
TTGCTGAATTTTTCTAGTAGTAGTGCCCTAGTTGAGTACATAGTCTGCTTAATTTATTTTTGTGCAATTGAAGACTAACTTGTGAAATAATCTCACCTTACACTATTGGTAATTCTCTCTGATGCTTTAATATATTGATCTAAACTGTATGATCTCTGTATACAGTGTCGAAATGGAGTGCCAAGGGCCTACCAGTAACCAACTCCAGGGCCCCACTTTTCAGCTAAATGCAAATGTGACATTATCCTCAATCACAAATTTATATAACAATGAACTGGTGAGATTATTTCATGAATAAGATGCTGCATTTGTCTGTACATAGTGATTCAAGTATATTGTGCCAAGTCTATGATTGTGCCAAGTACTGCTCATATAAGAGGGTGGCGGCCCTCTTCTACAGATTCTCCTGTTGGCCAGTCCAAGCCTGTCTGTATACCGCTTTTAGGCAGGAAAATAGGACCCTGTCTGTATGTCACTTTTAGGCAGGAAAACAGGACTCCTGCCGCCAGATTAGGACCCAATGACTCCAAGCTACACATTGAGCGGCGCTGCTATGGGACCCAAAATATATCTCTATGCCTCCGGTTTTATATGAGGAGCACAAATGTTTATATTCTCAAATTCAGAATTCATAAGAAGAAAACTTTCATTCCATATTACAAAGAAACAGTGATTCTCGGGAAGTCTTCTGTACCTTGTAGAGACACACATGGCTACACAAAATAATATACACCCTGATTGTGTGCACGTGAGCTCTCGCATGGATTTTCTCCGTTCATTCCTATAAATATTTCTGATTTCTGCTTTCCATCACCAGACTGTTGTGTATTATGGGATCCTAGCTATAAAACGTAGTCCCATGCCTGACACTGAGGTGGAGATAAACCATTGTCTCTTTCCAAAGACAACAGGACAATTTTGAAAGCTGATATGTATTTAAATAGAGGACATGACATTAAATGGGTTGTCTGGTTTGGACAATCTGCTTCTTCGGGAAAAAAACACAATGAACAGCTTCTGGTGTGCTCGGCACCTACAATCAACTGATTTGTTTTGGTGCTGGGGGACACAACCCTACCAGTATTAAAAGTCTTTTTAAACCCCATTAAGTCTTTGTTTAAATCATTTGCTGTCCTTTTCTATCAGGTTGTTCCATCCAGGTATTTCTTACTTATTCCTTTCGGGAAAGCTCCGGTAGCCATGCCCATTACAAGACAAACTGGAGAAGTCTTTTTGATTTATGGTTGGTAGCAGAAATGTGAACGATTACGGTATTTGCAATGCTAGTTGGCACCTGATATATTTTCTTTACAAATTGGGCCAGATTTGTGGTTAGTCATCTCAATATGGACTTGATAGCTGATTTCTAGTCGTAGACCCCGATTAAAGGTCTATACGCCAGAAAACGTTTGAAACACTTTGAAAAGTTGCAAAATGTTTGCACAGCTCAAAGTGCGCTTTGCCATTTTTGGCATTGTCATGCTGGTTACAGGTATATCCACCAAAATGAAGGTGGGACGGGGTGTGGTTACACCTGTATATGAAATTAATGAAAAGCGGCAACTATTCTTACACCTGAAGTGTTACTCCAATCCCCGTACAAAATTCCCGTTGGGGTCATAGTGTGTTATGCAACCTTTTTGTCGTCATAGTGTGTTATGCAACCTTTTTGTCCATACTCTTTTTCATAATGTAACTATAAGAAAAATTTTTGGGGTTGAACTGATATAGGCGTGACAAGAGTATTGATCTTCTATATATTCTACTTTGTGACATCTTGTTTTTGGGCTTTTCTGTAGCTCGTTGGGAGAAAATAAAAGAATGTAACGAACAACAACTCATAATGATCAATTCATCACTTATGAACAATTTTCTCATGAATCTTTCCAGTAAAAACTGGGGTGCGGGTCTGTTACTTTCCCTCTCCGTGTACATTGTGGTATCCTTACATTTAGTTTCCACTTTAACTCCTGCTCATAGTGGATATATTCTTAGACTTACAGGAGGGGAAACTATTGTCTTTCCATTTCCTGTATTGTACTGAACGTGGGAACATATCACTTCCTACCATCTGCTGCCACAACTTATTTCTTTAGAGTCAGAGGTAAGCCATGAATTTGACACTTTTCTCTCTAGCACAAGGGCATCTGTCACTATGAAGATTCCTATAAGTTATGGCTTCATGGGTGCCTCTCCATTTACTAAATAGTCCTGTAGTTTGGTGATCATAGAGGGCGAAAAGATAACAGTTAATATTGGTGTACCAACTCTAAATTGTAAAACGGGGTCATGTGAAATTGGCTCTTCAAGAGGTTTCAACAGTGGAAATTGTCCTTAGTTATCCTGCCTGATATTAACGTTATTCTGGCTGATATTAAAGTTATCCTCCCTGATATTAAAGTTATTCTGGCTGATATTAAAGTTATCCAGCCTGATTTTAACGTTATCTTGCCTGATATTAACGTTATTCTGGCTGATATTAAAGTTATCCTCCCTGATATTAAAGTTATCCTGCCTGATATTAAAGTTATCCTGGCTGACATTACTTTTAACCTGCCTGATATTACAGTTATCCAGCCTGATAGTACAGTTATTTTGCTTGATATTACAGTTATCCTGCCTGATATTATAATTATCCTGCCTGTTATTGCAGTAATCCTGGCTGATATTAAAGTTATTCTGTCTGATATTACAGTTATCTTGCCTGGTATTAAAATTATCCTGGCTGATATTAAAGTTATCCTGCCTGATATTACAGTTATCCTTCCTGATAATAAAGTTATCCTGTCTGATACTACAGTTATCCTTCCTGATTTACAGTTATCCTGTCTGATATTAAAGTTATCCTGCCTGATATTACAGTTATCCTGCCTGATATTAAAGTTATTCTGCCTTTTATTATAGTTATCCTGCCTGATATTAAATTTATCCTGGCTTATATTGTTATCCTGGCTGAAATTACAGTTATCCTTCCTGATATTACAGTTATCATGGCTGAAATTACAGTTATCCAGCCTGATACTACAGGTATCCTGCCTGATATTACTGTCATCCTGCCTAATATTAAAAGTTATTCTGCCTGATATTACATTTATACTTCCTGATATTACAGTTATCCTGCCTAATATTAATGTTATTCTGGCTGAAATTACAGTTATCCTGCCTGATATTAGCATGAGCATTTATATGAGCTTCTCTGGACTCAGAAATGCTCAATTATATTTCAGGATTATACATCTGTGGCGCCCTGAGGGTCCAGTCGCCACAGAGATGCTGCATCGCACCTAGCGGTGTGGCACCTGACTCTCAGGTAAGGAGGAAGCACCCCATTGACTCCAACCACTGCATCCAACATACACCATGCTGGCTGAGCACAGGCGGACCCTTCGGGAGGATGGTCTGACTCAAGCTGGTTAGAACAGGGTGTAGCTAGTTGGGTGGGAGGAGCTTAGGCAGCAGTAGGCTGCGTGTGAGATAGAGAATCCAGTTTGAGACAGGCAATCAGTGTGTGGGTACTGGACTGTCCTGCTGCTCCTCTGAGTCCACCTCAGGGAGCCGTGCTGAGAGAGAGAAAGGGTCCAGGGCGAAACAGCAACTGAGGCTGTGCCCCATCCTGAAGAAAGGAGGACCAGGCGAACATCGGGGAACTGTCCCTAGACTAGTGGGAAAGTTTAGCTCCACTAGTAACACCGAGAACAGTGGGTCTCTTCAAGGGGCCACTAGCCACCATACTCTCACCGGGAGGAAGCTTAGGGTCAAGTACGTGCAGAGCATCGGGTGCCGGATTGATCTGTGAACTGAAAGGGCCCAATACTCCCTCGTCCAAGGGATCTGTGGTGGCGGGGTGCATGGAAGTTAGGAGTGTAGCACCTAGAGAAGAAGCCGGAAAGGAACATACTGAAAGGGAGTCTATGGAAATGCGACTAACTTATCTGAGGGTTGCTGGACCACTCTCTTGGAGGACACAGTGCCCGGCTGGAATCTGTCTAGCGCTTAACAGACTGTGAGTAAAACCTTGAAACTGCAACAGAACTGTTTCCCTGATTATTCCAGCGACGCACACCCCCCTCTGCTACATCCTCCTGCACCATTGCTTTATCCTAACACCACCTGCCCTGGGAGGACACAGTCTCACCTGTAGGAGACTTTACACCAAGCTGCACAGCACCATCCCTCCCAGAGGACCTACACAGCAGCGCTGGTCACCCTGACCAGGTACTACAGGTGTCGTCACGAATCCTCATACGAACACTAATCCCCTGTAAATATTCCCCTTTTTGGTGAGCGCTCAGGGCCACGAACTGAGCTGTGTGCCCGTGACATCCCCCATAGAAGTCGACGGGCTTGGTGCCGAGTACCCCATGGCCCTGGCGGGCGGCTCATTTTTGGCGTCACGAACAGGATTCTGAAGCTCGTGATACGCGAGTCCTGTGTGCCTAAATTGACTGTTTCTGTGCTAAAAGACTTTATTTGCCAATTTTGTGACTTTGCCACCATTTACCGCCATTTTGCCACCATTTTCGCGCCATGAGGCGCTGGTGAAGAAGGAGGGCGTGAATTCGTGGGCGTGCGCTCACTCAGTGGCGCGAAAATAATGGCCGTCCAGTCTAAGTGCTATTACAATATCCGATCATGTCCCACAGCGAAGGAGATCCGCCTCCTCATCCTACTCAGTGGGAGGAAAAGGACTCGAAGCTCCCGCCTCCATACAAAAGACCGGGCCCCTCCTGAGGAAGTGATCAATTACCACTGGGAAGAGATGGTGGCAGGAAAGGAATCACTGTGTGGGGGAATGGAGGAGCTGACACTCTTCCCCCATGAAGAAGTGCAACCGGAGCCTGAGCCATCTCCAGGGCTCGAACCCGATGGAGTCGTTACCCGGGAAGTAGAGGCGGATGCCGCTCTGGAGGACCTGGCCCGGCACCGGGCTGAAGTGGAGAGGATGGAGCGGAGCTGGCGGACTCTGAAGCTGCGGCTGCAGCAGAGCCGATCGCTCCGCCCACCTGAGACACAGATACCTGAGGCCGAAGCGGAGGCCTGCTTAGTGGCCGAACCCAGTGCCGCTCTACCCGTCCCGACTGAAGAATCAGAGGGAGGAGGAGATGCCGAAACATCTGCCCCGGTTTTGGGTATGCTGCCCGCGCCGGTACCCCAGCCAGTGTCGGAACCAGCTGCAGTGCCCGTTGCTGCGGAGTGCCATTAACCCGCGGGGACCCAGGAGGATCCGGAATCCTGGGCCACTCCGATCGACTGGTAGGAGATGGAACAGTTAGCCGCGGCAGATTACGACCGGCGCCAGGAGGAGGAGTGGAGGCGCTGGGAGCAGGAAGCTCAATGGCAGCAGGAACGCAGAGAGGAACAGCAGCTCCGTCAGCGGCAGCATGAGCAGGACCTGGCCGACAAGGACAAGATGCGTAAGGATAAAGGTACGCTGAGGGAGCCGCGGCGCAAGGGGGCGGTGCAGGACTTTAAACTCCAGGGTGGATGGGGCTTCATCCAGGAGCCCGGGCTGTACCTGGAGATCTTTGTAAATTGCCGGGATGTGGAGGCCCATCTACCTGAGGGACACCCGGAGAGAAACCTATATGTCGGGGATCTAGTAACCTACACCCAGCACTGGGGGTACAAAGGGTGGTGTGCCCTCAATGTTTCCAGGTACGACCCCTCCTCCTTAGAGATGGAGATGCGTCCGTGCCGACCTCGTCACCGGTTTCCTACCCCCGGGTCTCCGCCATTACCCCCGCCCCGATAACAGCCCAATCCACAGCTACCTCAGCTGCCTCTTCTGCTCCCCGCCTGCAGAGGGCGCAGGATGATCGCCTCAGTGAGGCACCCATCAGGTCACGCCAGACAACTCGTGAGGTGGCCGTCCAAACGGTGATTACTGGACATGACCTGGTGGTCACAAGAGGGAAACGGCACCATGTCCTGGTGGCACCCGGAGTCACAGATGTTTGGAAGCTTCCAGAGGAGCACCAAGTGACCCCAGGAGGTCAGCTATCCAGCTCCAAGTAAATGAAATGCTCGGACAGGGTCTGCAGTTGTTAATAGTTTTTGTTTGATTTAAAAATATTGCCTTAACCCGGAGGGGTAGTTGTCTTTAAATTGTCTGAATTCTGAACTGTGAGGCTTTGCTAGCCCTAGAACTGAACTTGTACATAGTTAGCACCTCGGTGCTTCATCTGGGTTTTACATATACTTCAGAAACTAAAACCCGTTTGGTGTGGCCGAAGGTGAGGTTTGCTGGAAAAGTCAGTAATGTCTTGCAGCCCACCCAAGACCACCGTAGGAGGTATTGGAGCGGGTACTCCACAAGTACAAGTGTTACCTGAACTCTAATGTCATTGCTATTTGCACTTTATTTGAATGTTATTATTAAAAATGTTATTAATGCAACGTTTAACCTGAAGTGCCTCCCATAAAGGGAAGATGAGTTTTGAAACTGTTTTTCTACTGTTTTGCTAGCATTTATAAAAATGTTGTATGTTTCCCCTGTAATATCTTTACTCTTTTACAGCCCGGGAGTGCTGTGTTTGACAAGGGGGGAATGTGGCGCCCTGAGGGTCCAGTCGCCACAGAGATGCTACATCGCACCCAGCGGTGTGGCACCTGACTCTCAGGTAAGGAGGAAGCACCCCATTGACTCCAACCACTGCATCCAACATACACCATGCTGGCTGAGCACAGGCGAACCCTTTGGGAGGATGGTCTGACTCAAGCTGGTTAGAACAGGGTGTAGCTAGTTGGGTGGGAGGAGCTTAGGCAGCAGTAGGCTGCGTGTGAGATAGAGAATCCAGTTTGAGACAGGCAATCAGTGTGTGGGTACTGGACTGTCCTGCTGCTCCTCTGAGTCCACCTCAGGGAGCCGTGCTGAGAGAGAGAAAGGGTCCAGGGCGAAACAGCAACTGAGGCTGTGCCCCATCCTGAAGAAAGGAGGACCAGGCGAACATCGGGGAACTGTCCCTAGACTAGTGGGAAAGTTTAGCTCCACTAGTAACACCGAGAACAGTGGGTTAGGAGTGTAGCACCTAGAGAAGAAGCCGGAAAGGAACATACTGAAAGGGAGTCTTTGGAAGTGCGACTAACTTATCTGAGAGTTGCTGGACCACTCTCTTGGAGGACATAGTGCCCGGCTGGAATCTGTCTAGCGCTTAACAGACTGTGAGTAAAACCTTGAAACTGCAACAGAACTGTTTCCCTGATTATTCCAGCGACGCACACCCCCCTCTGCTACATCCTCCTGCATCATTGCTTTATCCTAACACCACCTGCCCTGGGAGGACACAGTCTGACCTGTAGGAGACTTTACACCAAGCTGCACAACACCATCCCTCCCAGAGGACCTACACAGCAGCGCTGGTCACCCTGACCAGGTACTACAGGTGTCGTCACGAATCCTCATACGAACACTAATCCCCTGTAAATATTCCCCTTTTTGATGAGCGCCCAGGGCCACGGACCGAGCTGTGTGCCCGTGACATCCCCCATAGAAGTCGACGGGCTTGGTGCCGAGTACCCCATTTTCAGATTTCAACTGTAAGAGCACCACTATCATCAGGTCTGAGTTCTAATTAACCCCTTCACTACACGCGCTGTACTTGTACTGCACATGTCGTGTCCCTCCCTTTGATGTCTCTGTCGCTTAGCCCACATTTTTCCCGGCACATGTCAGCTGTTCAGAACAGCTGACATGTGCCCCTAACAGCCGCACATGGAATCGCGATCCACCCACGGCTGTTAACCTATTAAATGCTGCTGTCAATCTCTGACATCGGCATTTAATGTGATCGCGTCGGAAGAGCGTCACTAATCCCGCCAATTGGCGCCCGTGTCACATGACTGCAGGTCGCCGATGGGTTGGCATGACAACCCGGGGTCTTCAGGAGACCCCTGTGGTTGTCATTGCCAGATTGCTATGAGCGCAGCCCAGAGGTCGGTGCTTATAGCAAGTGAGCATTTCTGCTACACACAGGCAATCTGATCATTGCCTGTGTGTAGCAGAGGTGATCAGACAACTGCAGCTTTTAGTCTCCCATGGAGACTATTGCAGGATGCAAAAAAGTAAAAGAAAAAATGTTTTTAAAAATGTTTAAAAAATATAAAAGTTCAAATCACCCCCCTTTCACCCCATTAAAAAAAAATGCACATATTTGGTATCGCCACGTTCAGAATCACCCGATCTATCAAGCTATAAAAAAAATTAATCCGATAGGTAAGCGGCGTAGCAAAAAAAAATTCAAAACACCCAAATTACGTTTTTTTGGTCACCACAACATTGCATTGGGCTATGTGCACACGTTGCAGAATTGCAGTGGAAATTTCCGCGGCAATCCCGCAACACCCTGCCGCGGGAAATACGCATTTTATTGGTATGCCTATTCCCGCTAAAAACTAGCGTTTTGCAAGCGTAATTAGCTTGCAGAATGCTAGCGTTTTCCAAGCGATCTGTAGCATCGCTTGGAAAACTGATTGACAGGTTGGTCACACTTGTCACGCATAGTGCTGACAAGTGTGACCAACTTTTTACTATTGATGAAAAACTGAAAAACAGTTCTTAGTGCATCTTGTGCATATAAGGGTGTGACCGCCCTGCTTCTGAGCTGAAAAATCCATCCTGTCTGGCCTATGCTTTTACTGGTGAGTTCAGTCTCTCTGTCCTTGTTCACATTTGTCACTTGACAGGTGGAAAGGTTTTTAATACAAGAGTTAGGACTGTCCCACAAAGGGTTGCCTTGATGTGGCGGGATGGCTTGTACATTCTTTTGATCAAAATTATGTTTACCAAATACCCTTATTATTATTATTACAACCTCATGCATTTTTTGCAATATATTTTTTATTTTATTTTAGGATATTTGTTTCTTGTTTTTTTGTTTTTTACTATTGATGCTGCCTATGCCGCATCAATAGTAAAAAGATCTATCGTTATAAATAATAAAAAAATAAATCGTGATATTCTCACCTTCCGGCGGCCCCCGCAGCCTTCCTGGTCCTCGCGATGCTCCCGGTGACAATGACCCCAGATGACATAGCATCATGCGAGACCGCTACGTCATCTGGGGTCATTGTCGCAAGGCATCCCTGGGAACGGGAGTTGCCGGGAGCATCGCTGAGAGGCGGGAAAGCTGCGGGGGCCGCCGGAAGGTGAGAATATCACAATTTTTTATGTTAATTTTTATTTTAACAGTGATATGGTACCCAGGGCCTGGAGGAAAGTCTCCTCTCCTCCAGACCCTGGTATCATCCGCACATGAACCGCTCACTTTGCGCATGGTGGGCATAGCCACATGCGGAAAGTAAGCGGTTCAATGCATTCCTATGGCGGCGGAATCGCTGCGATTCCGCAAAAAGAATGAGCATGCTGCGTATTTTTCCACGATGCGTATCCGCCGCAGAAAAACACGCAGCATGTGCACAGCATTGTGGAATCCCATGGAATATAATGGGTTGCGTTGTGTAAGCGTTTTTGCCGCGTTTTCAAAACGCTAACAACCCGCAACGTGTGCACATAGCCTTAAAATGCAATAACAGGCGATCTTAAGATTGCATCTGCACCAAAATGGTATCATTAAAACCATCAGCTTGGCACACAAAAATAAGCCCTCACCCAGCCCCAAATCCCGAAAAATGAAGACGCTACAGATCTCGGAAAATGACGCAATTTTTTATTTTTTTAACAAACTTTGGATTTTTTTTTCACCATTTAAATTAAAAAACAACCTAGACATGTTTGGTGTCCACAATGGCAGGTCAGTTTTAGCATTTGGTGGACATGGTAAAATAAAAATAAAAAAAAAGTTGTGGAATTTCACTTTTTTTGCAATTTCACCGCCATTGGAATTTTTTCCCGTTTTCGAGTACACAATATGGTAAAACCAATGGTGTTGTTCAAATGTACAACTCGTCCAGCAAAAAACAAGCCCCCACATTGCCATATTGGCGGAAAAATAGAAAAATTATGGCTCTGGGAAGAAGGGAGCGAAAAATTAAAACGCAAAAACAAAAAAGGGCTGCAGCGTAAATGGGGATAATAATATGCAGTAATTGTATTGTGCAACATGATGACAGATTCATAAAAAGGGAATCTGTCACCAGGTTTTTGCAACATAATCTGAGCAGCTTATAATAGATATAGATCCAGATTCCAGCGATGTATCACTTACTGGGCTGCTTTGTGTCATTTTGGTAATATCTCAGCTTTTTTACATTATCTGTAGAGGACTAGTAAACCTGTTGTCATGTAGTCCTCCATATTCATGAGCTCTGTATAACCCCGCCCCCACCACTTATTGGCAGCTTTCTGTGTCCACTTACATGGGCATGAATCTGCCAATCAGTGGTGTAGGCGGGGTTATACAGAGCTCAGCATTCACAGCACTGCCAGATCTACAGGAGATTAAACAGTGATTTTATTATCATAATGACAGTAAGCATCCCAGTAAATGACACATCACTGGAATCAGGGTCTTTGTCTCTACATCATGCTGCTCTAAGATGGGGTAGCAAAAACCTGGTATCAGATTGCCTTTAAAGCATCTGGACCAGATCTGGGTGTGTAAAAGTAATCTCACAAATTAGACATTTTATACATACACTTGTCACAAAGTTGTAGAAGGTGTTTTATGTTTGTTTTTGCCATTTCTTTGTAAAAAGGATATATCACATGAAAAGGGTTTTGCAATCAGAGTTTCTGTATTTTACTTTGAAGCAACTGAATGATCTTTCCCCTAAATTTGGAAATTGTCCCAACACAGGCACCTTGAGTCAGAGCAGCCTGTAAATGAGTGGGAGGTCAGACAGAGCGATCTGGTTGCGGCTGTGGCTCTGCCGCTGTAGAAAGCGCTTTGTGATTATTTAACAATAATTTGATTTTGCAAAGGAACAAGTGTTTTACCTGCAAAATTTGTGGCAGATTTTGCTGATAAAATAGATGCTCTTTTGCAAAATCAAATAATCATTTCAAATCGAATTTGAAAATTGTGGCGGTTTTTCAAACTGTTGTTTCCTAATGTATTCAATCTGTGCTCATCTAAGGTCTCCTACAGACAATGTATCGGGAACGGTATTTTTTTATGGTTGTGTTACATATTCCTAGTTATAAACCTACTATGTTCCTGGGATTCCTATGGTTTAGCTACAATAGGAGGTTGCCAGGTCATCCTCTTCCTCTGATGAGGAATCTCAATCTATGGGACGTTCACTGTAATGAGCGCATGCGCTATTGTGTGAGTGAGCCAATCTGATATTTATAGCATATCAAACCAATATGCCATAAACGTCTATTATTTAAAGGGAACCTCTCATGTCATTTTTGAGTACCATACTAATTAGTATCCTGAAATTGGGTTTGGGCAGCCCTTTCAGGATATGTAACTTTTATTGCTGTACGTTGCCCGGTTATGTTGCTGTAGGCCCTGGAAAATGTATATAGTTGCACAACGTCAAGCATATGTAAATGCAAAATGAATATTCACTCCTTCCCCTGCCCATAATCCCAACCACCCCTCTTCACCGGCATCAGAGATTCAATGAGAATGTCATGCTACTCCCCCGAGGATCGCATCGCAATCCTCGGAATGGCTGTCTGCTCTCCTCACCTGAGTGTGACAGCTGTATTGGGATGGGTGGGATTATGGGCGGGTAAAAGGGTGAATATACATTTCACATTTACATATACTTGACAATCCTGCAACTGTAAATTTTCCGGGGCCTACAGCAACACAAGGGGGCAACAGACAGCAATAAAAGTTCCATATCCTGAAAGGGCTGCCCAATCCTGTTTCAGGATACTATTAGTACTGTACTCAAAAATGATCTGACAGGTTCCCTTTAAAACCCTGTAGAAGCCTCATTGTTAAAACCTATTTGTAACCACAGGCCATCAGCAGGTATGGTTTTACTTTGCTTTACAGCTCTTGAAAGGGAAATGTAGCATCTACGGTATATACCAGTAACAGAATGGCTCATCATGTATGGCAAGTATAGTTCATGTTTATCAGAGCTCAGCCACTCCAATCTGGGTCTTACAGGGTGTTAGCAGGTTTAGTGAATCCTGTCTGAGATGTTTTAGTGAATCCTACATTGAACAGGACCAATGAGCATTGAGCATTGACCCTGAGGTCGTTTCCAACTCTAACATTCTAAGATTCTAAGGTAAGCCCACTACTATGATGTCCACAAGCCGTAGAAGGAGATAAGTCCTTTATTTTCCTCTAGAATCACATCAGCTGTTCGCACATCGCTATCAAAAATATTGTTTTTCAGAACAGACTGTAATATTTAAAAAACAAGGACAAGGAAGCCTTTTATCTGTGACATGAGTTTTTAGGTCCAGCCTCAAGCCTGAAAACATAAACTCCAGAGTTGTAGCTGGTTGCACAACTGAACGTTTAGTTCAGGCCTGTATTTGTATCAATATTATTTATAAAGAGACCCCAGAAGAAGCTTCTAATAAGGTGAAACCCTGGGTCAAGTTGATACCAGCTTGATTTTTTTTTTTTTCATAAATATACAAAGCACTTTGTTTCATATGTTTGTGAGTACACTGTATTTTCGTTTTTACTTAGTGTGTATGAGAAGCCTGAAGTCCAGTTCAATAGAACTGCAGGAGTTCTAAGTATCATAACCATAATTTGAATGCTAAACAGCTGTAAGGTTCTCATACACATTAAACTAAGGTCGACCGAAACTGCCAATATTGACAGGTTTGGCTGACAGTCTAATGCAGCGGTCCCCAACCTTTCTTACCTTCAGAGCCACATTCAACTCAAAAAGATGGTGCAGCCACATCTAGCTCACCCCTCACACATACTAGTGACACTCAGGACCCATCATGACTAGTGTGATGATAGCCAAAGCTTCCACGCAGAAAGCAAACTGAGACCTTGTGCCCCACTCCCAAATAGACAGTATACTTACATCCAAGGGTTCCCACTTTACGTTTACTCAGTATTCCTGTATCAGGCACACTCATCAAACTTTCGTGTCTAGCTTTAAGCACCCCTCCAACTATCAGTGTCATCCTATCTCCAGCTTACAATATTTATTTCTCTCCCCTGACCCTCTTGCTAGTATATGCACATCCAGACCGACTTTTCTGTGTGTGGCTACTCACTAAAAGCCTCCATCTGGAGATCTCTTTATAACTAGTTGCTAGATCTGGTGCTAGTGCACCAAGCTGGCAAACAGTCACGAGCCACACATCTTGTGTATGGTGTCATGGTGGTAACCGCCCGTACGAAAAAATGAAAACTAGGCGCACAGCTAAATGTACACCATGATAAACAAGCTAGGGGTGCAAAACAGTAGTACATGAGAACATGACCAAAAGATAAAAAGCACTACTGCAAATGATGCGCACCACAACGATATATTAATGCAAATATAATGAAACAAGTTTTATTAGCACACAAAAATTAAAACATAATTAAAAACAGACAAATCTTCTCTCCTCGGAATGGAAACTGTAAGGCCCATAGTTTACACATGATAATTGCATAGTGGTATCTGAACCAAACCTACTGTCTCATGGGGTGATTACAATAAACTAAAGAGGCATATACAAACATATATTGCCTCTCATGATTCAAAAGAAGAACCCACAGAAATAAACTGGCCCATAAACAACCAGCACAATGACTGGGGCAATACGCGTGGGGCATTCTCTTCTCCTCCGCTCTGAGCCCTGATCCGGGGGTTCTGACCCTCTTACACGTGGAAAATTTGGTAACTAAACCTTGCATTTGAAGCTCTATGGGTTTTCGCTGTAGTGGATTGTTTACTATCACCAGTAATTGGGCTGGCTTTTCATCACCAGCCATTGTGCTGGTTGTTTATGGGTTTATCATTTGCAGTAGTGCTTTTTCTCTTTTGGTCATGGTGGTAACCGCCCTACTCACCATGGTCATCACATGACTCGCTGAGGTTTGCTTCTTGCAGTGCTGCTGCATCTTATGGTGATTTCCATTTTGCCTTAAGGAGCATTGGGCAGTCTCTGCAGGGATTTAACCCCTTTTGATACAGGAGAAGAGAAGAGTCATTAGTGACCAAATAAGTCAAATATATAAAGGTAAATATTTATTTCACAAGTCAGTAAAAACGAGGGTATCACAAAAATACATGTGTATACGAACGATGAAAACACATACAAAACGTGTGCACATACAGGGAGATATATCTCAAAGAGCGGTATAACAAAGTATCAAATGGCGAGGAGAAAGATAACTAAAGTAATGGCACTCTATAAATCATAGCAATATCCCCATAAGGTGGGAGTGAGATGCCCATCACAATAATCACACGCCACAGTAAAATCACCAAGCATGTTTCTCAAACATGGCCAGCGTGTGAATGCAATAATATAGATGGTTTAGGGCGCCAAATAGGTAGAAAGCAGTGCTAACCACAAGGGTTAAGGTAGCGCACGCTATACCAGGTAGAGGGCGCTGCGGTACGAAGTCAAAAGAACCGCTGCCATATCTGAGGAAGAAACATGCTTACCAAAAGGGTATGGTAACCGCAGGAGATAACACCCTGTAAGGAGATACTGCCCCAACGCACGTTTCGTGGCTATCTGCCACTTTTTCAAGAGGATAGTGGCATACTGTGCACAGGACCTTCTTATACCAAGTACTTCCTGGTCACATGGTTAACGTCCTCCAATGGGAGACGGTATAGCGGCGCATGCGTCGTTTAGAACCCGGGAGCTCTCAGCGGCGAAAGCGTCATGCAACCAGACATGCGCAGAGGCACAAGGCCCAAGCACCGCCCGGATGCAGGAGAGACGCCCCCACCGCAGAGAAACAGCCCAGGTGAAACGGGGCATGCGCGCACCAGTCTCCCAGAGTAATAAATAATATTGTAATGAACTAACAAACAGTTATACTGGACGGAGATAAAACATATGTAGCACAACAAATGTAATTGCAATAGTACATCAAGAATATAACAACATATATACATAGAAGAGCGTTTGCAATTTTTTATATTCCGTCAGTAAGTTCAGTTCTTCATATCCAGGCAGGAGTCAAGGTAAAGAGTCCCAGAATATACGAGATAAAGAGATAAATAGAAACTGTTGAAAAAATAAAAAATTAAAAACACAGGTTAAAAAAACGAGAAAGCATCTGAAGGGAACCAGGGAGGGGAAAATTCAAAAAGGGAAAAATTCAAAGGGGAAGAATTTTTATATCATGTCAACAAAAAAGTCCGCAAAGACATTTACAAAAAAGAGGCAAAGTTTAGGGATTCGTTAAGGCCATTGGGAACCATTGTATTGAGTTGAACGATCCAGCGAGCCTCCATTTGGGCTAAGATTTTTTTATAATCGCCGCCCCTAATTCCAAGATGTAAAATGTCAATTCCACGAACCTTAAAAGACGTGGCATCACAATTGTGATGGTATTTGAAGTGTCGTGGAATAGTCTTTAAATCAGAGGCGTCGGAAATGGTCCTTGCTGCGCCAATGTCCCTAACGTGTTCCCTGATGCGTATCCTCAGTTCTCTGGTGGTCAAGCCAACGTATATCCTGGGACAATCGCACGTGGCGTAATAGATAACATTTGAACTACCACAGGATATACGTTGGCGAATATGAAATGTTTTATCACCACCAGAGGAGGAGAAATCCAGGGCACGTAGGGCATTGGCGCATGCAAGGCAATGGCCACAAGGAAAGAAACCAACTGTGGGACCACGAGAACCAAAGATATTTTTAGAAGGTGCAACGTAGTGGCTGCGAACAAGAGTATCGCGTAAATTTCTTGACCGTCTGGAGGTCATGGAGGGGGAGTCGCCAAAGAACGAGACAGAGCAGGCTCAGTTTTCAGGACATTCCAGTGTCTCATTAGAATATTTCGAATAGCGAACCATTCATGGATAAACGTTGTGATGAACCTAACAGGTCCCCCCCATCGACTTGTCTATCCACATGGGCAGTATCAAGCAGACAGCTGCGTGGGGTCCTCCGTTCCCAGTCATATCCCTTTTTAATGCTGCGATTGCTGTAACCTCGTGCTCTAAAGCGGTTACCAAGATCTCTGGCTTGGGCCTCAAAGGCATCATTAGTAGAGCATACTCGTCTCATTCGAAGAAACTGTCCGACCGGGACGGCCCTAATGGTGGCTGGGTGGTGAGCTGACTTTGCATGAATCAATGCATTCACGGAGGTGGGCTTCCTAAATACATCCGTCCGGAACCGACGACTGGCGTCGACTTCCAGAGAGATATCCAGGAAGTCCACCTTCTCGCGGCTATATTTATAAGTCAAATGAATATTGAGAGAGTTCTGGTTCAGCTCCACCATAAAATCCTCGAGCTGCTGCACCGTCCCGTCCCACAACATCAGAATATCATCATGATATCCCCATAAGGTGGGAGTGAGATGCCCATCACAATAATCACACGCCACAGTAAAATCACCAAGCATGTTTCTCAAACATGGCCAGCGTGTGAATGCAATAATATAGATGGTTTAGGGCGCCAAATAGGTAGAAAGCAGTGCTAACCACAAGGGTTAAGGTAGCGCACGCTATACCAGGTAGAGGGCGCTGCGGTACGAAGTCAAAAGAACCGCTGCCATATCTGAGGAAGAAACATGCTTACCAAAAGGGTATGGTAACCGCAGGAGATAACACCCTGTAAGGAGATACTGCCCCAACGCACGTTTCGTGGCTATCTGCCACTTTTTCAAGAGGATAGTGGCATACTGTGCACAGGACCTTCTTATACCAAGTACTTCCTGGTCACATGGTTAACGTCCTCCAATGGGAGACGGTATAGCGGCGCATGCGTCGTTTAGAACCCGGGAGCTCTCAGCGGCGAAAGCGTCATGATGATATTCTGATGTTGTGGGACGGGACGGTGCAGCAGCTCGAGGATTTTATGGTGGAGCTGAACCAGAACTCTCTCAATATTCATTTGACTTATAAATATAGCCGCGAGAAGGTGGACTTCCTGGATATCTCTCTGGAAGTCGACGCCAGTCGTCGGTTCCGGACGGATGTATTCAGGAAGCCCACCTCCGTGAATGCATTGATTCATGCAAAGTCAGCTCACCACCCAGCCACCATTAGGGCCGTCCCGGTCGGACAGTTTCTTCGAATGAGACGAGTATGCTCTACTAATGATGCCTTTGAGGCCCAAGCCAGAGATCTTGGTAACCGCTTTAGAGCACGAGGTTACAGTAATCGCAGCATTAAAAAGGGATATGCCCGGGAACGGAGGACCCCACGCAGCTGTCTGCTTGATACTGCCCATGTGGATAGACAAGTCGATGGGGAGGGATCTGTTAGGTTCATCACAACGTTTAACCATGAATGGTTCGCTATTCGAAATATTCTAATGAGACACTGGAATGTCCTGAAAACTGAGCCTGCTCTGTCTCGTTCTTTGGGCGACTCCCCCTCCATGACCTCCAGACGGTCAAGAAATTTACGCGATACTCTTGTTCGCAGCCACTACGTTGCACCTTCTAAAAATATCTTTGGTTCTCGTGGTCCCACAGTTGGTTTCTTTCCTTGTGGCCATTGCCTTGCATGCGCCAATGCCCTACGTGCCCTGGATTTCTCCTCCTCTGGTGGTGATAAAACATTTCATATTCGCCAACGTATATCCTGTGGTAGTTCAAATGTTATCTATTACGCCACGTGCGATTGTCCCAGGATATACGTTGGCTTGACCACCAGAGAACTGAGGATACGCATCAGGGAACACGTTAGGGACATTGGCGCAGCAAGGACCATTTCCGACGCCTCTGATTTAAAGACTATTCCACGACACTTCAAATACCATCACAATTGTGATGCCACGTCTTTTAAGGTTCGTGGAATTGACATTTTACATCTTGGAATTAGGGGCGGCGATTCTAAAAAAATCTTAGCCCAAATGGAGGCTCGCTGGATCGTTCAACTCAATACAATGGTTCCCAATGGCCTCAACGAATCCCTAAACTTTGCCTCTTTTTTGTAAATGTCTTTGCGGACTTTTTTGTTGACATGATATAAAAATTCTTCCCCTTTGAATTTTTCCCTTTTTGAATTTTCCCCTCCCTGGTTCCCTTCAGATGCTTTCTCATTTTTTTAACCTGTGTTTTTAATTTTTTATTTTTTCAACAGTTTCTATTTATCTCTTTATCTCGTATATTCTGGGACTCTTTACCTTGACTCCTGCCTGGATATGAAGAACTGAACTTACTGACGGAATATAAAAAATTGCAAACGCTCTTCTATGTATATATGTTGTTATATTCTTGATGTACTATTGCAATTACATTTGTTGTGCTACATATGTTTTATCTCCGTCCAGTATAACTGTTTGTTAGTTCATTACAATATTATTTATTACTCTGGGAGACTGGTGTGCGCATGCCCCGTTTCACCTGGGCTGTTTCTCTGCGGTGGGGGCGTCTCTCCTGCATCCGGGCGGTGCTTGGGCCTTGTGCCTCTGCGCATGTCTGGGTGCATGACGCTTTCGCCGCTGAGAGCTCCCGGGTTCTAAACGACGCATGCGCCGCTATACCGTCTCCCATTGGAGGACGTTAACCATGTGACCAGGAAGTACTTGGTATAAGAAGGTCCTGTGCACAGTATGCCACTATCCCCTTGAAAAAGTGGCAGATAGCCACGAAACGTGCGTTGGGGCAGTATCTCCTTACAGGGTGTTATCTCCTGCGGTTACCATACCCTTTTGGTAAGCATGTTTCTTCCTCAGATATGGCAGCGGTTCTTTTGACTTCGTACCGCAGCGCCCTCTACCTGGTATAGCGTGCGCTACCTTAACCCTTGTGGTTAGCACTGCTTTCTACCTATTTGGCGCCCTAAACCATCTATATTATTGCATTCACACGCTGGCCATGTTTGAGAAACATGCTTGGTGATTTTACTGTGGCGTGTGATTATTGTGATGGGCATCTCACTCCCACCTTATGGGGATATTGCTATGATTTATAGAGTGCCATTACTTTAGTTATCTTTCTCCTCGCCATTTGATACTTTGTTATACCGCTCTTTGAGATATATCTCCCTGTATGTGCACACGTTTTGTATGTGTTTTCATCGTTCGTATACACATGTATTTTTGTGATACCCTCGTTTTTACTGACTTGTGAAATAAATATTTACCTTTATATATTTGACTTATTTGGTCACTAATGACTCTTCTCTTCTCCTGTATCAATATGTTCATATATGAGTAGTGATTTTTTGGCTTCACCCATGTTTTGTGTGGCCCACATTTTCCTTGCTATACCTATGCGGCTGTTTGTTATTATAGGGATTTAACCCCGCTGTGTCCTGCACAGATAAGGTTCCCCGGCCTATCCCTTGCAAGCAGGCTCTATATCAGGCAGCTCCACCCACCACTCTTTGCCCGAACGTTGGTTTCTAGCCTGTTTGTATTGCTAGTGATTTGTTTGAGCTTATTTGTTTCTGTTTGTCCCGTTACTGACCCGCCTTGCCTACCCATCCTGTATGACCTCTCCGCTCCTGACCTTGGTAACGTATCCTGAACCGGTGCTGCCTGCCCTGACCTCAGACTGTCTGACCATGTCTTTGTTTCTGCCCTCCTGTACCTTATAACTGTGCGTATGACCCTCTGGTCAGCTGCTGCAGTCTCAGGGACTGCCCTGGAGTGTTACCTGGTGACAACCGGCAGCCCAGTGTTACCTGGTGACTACTGGAAGCCCAGCGTATCGTCACCACCAGAGCCTCTGGTGAAGACCCAGTAGGCTCCTAGTCAAGCCCCCAAGGGTAATCCTGTGCCGTGGTGCAGTAGGCCCACACGCACCAGCTATACTTTTGAAGGCCTACTGATTGTCCCCTGGTGGACAGAAGGATCTGGTATGTCTGATGTCAGACTGATTTTTTTTTTTTTTAATTCTAAAAGTTAAGCCACTACCAGAAATGTCTGGGAGCAGCTCTCTTAAAGAGAACATGGGAGTGCTCGGCAGAGCGAGTGCTTCTATGCATGGGAGAGTCAGAGGAAATAGCTGTTGGCCATACAATCGTTCCACCGAGAATAATCTAAAGTAGGGACCTTTAGCTTTAAAACCTCTTTAGATAGCGATCTCTACAAGGTTATTTTCTTTTAAATGAAAAAAGCATGAACTTCTGTGAAGGATTTTCTTGGCATTTCCTATCTTACTGATTGCAGACAATACTGCGCTCGCATACCGTAATTCACCTGAAAACTCTTCAATAAAAATCATCTGAGAAATCTTCTCCTCCTTCTAGTATGTGCATGGCACCTTCTACACGAGCCGTGTTATCTGATCATACAGTGAGTGGTAACAATGTAGGAAAGACGCATTTAAGGCAGGGATATAACGTTCCAGTTATAAAATATACAGATGTGGCACTAAGGGATCATACCAGCATTCTGGTTTTATAGTAGCGGCATACAGTATATGATGATCCCAATAATCCCCCGTAAAACATCAAGATTCGTATATCAGCTAATGGAACGTAGCAGTGATAGAGAGGTATCATGATTTAGGTACAGCTCATTAAGAAATTCCCTCTGTAGATTTTATTGCAGTGACATGAAGGCGAAGATGAACATAAATTCATTGTAGAGAGCCCAAGTGGACGGGGTCTGTCTCAGCGGTATCCACGACCCCTACAGCCATACATCACGAGGATGAAATGTACTCTGCTCCCAGTGGGACACCTTGGAGTGACAGTTTTAAAAGGCATTTTAAAGGACTTTTCTTCCAATTTTTTAGGAGTTATTCATAGAAGCACATTTAAGGTCCAGATTTTTTTTTTTTTTTCAAAAAAAGGACTGTAAAAGTGTAACCACTAACCATTATATAAGTGTCATGAAACGGGCACCTTAATAAAGGACACTTTAAATTTGTGGCAGAAAAGTTCAAGATGGACTGGGAACAAAATAGATGTAATTGTCATCAGAATGTAATTATACATCCACTGCTGTAATATTTAAAGGTGTAATAAAGTAGAAAAAAAACATAAATGGGTTGTTCATTACTGAGTAACCCCTGTATCAGTGGCCCCAGGGAGCCGGATAAAGAAACAAATATCTATACTTACCAAGCAAACTGGTGCCTCTACTCTGCTCTGAGCCTTGAGTTCCCCTCTGGTTATCTGACATAACCGCTAGTCACCTGACATGAACAGTGTCACATGACCGCTGCAGCCTATCAGCGGTTGCAGCATTCACCGTTTTGTATGAACGAAAGAAACACTGTTTTTATGCTTGAACAACACTGTGAAATCTGCCGCCAAAACTATACCTGGTGAACATTGAAAAGAGTGTTGCGCTTGTCAAAGTGCTGTGGCTACTGCAATCACCTATTTAGTGGGAATTAGACCATCCTCCCCCGATTCTGATCAGGATTCATAACCGGGGTTCATAACTGATCATAACTGCACTTTAGCTTATCTAGGGCAGTGGTTTTTAAATACCCTGGTTACTGGGTGGCTTGTTAGTACTCAACTTGGCACTCGGCACCCGGATACAGTGACATGTAAAAGTTTGGGCACCATGGTCAAAATTACTGTTATCGTGAACAGTTAAGAGAGTTGCAGATGAAATGATCTCTAAAAGGCCTAAAGTTAAAGATCATACGTTTCTTTTGTATTTTAGGAAAAAAAAAAAAATATATATTCACCTTTTACATTTTAAAAATTACAAAAAGGAAAATGGGCTGATGCAAATTTTGGGCACCCTAAATGGGTAGTACCTAGCAGCACCTCCTTTTGCAAATATCACAGCTTCTAAATGCTGTTTGGAGCTAGCCAAGAGTCTTTCAGTTCTTGATTGAGGGAATTTCCTCCATTCTTCCTTGGAAAATTCTTCCAGTCCTGTGAGATTCCTGGGTTGTCTTGCATGCACTGCTATTTTGAGTTCTAGCCACAGATTTTCAATGATGTTCAGACCAGGGGACTGTGAGGGTCATTGTAAAACCTTCAGCTTGCACCTTTTGAGGTAATCTATTGTGGATTTTGACATGTGTTTAGGAACATTATATCCATTTGTAGAAGCCAAGCTCTTTTTAACTTCAACTTTTTTTTACCAATGGTGTTATGTTTGTATCAAGAATCTTGTTGAAATTTCATTGAATCTATTCTTCCCTCTACCTGTGTAATATTCACTGTGCCATTGGCTGCAACACAACCCCAAAGCATAATTTATCCACCCCTAAGCTTAATGGTTGGCGAGATGTTCTTTTCCTGAAATCCTGGGACCCTTTTCTCTCCACACATACCGTTGAGCTTTGTGGCCAAAGATTTATATTTTAACCTCATCTGTTGTGAATGGGTTTGAGATGAGTTCTGAGCAGAGGCCCCCTCTGGTGGTTACAAGCGGTACTAGTGAGGATTGTGAGGACTGGGAATCAGGTGTTACTGATTGGTCTTATATAAGGGAGTCATTTTCCCATCAGGGTTGCCGGTGATCAATTGTTCTAGTCTGAATCCTTCTTTCCAGTTTCCCTTGTAGCCTGCTGTGTCTTGTCTGCATCTCCTGCTATCAGATAAGACAATTTCTTATTCTGTGTTTTTACTATATTTTTGCATTTTGTCCTGCACTTCTGTGGGGGCCTTCAGGGTCCCCTCCGGGGGCTTTTGCCCTCTCAGTTTAGTCCAGCCACTGTGTTTTGTACTTTTGCTTTTTCCAGTTTTTTTTCAGTGGCTGCTGTTTTGATTTTTTTACACCAGAGAACTAATTTAGGTGGAGGAGGTCGTGTGATCTCAGGTGATTTTGAAATTAGTAGAGTTGGTGTTTTTTCAGGGTTTTCTGAGATTGCAGTAAGTACCCTTCCTGTCCTTTTCTATTTAGATAGTTTGGGCCCCAGCGTTTGCTCATACTATTTTCTTTCTGTGTCAGTATTTCCTCTTGTCTAACCGCCATTACATGTTTGGGGGCTTTCTATTATCTTTGGGGTTCTGCTCCGGGGCAGATAGCTTTCCTATTTCTATCTTTAGGTGTAGTTAGTTTCTCAGGCTGTGACGAGGCGTCTAGGACCAACGTAGGAACGCTCCACGGCTGCCTCTAGTTGCGGTGGTTAGTCAGGGTACTGCAATCTCATAGATTCCAACTGCTCTGGTGTATTTCCTTTTTTTCCTGCACTCCTCAGCTACCGTAACATAACAGTATCACCGGCCCTAAAAGTTGTATGGTACTCACAGAAGGGAAAGAATGTTTTGAAGGAAGAAAAGTTGTCAGAGATATTTTTCTGTTTGTTGCATTTTTTTTCCCTCTGTATCTCTGGGTGCTGGGGAGGATCTTTTCTCCCAATGGAGTTTGCACAGTTGTCTGGCCGTGTGGATCAGCTTGCCACTGAGGTTCGGAGTATTGCTATCTATCTTGCTGGGTTGCCTGTTGTGGAACCTAGGATCCCCATGCCAGATTTGTTTTTAGGGGATCGAGCTAAGTTTCAGAATTTCAAAAATAATTGTAAATTGTTTCTTGCCTTAAAATCTAAGTCCTCAGGAAACGCAGCGCAGCAGGTTCAAATTATCATCTCTCTCCTGCGCGGCGATCCTCAGGATTGGGCTTTTTCCCTGATACCTGGGGATCCTGTTTTGAGTGATGTTGATGCATTTTTTCAGGCTTTGGGGTTATTGTACGATGAGCCTAATGTCACTGATCAAGCTGAAAAAGCCTTGTTGGCATTAAATCAGGGGCTTGATGACGCTGAGTTATACTGTCAGAGATTCCGTAGGTGGGCAGTCCTGACCAAGTGGAATGACGACGCTTTGGCGGCCCTTTTCTGGAAGGGTCTGTCGGATAATGTAAAGGATGTTATGGTGGGATTCCCTGTCCCCTCTGGTCTCAATGATTCTATGTCATTAGCGATTCAAATTGACAGACGTTTGCGTGAGCGGAGAAGTATGCGTGGAGTGGTGTTGCCTTGTGAGCCAGCTGCTGAGCCCATGCAGTGTGATGGAGTGGTGTCTGGGGCACAGCGTCATGATTTTCGAAAGCGCAATGGGTTATGTTTCTACTGTGGTGATGCCTCTCATGCTATTTCAGTCTGCCCTAAGCGGGGAAGACGTTTTGCACGCTCAGTTGTCTTGGGTAGTGTTCAGACTAAGTTTTTATTAACTGTCACTCTGATATGCTCTCTGTCCTCATTTTCTGCTCAGGCTTTCGTTGATTCTGGAGCAGCTATTAACCTGATGGATTATGATTTTGCTAAACGTTGTGGGTTTCCCTTGATACCCTACAGAAGTCTATTCCTTTATTGGGGATCGATTCTACCCCTTTGGCTGAGAATAAACCCCAGTTTTCTACTCAGGTGATAATGAGGGTTGAACCTGATCACCAGGAGTGCTGCAAATTTTTGGTTCTATATAATCTGCATGACATTATAGTGCTGGGTTTCCCTTGGTTACAGTCTCATAATCCTGTTTTGGATTGGAAATCTGTGTCTGTAACCAGTTGGGGCTGCCAATGTGTTAATACCAACACTCCTGTTTTTTCTGCCTCCCCCCAGGCTGAGGATGTTCCTGACTTTTTGTTTGATTTTTCTGATGTGTTTAGCGAAAGTAAATCTGCATCCTTACCTCCCCATAGGAGCTATGACTGCGCTATTGAATTAGTGCCAGGTAGTAAATTCCCTAAAGGTCGCCTTTTTAACTTGTCTGTACCTGAACATGACGCTATGCGGTCTTATATCAAGGAATCATTGGAGAAGGTTCATATCAGACCATCCTCTTCACCCTTAGGTGCCGGTTTTTTCTTTGTGGCCAAAAAAGATGGTTCATTAAGGCCGTGTATTGATTATCGTCTCTTGAACAATATTACTGTGAAATATCAATACCCGTTACCCTTGATTTCTGACCTGTTTTCCAGGGTGAAAAACGCTACTTGGTTTACCAAGCTTGACCTCAGGGGGGCGTATAACCTTATTCGCATTAAGCACGGGGATGAATGGAAGACGGCATTTAACACCCCTGAAGGGCATTTTGAGTACCTTGTGATGCCCTTTGGGCTCACTAATGCTCCTTCCGTCTTCCAGTCCTTCATGAATGACATTTTCAGGGATTTTGTGGACAAGTTTCTGATTGTTTATTTGGATGATATCTTGATTTTTTCTAATGACTGGGACTCTCATGTGAAACATGTTCGAACTGTATTCCAGATTTTGAGAGAGAATGCTCTGTATGTGAAGGGATCAAAGTGTCTTTTTGGCGTACAGAAGATCTCATTTCTGGGATTCATTTTGTCCCCATCTGTTATTGAAATGGACCCGGTCAAGGTTCAGGCCATCTGTGATTGGGTCCAACCTACTTCATTAAAGGCTCTTCAGAGATTTTTGGGTTTTGCCAATTTTTATCGTAAATTTATTGGTAATTTCTCGGTTATTGTTAAACCATTAACTGATTTGACCAGAAAGGGTTCTGATGTGGTGAATTGGCCTCCTGAGGCAGTCTCTGCGTTTCAGGAACTTAAGCAGAGATTCACTTCTGCTCCTGTTCTACGGCAGCCTGATGTTTCTCTGCCATTTCAGGTGGAGGTTGATGCCTCTGAAATTGGGGCAGGTGCCGTTTTGTCCCAAAAAGATCCAGAGACCTCTAAAAGTAACCCTTGTGCCTTTTTCTCTCGAAAATTTTCTCCTACTGAACGTAATTATGACGTGGGTAATCGGGAGTTATTGGCCATGAAGTGGGCTTTTGAAGAGTGGAGACATTGGCTGGAGGGAGCCAAACATCAGGTGGTGGTCCTTACGGACCATAAGAATCTGGTCTATCTGGAATCTGCCAAGCGACTCAATCCTAGACAGGCCAGGTGGGCCTTGTTTTTCACACGTTTTAATTTTGTGGTTTCCTTTCTTCCTGGCACTAAGAATGTTAAGGCGGATGCCCTCTCGAGGAGTTTCCTTGCGGACTCTCCTGAGCTATCTGATCCCTCTGTTATTTTGAAGGAGGGTGTAGTTCTTTCCGCCATCTCGCCCAATTTGAGACTTGCTCTGGAGGGGTGTCAGGAGGATAGGCCCGAGCGCTGCCCTGTTGGAAAATTGTTTGTCCCGGACCAATGGAAAAAGAGTGTGATGTCTGAGATTCATTGTTCCGCATTGGCTGGGCATCCCGGAATTTTTGGTACCAGAGACTTGGTTAGTCGGTCCTTTTGGTGGTCTACCTTGTCTCGCGATGTCAGGGAATTTGTGCAGTCCTGCGGGACTTGCTCTCGCTCCAAGCCTTGCTCTCGCTCTAGTGGTTTGTTGATGCCATTGCCTGTGCCCAAGAGACCATGGACCCATATCTCTATGGATTTCATTTCCGATCTTCCTGTTTCTCAGAGAATGACCACCATCTGGGTAATTTGTGATAGGTTTTCCAAAATGATACATCTTGTGCCATTACCTAAGTTGCCTTCCTCCTCTGAATTGGTGCCGTTGTTCCTTCAGCACGTGGTTCGTTTACACGGCATTCCTGAGAACATTGTGTCTGACAGAGGAGTCCAGTTTGTTTCCAGATTTTGGAGGACTTTTTGTTCTAAACTGGGTGTTCAATTGTCTTTCTCCTCGGCATTTCATCCTCAGACCAATGGTCAAACTGAGAGAACAAACCAGACATTGGAGACTTATCTAAGATGCTTTGTGTCCGCTGATCAGGATGACTGGGTCTCTTTTTTGCCTTTGGCTGAGTTTGCTCTTAATAATAGGGCTAGCTCTGCCACTTTGATGTCTCCGTTTTTCTGTAATTCTGGGTTTCACCCTCGATTTTCTTCAGGACAGACGGAGGCTTCTGTCTGTCCAGGTGTTGACTCTGTTGTTGAGCGTATGCAGCAGATTTGGGACCAGGTAGTGGAGAGGTTGTCCCTCTCTCAGGAGAAGGCCCAGCGGTTTGCTAACCGGCATAGGACTGATGGTCCTCGGTTTAAAGTGGGGGACTTGGTCTGGTTGTCCTCAAAGAATATTCCTATGAGAGTAGCATCTCCTAAATTTAAGCCTAGGTTCATTGGACCTTATAAGATCATGGAGATTATTAATCCTGTTTCTTTTCGTTTGCTTCTTCCAGGGACATTTAAGATCCATAACGTGTTCCACAAGTCCTTGTTGAAGAGGTTTGTTGAGCCAGTGGTTCCTGCTGCTGTGCCTCCTGACCCTGTTTTGGTTGAGGGCAATCTGGAGTATGTGGTTGAGAAAATATTAGATTCTCGTTTTTCTAGACGAAGACTCCAGTATTTGGTTAAATGGAGAGGTTATGGTCAGGAAGACAATTCTTGGGTGTTTGCTTCGGACATCCATGCTAGGAGACTTATCCGTGCGTATCATAGAACTCATCCTGACCGACCTGGTTGCTCAAATGAGGGTTCGGTGACCCCTCCTCAAGGGGGGGTACTGTTGTGAATGGGTTTGAGATGAGTTCTGAGCAGAGGCCCCCTCTGGTGGTTACAAGCGGTACTAGTGAGGATTGTGAGGACTGGGAATCAGGTGTTACTGATTGGTCTTATATAAGGGAGTCATTTTCCCATCAGGGTTGCCGGTGATCAATTGTTCTAGTCTGAATCCTTCTTTCCAGTTTCCCTTGTAGCCTGCTGTGTCTTGTCTGCATCTCCTGCTATCAGATAAGACAATTTCTTATTCTGTGTTTTTACTATATTTTTGCATTTTGTCCTGCACTTCTGTGGGGGCCTTCAGGGTCCCCTCCGGGGGCTTTTGCCCTCTCAGTTTAGTCCAGCCACTGTGTTTTGTACTTTTGCTTTTTCCAGTTTTTTTTCAGTGGCTGCTGTTTTGATTTTTTTACACCAGAGAACTAATTTAGGTGGAGGAGGTCGTGTGATCTCAGGTGATTTTGAAATTAGTAGAGTTGGTGTTTTTTCAGGGTTTTCTGAGATTGCAGTAAGTACCCTTCCTGTCCTTTTCTATTTAGATAGTTTGGGCCCCAGCGTTTGCTCATACTATTTTCTTTCTGTGTCAGTATTTCCTCTTGTCTAACCGCCATTACATGTTTGGGGGCTTTCTATTATCTTTGGGGTTCTGCTCCGGGGCAGATAGCTTTCCTATTTCTATCTTTAGGTGTAGTTAGTTTCTCAGGCTGTGACGAGGCGTCTAGGACCAACGTAGGAACGCTCCACGGCTGCCTCTAGTTGCGGTGGTTAGTCAGGGTACTGCAATCTCATAGATTCCAACTGCTCTGGTGTATTTCCTTTTTTTCCTGCACTCCTCAGCTACCGTAACATAACACTCATCAGTCTACAGGACTTGTTTCCAAAATGCATCAGGCCTTTGAATTTTACGCTGAGGACGCCAGAGAGGTTTTCTTCTGATCACTCTTCCACCTAGGCCATGTTTGTGCAGTTCTCTCTGAACAGTAGAACAATATACCACAACTCCAGAATCTGTTAAATCTTTCTGAAGGTCTTCTGCAGTCAACCGGGGTTCTGATTTGCCTCTCTAGCAATCTTAGCAGCTCTCAGTTAAATTGTGCTTGGTCTTCCAGACCTTATCTTGACCTCCACTGTTTCTGTTAACGGACATTTCGTAATTACATTTCGAACTGAGGTAGGGCAACTTCAAAACACTTCGCTATCTTCTTATAGCCTTCTCCTGCTTTGTGGGCCTTCACCATTTTCATTTTCAGAGTGTTAGGCAGCTACTTTGAAGAACCCATGGCTGATGTTTTTTGGCACAGGTTAGAAGAGGCTAATTAAGGTGTGAAACGTTGGTCAAAGTTATCTGAGCGCACAAATCTCCAAGGGTGCCCAAACTTTACTCATTTTCCTTATTTGTAATTTTTTAAATTAAAAAAATAACTATTTTTCTTTGTCTTAAATACAAAGGAAATGTGTCATCTTTAACTTTTGCCTCTTTAAAGATCATTTCATCTTCAATTTGCTGAATTGTTCACAACAACAGAATTTTGGACCCGGAGTGCCCAAACTTTTATATGCCACTGTATGCTATGGTTGCCTCTTACTAGATTGTTGACTCAAACATTGATGACACATTCTAAGGACTGGCCATAAATATGATCATCCTTGAGAAGTCCTTTGGTATTGTTATTCTCCATCTCTATAGTGCTATCACCTCTCTTTTAGTAGAAATTCTATCATTTACCATAAGTCTTACTCATTCAGTTCTCATATGGAGGACTTCAGAGTTTAGGAGAAGACTGGGATAATGTATGCAATGCCAGGTACATGCCAGGCAGTCATCCTCAGGGCTTGCTGGAGAGTCTGTTCTTTAATAAAGTGATAATCATGCTCTCTCAGTGATGCAATACTTCTGTACGGCTTCTATTAGAAGCTATAACAAAAAACGAATGATGCAGAGTGGAGACTGTTACAATTTCTTATAAAAGTGTTTCTGGTGGCGGCAAAAGCTAGAAATGATATTCTTTGTATCAAGTATCCAATTTCGGACAATATTCTGTAGAAGAATGTTTTATAAAACCTAAAGTCTCATGTTCAAAGCAGAGCCCGGTGCACATAGCATGTTTAGCAATTCATGTGTCACGATTCCACCACTGTTTCTTGGACGCAGTGACAGACAGCTCAGTTGTCCAATCTAGTGCATGGTGGTGCTGAGTTGTTTGTATTTTGATTGACAGCTCAGTCATCCAATCTAGTGTGGGGGCGTGCTGAGTTGCTAGTGTTTTGAGTGACAGCTCGGCCATCCAATCTGGAACTGGAAGGTTCTGAGCTTCCTTCAGGTGTTCTCTGTTCCACGTGATTGCCCAGCTACTTAACCGAGCTGTCAGTCACAGATGGCTGCCAGTTGTGGCTTTCAGCTCTTTGTGGCTTGTCCTCTGTGTCTTGTGCTTTGTTTTCTGACATTCTGACCTTTTGTTGCCAGACCCTGGATTTGCCTATTGACTACCCTTTTGCATTTCCCCTTTTGTCTTGACGCACTCTGACCTTGGAGTTCTGACACTGGACTGTGATCTGACTGCGCCTTTTGTCTTACCCCTTTGTATATGATGAGCTCTTTTGGTATCTGTCCCCGGACCTCTTGACTACCCAAGTCTCATGACTTGTTCGTGAGTATTGACTAGCATAACATTATGAAGCTAAATGCATGTAGACTGTACGTCAGGGCATGGAGCCAGTGTGGCAAAAGGGAGCCAGTACGATAGTGCATGGATGCTGTACTTCAGTTCATAGAATTTGTGTATTCCCATGCAATCACATTGTATGGGAGTTCATGAAGCCTCTATGGCAACACAGAGAGCCTTTATGGGAGTACTTGGAATGTGTACAGGCATGCATGGAGCATGTATGGTAGTGCACAGAGTCTGTGTCACGACGTATAACAGATATATTCTATGATAGTAACAAATATCTAAAGAGACAACACTCTATATTTCATATTATAGAAAATATCAACATGTATACGTAGAATCTGCCAGCAATGTCTTACCTGACAATATATCCAAAGTATTGTGGGTCTATACTGTGCACGTGAAACGCTGTCTCAGGATAGAGGTGGACCGGGTCTATGCTGACCCTGAACTGGGGACCTGACTAGTCCCTCTACCTGGAGGTACTGTTAATGGTACAGAGGTCCAGGCCGCCAGCGTAACCCTGTCTCCTGTAGATCCCTGACCACTGTAATCTAGTCCTGAGAAGGACCCTGATTACCACCACAGGGAATGGGCAGGCAACAGCTTACACACAGTCAAATACAAACGAGACAGACAGGGGGTAAAGAAAACACTGCCTTGCATACAAAACTTCCACTACAGAGGAACACAAAAGGTTAAGAAGATAAACAATAAGCGAGGAGAGGAAAAACCACAACAGGCACTCTTAGCTTAAGTCTTCTCAGAAACGATCCGCTCTGCTGGTCTGAATGAATGCTTTCACCGGCAACTTCCCTAGCAGACCAGCAGGTATATGAAGGAAGCTAATTAACAAAACATCAATCGCAGCTGGGCGAGGCTGGTCTGTCCAGCATCGAGAGAGAAAGAATTAACTCCCTCAGTGCTGAAAAACACCCAGCACCAGAAACTCAGCTGTGCAAAGTCAGGGTGTGCAATCGGACGATCTCCGCCGCGACACACCCGTGACAGTCTGTACAGCAGTGAACAGATTCTGTGTGGCAACTCAGTGATTCTGTATGGCAGTGCTTGGAGCTGGAACGGTCATGAGTTCAGCCTATACATTAGTGCAAGAAGCCTGTGTATGGCAACACAAGGAGCCTGCATCACAGTGCATGAAACCTGCATGGCAGTGCAGTCTGTACGGAAAGAGTATGGAGCCTGTATAACAATGCATGGATCTTGTATGGCTATAGGTGGAGTCTGTACATCAGTTCAAAGAGCCTAAATGGTAACTCAAGGTGTCTGTATAGTGGACTGAGCTTATATGGCAACGTATAAAGCCATTACTGCAGTGCATGGAGCCTATACGACAGTGTAAGGAACTTTCTCACAATTCAAGTAACTGGTATGGCAGTGTGTAGAGCCTGTACCGTAATGTATAAAGTCTGTATGGTGATGCGCGAAGGCTGTATGGCAATGTGAAGAGCTTGTATGGCAGTTTGTAGAGCCTGTATGGCAATGTGTTGTGTAGAGCCTGTATAATAGTGGATGAAGCGTGTGTGATGGTGCACGAAGGCTGTATGGCAGTGTGTATAGCCTGTATGGCAGTGTGTAGAGTGTAGAGCCAGTATGGCAGTGTGTAGAGTCAGTATGGCAGTATAGTTAGCCTGTATGGCAGTGTGTATAGTCAGTTTGGCAGTGTAATGAGCCTGTATGGCAGTGTAATGAGCCTGTATAGCAGTGTATAGAGCCAGTATGGCAGTGTAATGAGCCTGTATGGCAGTGCGTAGAGCCTGTATGGCAGTGTAATGAGCCTGTATGGCATTGTAATGAGCAAGTATGGCAGTGTGTAGAGCCTGTATGGCAGTGTAGTGAGCCTGTATGGCAGTGTAATAAGCCTGTATGGCAGTGTAGTGAGCCTGTATGGCAGTGTAATGAGCCTGTATGGCAGTGTAATGAGCCTGTATGGCAGTGTAGTGAGCCTGTATGGCAGTATAATGAGCCTGTATGGCAGTGTAGTGACCCTGTATGGCAGTGTGTAGAGAGAGCCTGTATGGCAGTGTAATGAGCCTGTATGGCAGTGTGTAGAGCCTGTATGGCATTGTGTAGAGCCTGTATGGCAGTGTAATGAGCCTGTATGGCAGTCTGTAAAGCCTGTATGGCAGTGTAATGAGCTTGTATGGCAGTGTAATGAGCCTGTATGGCAGTGTAATGAGCCTGTATGGCAGTGTGTAAAGCCTGTATGGCAGTATGTAAAGCTTGTATGGCAGTGTGTAGAGCCTGTATGGCAGTGTAATAAGCCTGTATGGCAGTGTGTAGAGGCTACATGGCACTGTAGAGCCTGTATGGCAGTGTAATGAGCCTGTATGGCAGTGTGTAAAGCCTGTATGGCAGTGCGTAAAGCCTGTATGGCAGTGTGTAGAGCCTGTATGGCAGTGTAATGAGCCTGTATGGCAGGGTAATGAGCTTGTATGGCAGTGTGTAAAGCCTGTATGGCAGTGCGTAAAGCCTGTATGGCAGTGTGTAGAGCCTGTATGGCAGTGTAATGAGCCTGTATGGTAGTGTGTAGAGGCTAGATGGCACTGTAGAGCCTGTATGGCAGTGTACAGTCATGGCCAAAAGTTTTGAGAATGACACAAATATTATATTTTCACATGATCTGCTGCCCTGTGGTTTTTATGTGTGTTTGACAGATGTTTTTATCACAGAAAGAAATATAATAATTGCAAACATATGAGTAACAAAAGCTTATATTGACAGTTAGATTGAGTTAATGCAGCAAGTCAATATTTACAGTGTTGACCCTTCTTCTTCAGGACCTCTGCAATTCTCCCTGGCATGCTCTCAATCAACTTCTGGACCAAATCCTGACTGATAGCAGTCCATTCTTGCACAATCAATGCTTTCATTTTGTCAGAATTTTTAGGTTTTTGTTTGTCCACCCGTCTCTTGATGATTGACCACAAGTTCTCAATGGGATTAAGATCTGGGGAGTTTCCAGGCCATGGACCCAAAATCTCTATGTTTTGTTCCCTGAGCCATTTAGTTATCACATTTGCTTTATGGCAAGGTGCTCCATCATGCTGGAAAAGGCATTGTTGATCACCAAACTGCTCTTGGAGGGTTGGGAGAAGTTGCTCTTGGAGGACTTTCTGGTACCATTCTTTATTCATGGCTGTGTTTATAGGCAAGACTGTGAGAGAGCCGATTCCCTTGGCTGAGAAGCAACCCCACACATGAATGGTTTCAGGATGCTTAACAGTTGGCATGAGACAAGACTGGTGGTAGCGCTCACCTTGTCTTCTCCGAATGAGGCGTTTTCCTGATGTCCCAAACAATCGAAAAGGGGATTCATCAGAGAAAATAACTTTACCCCAGTCCTCAGCAGTCCACTGCCTGTACCTTTTGCAGAATATCAGTCTGTCCATGATGTTTTTTCTGGAGAGAAGTGGCTTCTTTGCTGCCCTCCTTGAGACCAGGCCTTGCTCCAAGAGTCTCCGCCTCACAGTGCGTGCAGATGCACTCACACCTGCCTGCTGCCATTCCTGAGCAAGCTCTGCACTGCTGGTAGCCCGATCCCGCAGCTGAAACACTTTTAAGAGACGGTCCTGGCGCTTGCTGGTCTTTCTTGGGCGCCCTGAAGTCTTTTTGGCAACAATGGAACCTCTCTCCTTGAAGTTCTTGATGATGCAATAGATTGTTGACTGAGGTGCAATCTTTCTAGCTGTGATACTCTTCCCTGTTAGGCCATTTTTGTGCATTGCAATGATGACTGCACGTATTTCTTTAGAGATAACCATGGTTAACAGAAGAGAAACAATGATGCCAAGCACCAGCCTCCTTTTAAAGTGTCCAGTGATGTCATTCTTACTTAATCATGACAGATTGATCTCCAGCCATGTCCTCATCAACACCCACACCTGTGTTAATGGAGCAATCACTGAAAAGAGGTTAGCTGGTCCTTTTAAGGCAGGGCTGCAATGATGTTGAAATGTGTTTTGGGGGATAAAGTTCATTTTCTAGCCAAATATTGACTTTGCAAGTAATTGCTGTTAAGCTGATCACTCTTTATAACATTCTGGAGTATATGCAAATTGCCATTAGAAAAAGTGAAGCAGTAGACTTTGTAAAAATTAATATTTGTGTCATTCTCAAAACTTTTGGCCATGACTGTAATGAGCCTGTATGGCAGTGTGTAAAGCCTGTATGGCAGTGCGTAAAGCCTGTATGGCAGTGTGTAGAGACTGTATGGCAGTGTAATGAGCCTGTATGGCAGTGTGTAGAGCCTGTATGGCAGTGTGTAGAGCCTATATGGCACTGTAGAGCCTGTATGGCACTGTAGAGCCTGTATGGCAGTGTGTAAAGCCTGTATGGCAGTGCGTAAAGCCTGTATGGCAGTGTGTAGAGCCTGTATGGCAGTGTAATGAGCCTGTATGGCAGTGTGTAGAGCCTATATGGCACTGTAGAGCCTGTATGGCAGTGTAATGAGCCTGTATGGTAGTGTGTAGAGCCTGTATGGCAGTGTAATGTGTAATGAGCCTGTATGGTAGTGTGTAGAGCCTGTATGGCAGTGTAATGAGCCTGTACAGTAGTGGATAAAGCCTGTATGATGGTGCACAAAGGCTGTATTGGTTGGAAGTATGATTATGCTCCATCAGGCTTGATAAGTGTGGAGGTATTTTCTTCTAGAAGCAATGCTATTAAAATTGGAATTTCTCTGTTTATACAAGGCATTTATACAAGGCCCTATCAGCTCTGAGAGAATAATCCACCTAACTTCTCCATTGAAGCTAACTAGAAGTTTGCAGTAGACTATGCTCCGTCTGCTGATTTGCTAGAGCAATGATTTGATGAGGTCAGTTATAATCTGTTTTTTTAGGCAACTTTCACACTTCAGGCTTTTTGTGTCAGGCGCGATCCGTCCTATGCCTGACAGGACGGATCCGGCGCTGATTTTAAAAAACTGATGCAACTGATCAGTTTTCTTGCCGGATCCGTCCTGACCTTTTCAACCCGGAAAGAGAAAATTTTCCATGTTGAAAATGCAGGCATCAATAGAGAGAGAGAGAGAGAGAAAAGAGAGAGAGAAAACACTGGTCTGGCCCCATAGGTTTGCATTGTTTCCGGCCGCCTGAAGTGCCGATTCAGGCACTATCAGGCGGCTTCGGAAAAAAAAAAAACGTTGCAGCCAGCGTCTTGTCCGGCCGCCGGAATGTACATTTCCGACGGATCCGGCCAAAAACAGATGCAACGCAGTGACATCAGGCGCGATCCGGCGCTAATGTAAGTCAATGCTAAAAAAACGCATCCGGTATCGGATGCAGTTTTTTAAAAACACGCCGGATCGCGCCTGATACAAAAAGCCTGAAGTGTGAAAGTAGCCTTACCTGACTTTCCTTCAGGGATGATTCTCTGATGAGACCATACAAGTGATCTGTATATGATGTATTTTCTCACACATATGTTGTACCGTACACCTAGGAAGTAGAACTTGCAGAACTAAACTTCGCCTAGACCAGTGTTTCTCAACTCCAGTCCTCAGGACCCACCAACAGGTCATGTTTTCAGGATTTCCTTAGTATTGCACAGGTGATAATTTTATCACCTGCTAAAGCATTCATTCCATCACCTTTGCAATACTAAGGAAATCCTGAAAACATGACCTGTTGGTGGGTCCTGAGGACTGGAGTTGAGAAACACTGGCCTAGACTGAAGTTGGGTGAGAAAATGCCATTGCTGTTGAAAACCATCGCTACGTTTACATCTTCATAGGGGAGACCATGGGGAAATAATCTCCTTCACCAGGCTATACAGTCATGGCCAAAAGTTTTGAGAATGACACAAATATTAATTTTTACAAAGTCTACTGCTTCACTTTTTCTAATGGCAATTTGCATATACTCCAGAATGTTATAAAGAGTGATCAGCTTAACAGCAATTACTTGCAAAGTCAATATTTGGCTAGAAAATGAACTTTATCCCCAAAACACATTTCAACATCATTGCAGCCCTGCTTAAAAGGACCAGCTAACCTCTTTTCAGTGATTGCTCCATTAACACAGGTGTGGGTGTTGATGAGGACATGGCTGGAGATCAATCTGTCATGATTAAGTAAGAATGACATCACTGGACACTTTAAAAGGAGGCTGGTGCTTGGCATCATTGTTTCTCTTCTGTTAACCATGGTTATCTCTAAAGAAACACGTGCAGTCATCATTGCAATGCACAAAAATGGCCTAACAGGGAAGAGTATCACAGCTAGAAAGATTGCACCTCAGTCAACAATCTATTGCATCATCAAGAACTTCAAGGAGAGAGGTTCCATTGTTGCCAAAAAGGCTTCAGGGCGCCCAAGAAAGACCAGCAAGCGCCAGGACCGTCTCTTAAAAGTGTTTCAGCTGCGGGATCGGGCTACCAGCAGTGCAGAGCTTGCTCAGGAATGGCAGCAGGCAGGTGTGAGTGCATCTGCACGCACTGTGAGGCGGAGACTCTTGGAGCAAGGCCTGGTGTAACGGGTCTGGGAGGCGGAACCTCTGAGCTTTATTATACACGGAGGCTTTCCTTGTAAAGGAGCGGGTGGCGCCCGGGGAGACGGACAGGAAGTCACTGCAAGTGACGGGGCAGTCTCTGGACAGACAGGTGGGAGGTCACGGCAAGTGACCGGGGCAGTCTCTGGATAGACAGGCGGGTAGTCACGGCAAGTGACCGGGGCAGTCTCTGGGTAGACAGGCAGGTAGTCACGGCAAGTGACCGGGGCAGTCTCTGGATAAACAGGCGGGTAGTCACGGCAAGTGACCGGGGCAGTCTCTGGGTAGACAGGCAGGTAGTCACGGCAAGTGACCGGGGCAGTCTCTGGGTAGACAGGCAGGAAGTCACGGCAAGTGACCGGGGCAGTCTCTGGATAAACAGGCAGGCAAGGGGCCGGGCAGTCTCTGAATGGACAGGTATATACGACCTGAGACGGTGGAGCCTCCCGGTAGGCTAGCAGGCAGATGACAGATGAGCGCCCCCAAGTGAGCAGGCGAGAGTCTCTGGAATAGCCGATGGACACCGCGGGTGATGGCCGAACCTCCAGGTAGGCTTGCAGGCAGATGGCAGATGAGCGCCCCCAAGTGAGCAGGCGAGAATCTCTGGAACAGCCGATGAACACCGCAGGTGATGGCCGAACCTCCAGGTAGGCTTGCAGGCAGATGAGCGCCCCCAAGTGAGCAGGCGAGAGTCTCTGGAATTGCCGATGGTCACCGCATGTGACGGCCGAACCTCCAGGCAGGCTTGCGGGCAGGTAGCAGACAGCAGACTGGCAGGAAACAGGCAGGTAACTGGTAACGGACCCTGAGGCTGAAGCAGAGTAAACAGTGCAACAACAACATTGATCGGGCACCTCCATTAAGGAGGAAGTACTTTATATAGGGTGGAGTCCTCCGGCATTGGCCGGGGACCTTTTTTGAAAGATGCGCGCGGCCCCTTTAAGAGCGGGGGCGTGCACGCGCGCGCGTCCTAAGCCCAGTGGCAGGGAAGGAGCGCGCAGCCCCAGCAGGGCGGAAGGAGGACGCTGTGTGAGGGTAAGGGGAGCGACGTCCCTGCCTGGCAGAGGACGCTGGCGCAGGGAACAGCGTCCCTGCCTGGCAGAGGACGCCGGCGCTACAGTACCCCCCCCTTTAGGCCCCCCCTTTTTTAGGCCAGAAAGAAATTTAGCTAAGATGAGAGGGGCATGGATGTTCTCCCGAGGCTCCCACGTTCTCTCCTCAGGACCAAACCCCTTCCAATCCACCAGAAAATAGGTCTTTCTTCCTACCCTTTTGGTGGCCAGAATGTTCTCTACCTCAAATTCGTCTTCAGCAGACACTGGAGCAGGAGGTGTACCTGTAGACTTGACAAAAGAGTTAAGTACCACCGGTTTGAGGAGAGATACATGGAAGGAGTTAGGAATCCGCAAATTGGCCGGGAGTTTCAATTTATAGGACACCGGGTTGATCTGACTGATGATCTCAAAAGGACCGATGAACCGAGGGCCTAACTTGTAGGAACGAATCTTGAGCCGGACATACTTGGACGAAAGCCAGACCTTATCCCCCGGACGGAATTTAGGAGGATCCAGACGTTTTTTGTCAGCTTGTTTCTTCATGCGCTCGGATGACAGAATGAGTGCGGACCGGGTACTCTCCCATATGGAGGAAAATTCGTTAACCAGAGATTCCGCAGCTGGATTGTCCACAGAGATGGAGACAGGAACAGGGATCCGAGGGTGTTGACCGAAGACTACAAAAAACGGAGATTTGGAGGAAGATTCGCTCTCGTGATTGTTATAAGAGAATTCGGCCCAAGGCAGGAGATCCACCCAGTCAGAATGGTGGGCATTAACGAAGTGTCGGAGATAACTGGTCAGATTCTGATTGATTCGCTCGACTTGTCCATTGGACTGTGGGTGGTAAGCGGAGGAGAAATCCAAGGTGACGTCTAGCAACTTACAAGTGGCTCTCCAGAAACGTGAGGTGAACTGTACCCCACGATCCGACACAATGTGACGAGGCAGACCATGAAGACGGAAGATGTGGCGGATAAAGTCTTTAGCCAACTCGGGTGCAGACGGAAGCCCTGGCAGGGGAATGAAGTGAGCCATCTTGGAAAATCGGTCAACGACCACCCAAATGACCGTACAACCGGCAGAGACGGGCAGATCTGTTATGAAGTCCATGGCTATATGCTGCCAGGGGGCAGCGGGTACAGGAAGCGGAAGAAGACGGCCGGCAGGCAGGTGTCTTGGAACTTTGTTGCGGGCACAGGAGACACAGGCAGAAACAAAGTCTATTACGTCCTTGTGCAGGGTAGGCCACCAGTAATGCCGAGTAATGAGCTGGAGGGTCTTTTCTGACCAGCGTGGCCAGCTAGTTTAGACGAATGACCCCAGTGTAGGATTCTCTCCCGATCGGTTACCGATACGAACGTCTTACCAGGAGGGAGACGATTTAAACTCACGGGAGCCACCTGCATCACTCTGGCGGGATCGATGATATGTTTAGGTTCCTCCTCGAGATCCGACACCAGGAAGGACCGGGACAAGGCGTCCGCCTTGATGTTCTTGTCGGCCGGGCGAAAATGTAAGAGAAAATCAAAGCGGGCAAAAAGCAAGGACCACCGGGCCTGGCGAGGGTTAAGTCTCTGGGCATGCTGGAGGTAAGCCAGATTTTTGTGGTCAGTGTAAATGATTACCGGATGAAGAGCCCCCTCGAGTAGGTAACACCACTCCTCCAATGCCAGCTTGATGGCCAATAACTCTCGGTCTCCTATGGAGTAATTGCGCTCTGAAGAGGAGAAGAGTTTGGAGAAGAAGCCGCAAGATACCATCCTCCCGGATGAAGATTTTTGAGTAAGTACCGCTCCGGCTCCAGAAGAGGAAGCGTCCACCTCCAGGAAGAACTGCTTGTTGCCGTCCGGGCGATGCAGCACTGGAGCGGAAGAGAAGGCCTGTTTTAAAGAAAGAAAGGCCTCCTCTGCTTCGGGCGTCCACTGTTTGGGATTAGCATCCTTGCGGGTGAGCGCTTAGATTGGAGCCATCCGGGAAGAGAAGTGCGGTATAAAAAGGCGGTAATAATTGGCGAATCCCAGGAACCGCTGAATGGCCTTCAACCCCTCCGGTCGGGGCCATTTCTCGATGGCAGACAGTTTCTCCGGATCCATTCGTAGGCCTGTCTGAGAAATGATGTAGCCCAAAAACGGAAGCGAGGTCTGCTCAAAGAGGCATTTCTCATATTTGGCGTAGAGGTGATTCTGCCTGAGCCTGAGCAGAACCTGACGAACATCCCTCCGGTGAGACTGGAGATCCGGAGAGAAGACCAAGATGTCGTCTAGGTACACCACAACGCAGGAGTAGAGAAGGTCCCGGAAGATGTCATTGACCAACTCCTGAAAGACTGCTGGAGCATTACAGAGACCAAAGGGCATCACCAAATACTCGTAGTGGCCGTCCCGGGTGTTGAATGCCGTCTTCCATTCATCTCCCCGACGGATACGGACTAGGTTATATGCCCCACGAAGATCCAGTTTGGTGAAGATTCTAGCCCCCCTCAGACGATCAAACAATTCTGGAATGAGCGGAAGAGGGTACTTATTCTTCACCGTGATCAAATTTAGGCCTCTGTAGTCAATACAGGGACGGAGAGAGCCGTCTTTCTTTTTTACGAAGAAGAAACCTGCTCCCGCTGGGGAGGTGGATTTCCGGATGAATCCCTTGGCCAAATTCTCCTCGATATATTCGGACATCGACCTGGTCTCAGCAGCAGACAATGGGTAAATACGCCCACGGGGAGGCGTAGTACCGTGTAGCAGGTCGATCGGGCAATCATACGGTCTGTGAGGGGGTAATGTCTCTGCTTCCTTTTTATTAAAGACATCAGCGAATGACCAATATGGAATCGGGAGCCCTGGTAGATTAGTTGGTGTAGGAGAAGGATGGACGGGATGAACAGGAACCAAACACGTTTTATGACAGTCCTGTCCCCAGCGAAGGATCTCTCCAGTCTGCCAGTCGAGCACGGGTGCATGCTTTTGGAGCCAAGGCAGACCTAGTAAGAAAGCGTGAGAGAGTCCAGGCAGAACATGAAACGAGATGCTCTCAGAATGCAACATTCCCACCTGCAGGGTTATGGCTTCAGTGATAAGTTGGATGGGACGTGGTAGGAGACCCCCATCCACAGCAGCAACAGATACTGGTTCAACCAGAGGTTTGGTAGGAATGCGATATTTTTCTACTAGAGCCTGTGAAACAAGATTCCCGGCTGCTCCAGAATCAAGTTGGGCTAGTTCGAAATAACGGTTCTCACCGAGGAGAATTGAGACTGACAGCAGCAGAGATGAAGAGGATTTATTTTTGTCTAGGTGGACCTCTCCGAGCGAACCTAGACACAGGCGTTTCCCGACCTCTCTGGGCAGGTACGGATCCGGTGCTCCTTACTGCCACAGTAGAAGCAACTCCCCTCGGCACGACGTAAGTCCTGACGGGCTTTGACCATCTTGGTCTGGTCGACTTGCATAGGCTCAGAAGAGTGTACCTGAGGAGAAACGGAAGGAGTTACAGGTCTCTGAAAAGAAGGAGCTAGACGAGGAAACCTTCTCTCACGGGTGACCTCTTTAGCGCGCTCCTGGAACCGTAGATCAATTCGATTGGCAAGAGTTATTAGGTCATCGAGAGAGGTTGGAATGTCCCGACCGGCAAGTTCATCTTTAATACGGCCGGACAGACCCTCCCAGAAGACAGATATCAGAGCGTCATTATCCCAAGCCAGCTCCGAGGCAAGGGTACGGAACCGTATGGCATATTGACCCACGGTGAGACTTCCCTGACGGAGACGCAGCAGAGATGATGCAGAGGAGGTCTTCCGTCCAGGTTCGTCGAATACCTTCCGGAAGGCTGAGAGAAAAGCAGACAGGTCAGACACCAGAGAATCTTCTCTCTCCCAAAGAGGATTTAGCCAGGCCAGGGCCTCTCCGGTGAGATGGGACATGATGAAGGCAATTTTGGCCCGGTCGGAGTTAAACTGGTGTGCCAGGAGTTCAAAATGCAGGGTGCACTGGTTAATGAAACCCCGAGCCAGAGCAGGGTCGCCTCCAAACCGAGGAGGAGCTGAAAGTCGAGGTCCAGGAACGGAAACCACGGAATTGGTAAGCAGCGGAACTGCCGGATTGCGAGTCATGGCGCCCGCGGTGGTTGCTGGTGAAGTAGTCAGGGTGTCCAGGCGGGAATTAACATTCCGCAGGTGACCCAGGATGGACTCCTGTTGAGACCTCTGACGAGACAGTTCATGACACAGGTCAGAGAGCGAGGGAGTTTGGGTGCCACCGGGTTCCATGGCCCGAGCAAACTGTAACGGGTCTGGGAGGCGGAACCTCTGAGCTTTATTATACAAGGAGGCTTTCCTTGTAAAGGAGCGGGTGGCGCCCGGGTAGACGGACAGGAAGTCATTGCAAGTGACGGGGGCAGTCTCTGGACAGACAGGTGGGAGGTCACGGCAAGTGACCGGGGCAGTCTCTGGATAGACAGGCGGGTAGTCACGGCAAGTGACCGGGGCAGTCTCTGGGTAGACAGGCAGGTAGTCACGGCAAGTGACCGGTGCAGTCTCTGGATAAACAGGCGGGTAGTCACGGCAAGTGACCGGGGCAGTCTCTGGGTAGACAGGCAGGTAGTCACGGCAAGTGACCGGGGCAGTCTCTGGGTAGACAGGCAGGAAGTCACGGCAAGTGACCGGGGCAGTCTCTGGATAAACAGGCAGGCAAGGGGCCGGGGCAGTCTCTGAATGGACAGGTATATACGACCTGAGACGGTGGAGCCTCCCGGTAGGCTAGCAGGCAGATGACAGATGAGCGCCCCCAAGTGAGCAGGCGAGAGTCTCTGGAATAGCCGATGGACACCGCGGGTGATGGCCGAACCTCCAGGTAGGCTTGCAGGCAGATGGCAGATGAGCGCCCCCAAGTGAGCAGGCGAGAGTCTCTGGAACAGCCGATGAACACCGCAGGTGATGGCCGAACCTCCAGGTAGGCTTGCAGGCAGATGGCAGATGAGCGCCCCCAAGTGAGCAGGCGAGAGTCTCTGGAATTGCTGATGGTCACCGCATGTGACGGCCGAACCTCCAGGCAGGCTTGCGGGCAGGTAGCAGACAGCAGACTGGCAGGAAACAGGCAGGTAACTGGTAACGGACCCTGAGGGCTGAAGCAGAGTAAACAGTGCAACAACAACATTGATCGGGCACCTCCATTAAGGAGGAAGTACTTTATATAGGGTGGAGTCCTCCGGCATTGGCCGGGGACATTTTTTGAAAGATGCGCGCGGCCCCTTTAAGAGCGGGGGCGTGCACGCGCGCGCGCCCTAAGCCCAGTGGCAGGGAAGGAGCGCGCAGCCCCAGCAGGGCGGAAGGAGGACGCTGTGTGAGGGTAAGGGGAGCGACGTCCCTGCCTGGCAGAGGACGCTGGCGCAGGGGAACAGCGTCCCTGCCTGGCAGAGGACGCCGGCGCTACACCTGGTCTCAAGGAGGGCAGCAAAGAAGCCACTTCTCTCCAGAAAAAACATCATGGACAGACTGTTATTCTGCAAAAGGTACAGGCAGTGGACTGCTGAGGACTGGGGTAAAGTTATTTTCTCTGATGAATCCCCTTTTCGATTGTTTGGGACATCAGGAAAATGCCTCATTCGGAGAAGACAAGGTGAGCGCTACCACCAGTCTTGTCTCATGCCAACTGTTAAGCATCCTGAAACCATTCATGTGTGGGGTTGCTTCTCAGCCAAGGAATCTGCTCTCTCACAGTCTTGCCTATAAACACAGCCATGAATAAAGAATGGTACCAGAAAGTCCTCCAAGAGCAACTTCTCCCAACCCTCCAAGAGCAGTTTGGTGATCAACAATGCCTTTTCCAGCATGATGGAGCACCTTGCCATAAAGCAAATGTGATAACTAAATGGCTCAGGGAACAAAACATAGAGATTTTGGGTCCATGGCCTGGAAACTCCCCAGATCTTAATCCCATTGAGAACTTGTGGTCAATCATCAAGAGACGGGTGGACAAACAAAAACCTAAAAATTCTGACAAAATGAAAGCATTGATTGTGCAAGAATGGACTGCTATCAGTCAGGATTTGGTCCAGAAGTTGATTGAGAGCATGCCAGGGAGAATTGCAGAGGTCCTGAAGAAGAAGGGTCAACACTGCAAATATTGACTTGCTGCATTAACTCAATCTAACTGTCAATATAAGCTTTTGTTACTCATATGTTTGCAATTATTATATTTCTTTCTGTGATAAAAACATCTGTCAAACACACATAAAAACCACAGGGCAGCAGATCATGTGAAAATATAATATTTGTGTCATTCTCAAAACTTTTGGCCATGACTGTAGTCTGCAGGACATTGCTGCTTACCTCCTCGGATAAAGGGAAGAAGTGTAGAAAAAGCTGATTTGCTATTTTTTCCGGGTTGAGCAACTGTTGAAGTACAGCGTAGAGCGCAGATTAAACACAATCCCTTTGATGGATTTAACTTACATATTAAATCCAATACTAATGTTGGAGGATGAAGGAGAAAAAAAATCAGTGCTAAGCAAAATGAAATCTGCTCTGTAGTGGAACTCATTTCATGTCTATAAAAGCCTACTTTATTAGCGCTGTATTTCTAATATCCAAAACGCCTCACTAAAAAGTAATCTGATTAATTAAATGGGTTTTTGACTTTTATGTAAATTATTGTAAAATGAAAAGTTCTGCAACTCTATTTTTTTGCCCAATTTTATAATGTTACAGGGTGTAAGGATACTTACAAAAAGAAACAAGCCATACTAGCCACCATAATCTGTCCCCCACTCCAGACCTGCTGATCCAACAGCCTGGGCTAGATGGAAATCGTGACATCGCGATTACCAGTGACCTGACCGCTGAAGCCAGCTCATCATTGATCAGTTTAAATTGGTTGTCCAGCCTTTAAACATTGATGGCTTATCCTCACACGTTATTTTGTGATCTATACAGCCTGGATTATTATAAACTGGACTGTTTCCTACCATGTGTCAGTACTTAAAGGGAATCTGTCACCCTAAATTGGTGGGATATTTATATGATGGCAGTCAGGTCAGATGGGCGGTGTTTTGGGTACTTGCCTTAACATGTTGTTCGCCGCTGTCTCCATTATTTCTGGGAATTGTAGTTGTTGCCCTACATATAATGCGCCTGCGCATTGCAATCTTGAATTGCGCACGCGCAGTATGCTTTGCCTGCAGATTGCAATGCGCAGGCGCGTTATATGGAGGGCAACGACTACAATTCCCAGAAATAATGGAGACAGCAGCGAACAACATGTTAAGGCAAGTACCCAAAACACCCCCCATCTGACCTGACTGCCATCATTTAAATATCCCGCCAATTTAGGGTGACAGATTCCCTTTAAAATGTATCACATAGGCTTTGTACGTATGGCGTCCAGTAGCTTGCTTCTTCGATGGCAGGCCAATCCAGTCACAAGATTGCTGCCGCCAATCGTCAGTCTCTGACATCAGCAGTCAGGTGTCTGAAGAGCGGTGATATGGCTTCTGTTACCGGTGCTGACCACCTAACACCGCCTGTGCAGGATCCACAATAATGATTATGGCCCATTTTGTTAGCTTACCCCATCCATGCCACTAGTAATTTTATGAAGACTCCTATACTTCCTATACTCTTGTCACTGAGTCTTACGATTGTTGCAGGGACCTTTTTGACAGGTTGCAAGAATTTCAGCGAGAGAAAAGTTGTGCATAACTAAACTCAGGTCAGACCTAGCTATGACTGGAGATTAGTCCCTAAATTACAGGCATTTCTAGTAGTGATGAGCGCACATTTTCAGATAATATTTTATCCGAGCATGCTTGGGTGTTATCCGAGCATCTGGGAGTGCTTGTATATTATGTTCTGGTCCCCGCAGCTGCATAAGACTTTATCCAAGCGCGTTCACTCATCACTAATTTCTAGTCATTCCTAGTAGACATACACATTGGCCCACATTAATTTATCAGTTTTTATGATTTTTTTTTGTCATAAAGTATACTGATAAAAGTCATCGATGGTAGATATGATTTACTAGTGTGTAGGTGGTTTGCATATTTTTAAGCCAGACTATAGAGCATATTGTGGTGCAAATAGTTGATTCTTATTTCATTTTCTAATTTTTTTGCACAGAACAAAATACACCAAATTTATTAAGAGTTGTGCTCTCCAAAGAACGTTTTATATTTTTTGACTAGGCTCCACAATTATTATACAGTCATAGCCGAAAGTGTTGGCACCCTTGAACTTGTTCCAGAAAATGAAGTATTTAAGTATTTCTCCCAGAAAACTATTGCAATTACACATGTTTTGTTGTACATGTTTAATTCCTTTGGGTGTAGTGGAACAACACAAAACAACAGAACAAAAAAGGCAAATTGGACATCATTTCACACAAAACACCAAAAATGGACTGGACAATATTGTTGGCATCTTTCCAAAATTGTGGGTATACAACTTTGTTTCAAGCATGTGATCTCCTTCAAACTCACCTGTGGCAAGTAACAGGTGTGGGCAATATGAAAATCACACAGGAAACTAGATAAAAAGAAAAGTTCACTCAATCTTTGCTTTGTGTGTCTGTGTGTGCTACATTAAGCATGGAGAACAGAAAGAGGAGAAGAAAACTGTCTGAGGACAAGAGAACCACAGTTGTTGAAAAATATTAACAATCTCAAAGTTACAAGTCCATCTCCAGACATCTTGATGTTCATTTCTCCATGTGCGCAACATATTCAAGAAGTTTACAGCCCATGGTTCTGTAGCTAATCTCCCTGGACGTGGACAGCAGAAGAAAATTGCTGAAAAGTTGCAACGCAGGCTAGTCCAGATAGTGGATAAGCAGCCCCAATCAAGTTCCGAAGAATTCAAGCTGTCCTTCAGACTCAGGGTGCATTAGTGTCAGCGCAAATTATCCATCGACATTTGATATAAATAAAACGCTATGGCAGGAGAACCAAGGGGACTCCACTGCTGACACAGAGACATAAAAAGCTATATTGCTGTTTGCCAAAATGTACATGAGTAAGCCAGAATCCTTCTGACAAAGCATCTTGTAGACAGATGAGACAAAGATAGAGATTTTTGATAAAGCACATCATTCTACCATTTACCGAAAACGGAATGAGGCCTACAAAGAAAAGAACAGAGTAGCTATAGTCAAATATGGTGGAGGTTTAAAGATCTTTTGGGGTTGTTTTGGTGGCACTGGCACTGGGTGCCTTGACTGTGTGCAAGGCATCATAAAATCTGAAGATTACCTATGGATTTTGGGTCACAATTTAGTACCCAGGGTCAGAAAGCTGGGTTTGCATCCTAGGTCATAGGTCTTCCAGCAGGACAATGACCCCCAAACATACTTCAAGAAGCACAGAGAAATGGATGGAAAGAAAGTGTTGGAGAGTTCTGAAGTGGCCAGCAATGTGTCCGAATCTAAATCCCATTGAGCACCTGTGGAGAGATCTTAAAATTTCTGTTGCGAGAAGGTGTCTTTAAATATGAGAGACCTAGAGCAATTTCCAGAAGCAGAATGGTCCAAAATTCCAGTTTAGTGGTGTAAGAAGTTTGTTGATGGCTATAGGAAGTGATTGATTGCAGTTATTTATTTTAATGGGTGTGCAACAAAATATTAAAGCGAACCTGTCATCAAGATTTTTCTAAAACTACAGGCGTTGGCGCCATTATACTGATTAAAATGATAGAAGAAATCTGTCTTGTGAATGTTGCTTAATCTTCAGTCAATGAGATTCTCGTGCTTTGGTGCGGGACCGTGGCGTTGCCTGCGCAATAGCATCTATCTGCAAGTGATGCTCTTAATCTGTGCAAGCCCCACCCACTCGCTCCTGTCATTTAAGCCCACAAGGATTAAGATGAGGCAGGAGCCCCATATAAATACCCCCTCACAGGCTGCAACTGCAAAGAAAGATTAAACAACAACCACAAGACGGATTTCTTCAGCCCAGGTATAATTTTAATCAGTATAACGGCGCCAACCTGACACTGTCTGTAGTTTACTTAGCAAAATCTTGATGACAGGTTCGCTTTAATTTAAGGGTGCCAGTAATTTTGTCCGGCCCATTTTTGGGGTTTTGTGTCTCACACAGCCAAACCAGATCTCCGCTTTGCACTGACGAGGGCTGAACCCCGAAACACAGTGTCTGCAAATTGAGATTCTGGTTTGGCTATTATCCTAGGTCATGTGATAAGGCTCGTTAAAGGGTCGACATTGACTTGTAGGATTGCTACCTTCCAAAAGGTGGCACTAGAGTTCTAGCTCTCTTCCTCTCTGAAGAGACAATTTGCATAATTAGCATATTTCCCAGAGGAGCATTGCGGCTTTAAGTCTCCTCATCTGCATGCTTAGCATGTTGATCTCCGCAAGGAGTGACGATATTTCTTGGACAATGGTCTGACGCCTCTCACACAGCCAAACCAGATCTCCGCTTTGCACTGACGAGGGGCTGAACCCCGAAACACAGTGTCTGCAAATTGAGATTCTGGTTTGGATATTATCCTAGGTCATGTGATAAGGCTCGTTAAAGGGTCGACATTGACTTGTAGGATTGCTACCTTCCAAAAGGTGGCACTAGAGTTCTAGCTCTCTTCCTCTCTGAAGAGACAATTTGCATAATTAGCATATTTCCCAGAGGAGCATTGCGGCTTTAAGTCTCCTCATCTGCATGCTTAGCATGTTGATCTCCGCAAGGAGTGACGATATTTCTTGGACAATGGTCTGACGCCTCTCACACAGCCAAACCAGATCTCCGCTTTGCACTGACGAGGGGCTGAACCCCGAAACACAGTGTCTGCAAATTGAGATTCTGGTTTGGCTATTATCCTAGGTCATGTGATAAGGCTCGTTAAAGGGTCGACATTGACTTGTAGGATTGCTACCTTCCAAAAGGTGGCACTAGAGTTCTAGCTCTCTTCCTCTCTGAAGAGACAATTTGCATAATTAGCATATTTCCCAGAGGAGCATTGCGGCTTTAAGTCTCCTCATCTGCATGCTTAGCATGTTGATCTCCGCAAGGAGTGACGATATTTCTTGGACATTGGGGTTTTGTGTGAAATTTTCCTTTTTTCCCTGTTTTTTTGTGTTGTTCCAATACACACAAAGGAAATAAACATGTGTATAACAAAACATGCATAATTGCAGTCATTTTCTGGGAGAGAAAGCCTTCATTTTCTGGAACAATTTCAAGGGTGCCAACACTTTCTGCTCTGACTGTATTTCCTTAGCACACTTACCTTTACAAGTTGTTTGGCTGGAAAATGAAAAGCCAAGGAATTCTTTAGAATACTTGCTTTAGGCTATGTGCACACGTTGTGAAATTGCCATGGAAATTTCCGCGGCAATTCCGCACCTCCCTGCCGCGGGAAATACACATATTATAGGTATGCGTATTCCCGCTAAAAACTAGCGTTTTGCAAGCGTAATTAGCTTGCAGAATGCTAGCGTTTTACAAGCGATCTGACAGGTTGGTCACACCTATGTCGCATCAATAGTAAAAAGATCTAATGTAAAAATAATAAAAAATAGTGATATTCTCACCTTCCGGCGGCCCCCGCAGCTTTCCCGCCTCTCAGCGACGCTCCCGGCCAATCCCGTTCCCAGGAGTCCTTTGCGACAATCACCCCGATGACGTAGCATCACGCGAGACCGCTACGTCATCTGGGTGATCTCGCAAAGGACTCCTGGGAACGGGAGCATCGCTGAGAGGCGGGAAAGCTGTGGTGGACGCCGGAAGGTGAGAATATCATTATTTTTTATTTTAATTATTGTTTTTACATGGATATGGTACCCAGGGCCTGGAGGAGAGTCACCTCTCCTCCAGACCCTGGGTACCATCCGCACATGAACCGCTTACTTTGCGCATGGTGGACACAGCCACATGCGGAAAGTAATTGGTTCAATGCATTCCTATGGTGGCGGAATCGCCGCGGTTCCTCAAAAAAGAATGAGCATGCTGCGGATTCTCCTGCGATGCGATTCCGCCGCGGAAAAACCCGCAGCATGTCCACAGCATTGCGGAATCTCATAGGTCATAATGAGTTGTATTGTGTATGCGGTTTTGCTGCAAAACCGCTAGGAATCCGCAACGTGTGCACAGGCCCTTAAGCTTTGTCTCAAGCCAAACCTGCAAACTCTCCACTGGCGTCATATTTAACCTCCCATCCCAATCCAAGATTCTGTATGCTACAATTAAAGAAGATGAGAAAAAAGACAAACACTTCCCGACACATTGGACGGAATATAATTATTACCACAGTATAATATAATGATTCCTGCTCTGTTCTCCTCCTTGCTCATATTCTACAGATGTGAATTAAACAGAAGGAAAACCACAAGTGTGATAGTTTCCTCGCAAGAAATGTTTATAACAGGAATGTTTAGATATATAATATCTGCTAGCAATAGATGAAAACTGAGCCTGAATTTACATCCAGAAATATTTTACTCCTATTCTCCAGGTGCTAACTGATATATTCTAAAGGGAACCTGTCATTAGATTCATGCTGCCTGAAAAACGGGCAGCATAAATGAGAGCCTGGCTTGGCAAATTTGGCCAGGTATGTTTTAGACCATGTTCACTCGTTTAGTATTTGGTCAGTATTTTATATCAGTTTTTGTAAGACAAAGTTAGAAGTGGAACAATCAGAGGAAAAGTATAATAGAAACACATCACCACTTGTGTGTTTTTTCCCCAGTTCTGGTTTTGGCTTACAAATACTGATGAAAAATACTGACCAAATACTCAACGTGTGATTGTGTTGTAACTCTGAAACGTTGCAGCGAAAACATAGTTTGAAAAGCCGGCCATGGACTATACTGCCGGAGTGAGAGATCTGACTTTTCTGAGGCCGTCACTGGTCGGCCTCTCCCCGCCTCACTCCAGTTGATTGACTGGTCTATTCCTAGGTACACCCATTGGAAAGATGTGTCAATCAAGCAGAGCATAGCAGGGCAAAGCAGACCAGGAACTGCCTCAGACTAGTCAGATCTCTCACCCTATAGTCCAGTCTAGAGCGTTTCAGCGCTGAACATACATGGCTGTAGTCTCACAGCCAGATACTGATTCATGCTGCCCGTGGTTTGGGCTGTATCAATCTAATGACAGGTTCCTTTTAATGGGTGACTTCAAGTATATTCTATGTTGGATACTGAGCTGATATAAGTGAAAAACCCAAGCAAGGTATATTCTCATGTGGCATATTTGTTGTAGAAATTTCTGTGACTAAAAATCATTTTCTTCATATTTTGGTTGTTCTTGTAGCATAAGAATGGATTTCTGCAAACCTCATTCAGATCAATGGAAATGTTGCAGAAATTTTTGCAACAAACCTGCCATGTGTGAAAGTGTACATCCGTCTTTTAATATGTACCATATGTTAACTTTCAGTTCTGGGAATACCCCTTTATCACCTATCCATAGAATAAGGGATACAATGCGAATCAGTGTGGACCTGACCACTATGACCCCTAGTCTTGAATGGACAGAGGTTTAAGTTATAATTTATGTTATAGTTTAACTTGGTTTTACCAGAGATTTATTCCTGGAGTCATGTACTTTTACGCCTGCATGACGTTCACCAATCCTAAGGAGGCACCATCATGCAGAAGAGAAAACAACACCCCATATCTCCTCACTGATCTGTGCAGCTACTGTGCAGAGATTCAACAGAGCTGAGTTATGTATCATTACAAGCACTTCCTGAACTCATCTCATGGCAGTCAGTGTGGGGGAAGGGAAGAGCTGACAGCACATCTGGAAGTGTTTGTCATGATACATAACTCAGTTCTGCTGAACTAGTAATAAACATGTCCAATCTGATCCTTTATGCGCTCAACTCTCTATTCTTGTCACATTACTCTGCTCTTTGAATTTGGGTTGGATCATACATTCCCATAGCTTATATAAGGTATTGGTCCCCTGGATAAAATTTGCTTTTCCTACTAATTAGATTGTAAGATTGTATAGGCAAAGACATCTTTCCTTTTATCTCATTGTGGAGTATTTTAGCACAATATTACATATTTCTGCACGTTTTCTCTTCTAAACTTCACCATTTGCTAGAATGCAGACTGAGGTTCTCCATTTCTACAAGCCATAATGAAGACTTCAGTGAGCGGTGATGACTTGGCCTCTGCTCTAGTGACTGTTTCTTGGTATATCTCAATAATGTCAAATTTTAGCTACATGGAGAAGTATCATATAAGTGTCAGTAAATATTCAGTAGTTCCAAACATTGACACACCCGGTATTTATATAAACTAGTTCCCTTTTTTGCATTAATTGACACTACTGTAAGCGATGTACAGCTGTAATACGTAACTCTGACACCAGTGCCAAAGAAAATGTTTTTCAGTAACCGTACCGCTTCCTTGTACACAACTCTCTCATGTTCTTGAAAAATATTCAAGTTGGCTGTTCAGGACAAAATAAAGCGTCCATTTTTCCATAAAAATTTAACAGTGGCTTTTCAATTTTTAGTATTTGTTCCTTATGAATTTCTTTTGAAGATGTGTGCCACTGATTTGCTGATTACCGGACCCTCTTTTGTCCAAGATGGACGTACTTCATTAGTGCTTTCAGAATACCCAGTGCATACTGTAGGAGAGCGTGAGACCTCCGTTGCACAGAATGTGCCCAGGTAGTACGGTAACTGCAAAAATTGTTAAAAATTAGTTTGGGGACCATGAATAAAGAGTTCTGGATGTTATCTCTGCCCCCAAATTCCCCAGTTCCCAATTTGTTTGAGCATCTGTGGGTTGTGTTGGATCTGCTGCTTCGTCTTAGTGGCAGGTACCACAGATCACCATCAAAGGTCTTATGGAGTCCATGTCTCATGGAGCTGTTTCAAGGAGTTTGTCAGCACAGAATGACTGTTCAAACCAAGTACAGGCGCTTGGTGTACCCTTGGTGTGGCCAATCATTTAAAGGGAATCTGTAACCCCCCGGGACGTGTATGACCTATTCATATGGGCATACAGGTAATAGAAATGTTCTACTAGTCCTGTCTGTATGTCTCATATTAATGGTCTTGTTGCTGAGAAATCTGATATTCCTTCCTTATGCTAATGATTTCTTCCAGGCTCCGGGCTTGCGTTGCTGTAAGAAATACCTGCCCCATGTCTTCATTATAATACTGTCCTCTCCCATCAGCGTCAGTTATAGCCCCAGAATCCTGCGCCTGCGCCCTGCACCCCCTCAGAAATACGTACCGCCTCCTCCCTTCTGTGGGTGCTGCATTCAGGGATCTTCTGCTCAGGCGCCGGCAAGTCAGTGTGTTCTCCGGTGTGTGCGCCAATAAGATGCATTGCTCTCCCCACTTCCTCACTGCTGGGAACCATGTGTACATGGGGATGACTATGCAGGGAGGAAGTGGGGAGAGCTCACTGGAGCGGAAGTTGCCGGCGCCTGCACAGAAGATCCCTGAATGCAGCACCCACAGAAGGGAGGATGAGGTATGTATTTCTGAGGGAGTGCAGGGCGCAGACGCAGGATTTCGGGGGGGCCATAACTGACACTGATGGGAGGGGGGTAAGGATTACAATGAAGACAGGAGACAGGGATTTCTTCCAGCACTGCACGCCCCAGAGCGTGGAAGAAATAATTAGCATAAAGAAAGAATATAACATTTCTCCACAACAAGGCCATCAATTTGAGGCATACAGGTAGGACTAGTGTAACATTTCTATTACCTGTATGCCCATATTAATAGGTCATATACGTCCCGGGGGTGACAGATTCCCTTTAAGTGCATCTTCCCATTTACTTGATTTCCATCTTTCTTTTCTTTGACAACAGCATTTAAAGCGTGTGGACCGAGGGGTGCACCACTCCAAGCGCCCATTGATCCACCCGCAGTGCGTCTGCGGGCACTCATGGGTTGCCTTGGCAGTTAGGGCCTGCTGAAGACTCTGGTGCTCATTATGACAGTGCTCACCCCCATTTTCTTAATTAAAAATAAATAAAAAATAAACATGTAGTAATGCTTTAACTGTAAAAGTGCAATCTGTCGAAATAGAAAATTAAATAGTCAAATTTGCAAATGCTGCAGAGAGAAAAAGAGATAAAACTCGGGAATTGTGTTTTTTTTGTCACAACAAATGCAATAACAGCATTCAAAACATCTTATCTACTTCAAAATGGTAGTAATAAAAATATCAGCTAACCACACAAAAAAACAAGCCGTCACATAGCTCCATCAACTGAAAAATTAGAACTCGAAAATTGGTAACACAATAATTTTTTTTTTACTTTTATCATAGAATCATAGTATTATAGAATGGTAGAGTTGGAAGGGACCTCCTGGGTAATCTGGTCCAACCCCCTGCTCAAAGCAGGATTCACTAAATCATCCCAGACATTTCTAAAATTTGTTTTGCCACTTAAAAATAAAAAGAAAAACTACACGAGTTTGGTGTCTCTGTAATTATACTCAAACAAAAAAGGAAGCTCACTGCAGCGCCATAGCTTGCAAACATGAGATACGAAAAATGAATTGCATCACTGCCTAAGAAATATGAAAAATTGAGAAAGCTTAGCGAATAAAATGGCTAATTTATGTGTATCTGGAAGCCACGTTAAGGCATTTCTCATATTCCAGGTCCTAACTAATGCCAATCCTAACTTAGAAAAGTCTTCATCTGTGTGGGAACTTATGCATCCTTTCTTTAGACTGAAATCTACATCTCTGTGGAGGGGTAGTTATCCTGCTATAATTAAAAACGCCTGTGACTTAAGAGGCGGAGTGCTCAGAAAGTAAATGAATACATATTTCAAAACACTGACCGTCACATCCAAACACAGACCAAGTGTGAACAAGTGCTTAATGTGGAGTCACCAACTCATACACACTCAAATAAAAAAGGAAGCACACTGCAGCGCCATAGCTCTCAAACATGAGATATGAAAAATGAATTGCATCACTGCTTAAGAAATATGAAAAATTAAGAAATCTTAGCCCATAAAATGGCCAATTTATGTGTACCTGGAAGCCATGTTAAGGCATTTCTCGTATTCTAGGTCCTAACTAATGCCAATCCTCACTTAGAAAAGTCTTCATCTGTATGAAAAATATTTAGACTTGAGAGTCCTCAGTGGTTGATACCTTTTAATGGCTAACTGAAAAGATGGTAACAAATTGCAAGCTTTCGAGACTACGCAGGTCTCTTCATCAGGCAAAGACTAAAACAAAAGCTTTTGTTTTAGTCTTTGCCTGATGAAGAGACCTGCGTAGTCTCGAAAGCTTGCAATTTGTTACCATCTTTTCAGTTAGCCATTAAAAGGTATCAACCACTGAGGACGCTCAAGTCTAAATATTTTTCTATCTACTGGCTAACACGGTACGAAGATACACATCTTTCCTATTCATCTGTATGGGAACTTATGCATCCTCTCAGTAGACTGAAATCTACATCTCTGTGGAGGGGTAGTTATCCTGCTATAATTAAAAACGCCTGTGACTTAAGAGGCGGAGTGCTCAGTCTGAAAGTAAATGAATACATATTTCAAAAATATTTAGAATTGAGAGTCCTCAGTGGTTGATACCTTTTATTGGCTAACTGAAAAGATGGTAACAAATTGCAAGCTTTTGAGACTACTCGGTTCTCTTCATCAGGCTCGACTAACACAAAATCTGAAGAATCACATATTTATGCACAACACAGCACAGAAACAATGCAGTAGATAAGACAAGTGACATGAAGCAGAACTGTCATTATGGGAGATAGAGATGAACATAAATATTGGAACAGTTCATAGATAAGGAGTGTGAAAGTTTTATTGCCCTTTGATTGGAGTCTGGTGATGCCCCCAGAAGGTCTGAAGAGCAAATTCCTTAATTGATTTAAAAAGACATAAATTCATGCGACATATTCATTCCTGTACAGTACTGAGTGTGTCAAAGGTTGTCATGAGTATATATTCCCAAACCTTTCTGTCTCTCTGAGACTTAAAGTTAGCTTTTAATACAAAAAATATTTAGACTTGAGAGTCCTCAGTGGTTGATACCTTTTAATAGCCATTAAAAGGTATCAACCACTGAGGACTCTCAAGTCTAAATATTTTTCTATCTACTGGCTAACACGGTACGAAGATACACATCTTTCCTACTTTTAATACAAGTAATTTCATGTCCATCATGCTATGACCGGGGATACAAAAGTGTTTGGCCACAGGTAGATCCATTCTTTTTTCTCTTATTGTGTGGTGATGAGAATTCAAAACACTGACCGTCACATACACAGACCAAGTGTGAACAGGTACTTAACCTAGAGTCACCAACTCATACACACTCAAACAAAAAAGGAAGCACACTGCAGCGCCATAGCTTTCAAACATAAGGTATCAAAAATGAATTGCATCACTGCCTAAGAAATATGAAAACTTGAAAAAGCTTAGCGCATAAAATGGCCAATTTATGTGTACCTGGAAGCCACGTTAAGGCGTTTCTCGTATTCCAGTTCCTAACTAATGCCAATCCTCACTTAGAAAAGTCTTCTTCTGTATGGGAACTTATGCATCCTCTCTTTAGACTGAAATCTACATCTCTATGGAGGGGTAGTCATTCTGCGCTAATTAAAAACGTCTGTGACTTAAGAGGCGGAGTGCTCAGTTAGAAAGTAAATGAATACATATTTCAAAACACTGACTGTCACATCCAAACACAGACCAAGTGTGAACAGGTGCTTAACCTAGAATTACCAACTCATACACACTCAAACAAAAAAGGAGATGCGAAGTGACCGAAAGATAGAGTGGTTAATTAGAGACGGGATCCAGGAGAAGATGCATAGCAGTACGGCCCAGAGTTTCTAACTCAAGAGAGGTAAAGGGTCAAAACAGGACAGAGTACGTGAGACGAATAGAATGCAGTTCCAGAGCATCAGAGATAGAGAACATAAGTACCGGCCATACTGGCAGTATCGTTCCCTAGAGGGGAAAAGAGCCGTGGAACTGCTGGTTGAGTAAAGGACTCTTGCTAACTGGACTGTAGTACTGAGCTGGGCTGTGGTGAAGTAGAGAGGAATGGTGGCGATAGAGAACAAGCGAGTAAAGAGGAATTGGAACTATTTGTGGAAAACGCTAAGTGTTGTGAAGGAAACATTCATCAAGTTGTGTACCCGCCAGCTACTGTATAAAATCCTTGCCAAGTTATCGTTTAGTAAAAAGTTTTTTTTGACTGATGGTCTCCCTTATTGAACTGTCAAACATCTGGTCCTGGCCAACCAAAGTCACTGGTTACATATGGCCTGCAAGGACTTAGCGCCCCCACAGCACAAGTCCACACACCCAGCTAGAACCCCCACCTAGCATGCCAGAGTAAGGGACGAGTGCCTCACCCATGGCTACCGCCCCACGCCACTTTACATGTGTGCACCAGTACTCCATTAATTATCTATGGCACTGTTGAGTTCCGTACCCAGTTTTCTCCATCGATCTCACAGATAATGAATGGAACTGTGGTGCACATGCTAGACTCACACTCGGGCCATGGTCACAGTTAAACTTGGAGACCCAGTTGTGCTACAAGACTCACCATTCTGTCACTATTGAGGTATATGATTCATAGAGGCCTACTACTGAATTCTCCTCAGTCTCATGAAAGGAACTCCTGTGTGGTGGACAGGTGAGGGCACAGCGCGGCGTCATACCCTATATACCACGCTATGTGTTAGTATAATGTTCAGCCCTCTTATGGCGTCAAGGGACACTTGTGAGACCCCTTTAGTGTGGTAGATTTAGCAGCAGGATCTAGATGGCATCCACATTGGGAAATAGTGGAAAGTCCTCTTTAAAAATACAGCTTCACAATGAACTTTTACAGAAAATGGTGAAGAACAGTAAATGACAGTATAAGAAGGGGATGAAGAGAGATTTAATGTAGAGGAGATTATACAAGAGTAAGACGGAGATAGAGTAGAATATAGAAAGATTAGCTGGTGAGTGGGCTCGGAGTCCTATAGAGGCGTACATTGAATTAGGAGGAAGAAATAGGACAGACACCTTCAGGCCAGATGTGCAACAATAGATCTTTGTACAGATGCAGCTGTCAGAGTAAATAAGGGACCCAGTATGTCGGAGGCGGGAGGCAGTGAGTCAGGCTGGAAACCTTCCTGTGTACACACAATCCGAGGGTCAGGAAATCCAAAGGGGCTCCAACTATTTCGCTGCCAGAGGGAAGCTTAATGCATGACACTGGGAGAGCGAGAAGGCGAAGTCAGTGCAAGTGTTGGAACAGTTACAGTAAGGGAGAAATCTAGGCCTATTTTATATACGGGTCAGGTATCAAGCGTTGTCTAAATGCCATAAATTATGCAAAGGTAACTAAAAACAATTAACCCCTGAAAAAAAGAAAAGAAAACGAATATTATGGCTTTTTGATTTGTATGGAACCTAATTCTAATAAAGAGTCATAGAAGGGTGTTGGCCTTTACTGCACCTCCGTCTGCTATGATTTCTTCTGAGGGCCACAATATAGTGTTTTTGGTAGATTACTCCGTGCCATGTTCCTTCCGATGTTACATCTACAGAGGATAGGCTGGTCCACGAATTTACCTTGTTTTGTGATAGATGACTTATTCCTGCATTGCTGCGTAATTGGATAGTTTGGGCATGAGCTGGTGCAGAACCAATATATCCATCATTATATCGTCACAAGAAACTCACTCAGATTTAGGGCTCGCTCACACCACCGTATTATCGGTCCGACAAAACATCAGATCACACCCGGACCAGTGTTATGCTATGGGCTGTGCACATATCTGAATTTTTCCTCAGACTGAGCTGGTCCGAGAAAAAGACTCGCTGCATGACCAAGTTTGATCCGACATTCGGATCGCACTCAGATGTGCAAGTCACTGAGTCCATGGAAACCATCGGGCTTCACTCAGATGACATCTGAGTGCAGTCTGATTTCCGCACTCTGGCACAATGGAGAAGATGGAGACATTTTGTTCTCCATCTTCTCACAGTGTGCTCAAATTCTCTCATACAGAGCGTTTAAGAGTCTTATTAGCATAATCAGAGTCTCTTGGATGAGAGAATTTATGATTGTGTGATCCTAGCCTAACCAGGTAATATCAGAAGCCCAAGTAGTATCATACATTGCCAAGTATTAGAATAGAAGGCCAGAAAATGCTACCACACATATAGCCATGCTGCCCAGATAATCCTGGCATACATTGCCCTGCCAAGTGATGCAGGGATACATTACCCTATTCTGGGTGTACTTTATCATTGAGCAGATATGCCAGGTTGGTTTGCTCCTCACCAGCAAATATACTGTATATTGTAGCCGTTGCCTATTTTCACACGTTTTTGCGCTTTTTCTGGATGAATTCAGTGTAGAAAATATGCAGCGTTTTACAGTACCAGCAAAATGAATGAAACCTCATGCACACCTTGCTTATTTTTTCCTTACGGATTTTCTCACTATGGGGTACATTTATTATCCTGGGATGAGGAAAGCTCTTTGACAACCTGCTAATTGTATGCCTGTAATTTTAATATCTTCCACAATGTGTGATTTTCAGCTTTTTCACTATTTTTCCTTTTTTCCTTCCAGGAGCCATAACTTTTTCATTTTCCTGTCGATATAGCTATATGACGGTAATTTTGATTGGCATCATTCATTTTACCATTCAATTCAATGGAAAATGGGAAAATAACTGCAAGTGCTGTGAAAGAGCATAAAAAACAAAACACAATTACTCAGTGGTTTTTGTTTCTCCTATATTCATTGTTTGGTAAAAATAATTTGTGAACATGACTCTGCTTGTCAGTACGATTACAGCGAAACCAAACTTATATAGTCTTTTTTTTAAGTGGCGAAATTAAAATTGAACATTTGTAAAAAAAAAACCAACAATTTTTGCTTGTCTAGACTTGTTATATTTTTATTTTTTGGTAGATGGAGCTTGTTTTTTTTGAGGGTGAGCTGACATTTTTTATTGATGCCATTTTATATAGATATGATATTCTGATCACTTCTTGTTGCTTTCTTTTTGCAGACCAAAAAAACGCTATTTTGGAACTTAAATTAATTTTCTCATTAGTGTTTGGCGATGCAGATAATTAATTTTATATTTTGATTGTTTGGACTTTTATGGATACAACGGTACCATGTCTGTATTTAGGGTACTTAGTTAACATAATTTTGATTAAAAAAACTTAAAAGACATCTGACCACATCAAGTTGACCCTATTCAGGATGTTCCTAACCTCTAGTATTAAAATTTTACCATATGTCAAATGGCAGAAATGTGAATAAGGGCCATGAAGTACCAAGACTCCGACTAATGGACATTCAGCCATGGGTAGCTATATAAAAGTAATGTCCAGCTCAACTGCTTTTGGTTTTTGTATTGCAATATAATATAAATCACAGTCCTATGACTGCCAATCACAGGTTTTTTTTATATGAGCACCAACATGACAGGAATGGGGGCCTTCAGCAGACCCCTGGACGTCATAGCAATTCATTGGCATTGGCATCTGAATCTATTTTGCCTCGCGGTTGGGTTGAAGGTCCGATGGACGCATTTGAGCTTCTGGGCCACACGCTGTAGATGCTGCTGTCAGAGATTGACAGCGGCATTTAGGAAGGTGACAGCACTGGGCAGAGCTCTGCTCATCTGCTGCTGTTAGAGGCAGATAATGGCTGAACAACACAGCCATCATTTGCTATCTAATCTGAGGACAGCATGAGGTAGGTTAAAACACAGATTTCAAGGATGTGTCACTTATCAGGCTGTGTGCTGTTGTTTATGTCTACATTTAAGGTTTTATCAACTGGTGATTATCATTGTCTGGACTACAGTCAGGGCCAGAAATATTTGGACAGTGACACAATTTTCGCAAGTTGGGCTCTGCATGCCACCACATTGGATTTGAAATGAAACCTCTACAACAGAATTCAAGTGCAGATTGTAACGTTTAATTTGAAGAGTTGAACAAAAATATGTGTTAGAAAATGTAGGAATTGTACACATTTCTTTACAAACACTCCACATTTTAGGAGGTCAAAAGTAATTGGACAAATAAACATAACCCAAACAAAATATTTTTATTTTCAAAATTTTGTGGCGAATCCTTTTGGAGGCAATCACTGCCTTAAGTCTGGAACCCATGGACATCACCAAACGCTGGGTTTCCTCCTTCTTAATGCTTTGCCAGGCCTTTACAGCCGCAGCCTTCAGGTCTTGCTTGTTTGTGGGTCTTTCCCTCTTAAGTCTGGATTTCAGCAAGTGAAATGCATGCTCAATTGGGTTAAGATCTGGTGATTGACTTGGCCATTGAAGAATGTTCCACTTTTTTGCACTCATGAACTCCTGTGTAGCTTTGGCTGTATGCTTGGGGTCATTATCCATCTGTACTATGAAGCGCCGTCCAATCAAGTTTGCAGCATTTGGCTGAATCTGGCTGAAAGTATATCCCGGTACACTTCAGAATTCATCCGGCTACTCTTGTCTGCTGTTATGTCATCAATAAACACAAGTGACCAGTGCCATTGAAAGCCATGCATGCCATGCCATCACGTTGCCTCCACCATGTTTTACAGAGGATGTGGTGTGCCTTGGATCATGTGCCGTTCCCTTTCTTCTCCAAACTTTTGGCTTCCCATCATTCTGGTACAGGTTGATCTTTGTCTCATCTGTCCATAGAATACTTTTCCAGAACTGAGCTGGCTTCTGGAGGTGTTTTTCAGCAAATGTAACTCTGGCCTGTCTATTTTTGGAATTGATGAATGGTTTGCATCTAGATGTGAACCCTTTGTATTTACTTTCATGGAGTCTTCTCTTTACTGTTGACTTAGAGACAGATACACCTACTTCACTGAGAGTGTTCTGGACTTCAGTTGATGTTGTGAACGGGTTCTTCTTCACCAAAGAAAGTATGCGGCGATCATCCACCACTGTTGTCTTCCGTGGGCTCCCAGGTCTTTTTGGATTGATGAGTTCACCAGTGCTTTCTTTCTTTCTCAGGATGTACCAAATTGTAGATTTTGCCACTTCTAATGTTGTAGCAATTTCTTGGATGGGTTTTTTTCTGTTCTTGCAGCTTAAGGATGGTTTGTTTCACCTGCATGGAGAGCTCCTGTGACCACATGTTTCCTTCACAGCAAAACCTTCCAAATGCAAACACCACACCTCAAATCAACTCCGGCCCTTTCATCTGCTTAATTGAGAATGACATAACAAAGGGATTGCCCACACCTGTCCATGAAATAGCCTTGGATCATTTGTCCAATTACTTTTGGTCCCTTTAAAAACAGGTGGCACATGTTAAGGAGCTGAAACTCCTAAACCCTTCATTCCAATTTTAATGTGGATACCCTCAAATGAAATCTGAAAGTCTGAACTTCAACTGCATCTGATTTGTTTTGTTTCAAATTCATTGTGGTAATGTCTAGAACCAAAATTAGATAAATGTTGTCTCTGTCCAAAATATTATGGACCTAACTGTACATGGCACCTTCTTATTAGTCTGACTCCACCTCCACCTGCGATGAGCTCCTGACTGTCAATAGACAATGTATGTACAGAGCATGGTGTGGGCGGGGTTAGCTGTGGAGTGGGCAAAGTTAGCTTGCTCAGCTCTGCTGCATTTCTAATTCTAAGGATTGTGTTAGAATGGCTGCACCCAGTAATCTAAGTGATACATCATTGGATTCAGGGCCTCTTTGCCTACATTACACTGTTATGAATGTGCTAGAGATGGTTTCTGAGCAGAGGCTCCTCTGGTGGTTACAGACAGTACTGAACATTTCAGCGAGGAGTGGCAATCTGGGATCGCTGACTGGTCTGATATAAGGGAGGTTTCCTCCCATGATGGTTGCCGGTGATCAATTGTTCTTGTCTCAATTGTGGTTCCTGGTTCATTTGGAAGTTTGCTGAGTCTTGCCTGCATCTTCTGCTATCAGATAAGATATTTTCTGCTTTTCTTTTTGTGCTTGCTTTTGCATTGTTCCCTGCACTTCTGTGGAGGTCAGCCAGGTCCCCTCCGTGGGCTTGTGCTCCTCTCAGTTTATCTGAAGTCACTGTTATTTGTTCATTTGCTTTTTCCTGTTTTTTCAGTGGCTGCAGCTTAGTTTTGTTACACCAGAGATCTGATTGAGGTGGTAGAGATCGTGTGATCGCAGGTGGTTTTTGCAATCATAAGAGTTGGTATTTTTAGGGTTTTTTTTGGGTTGCAGTGAGTATCCTTTCCTGTACTTTTCTGCTAGACAGATTGGGCCCCAGCGTTTGCTCATTCTATTTTCTGTCTGTGTCCGTGCTCCTTCTTGTCTAACCGCCATTACATGTTTGGGGCTTCCTATTTTCTTTGG